>JAUCMX010000007.1:23456650-24064150 GCA_033459395.1 Hemibagrus guttatus
TGAGGCTCCCTGTGACCCAAGGATAGATTGGATAAGCGGTAGACAATGAATGAATGTTTCAAACTGTACATGTTTGTTTGCACAATGTGGAAACTGGTGCTAACACCAGTGCATCACAGCAGAGTTTCAAATGCCCAGGATTAAGCAGCACAAACCATGTCTTTGTATCAACAGTGTGAAACGTTCCTCTACTTGGGGTTAAAAGAGGAGTTTAGAATGACTATAACCTGGGGTTAAGTGCAGTATGAAAAGCCCTACTATGTGGTATAGGGTGCAAATTAGTAGGCGGAGCTTAAGTTTCTGCTGAAACTGCATTGTGAGATATTTTTATTACAGTTTAAGAGAAGATATTACAGAGATACAGTGTATCCAAAAATGGCTGACCAAAATAGATTCTAACTGTAGAGTCTAGCATTGAGGTTCCTTTAAAAAAAAAAAATAGGGAACAAAATTTTCTCCATAGTACTTTGTACTTTTTTCCAAACTACACATTTTCTCCACAGTACTCAGTTTCATTTCCCTGGTGGTCCAGCAGCAGGATCCCGCTCTCTCACTGCCGTGGTCCAGGGTTGATTCCCTGGCAGTGAATCAACCAAGCCACTGAGGGGTTAACTCTCAGTGCTGGTCCCAAGCCTGGATAAAATAGGAGGGTCAGGAAGGGCATCCGGTGTGTAAAATCAAATATGTGGATCTGATAATCAGCTGTGAAGAAGAACTCAGTCAGTTCCAGGGTTCAATCTTAGCATGAACTCAAATTCCTTTTCTAATGTTCATGATCAGGATTATAAAACAAACTCTACCAGAACACTGAATCACCTTATAGTCCCCTATCTGGCCTAAAAGAACCAGATTAAACAGTCTGGATGCTCATAAGAGGCAGCAAAACAAGCACTTACATGAAGGAAGCAAAGCAATAAGGAGCCACACCTCTTCCCCGGAGACATCCATCCCATCACCGTGTGGTTAATGCGCTGCATGTTTGGAAATAGTTACACAACCCCTGTGTACACAACCGACTATTACAGAAAATTCACAAGAAGCGATAAAGAGGAGCTAAAAATGTACCACACACTTGAGTGCAATTTTATGTCAGGCTTCTCTAGTCAAGAAGGATTTCCGTATATGTTATACGGACAGATTTTCAGGCAGGAGTGTAGGTAGAAATATGATGTGAAATGTTGCATGGTGACAAACATAAACTCTGCTGTGGTTGTGCTATTTGTTGGCTAAACTACACGGCAAGTCTATGACTAGCCGTGAGAGCGACAAAAAAAGTGACACACTTTCTTTAAGTAGAGCTGAGTGATTTAGTGAATGGATATGTTTTGCTAACTCCTGTAGCGCGTGAAGTGTTTAGCACCTGCGTATGTGTGTGTATGTGCCAGGCGTAGGAGGTTTTCTTGGATTTAAGAGGAATAACATTACTCAGCAATATTTATCAATGAGCTGAGAGCTTGTGAAATACCTGCAGGAATATTCTGCACACAGGCTACACTGGAGCCTCAGTCCACAGACAATCTGATTTAGGATTTATAAAGCTCCATATCTTTCAATCCGTACATATATATTGTGGCAAGCATCACCCCGGGAGCTGCAGAGATCTAGCTCAGAGCTGTTGTTTTGCCCGCGAGCATAATAAGTCCATGATGGTAAATATGTGTGTTGACTTGTGGGAGTTGTGGATTGTAAATCTGACTTCCTGACTTCACATTTCTGCCGGAAGGATAAACACCGGCTGTAGTGTTGAATATGGACAGGGTTAGAAACAGGACAATGAATTATCTTTACTTTCTACCGTCTTTCTTAATTCGACTAGCAGCATCTGAGTAGCTTCATTTTAGTGAAACTTACCACATTAAAGAATGTCACATTAACTCTTTACCTAGTCCTGGCTTGGGAGTGTTAAAGAAGTTAAGGTTTACAAGCAGTGACCTCTTCTGGATAATGAAGGAACTGCACCTCATCCTCATCCTCATTCTTATCCTCATATTCAACCATGCAGCCAGCATTACACTCACTGATGCAATAAAGAAAAGAAATGCAATAAATAGTTCATTTAAAGTTTGCATCATTATGCTCCCTTGGATAAAATAATAGAAAAGAGGGAAAATGTACCTCTAGTTTATAATTAATGTACAAAGTTCTAACAAGAAATTTTTCAGAGGATAAAGAAAAATGGTGAAAATATAGAGAAAATTAGAAAATGTTTAGAAAACAAGAAGCAAACTTATGAACTGATATTATTGTTATTCTTTTACCGCTCATATTGTAATACGCATGTTTTTTAATCTGGGTTTAATACTTTGAAGATGATGATGAAGAAGATCATCCGTCAAATCTAGGATGGTGATAGCCTTGTTGATTAAAATGAACATCCTAAAAAGATGCACTTATTTTCACTTAACTGTAACTTAAGATAAAATAATTTTGTCTCAAGGTGTCTAAGCTGACAATGGCTGCTTTTTTTTTTTTTTTTTTTTTTAACAATGAGAGCATTAAGAATTCAACTGTGTCAACAACAGCAGCCTTATGAGGTCCTTCACTTCACACTCAATAAGAACTCCAGGATTTTCCTTGGTGAGATGTTTTGTAAGATTCCTAAACATGTACTTTTCGGAGTATAAGTGCTGTCTAGTGTTGTTAAGAGTTTAACACTCCATTTAGGTATGTTTAACGGTCATTCTTGTTTTTGGCTTCTTCACCGTTATATCATTTACTTTCAGTTTATTTGGGATGTACTTACAAAGTGACCCCATCAGTCAATATCAAAACATCTTTTAAAACAAAGAAGAAGGAAAAAAATTATAATTAAGCTGACTTTTCTTTGGCCCATAATCTTTGAAAAATCTGAACAATGCCACTTCTGTGTTCCATGCAGAACTTTTCCAAGACTTTTCCAAATTTTTGGTTTGAATGAATTCCAGTTGCAGGGATGAGTGAACAGTTTGGGAACTGATAAGTACATATTTCATCTACATTTCACTTCAGATGCCCTTATCCAGAGCAACTTACATTTTTGTACAACTGAGCAGTTGAGGGTTAAGGGCCTTGCTTAGGGGCCCAGCATTGGCAGCTTGGTGGACCTGCAATTTGAACTCACAACATTCCAATCAGTAGTCCAACACCTTAACCACTAAGCTACCACATACTATACTGTATATTATAGGCTTCATAACCTTTACTGCCAGGAAGTACACTTAACTAGTGTTTAAAATGTCTGTACCTTTACTTTCTCCATTTATATTCATGAATATCAGTGGGAACACAAACAGCACAGCATGCTGGACTTAAATTAGAAACATCAAGCGGTTAAGGCTCTGGGTTGTTGATTGGAAAATCAGGGTTCAAGCCCCAGCACTGCCAAGCTGCCACTGTTGGGCCCATAAGCAAGGTTATCAAACCCTCACTGCTCCAGGCGTCCTGTATCATGGCTGACCCTGCACTCTTACCCTAGCCTCCAAGGATGGGATATGCGAAGAAAAGAATTTCACTGTGCAGTAATGTATATGTGACAAAGGCTACTGAACTCCTGATGACAACTCTAACACTAAAGCCAGATTGTCTACAAAAGATGCTGGCATGTCTGAAAATATCTAGACAGAGCTAAAGTATGAGGTCCAGCTTAAACAATATGAACAAAATCGCCTTGGATCGGTTTTCCCGACTGTACGGTTTCACTTCCTGTCCTACTGTAATACAACACCATACACGGTATCACTGATTGCAAGAGCAACATAAGTCTCCTTTTTTTCTACATCATTGTTTATGATGAGTCGCTAAGCAAAGCCTGATGTAACTGATGCCACTGATGCAACAGTTTCAGTAAATATGCTCAAGTATTATCATCATTTTTTTAATCTTGCTTATACAAGATAACAAGTCACATCAAGTTTTTTGTAATAAATATATATGTAGGATATATGGTATAAAACCAGGTACCTTACAAAGTTGCCTTTCCTCAGCAATGAAACTGACACTAATTATTCTTAATGCTACACAAAAGTCACCTAGCAAAATCTCTACCTTAGGGGTTAGGGTTCAAAAACACAAGAATGTATTAATATCAAAACACATGAATACATTCATTCATTCATTCATTCATTCATTGTCTACCGCTTATACGATCTATTCTTGGGTCATGGGGAGCCTGTGCCTATCTCAGGCATCATTGGGCATCAAGGCAGGATACACCCTGGATGGAGTGCCAACCCATCGCAGGGCACATACACTCTCATTCACTCACACAATCACACACTACGGACAATTTAGAGATGCCAATCAACCTACCATGCATGTTTTTGGACCGGGGAAGGAAACCGGAGTACCCGGAGGAAACCCCCGAGGCACGGGGAGAACATGCAAACTCCACACACACACGGCGGAGGCGGGAATCAAACCCCCAACCCTGGAGGTGTGAGGCAAACGTGCTAACCACTAAGCCACCGTGCCCCCCACATGAATACAAACTAGATATTTTGCTAGCTGACAGACAGGAAACTAGCTCACATCTGTAACCACAGATGAGTAATATCTTTTATCCGGGTCTTGATTTGTGGTTTAACATTATCAAACCTCGATTTATAAGATTTTTCTATCACTAACAACAGCTAGTTAGTTTAGCCCTGGTTCTGCAGCTAAAGACTTTTCTTAGTAAAATATTACAATTTACAAAGCAGGATCATAACTGTATCATTTTATGTCATTATGCTTGTGTTGTGACCTCATACGTTTCAGTTATACAGGGGGGCCCAAAAAATGCCCCTATACACACTTACACATGAAAAATAGATGCATAAAAATTGTATTACTAAATTTATATAAACCTCAAAGGGTAGCTATAAGTCATGTTTGAATTCTGCAATCACATTAGGTGCTCAAAGACACTTTTGATTTAGGCGAGCTACTCTATGAACATCAGGAATTTGTGCGATTGTTGGTGATTGGTGTTGGTGATTCTGTTCCAAACACACGTCACTATTGTTGTTGAGCTTCACACACATTTTCAAAATTTACAATACCACTTTAAAATGGTTGCTTGAAAGTCAAGCGTGCCTCCGCCATTTACTTTGGCTCTCTTCTGACGGTCCATCGACGGTCACAACACCATCTTTGATAGCATCAGCGATGGTTTTGACATTTTTAGAGGAAACATAATACTACACATTTCTGCCATAATTCAATTTGAGATTTAAAAAAGGGCATAAATAACAACTCTTGAAGTGTGTATACATTATTTGGGCCCCTCTATATTTTCACATCAGCTCTGGTGTTTTTGCGTTGTTTTAGAAATTAGGTGTGTTGTTCATGGACACCTGACCTTCACTCCATATTGAGGCTCTTCCCCAAACATCCTTGAGGATTGCCACAGTGTTTGAGGCAGATATTTGTCTGGAATGTCTTTGTACAATTCCCCTTCACTGGAATACATGGATCATACGTCGTCCAGCATGGCAGAAAGTTGTAGCTCAATGATTAAGATGTTGGAAGGTTGTGAGTTCAGATCCCAGCACCACCAAGCTGCTACTGCTGAGCACTTCAGCAAGGCCCTTAACCCTGCTCAGTTGTGTATGTGTATATATATATATATATATATATATATATATATATATATATATATATATATATATATATATATATATATATATATATATATATATATATATATATATATATATATATATATAATATATATATATAAAATAAAAATGAGAGTATGAGTATATAAATGTAAGCCCTTATGGATAGAAGCGTCTCCCAAATGGCAAAAGTAAAGCATGTGCTCTTGTGTATAAATCTAGGTTTGTTACAGCTCCTGTCTGATATGTAAATTATTTGAGGAAACCTGTATCACTACAGAACATGTGTATTAGGTTAGCTAGCTATCTTTACTAATATTAATCATATACAGAGCTGTTCAGTGTAGCACTGCTACTCTTTAAGCTAGATAGCTTTTGTTTCTTTTGCCTGTGTTTACCTGACAGGTCTGAACATTTGCTAACAATGAAGGCGACAGGAAAGAGTAAAAGAAGCTGTTAAATATTTCTGTATACTGATGATTGACAGATCGTTATCTACAATAAACAATCATGCAGATGATTTTTTGGGAAAGTGGTAGCTTAGAGGTTAAGGTGCTGGACTACTGATCGGAAGGTTGTTTGAATCCCAGGTCCACCAAGGTGCCACTGCTAGGCCCTTGAGCAAGGCTCTTAACCCTCAATTGCTGTATGTACAGTGGGGCAAAAAAGTATTTAGTCAGCCACCAATTGTGCAAGTTCTCCCACTTAAAAAGATGAGAGAGGCCTGTAATTTTCATCATAGGTACACTTCAACTATGAGAGACAGAATAAGAAAAAAAAAATCCAGAAAATCACATAGTCTGATTTTTAAAGAATTTATTTGCAAGTTATGGTGGAAAATAAGTATTTGGTCAATAACAAAAGTTCATCTCAATACTTTGTTATCTACCCTTTGTTGGCAATGACAGAGGTCAAACGTTTTCTCTAAGTCGCCACAAGGGTTTTACACACTGTTGCTGGTAGTTTGGCCCATTCCTCCATGCAGATCTCCTCTAGAGCAGTGATGTTTTGGGGCTGTCGCTGGGCAACACGGATTTTCAACTCCCTCCAAAGATTTTCTATGGGGTTGAGATCTGGAGACTGGCTAGGCCACTCCAGGACCTTGAAATGCTTCTTACAAAGCCACTCCTTCGTTGCCCGGGCGGTGTGTTTGGGATCATTGTCATGCTGAAAGACCCAGCCACGTTTCATCTTCAATGCCCTTGCTGATGGAAGGAGGTTTTTACTCAAAATCTCACGATACATGGCCCCATTCATTCTTTCCTTTACATGGATCAGTCGTCCTGGTCCCTTTGCAGAAAAACAGCCCCAAAGCATGATGTTTCCACCCCCATGCTTCACAGTAGGTATGGTGTTCTTTGGATGCAACTCAGCATTCTTTCTCCTCCAAACACGACAATTTGAGTTTTTACCAAAAAGTTCTATCTTGGTTTCATCTGACCATATGACATTCTCCCAATCCTCTTCTGGATCATCCAAATGCTCTCTAGCAAACTTCAGACGGGCCCGGACATGTACTGGCTTAAGCAGGGGGACACGTCTGGCACTGCGGGATTTGAGTCCCTGGCGGCGTAGTGTGTTACTGATGGTAGCCTTTGTTACTTTGGTCCCAGCTCTCTGCAGATCATTCACTAGGTCCCCCCGTGTGGTTCTGGGATTTTTGCTCACCATTCTTGTGATCATTTTGACCCCACGGGGTGAGATCTTGCGTGGAGCCCCAGATCGAGGGAGATTATCAGTGGTCTTGTATGTCTTCCATTTTCTAATAATTGCTCCCACAGTTGATTTCTTCACACCAAGCTGCTTACCTATTGCAGATTCAGTCTTCCCAGCCTGGTGCATGCTGATACTGATAACGAGTTCAAACAGGTGCCATTAATACAGGTAACGAGTGGAGGACAGAGGAGCCTCTTAAAGAAGAAGTTACAGGTCTGTGAGAGCCAGAAATCTTGCTTTTTTGTAGGTGACCAAATACTTATTTTCCACCATAATTTGCAAATAAATTCTTAAAAAATCAGACAATGTGATTTTCTGGAATTTTTTTTTCTCATTCTGTCTCTCATAGTTGAAGTGTACCTATGATGAAAATTACAGGCCTCTCTCATCTTTTTAAGTGGGAGAACTTGCACAATTGGTGGCTGACTAAATACTTTTTTCCCCACTGTATAAAATGAGAACAAAATCAGATCAGTTGTATAAAATGAGATCAAAATGTAAGTTGCTATGAATAAGGGCATCTGCTCAATGCCAGAAATGTATTGTAAATGAATATTGCTGAAAGTTACTGGGGTTCTGCTCAAAATTCCAACCAACATACTGTCCTTTACGGAACTTTTTTCCTTGGGCTACAATTAATCGCCCTTCTGAGGAACCCTTAAGAGGTTATACACAGAAGCCTACAACAGAAGGTTTCCCTTTTAATGGCCATTCATAGTAGAACTTTTTACTAAGCAAGTAACATAACTGTCCAAAAAAAACCAGACTGGAAGTTAAGAGTTGAAATTCTAACAATGCTGTATAGTTCATTCCTGCAAAGAAAACCATAATGGCTATGTGTTTGGAATCCATTAACATATATATTTAAAAAAAGAAAAAAAAAAAACATATCACAGAAGGAGGAATAAATTTGGAGTTGTTACTGAAGATGATGTACAGTGCACACACATACAAAAACCCACCCAACTCACTCTGAAACTACTTCTCTTAAATGATCCGCTTATACTTTGCAATCCTTCTTTATAAAATACAATCAAATGCAATACAAGAAGCTTCATATAATTATTATTTCAATGTTTATGCTGAAACCGAGAACCTCAGTCTGCCTGATCCTGTACGGAAAAGAAAATAGCTGAGCACAGAGAATACAGCTTGATTGATTTTGGATTTAAAAGAAAAAAAAAAAAAAAAAACACTTTTTAGCAAAATGTCTTCCAAAGTTTTTCATACTTAGTTTATATGAGATTTTCTGTTTATTCAGATGGGATTTAAGAACGCCTATGATAAAAGAAGAAGGTGCAGGAATCATACTCGTGGCTGGATCGGGAAACTGCCGCAAGGTTCGATGGACTTTAACAGGAAACATGTCAAGTGCTTGACACGTGAGACTGTTGCCAAAATTATTAACAGATTCAAAAAGACAGGAAGTGTTGATGACAAGTGGACGTGAATCTTTCTTAAGAATGAGTTCAAAGCTGTACATCAACTTCTACCAGCAGATTATTTAGCTAAGTCGATGCACTTTTAGTAAAGCATTTGGATAAAATTGCAAACGCATTCCAAACCTTAATCCCTTATCCAGTATTTCTATCAGCTCACTACACGTAACCTACCCTGTCCGGTCTAAAGCAGCAGCTACCTGCAGCCGAGGAAGAACCTCTCACTAACGGCCCTCTTGCAAAATCAATCCCAGCAGTTTTCAGGCCACGCCGCCATTCCTGAGGCTGCCCACCTCCACCCAAACGAGCAGCAGTGGAGCCAAACCCTGTTATTATTTCATCACACCAACACAAACAGGCAGCTGAAATCACTTTGCAAAACACGACTCAGCGGTGGATGTGTCAGCGGCAGCACTTTACCTCTTATTACTACATCAGACTGACACACACACACACACACACACACACGTCTCTGCAGAGCAAAATGGACCAGGAACAAAAACAGGACCCCTTTTTTAAGGGGGGGTGTGCTAACATCAAAGAGACATGAAAGAAAATAAACGTGTTAGTCTAAGATGCATTATGATGCGTACGCAATTTGGGTTTCAGCTCATGTCAGACGTTTTGTCTGGAAAAAGGTAATAACGAAAATATCATTCACGTTCTTTCTTTTGGCTCGGATGCAATTTATTATTTCATTTAAAAATCAACAATTACATAAAAATGTATTTTACTATAATTTAGTAACAGCACTTTTACTTCCATTTTCTATTTATATTTAATTTATATATATATTTAAATATAGAATTTTTTTAGATATTTTAAATATTTATTTGATTAATATTTAATAAATATACTGAATAAAAATGCATTTTTAAAAATTTATTTTCACACTATTCTGATTTAATACACACGCATATTTGTGACCTAGCTATAAATAAATAAATAAACTAACAAACAAACAAACATGGCTTCAGTAGTGGAACTGGAAAATTGGACCTAGTTCTGGTTTGGTGTTTGGGAAAACTTTGGCTAGTGATGGAGAAAAATGTTACAGTGGGCCGAATCCAGCAGGTCTGATACTGATTCAAAAGGCCATACACACTCATTCACACTCCTTTTGTTTATATGGATGTTGCATGAAGTGGACAAATGTGTGAGTACCCTTATTCATTCCTCCGGAGATGGAGAGAAAAAGGAGAGAGCTGTGTGAGGAGACCAGAAAGAAAATTACACACCAGCGTGTTAAAGATAAGGGTTTTAAACCATCTCCAAGCAGACTGATGTTCCTGTGACTACCGTTGCACATTTTATTAAGAAATTTAAGGTCCACAAGAGGAAACGTGAGCCCAAAATGGACAGAAGGATAGCGTGGATAGGATGGCAGACAAAGAGATACAAGCTAAACTCCATTTTAAGGTCAAGGTACATCAGTGTCTGATCCCACAATCCATTACTTTTGGAGAGACACTGGGTTCAGTGGAAGACCCAAGGAAGACTCCATAGTCGAATGAAAAATATAAAAAGCCGGACTGGAATTTGCTAAAATGCACATTGACAAGCCAAAATGCTTCTAAGAGAATGTCCTTTGGAAAGATGAGACAAAAGAGCTTTCTGGCAAGTCACATCAGCTCAATGCTCACAGATGAAGATGAAGCTTTCAAAGAATATAACGTGCAGCAGGCTTGGTTATGTTTTGCGGCATCTGGCATGTGGTGCCGTGAAACTGAAAGGCACAATGAAATCTCAAGACTATCAAAGCATTTTGGAGAGAAACTAAACTGCCCAGAGTTTACTTACTCTCTCAGTCGTAGGTCATGGGGCCTCCAGCAGGATATTGATCAAAACACACAGCTCAAAGCACACAAGAATGGAGAAAAAGAACAAAACATCAGACTAATCTGAAGTGGCATTCTACAAGACCTGGTCTGAATCCTATCAAACATTTATGAAAAGAGCTGAAACATGCAGTCTAGAGATGACACCCCATCAGACCCGAGACAACTGGGGCAGTTTGTTCAGGAAGAGGGGCAACTGTTGAAGCCATTAGCAGGAAGTTTTTTAGGCAAATCAAACATACAAGTCCAGCAGTCAGAGAACAGGGCAAAAATCTAATAACAGACAAACAGTCCAACCAGGCAAACAAAGCCTTGATCCAAAAGATGATATCCAAGAGACAGGTGCAACATGTAAGACACGAATAACAAGCAAAGGATACAGCTCTTAAGGCAGAGTGAACCAGTGATACATCACACAATACACTCAATAGCTCTGCATGGATATATATTATATATATATATATATATATATATATATACACACACACACACACACACACACACACACACACACACACACACACGTGGCAAACAGGAAATCAGCAGAAAGCTTTAGTTTTTGTTAACTAAGGTTAATAATCTAATGGATTCTTAAAGTACAACAATCCATATTTAATGCTCATAAGGGTACACCCGTCCATCCATCCATCCATCTCGTCACCCATCCATCCATCCATCCACCCATCCATGCGTTTATCCATCCATCCTTACGTCCATCAGTCCATCTATCCCCTTCCGCCCACCCATCCATCCCCTTCCGCCCACCCATCCATCCCCTTCCGCCCACCCATCCATCCCCTTCCGCCCACCCATCCATCCATCCGTCCATCTTGTCATAAATCCTTCTATCAATACATCCTTTCATCCATTCATCCATCCTTTCTTCCATCCATCCATCCATCCGTCCATCCATCTATCCCCTTCCGCCCATCCATCCATCTATCCATCCATCCTTCCGTCCATCAGTCCATCTATCCCCTTCCATCCATCCATCCATCTTGTCATCCATCCATCCGTCCCTCCATCCGTCCTTCCGTCCATATATCCCCTTCCGTCCATCCATCCATCCATCCATCCATCCATCCTGTCATAAATCCTTCTATCAATCCATCCTTTCGTCCATTCATCCATCCATCTGTCCACCCATCCATTCTTCCATCCATCCGTTTATCCACCCATCCACCCATCCACCCATCCACCCATTCATCCATTCATCCATCCATCCATCCATCCATCCATCCTGTCATAAATCCTTCTGTCAATCCATCCGTCTGTCCATTCATCATCCATCCTTACATCCATCCTTCTATCCAATCTTTCCATCCATCCATCCATCCATCCATTTTCTGAACCACTTATCCTACACAAAGTATTGTGGAACCCAGAGTCTATCAAAGGGGACTGGCACACACTCACATCAGCCTACAATCAGCCTACCACACAGGGCAGAAGCAGAAATCAATCCTCCAACCTCAATGGTGTGAGGCAAGCTAGCACAACCCTAGCACTGTTCTGACAATCATCTGCCAAGAGGTCACCATGATTTGATCAATAACATATCCATAACCAGCAGTTTTCTTCACTAAGAGGGCATACTATTGCTGTAATAAATACCAGAATTTCATATTCACTGTTCCAACCAATATAAATTCAGCACACACTCTGGACAAACATGGGCTCGAGTTCTTGTATGTATTACTTCTTCATTTTCTGTATTCAAATTCAGACCAAGTACAGTAATTACAACAATTATATTTTTTATTCGGAACCACATTATCTTATGATGCATATGATTACATTTCTGTGTAAAAGTGAAATTGTAACTGCCAAGACTTTATCTCAATCTTATATAAATAATAAGCACATCCTACAATTAGGACCACAGTTTAAGGTAATTACGTCTAATCAGCGGTCATTAATTTCTCTGAAGTTCATTGCTGGTGCCAGAACATTATGCACAGAATGCTTAAATGAGAGGATGTTAAAAGTCATAAATAAAAAGCGATACTGCTGTTACTTAAAGCTTAATGTGAACTGCATTTTCAATTCTATATCTATCTGCTGTACACACTATGCATTTCTCATGGAAATCTTGTCCATATTAATAAGGTCAATAAAAAAGCAAAAAAAGTAAAATAAATAAAGTTGACAGTCAAATGTATTCAAAGAAGTAAATCAGTATTTATCAACAGTAATGATTTTATGTACGGTGCAGTGTGAGGCATGCGAAGGAAACAGTAGATGGTAAAACACACTAGGAAACAAAACACAGAAACTCAGACAATAAAGAAAATGGACACTACCACCCCTAATTTATGTTCATAGGGGTACATCCATCCATCCATCCATCCCTCCATCCCTCCATCCATCCATCAAATCCTTAATTAATGTTCATAAGGGTACATCCATCCATCCATCCATCGATCCATCCATCCATCCATCCCCTAATTAATGTTCATAGGGGTACGTCCATCCATCCTGTCATCCATCCATACATCCATCCTTCCTTCCTTCCTTCCATCCATCCATCCATCCAGCCGGCCATCAATCCGAGATGAGACATTGACAAAACATGGCATAAACAGACAAGCTAATCCCAATTTAAAACAGAACAGGTGAACACAATCAGGCAACAAACCAACACCAGGAAATGACACATTCTGCAGATTCAACAATCAGGTGAATTAAAATTAAAATTTAAAATTAATATGAATTAATACAATTAAAATAAGAAATTTGTCTGTTAGGAACCTGTGATCATACCACTGTTTTCTATTGACCTAGAATCTAGAATTTAAACCAGGTGTGAAAATGCCCTAAAATACATGAAGTGCTTTTGCATAGAGAGAGTTACAAGTGGCGTGGCATTTTGGCAGAGCAAGAATGCACACACACACACACACACACACACACACACACACACACACACACACACACACAAACCGCCCAGCTGCCTTGCTTTCTCAGTTAGAATGAACAACATTCCTCCTTCCTTTCTGTGCGACGCTTATTTATTGCCTGTACAATGGGCCACTGAACTGCTGTCTAAGTGTTAGGGATGAAATGTGCCAAACAACACCTGCTCCCTCCAGCAGCTTCCTGAGGCTTGCCAGAAGCTGCATTAACCCGGCTGCACTGAACCATGCGCAAAGTCCTGCCAAGCCACGCAAAACAACATCCCTATGTCAGTCAAGATGGAAGGCATTTCCTCAAACTAAAATGTCTCCTATGATTAGATATCACTCTACAGCAGGAGCTTCTGGTTTAAAAGGGGAAGCAGGCTAATCCTCGCTGTTTTTCTATGATAAAAATTTCTCTTTTGGAATCAGAATAATTGTGGATTATTTTGCAGACATAAATGCAACAGAAATAAGAAAAATGCTGAGGTTTTCTTTCTAGCCCAGCCTGTACATTTGTGCAGCTTATCAATGGCAATCATATCAGGTCTGCAAGACACTCCCACTATTGATAGATTTTTCCTCATCTAATATCACAACCAGACATCACAGCTACACAGATACAGACTATTTCCGACTAGCATAGTGATAACGCCTAAAAACTGCCCGAGGATCGAGAACATGCTAGCTAATGTGTGCCATGCAAAAGAACCACTGCAGCCAGAACACAAAACTCAGCGCCAGAACAAGTCTGTATTTAACTTTTCAGAAGGAGTGTTCGCTGAGTGCTGCTTCTATTTTCTGTCCCTTATTCAGCTGTCATGTGATGTTGCCTGGAGAAAGGATCAATAAAAGCACTATGTTAGCAGCCTCGTCACTGCACTTTTAAAAACCAAGACTGGAAAACACTTTGCACTTAACAGAAAAATATAGTGGAAAAAAAAAAAAAGAGAAAATGACATCGCAGGTTCTATACTAAACCATTAACTTAGAGGTGGAAAAAAAATCCTCTCTCATTTCTTACAAAACTCTCCAGGAAACTTTCTACACCTCTTTTTTTTAATAGAAAAAAAAAAACATTCTTCACAGCGTGATGTGATGCACAATTCATCCAAGTCTAACACTGTTTACAGATTTCAGCCTGAAGAATTTACACATAATTAATGTTCCTTGGCTGGACAAAAAAATAAATAAAAAGCAGCCAGTGTACATTTAGCCTGCTGCGCCGGAGAATACCTGCAACCAGAAATGACGGATGAGAGAGAGAGAGAAAGAGCGTGAGAAAGAACAAAAGCCAAAAAAAGAGAAAAACTGCTGCCAAACAGGACCAATTTAATCACCGACCAGTGCAAAACATCTAAATCAAAAAAAGTGCTAACTGCTGATATAGCTAAGAGGCACAACTCTGAAGCTTGGAGTCTCTCTCACAAGTTTCTCCACAAATTTATGGCGACTGCAGAACATTTCTGTGGCTTGTTACAAAGACTGGAATGCAAGTCTTTAAAACTTCACCGCACGTTGGCGCTCCACAATTACGGCCATACATACACAGACGGAAACTTTTAATTGGAAAAAATCACGCGGATGCGAATACATGCCATGACACTGTTTGTGTGCATGTCCACCGCCTTCTTTTTTCCAAAAACAACATAATTACCAAATAAACATATAAGCAGACCTTTGATCCCTCCCTTATATGAAAGGTGTAGCAGTTCACCTGAGCTTTTAGCAGTAGATTCTCACCTCGGATGGTCTGCAGGATGGTCTACAGAAACAGGTTTAAAACCCGTCTGGTCTGCAGGGGGAGGAATTACAAGCAGGAGAGTATACAGGTAGATCTTCTTGAAAGAAGCATAATGTCAGGATAAGGATAAACACAGCCAGGCTCTGAAATGCCAACAAATACAACCAGGCTGCTACTGCAACACAGTGCCGGTTGTGTCCTGCCTCACAGTCAGAGTGCGCCAAAAAAATCCCCAAAGCGTGCCCTCTGCTCAGGGCTGCAGGCCGAACCTCCCTCTAGACACATGAAAGGTCTGAAAGAAAAGGAGCGAGGGGGACAGTGGCAAATTTTTCTCTCTTTCATGACCAACTTGAAGACCTGGTTACAGCTCTCTCTCTCTCTCTCTATCTCTCTCTCTCTCTCTTTCTTTTGTTTTGGGGACGAGCCACTTTGGCGGCCTGAATTCCTCAGGAATGTTAGCCAATCATAGCGCTGGCTCTGGGGAGTGTGGTGAGCAGAGGCCCAGCCTGCTCTCTCACTCTTTAATCAGCCAACAATGTGGAAGAACCTCCATAACCACACAGACCACTACAGCCACACTGTTTAAACACCACAGCCTACAGCTTGCAGCTAGCAGACAGCATCGGATTCTGCCCTCTGAGCACTACATCCACAGATCAAAAGGAATAAATACAGAAAAAAATGATTATATTAGCTTATTTTTAACATTAAATCTGAAGTACTTGATCTGTGTAGACTCTAACAGGTTTGGGTTTGGCTGCTAACTCTGCTGTCGGTTGTTGTAATTATGCTATGTTTTTAAACTCTATAAACCATGTTCTTTCAGCTGGATATGTTGGCTTGATCCATGTTTTCAGAGCAGACAGCTGTTTAAGGAATATAACACGACTTGCTGTACTATAACAGTACAGCAAGTTACAGTACAGCAGTTATATTCCCTGTAACTGCATTTCACCAACAATTACAATGAACAATTCATCAAAACATTGTATCTAGCAACAGCTCATACACATAAAACATGTGTTTAAAGAAAAATTTAGATTGTGGTAAAGCTTTCTTATAGCAGACATTGATGGTAGAAAACATAATAATGGATGACGTCATGTGTTCTAATTATTTTTAACTTTAGTTAATGTTCCTGTTATCAGTTACTTTGCTGTAGTAGAAAAGGGAGTTACTATGTCATTTACTAAGCAGTCAATATGTCGGTTATTAAGGAGTCACTATGTCAGTTAGTAATGAGTCACTATGTCAGTTTGTGTAGAGTCATTGTGTCTGTTATTAAGAAATTGCTGACAGTTACTAAGGAGTCACTTTTTATTTAAGAAAAAGTTACTATATCAGTTATTGAGGAGTTACTATGTCAGTTCCTAAGGAGTCACTATGTCAGTTATTGAGGAATTACTGTCAGTTACTAAGGAGTCACAATGTCAGTTACTGAGAAGTTACTATGTCAGTTACTAAAGAATCAATATGTGAGTTACTGAGGAGTTACTATGTCAGTTCCTAAGGAGTCACTATGTCAGTTGCTAAGGAGTCACTATGTCAGTTACAAAGAAATTACTATGTCAGTTACTACGGAGTCACTATGCCAGTTACTGAGGAGTTACTATGTCAGTTACTAAGGAGTCACTATGTCAGTTACTGAGAAGTTACTATGTCAGTTACTAAAGAATCAATATGTGAGTTACTGAGGAGTTACTATGTCAGTTCCTAAGGAGTCACTATGTCAGTTGCTAAGGAGTCACTATGTCAGTTACAAAGAAATTACTATGTCAGTTACTACAGAGTCACTATGCCAGTTACTAAGGAGTTACTATGTCAGTTACAACGGAGTCACTATGACAGTTATTAAAGAATCACTATGTCAGTTACTAAGGAGTCACTATGTCATTTACTAAGGAGTTACTATGTCAGTAACTAAGGAGTTACTAGGTCAGTTAGTAAGGGGTTAATCACTGACATACTGACTCCTTAGTAACTGACAAAGGAACTTCTTAGTAACTGACAGTGCCTTCTTAATAACTTATGCCAGTTACAAAGAAGCCACTATGCCAGTATGTTTGTCCATAACTATGTATGTAAGCATGTAACTATGTTCACCTATCTAGTGTCACATTAAAATAGTAAACATTTTATTCTAAGAATGCAGCTATTATGGTACTATTTAAATTGGCTTTATGCTAAGGCCTTCTGTAGCCGTAGCACTGTTTATGGTCGTTTTCACACTTGCTCTGAGACAGTTTGCGCTGGGAGTTTGGCATGTTTAGTTGAATGTAAAAGCTGTTTTTGAATCTGGGTTTAATCTAGGAAACTGATCTCTGGCCTGCTTGCTCTGGGATTCTCTCCAAGTACATTTTGGTGCAGAATAAGTCATGTGTGAAAGTGATTGGTTCCCAGGCCTAGGTATCAAATAACTTGATTGGATTGATTCAGCATGTCATGTTACTGCCTGTTTCAGTTTTACAAGTGTCACTACTGCTTCTAAAAAATAATGACTAAAAAAAAAAAAAAAAAAAAACAAGAGCCAGAGAATATGCTAACATGTTGATAATAGCAATATCAAAAAAGCAATATCATGGACAATAAAACCCAATGTTTTTTCCCCCATTTTTTGTGTATTTTTAAAAAAAATTTTTTTTATAAAAGCTGGAAAACCTATAGTGGTCTACTATATATTATAATCTACACCAACCAGGCATAACATTATGCCTAATATTGTGTTGATCCCCCTTTTGCTGTCAAAACATAAACTGCAATGCTCTGTGTATTCTGACACCTTTCTATCAGACCCGGCATTAACCTCTTCAGCAATTTGAGCAACAGTTGCTCATCTGTTGGATCAGCCCACATGGGCCAGATCACCACTGTTCCTTCCTTGGACCAGTTTAGATAGATAGTGACCACTGCAGACCGGGAACGCCCCACAAGAGCTGCAGTTTTGGAGATGCTCTGATCCAGTGGTCTAGCCATCACAATTCGGCCCTTGTCAAACTCGCTCAAATCCTTACGCTTGCCCATTTTTCCTGCTTCTAACACATCAACTTTGAGGACAAAATGTTCCCTTGCTGTTTAATATATCCCACCCACTAACAGGTGACATGATGAGGAGATAATCAGTCTTATTCACATCACCTCTCACTGCTCATAATGTTATAGCTGATCATTGTACAGTATGGTGTGTATACTGTCTTTTTTGCCATATCAACAATCCCTAAAATACACATCCCGTATTAACTAATGTCACAATTTCTTTCACAAATGAATTTATTGCACAAATTTTGTAAAAACAAACCAAACCTGCAATAGATTGTAGGTCTGGACTTGAGTATTTAATTGTAGAAACTTACCTTAATGCACTACTGGAGCAGTACCATGTGAACAGGACTGTTTAAATGGGTTAATAGCTACATCACTGTTGTTTGTAATGGACCTGAACCACTACATCATGCGGTACAAGCAGTGGAGATCATTTGTACCAAGCTTCTCACAAATCTTTTACAAATGCTTGTAAAATACACAGCGATATGACAAACCGTCTGTCCTAATAGCTCATTTCATCAATACTTCAAAACCAGACACAGCAAGAAACTTCTTGAATGTTTTCTGGAAGCAAAAACAGGTGGCATCTGTTTCACATCAGGGAGAATTAAAGCCATTCATCAGTCTAACGTAGCGCACAAATGCACAACAGCCAAAACAAAGTTTCCACGGTGCTAAAAGCCCCGAGCACCAAGCATCCTAGCAACAGTTAGGAGGCTTCAATGACTTGCGGTTCAACAGACAACAGATCAACAGACATACAATCTAACTGAACCGTTAAAAACATAGTACAGAACTGCTGATTTTTCAAATCTGACTGGTCAGAAAGTGTGGGATTCATTCTGTGTTTTGAAGCCAAGTCACAGGGTTATAAAAATTGCCCTCGATCTAATACTAAATGTTATCATTTCTATATTTGACTTAGACAGGGATTTGTAAAATAATACATAATCCAAGACTAGTACCAACACATTTATATCTTCAGTACTTTATTACCTATGAAATGCCTATATCATTCCTCTACTGTTAGCTTTCATCTCAGATTTCAGTTTTGTCCTTATTTGCCCGTTTTGATCCGTTTTGTTTCCGTTTGTTTACAATTTTTATAATTAGTGTTCTTACCTATTTCTAATAGCTTGAGATGTAAAATGTCTTTGAGCTGAAGCAAGGTGCTGTATTAATCAAAACCTACTATCATTACAGTACATTTATGGCATTTAGCAGATGCCCTTATCCAGAAAAACTTACTTTTTATCTCATTTTATGTAACTGAGCAGTTGAGGGTTAAGGGCATTTCTCAAGGGTCCGGCAGCCACAACATTCTGATCATTAGTCCACACCTTGACCACTAAGCTATCACATCCACATCCTGTTATTATTATTATTATTAGTAGTAGTAGTAGTAGTAGTGCATCAATAATAAATTGTTGATCTTAATCATTCTCTAACATGCTTGTTTTGACATTTATAGAAGGAGTCTCCAGTGTCAGCTCTTTATAACACTCACAGAAAAGACTTCAGACAGATAAATTTGCACTTTCTGGCTTTTAGAAAGTGACATGACATGAAAATCTGCATCTATTACATTCACATTTATTCCATGAGCAGACGCTTTTATCCAATGCATCCAGCGACCAATGAAGAAATACAAGAAAGCTTTATATCAAGCGGAGGAGAATATAAGTAGTGCAACAGAATAGAGGTGTAAGAGCTAGTGTAAGTACAGATTTATTTATTTATTATTATTAGTAGTAATAGTAGTAGTAGTAGTAGTAGTAGTAGTAGTAGTAGAAGTGGTAATAGTAGTAAGTAGTAGTAGTACCATAAAAAAAAAAAAAAACATTAAGGGAAAAATAAATTAAAACAATAATCACTGGCAAACTAAAGCAACATTAACTTTATATCACGTCTCATCACCTCATTCCACCGATTATTTTCCTAAAACATGATACTACACCTCAGATTTTACTATCACTGAATCCCAGCCATGATCTGCTTCTTCTCTAAAGGTTACCTACGTGCTAAGAGCGTGGGGAGAGCAGAATGATAGTCAGCGCTTTTTCCACACCACTCTTTTGTCTTTCGGAGGTCGTGAAGACATAGATGAAGTGATCACGCAGTCAGCGGACCATGAAACGCGACCAGCTGTACTGCACACTAGCCTAAACATCCTGCTCCGAGTCCTCCAAAGCAGAGAGAGCGGACGGAGCGCTGGGATTTGAATCCCATCTGCTGAGACTCACACAAAGATACTCGTGTGCTGTGGATGAGGTCAGTGAAGCGGCAGCACTGTGACACACAGCTGGAGCAAAAACGCCCGCGCGAGACGGAATTTCGGTTTTAAATGTCACAGGCTGAGAGGGACGACACGTCACTGACCTTTAACCCTGATGTTCTGTTCATGAATCTATGGCCTTTTGATCCAGACACTATTTTAAGACTTTATATTAATAGAAGTTTTTAAATTCCATTCATTTGTATAGAGCTTTTAACAATAAATATTGTCTCTAAGCAGCTTTTTAGAAGTATAGAAAAATAGAAAAAATTATACAGTTTAAAGTTACTATTTATCCCTAATATTTATCTCTAATGAGCAAGCCTGAGGCGACGGTGGTGAGGGAAAACTCCAAGATGATATAAGGAAGAAAGCTTGACAGGAACCTCATTTCAATGACAATGGACAGTACATAATATAAAGTGTTTCTTCAACAGTTTATAGGAACGAGGAATTGCGCAACCAAGAGCTCCTAAGGAACTAATAGGTTAGTTTAGTAACTAAACGTAAACCGGTTTTAAAATACATTTAAAATCAAAACCCCCAACACCCTGGAGGAGTGAGGCAAGCGTGCTAATCACCAAGCCACTGTGAATTCTCGATACAGACCGAATGTAAAGATAGAACATGCTGGAAGATATGACAGTGGCTTTAAAGATGGGGAAGTACCACAGAGCGAATGCATACTGGAAACACAGCCATGTGATCATCACTTAATCCTCTGAGTGAAGATCATTTATCTGCTGGATAAAGAACAGGCTGTCGCTTTCTAGGAATCAATAATGTTTCATAATCACTTTTCAGTATAGAGCAAGAGTCAAAAGTACACAATAAAGTGCACAGTAATGACATCAGGGATAAAGTGCGAAATGATGCTTACACACACACACACCCCTGCAGATGTAAATTTTAACCCCATGAAATGACACACTATTACAACTGAATTTTTCTCAACTCTGATTGGTCAGAAAGTACTGATTAATTATCTACATTTTCTAGTTCGAATACGTAAGCGTTTCTATAGTAACAGCTCATTTCCAGGCACTCAATATAAACGGATTCAAAACATAAGGATAATTACTGACATGGAAATGTTTTCTGTAAGCGTTTATGGAGCGAGTCTCCAGCATCAGCGCTTTATAACAGTCCGAGGCCAAGCTGTAACTTCCGACATGGGAGTCTTCAGAGGACTTTCCGGTTGCTTGGTAACACAACAAGCTGTGTTTTTTTCGTCTAATTATCTTCAAGAAACAGAAAATAAGAAAAGGTTTGTGAAGGAACGACTGTTTATAGCTGCTGAAACCCAAGTGATGAAAAGACTAACGTTAAATACAACAACAAACAGATAAAAAGTACATTTTTTAATAAATAAAAAAATACTGTTTCCTGTATTAGAGGAATATAAAGTAATCGACTTATATTAACCCACATCTTACAGCTTCATAAGCACTTTTCTTGCACAGCTAATAAATGTTTTTTTTCCCCCCCACTGCTTAGCAATTCCTACATCTAGCTGAGGAATATTGTTACATTCATCTATTAATGATTTATAAAGTTTTTAATAGCCTGTTAGAACATAATGCATCTTTCGGATCGTCTCCAAATCTCTCAGAAGGTTGTGTATCTGTTTACTTGACAGATTAAATGTACTGTGCGAGTCCCAAAACAATATAAAACAATACCAAGGAAGGAAGTGGAAACGTTATCGGAACCATCCTCTATCTCTGTTTATTTCTTCCTCACTCTATCATGATTTTTTCTATCATTTTTCATGCAATCAGGAGCATAAAGTTAATGATATTTTTCCCCCCCGCTAAACATCTCCATAATTTCTACTACTGTGTAGCATTTTTCAATATTTTATCAAATGTATTTGAACTTTTGTTAAAATGTACTGTGATTTTTCAAGATTTTAATAAAAAAAATGTAACAAAGCTCGACCATAAGTTAGAAAATAAAACTGGAGCTTTGACGTTTTTTTTTAGACATTACATTTTAGTTGAATGTAGTCTGATGCTTTTAACAAGAGTTTCACTGAAGGGAGGCGGTAACTCTTTACCCCGCCTACAACTAAACAACTAAATAACTACCATCTAGCCTACACATTTCCAAGCATATGATTTCATGGGTTTTTTCCCCCCAGCTAACCAGAGTCAGTGGGTTTAAAAAAACATTTTACAGTAGAAGACATTCGTATATTTTATCTTAAACTCAAGTTGGCAAAAGTATTGGCAGACTTGTTCATCCTAAAGATCATTTCAGCACAAGGCTTTAAAGGAGCTGTAAAAGCATACCTCTTGCTGCACCATATTTCCTACCTGACTGACACATTTTTAGAAAGGTGTGACAATAATCTTTATTACATTTAAGTGCCCAGACTGAACGACTCACGCTCTCTTAAATAAATAAATAAATAAATAAATAAGGACAATCTTGGGTTTCAGCTCTCACTTCACCTTGAATTGAACAGTTTCCCTTCCATCCACTGCTGTCGAATACTGACAAGCTGTTCGAGCCCGAACGCCGGGCGTGCAATTTAACATGGCCATTTTAAAAAGTGCCACATTGCGCCCTTCCAGTAGAGGCCCTGTAATGATTCACCAATTTAACAACACATCCACACAGTATGTGCAATGCAATACAGTATAAACCACCTGTGCTGGATTTCAGTATCATCTTCTACCCTGATCAAACCAAGCACCATTAACAGTGCCACATGAGAGGCAGGACAGAGGTGTTAAGCAAAGTATCGGTTGGTATTATACTAGCACTCTGCTCATCAGGATTACAGACATTTCTGAATCCTCCGTCTGGGATTATAATCTTCGTGAAGAGTCAGCAAAAACAAACAGCTTTCACAACACCCTCGTTGCCAAATGACCACCTTCTCACTCACTATCAGACAGACAAAACTAAGAAACTCCTCCTTATGCAGCATCCAGTGCTGTGTTTTCTGGATGAGGTAAAGCCAGAAGAGGACTACATCTCTGGAGGATGTTCATTCAGTTATTTAATCAAATAAAGCTTTTTAAGATTGAGTTAAAAAGCATGTGTGTGTCTATATATACACACACATACACACAAAACACACTAGGGGCATTGGTGGCTCAGTGGTAGGTTTCTCGCCTATCATGCGGAAGGCCCGGGTTCGATTCCCAGCCAATGCCTCAACCCCAGCCACTGGATGCAGTGCCGGTCCCAAGCCTGGAATAATGGGAGGGTCGCGTCAGGAAGGGCATCCGGCGTAAAACATTTACCAAGTTGATGTGCGGACCAGTTGGTCCGCTATGGCGACCCCGAACAGGGAGCAGCCGAAAGCATTAACTAACACACTAAACAGCCCTAAAGAGCTAAAGCCACTACATTACTATAGAATTTGTCTCATGAGACAAGTGTGACAGAACATATATAAAGGGTAATTGTTAGAACATCAGCTGAGGAGCTTCAGTAAGTGTTTGGATGGTTTATTATATGATTTGGTCAGTGTTGGTTCATGCTCATGACTGTCACCAGACTGACTTTTCCTTCGTCACCATGCAACACAAAAGAGCTCAGTGATTCACTGTGTCATTTTAAATGAAAGGACGTTACGCTTCTATTGCGTGACCAAACACTGAACAATGTCTCTCATCTCTGACTGTTGCGTTATACAGAAGGAGAAAGAGAAAGAATTTGAACTTAATCATAGCCAGCATCATGATATAATGTCAATATATTTAAAGATTTGTTTCACAGTCTTTGTATAGCAAACCTCTGACATATTTATAACAGCTTTATCTATAACATTTACATTTCTGACATTTGGTAGACATCCTCATCCAGCGCGACTTACATTTTATCTCATTTTGTACAACTGAGTAATTGGGAGTTAAGGGCCTTTGCCTAAAGGCCCAGTAGTAGCAGCTTGGTGGTGCTGGGATTTAAACTCACAACCTTCTGGTCAAACACCTTAACCACTAAGCTACCACATCCCTGTGCATCATCATTATAGATGATTTATGATCTATAAATCATCCATGAATTGTGAAAAGTGTGTGCATAAAAAAACTTCCATAAACGGGAAAGCTCATAAAGTTGAAAAAAACTAAAGAGTGAAAAAAAATCTTCCAATAACGCAATAACTGCCAGACACATATTAATAAACTTCTTTTGTCCCAATACCTTAGCTAAACTTATTTGTCTTAGTTTAAAGCATATTAACGTGCAAAAGATCCGTGTAATTTAGTAGTGTTCTGTTGTTAATTGTTAATGATTGTGATATAAAAAATATATATTAATTTTCATAAAGATGTCTTTAACACCCTGAAATGCTGATGCTTCCATATGCTGACCCACGCTTTTGTATCTCCTCACAAAAACACAAGGATCCGGCAAGTTTTTTTCAGAGAGCATGTAGTGTGCGGTTAGAACGTGACCCACTCTTCCAGTAATGAGAATGAGGAAAATGTTCTCTGGGTTTTTTTTCCAAGCGTTCCATCATGTCCTGAATCTTTCTTACATATCAGTAAAACTCAACAAGGAGCAGGATGTAATTACACACATTCCGTATGGCCAACTAGTGTTACTATGTTCAACACAAAAGAAACTCACATGAGAAGAACAAGGCTTAGCTACGCCAGTGATCTCTTTTACAGACCTGAAAGCCCCACACACACACACACACACACACACACACACACACACACACACACACACACACACACACACAGTCCACCGCACATCGTTGCCTGCTTCTGAACAGTTCACTGGCCTTGTTAAAAGTGATTCCACATTTCTCCTCTTACCATGGTGGGTGTCCAGCACAGCCGCGTCGTCCAGCTCCATAACTTCAAAGCAGTGTGAAATCAAAATCAGACATAGTGCTGGAGAAGTTCAGTGATCCGAGAAGCCTGTTTATCCAGACAGGTCGTGTGCTGTCTGTATGCTGCGCTGACTGAGCTGCTGCGCCTGACAGTTAAGAGTGGAGTAGATTGGGACGAGGCCGGCCGTCGCGGCTTCTCGGGGGCCTCTCTTTTCTAAACCTCGCTCCAGCACTCTTAAAGACACAGCGCTTGGCTTTCTCTCTATCTCTGTCTACCTCCCTCCTTCTCTGTTTCTGCCTCTTCTTTTTTTTTTACCCCTTACTTTCCCTGCCTGCCTCCTTCCTTCCCTGCCTCCCTCCTTTCCTCCCTAGATCGCTCTCGGTCATACTTTTGTGCCGTATGTCTAACAGACTTTTGCCTCAACAACCGCTCAGAATCGTTGCCTGACCTGCGTGCGCATCAAATCATTACCGAGAGCCAGCAAATGGCTTTCATAAAATAAAATCACTAAGAGCTCCAATGCCTAAGAGCATTAGAGCCCGGCTTGGGGAGATCGTTAAAAAAAAGGCAGATCAGATTCCCATTTTGTGTGCTTCATCCCCAACCTCTTAAACCTGGACCTCAGGCATTACTACTCAGCCAGAACTAACCAAAATTACAAGCAAGGCTCGATCTTTAACCAAAGAACTTCATCTGAAAGCAGGTGGGAAGATAGTTGTGCATCAAAATTCAAGGTCATACACTTGACTTGACTTTTTGAACAGGAAAACTTTTTCAGTGAAGAGTATTTAAAAAAAAAAGTGCATTAAAGCATTAAAACATTAAATTTGTGACATTTTAAAATAGACCTATAAGAGTCATGTCATCTTAAAGAAATCTAAGAAAAAATATGGGTTGCGATATAAGATTAATTGAATCGGGCTACTTTCAAGCATCTGCTGACTTTTTTTTCTGGTCCAGAAATTAGCTCCACCCCCAAAGGAAGTAAAATCAATAGGTGAAGGAAAGTTAAATGTTTATTGCCTGTTTTTATACAACATGTAATTTGCCTTGCAGGTCGCAAAGGGCTCTAAAATTGCGTATAGCTGCTTTAAAATGAAGTAAACCCGATAATTAGAGAATCAGTTACTTAAACACAATCACACTAAATGTAATCAGTTATTAGCTTTTGACGTTCGCGTCTTGACGTCCTTTTGTTTGTTTTTATAAATTATTTTTATTGAATTGTTACAATCCAAAAAAAATTGGTGTACCCACTATAAGAGGTGAATTTGTCAATATTACAGTCCAATCCTGTACAGTCCTGTACAGTTTATTGTACAGTTTGGATCAACAATCCCTATCGCTCACAGTCTCTCATCAGCTTAATAAATTAACTGGACACATACATAGTGTTCAACTTGAAGTCTATTCCTACACAGCGGCAGAAGATCACAGAGCACGGATCATAAACTAACTAACTACTAACTAGAACATTTCTGTAGAGTCAGAGAAACAGCGCAGACAGAGCCGATTTTTAAACAAAGCCACCCTGTGACAGCATTGTGATTATTCCACCCACGGCAGATTAATGCTCTGAGGTCTGCTGGAGGTCAAACTGGACAAAGAGAAAGCACCAGAGCATTCCCTCTGTCTGGAAGCTCTATACACACTCTATTGAGTGTCTCTATTAAGTGTACACCAAGTGTTCCAGCCTACTAGATCATTTGCACACCCTGCATTGCTCAAAAACAAATAAATTTCAAGATGGTTGTCAACGGTATGGAAAAAGCTCATACATGATTATGTGAGTAAAAGAGGTCCCATTTTCCAGGCTACTGAGTAACACATCATTATATGGAGGCCGCAAGTTCGAATCACAGCTATGCCACAAACATCTGTGACTTTGTGCTCTTTTTGTGAAAGAGATGCCATGCTGTCTGTACCGTGTCAATCACAGTGAGTCAATCGTGTGCATCGCTGAGCTGATGTATGTTGAAGAGGGCAGAAAGCATGTTACACTGCCCTGTGATGAGCAGCAGTTTCGCTTGGCTGGCTTCATCAGAGTCAAAGTCAAAGAAGCTTTATTGTCACTTCAACCATATACAGCTGATGCAGTACATGGTGAAATGAAACAACGTTCCTCCTGGACCAGAGGTGCTACACATAACAAAACAAAAACAAAGTACAGGGTGACGCGGACAAACATGAAGCTAAACTTAGGTGCAGAATTCTTTTTAAACTAAACATACAACATAAGTGCGGGGAATGACGAGACAGTGCAGACAAACAAGACACATAACGCCGACTTGTGCAAAAGAAAAAGAACGTTGTTGTATAGTGAGTGCAAGATTCATGTGTCTCAAGAGAAGCATGTGACATCCTCATCCTCTCTGGTTAGTAGCTTTCGTATTACAGCGCAATCAAAGATGTGGAAAGACTTAGCAATTCATAATGTATGAAACATGACATGTAGGCTCTAAATACAGGTCATGTGGTGTTCATGGGACTTTGCTGTATTTCCTGTATCTTAAGCCTTTTCGTGATGAGGCTTATTCATGTGAAAATTTGTATGGAACAGATGGACAAAACCATATTAGCACTTTAAAAACAACAATAATATTAAAATAAGTCGATGTTCATGAAATAACTCTAGAAAAATCTAGTGGTATAAAAACATTGCTACTGTCCTGGAAGAACCGATCCTAAATGAATACTAGGTTAGGAACCTGTAGCTGGGCATTTTTTAGTAATTGCAATAAATGAATGAATGAACAGACGGACGGACAGACAAACAAACAAGTAAGTAAACAAATGAGTGAGTGAATGAATGAACGTTCATTTGTTTATTCGAACAAACAAACAACCAAGCAAGTAAGTAAATAAATAAATACATGAATGAGTGAGTGAGTGAGTGAGTGAGTGAGTGAGTGAGTGAGTGAGTAAGTGAGTGAATGAGTGAGTGAGTGAGTGAATGAGTGAGTGAATGAGTGACTGAGTGAGTAAGTGAGTGAGTGAGTAAGTGAGTGAGTGAATGAGTGAGTGAGTGAGTGACCGAGTGAGTGAGTGAGTGACCGAGTGAGTGAGTGAGTGAGTGAGTGAGTGAATGAGTGAGTGAGTGAGTGACCGAGTGAGTGAGTGAGTGAGTGAGTGAGTGAGTGAGTGAGTGAATGAGTGAGTGAGTGAGTGACCGAGTGAGTGAGTGAGTGAGTGAGTGAGTGAGTGAATGAGTGAGTAAGTGAGTGAGTGAATGAGTGAGTGAGTGAGTGAGTGACCGAGTGAGTGAGTGAGTGAGTGAGTGAATGAGTGAGTGAGTGAGTGAGTGAGTGAGTGAAAGAGTGAGTGAGTGAAAGAGTGAGTGAGTGAAAGAGTGAGTGAGTGAATGAGTGAGTGAATGAGTGATTGAAAGAGTGAGTAAGTGAGTGAGACATCTCATTGTTCTCCACAGTAGTACACGTGTGAACATGAGGCTATAGTTTTATTCACTCATAACTATCTTACAGATAAGTTGCATCAGTAAGCTACCAGTCATCAGCATTATTTTTCCTCTCATACAAAAAAAACAGGGTTTTAAAAGATTTGCTGCTGGCATTGTGCTTGATGTGTATAATTCAATTCATGGTGCTGTGATGAAATCTGTAAAGTTAAAGTGAAGACTAAAACCTAAAATCACTTTGGCCAATGACGAGCTGACATTTTACTTATAAAAACAACTTAACTAGCTAGGACTTAATTCGTTAACTAGCTTGCCAAAGCACATGCCTGGGGAAAACACCCTGGAGTTTTCACTTGCAAGATGAGGTAGCCAGTACATTTAAGATTTGTAACCCCCTAGCTACACACAGCTGTGGTGTCTGAGGTTCGTGACGATTATGTCTTTGGAATGCAGGAAAAGTGCTAGACGTATTCAAGTGTTTGCTTCATGCACTCACTGCTGTTTGGTGTCTGGGTGCTTTTATCCTTATAGAACTGCCGATTCACAGCAGCGCTGATGTTGTGCCTCAGAAGCCACATAGTGCACGACTCAGCTCGTCGCTCTCCCAGGGGCAACCAACTGACCTGTGGACAGAGTAAGTGGTCAGATTAGGTGTGACAGAAACAACACTTTCTAACAGTTTATTCCATTTCTCATGGAAAAGCTCTTGGTTTGGTGATCTGCTATCTTGATATCTGCTGCCCCCTAGAGAACACAAGCATCACATGTTCTGTATGCTCTGCAGAGGCATCAGTATCCAGAGCAGTGTTTAAAGTTCTGGTACTTTTCATCAACTAAAGCTTTGAAAGGCTCAAAGGAGCAACTAATGTAGCTGTTCTCATGATGTAAGAGTATTAATATCAGCATGTGCTAGTTCTTACATTTGTACCAATCATATGAGGGTTCTACCCGGGTCTTGATATAGTTCCTGTAAGTTTCTACTCTTATCTTAAATAAAAGTAATAATAAAAAAAATAATAATAATATCACACAATTTTAAGATGTTCTATGCGACTGTGGTCTGATGATTTCCCATAATCAGGTCAGTCATACCAGGAACATAATGACGTGCTTATTAATGAATGAATGAAGTTTACATCGGTTATGATACATACTCGTTATGATCAACAGCTCAGTGCTAGTCCTCAGAAGTTCATCATATTCCCGTGCTCCGAAACCCCATCTTCTTCTATCATAGAAGCACTCACCTCTGCTTTGTCAAATAACACCAGCTCACACTTGGTCAGCAGGCAAAGCTTCACCTTCCAGCTACCTGGCTCCATTAGTGGCTGTCCACAAGATATCCAGTGCACTGATGAGCTGGTCATATCTGCAAAGCACAAGCATACATCTGATTTCAAAGCAGATTCACTCGCTACGTTACCTAATAGCGTCACTTATGGTCAGGTAAAGACACGGGGCATGCAGTTTATCAACAGCCTTAGGAAAAAAGCCTAACTTGGTGTCCAAACAGATACAACAGTAACAGTTCATAGGATTCAAACAATGTTGAACTCTGTATGTGAAAAGCTACTTGGAGCTAAAATGTACTTATGCTACTATCCACACTACTTGTAGCTAGCTATTCCCCAACATTCTTGGACACTAGTGACAAAAATATTGTATAGCTTACCTTGAGCCAGATTCAGACTTCAATTCACAACATGATTAAAGATTTAAATAAAACACACTTCCCTCTGCTGAGATGTCAGGTGAAAGGAAAAAATACAGATGCGTGCAGACCTACCAGTCACTTTCATCCAGCCCTGGTAGTGACAACGGGTCATCGCTCTATCCATCGTGGTGCGTCTTCTTCTACTTCTTCATCTTGTTGACACTTTTTTTTTTTTTTTACAGAGAACTTTGTGCTTCCTTAGTAGGTCAGAGCCTACAGAGTCAGCAGCAAAACAGCAGGAGCTCTCTCTCTCTCTCCATACCAAAGCAAACTGACACCTAGCCTGCAGCCATAAAAACTTGTGAAATACCGAGACTTTCCTAGCTGCCAGGAGGCAGATTGAGTCTTGTCTACGGGACTAGCTTGGATTACAAAGTGCACAGCAGTTACAGTGTCCGAACGCTATTCAGCAGCTTAATTAGATTAATGGATTACAGGAGAGTAGCTTCGACTTTCCGCTTCCTCTTGTCATTCTTCCCTTGATGCATTTTACTCAACTCGGGATAGAACCACTGATGTAACAGTGCCACCGATCTCTTCTTAGGAAATTTGTGGTTCTAAGGAGAACTCAAAGGTTCAGACATGGATAAGGAGTATGAAGAATTTTTTTTTATATACAGCCCAGACCAGAAATCATCCAAACACAACGTCTTATTATGGGCATCTGTATACAGCTGCAGGCAAACAAATCTAAAGATAAATTCAACATACAGAATGTGTGGAGTTAAACCATGCAGTAGTCTGGGATACAGCCCAGGAAGCTGAAACAACACGGATTAGGAGCATGTTCATATGGGATACATCCTGCAACAGTGAAAAGGATTACATGTATAGAGCAATTCAAGAGACAATGAAACTGACTTGGATTGGGAGAATGGAATACAGCCTGTGAATTAGGGGTGTGGAGCCAATAGACGATGGTCATTATCTATTGATGAGAGTCTTCCAAATTCACGGAATTACATTACTTGTGTATAGAGGAAAGAATGTGTGTGTGTGTGTGTGTGAGAAGGATACTGCCTTTTTTTGTCGTTTTGTTTCAACCATGGTCAGATACAGATTAGATCATTACTACTGCCATCAACTCTGTGAGTGCCATCTAGTGTGCAGTACATTTATTACATGTTCTTAGATTTACCAAATTAAGTCAGCAATTCACATCAGATTGGATAGAAAAGGAAATAAAATAACGGTTAAGGAAAAAAGGGAAGGAAAGAAAAGGGAAAGGAAGAAGAAAAGAGAAAGAGAGAAGGGAAGGGAAAGGAAAGGGAAGGGGGAAGGAAGAAGAAAAGAGAAAGAGAGAAGGGAAGGGAAAGGAAAGGGAAGAGGGAAAGGAAAGGGAAGGGGGAAAGGAAAGAAGGGGAGAAGGAAAAGGAGAGAAAGTGGAGAAGAGAAGAGAAGAGAAGAGAAGAGAAGAGAAGAGAAGGCAGAAAATAACTGAGGAAAAAGACAGGAAAGGGAAAAAACAAAAGATAGAGAGAAAATTGAAAAGAGGAAATGGAGAGAAAATAAAAACAAAAGAAAGAATCAATACATCATGCATTCTGACAAAATGCTTTTTATTGTTTAAAACTGGAGTGAATGGTTCATGAGTGACACACCGATAATTACATATTGCAAAAACCTATGTTAAATATCTAACATATGATGAATATAAGCAGAGAAGTTGTTTACGGACAGCTTAAAGCATGTTACATCACAACACTGTTATTTATAGGAAACACTGGACTGTTCTCTCACTAGCTTTACTTACAGCCACATCAGGATGACATGGAAGTAGATCAGATTTGGGAAGCTTGATGCTAGGCTGATGCTATTCACAGTTCACTCTGAATGGAAAGCAGACCAAATCAGCTGCTACTCCAGCGATCCCACACAAAACAGGCAGCATGGAATACGGCTTTAAACAGAGCTTTTGGGGATGTGTTTGGCAGCTATATAGCCACAGCAGCTCTTTACTGGAACTTTAACACAAGATGAAAAAAGGTGTGACTTTAACAGAAGATAAAGACAAAAAAACAAACAAAAAAAAACAAAAACAAATGAAAAACAAAAAAAACCAACCCTTCAGAATCAGCAGCTGAACTACCTAGCATTAGTTCGATGTGATGAGCTATAGCGTTAAAGTTTTGGATTATGACTTGTATTATGCCTGATGTGTCACTGGATTGGTGTAAATTCGCATAAAATGGTTGTACTTGGGGAAATATTTCCATAAAACGTTTTATATAGTCAATAAGATGCACAAAGTAAGTGCTTTGTATAAAAGTTTTTTTTTTCCTCTTCTGATCAATTATAAAATATATGACAAATCAGTTAAGCAATAATAGTTGCATAGCTGAGAAAACAAGTTAATAGTGCAATACAATAAAGGGGGCTAAACTTTTTCCAATTATATACAGGTAGATAATAAAGTATATTTATTTCTTTTTTTTTAACACTGTAAAAAAAGGACTAAGAATGTCAGATAAACTCGCCATACTAATATGATACACTCAAAATTTTAACTAGCTTAGCATTTCCAGTCATGTGAAAACTTGGGCAGATTAAAAATTAGGGCTTGGATACACATTTATATTGAAGCAATCTATAAGGAAGAAAGTCTTTGGAAGTGATACGACATATCAAGATATATTTTTAAAGTTCTACATGTGTACACGAGTATATACGATGGCCAAAGCTTTCAACTGCAAACTGATATGTACACTGACTAGACTTTAAGGTTATTAATAGGCAGCTTTAGGCTTTAGGGGTCACAGCGGTAACAATTTACTGCGGTCTCTGTTCACACACAGATAATTTAGTCCTTGGTTGTAGCTAAAGATTTCTATTTAAACTGATTAGCCCATCAGTCATAGATGCTCATGTTACATTTGTGAACAAAGCGTGAATTATGAACAATAACAATAACAAAGGGAAAACATATTTAACAGAAAGCTACCCAGGTCAGTAAAAACACTATGAAATCTGTAAATAATTTGTTTGTTCGATTGAACTTGAACACTGACCTGCATAAATAAATGCTGCATGGCTGAAAACGGAATTAATGTACTGTTCATTTTCCCTTCATGATTGCTCACCATCACATAATTAACATTAAGTACTGAATAGCCATTTAATTGAAAGCAAAATGGTAATCTCTGGCTTTTTAAAAGTACGCTACATAGTGGACAACATGGCTGATTCCAAATGATTCCCATTTGCACAGCAGATTAAAATGTATTGACAGATGGCGGAGGAGTGTGTATCTGCCTGATGCACAGCCGCACTTCTTGTAAACACTCCTTTGCTTCATGTAGAGTATGTGCCTGGCATCTGAGGCTGTGCTCCACTCTGAAGAGACGAGCTTTATGCATGGCACGTCCATGCATGAGGGTCATTTATTTGTTCATGCCAAACTGAAGTGACGAATATTCTTGACAGGAACAACTAATGGCACTTTTGACCCCTGGATATGGATCCTTCAGAGTTTTCACTGTGAATGGTGTAGCCATTAAAGGGATGATGGGGCGTAGTCGTGTTTATAAGATTCCACATCTATAAGTCAGTTTCATTTAGAGAATAAGCGTGCACCATGCCTACTGCATCATGCATTAACCCAGTTGATAGAAGTGATAGGTGTGTGTGGGCGAAATTCAAAAGCTGAACGCTGCGACGCACCATCATGTTGTCCACTATTTGTACTGGCGATGCTTTAACACCCTTGAGGGCCAACATTTCATAAATGTTTTTGTGTCATGGCTATACAGTATTACATCATTATATCTCACTGACCTTAAATGGAAATTAAACCAGTCTACAAGTGCGACAACTGAAACTAGAAAAAAACAAAACAAAACAACTCTAATGTTAACGGGCTTAATCAGACAAGTGATATTTGTGCTATTTATAGTGCCCTGTCAACAGGACACTGTGACAAAAAAATAGAAAGCACACTCCATTACCCAACATGGGGTAAGTACACGGCTTATATGTGTTCCCATATATATTTCTAAGAGCCTTTAGAAAACTATAATTGCACTAGAAAACTAGAATTTTGGAACTCACTTGTTTAGATGTTTGTGTACCATAAAAAGAAGAAAGAATGAAAAAAAAAAAAAAAAGATTATCTATTTTAAGCAATGTGACTCTATGACTGTGTTTGCTCGAGTGTTCTTCAATCCCAGACCTGACAGGCCACAGTATTCCAGAAGAGTCATCCGTGATATCACTTTAACTATCATCTTCATGACAGGATGATGTTAGACAATTTGACCAGTTAGACATCTGTGTCCAATTCATCTGATCATTTTTGGAATCGCAAATTCAACACCACTGTGACTCCCCAGGCCTGGAAGTGAAGAACCCCATTGTGAACCTCATCTCCATTCTCCTGCCCTCAGGTAAGTGACTCTTAATAAGGCGTGGTGCCTTCCCATTCCACCAGGTACTGCACCTTGCCCTCTGGCGTGACCCTGCGTGCCAGAACCTGGTATTTTTCGCCGCATGTGAGCCGCCCCGCTGCGCCAAAGTAACTGGTAATAGAAGACTTGAGGTGTGAGAGGGATGTGTCATCTTCGCTCAAGCTTTCAAAGGTGTGGCTGTCGATGGCACTGCCCATTACGTCCCCGGACTCGGCCACTGGCGTACCCGCTGGACTCAGCTCGCTCTCTATCGCCTCCCGCTTACTGGCCAGAGCACTGTAGTTGGATGAAGGAAGCTTCCTCTTCCGACTGCCCACGTTCTTCCTGTACACATGGAGATGAAAACTAATTAGTGTCCAGGTAAAAATAATGCAATTATTTAAATTAAAAAAAAAAAAATTTTTTAGCTTCAAACACTTGAGCTTTGTTTAATCTCTAATATAAATTAAAAAGTAAAACATAACTCGCTAGTGGTGAAAGCATTGTGATATCACTAGTTTGAAAATTGATTATGCAAACTGCAGGAAGCAAAACTCGTTGTGCTATTTGGATGTGAGTGATGGCACACTCGCTCTGACACTAGCCAAACATGAGGGTGTCTGCAAGGTCTACAATTAAACAAAAGAGTGCAGATAGACAGCTTTTCTCTCACTGCCCTGTGATATGGCATGAGCAGCAACTTCAAAATATACACTTGGCTGGTTTCATTTGTCTCAGAGGAAGCTAATGTCAGCTTTGGTCTCCCTGGTTTGTGGCTGTTATATGATATCAGGAGCTAGGAGTTGGGAATTGGCAGATGACCAAATCTAAAAGGAAATGGGGAACACCCGCACTCACGGTACACTAGCACTTACTACAGATAGTCCAGTTAACTAGTATGACTGTTCCTTATTATTCTGTGGCTTTTAATTTATACAAACATGGTCCAGCAAATCAAAAAGGCAAGAGTTAGATTAGGCAAAGCACAACATTTTGCAGGATATTTTCAGTTTGTGGTAATGCATTACCAACATTCAATGTGGCTGAGAGTAAGTGCCTCAGCTTCTGCCTAATGGTCCTTATACTAAATAATCATATGTAATGTCAATTACCTCTTACTTCATTATGACTAGAAGGTTCATTAAGACAAAAATACACATGAAAAGTACATCATATATCTTGAACAGAAATTAAGTGCATTAGGAATAAACGTTCAGATTCCTACAAACAAAATACCTAAAGAAGTTGTAATACTATTATCTGCCACTAGATGTATGTCTTGCTCAGTGAAAGCTGTTTGTTTCTGTTCTTGGAGTGAGCGCCTGGCTCTGTGGGTGCGTTTCGCCATTTAAAGGTCACGGCACAGACGGACGTCCCGCTATCCTTTTTTTCTGTTCTACTTAATCTTTCTGGAAGTTTACTATTCTGCATAGTACGGTTACAGGCTGAGATAACGGCGTGGAGGATTATGCACAGCGAGGCTTTAAACCCTCACACTGTGACACTCCATTTGAGGATGATTAGAGCTGCTAAAACAGGAACTAGAGGCTGCAGTCTGAGTAGATGAAAGCAGGCACAAGGGAAGCAGTTACTCATAAGTGGTGTGTTTGATCTATCCCACAGTGAGCACCCACAGCGGGGGACGTCCTCAGGATTCCAGAGCCGGCATCGACCCGCATGTTTTCAGACACACACATCCTCTCTAAACATGCTGAGCACAGAGTGGCTACTAATGAGCAGAACATGTCCAAAAATAAATAACATGAGAGTGAAGATCATTCATACGTGTTAGTTGGTGGGGTAGACAACCAATACTCTCTCTCTCTCAGACAAATATGCATATTGTTTTTTGTTTAATGCCAAATTGAATGTAGTAGAGCTGATTTAGACACACAGGATAATAAAACCATTTACTGACTGCACCCTGAATTGACCCAGGGGACACAGAGTGTTATAGCTGGGAATTAGATGTTTTTGAGACGCCCAGAATAAATTGTGGCATCGAGGAAGAAAAACAAAACAAAACAAGCCCCAAAATAAACCATCTTAGCACGCTCCATCACAGAATAATAATTCTACCACACCAAAAAGTTATACGTCAAAACTCTAAGTAGGAATTAATACAAGAGCATAAAAATTACCAAGAGTAATTTGACATTTTTACAATGGCACTGTTAAATTTGCGAGTTCTGATCGGTCAGACGGTGTTGATTAATTATAGAGTCTATAATTCCATCACACATTTACATCGATTCTATCATATTAACAGTGATAACTGAGAAAAAGAAAGTTTTAAAGAAAGAACTGAAATGATTATGAAGTGCTTTGGAAGGAGTTTCCAGTGTCAGCGCTGTGTTAGAGCCAGAAGTTAAGCGGGTAAAGATTCCACACACAGGCTTTTTGAGTTCTCAGCAACATGCAAGCCTTCAAAAGACAGATTGAAAGTAAGGCTGATGAGGGATCAACATTTATAGCTGCTAAAACATGAGAGAAAAAGAACCAACATGTTTTACATGCTGTCCATAACCATGACAAAAAAATCTGGGACGCGTCATTTTCTGCGAAATGAATCCAAATTGAGGTGGTATAAACACTAATAGTCACTGCTTACTAATGTCTAGAGCATTCACTCTTGGCTAGAACCTGAATTCTCTTCACAGGCTGCCTGGAAATCTCCTCAGAGGCATGTTGATCTATAAAGGACTATGACGGTAAATAATCCATAATGTGTTGCCATATTTCTGCCAGAAGTGGTTAATCCAGTGCTCAGTGAACTGATGGACAGCTGTTGCTTGTCTCTGGCACTAGAGCAGCACTGAGGTATGTGGTACGGGCCACAGCAGCCACAGTGGCATGAGCTAGTATTCAGAGCTAGGAGTATTTTTCTGGTCAGGATTTTTTCATCAAGAGTAATCGTGGCCAGAACGCAGCAGTGATAAAAAAAAAATAAGTGGGCATCTGACTGACCTTGGTTAACTGGCTAAACTAGAAAGGAGCATTTATAATGCTGGAGGCAGAACAAGAAACAAGGTGAGATTAAATTCTCCCAAAACATGTGTTTCTTATACTGAATAATTCTCATTAGACAACAGAAAGCACAAACACTTTTCCATTCTGGATACATTGAATATGCGAATACAAAACCACCTCTAGCCCTACATTTTAAACCTCTGTTATACATCTTTATTACTGGAAAATGACTGGATGTTATATTTGATGATGCAATAACATGCCTGTCTGTTAGGACTGAACATACAAGACAGGACTTCAGTCTGGTTTACAAATCCCCATTCCTTACCCGAATGCAGCAAGACTGCTTTTGTGTGTTTTCACCAGTCTGCATACTCAATTCTAGTAAATACTTGCGTTTTATCAAGTTTTGGTGGCTTTAACACTATGAGTCAAAACTGAGCAAGACAACAGTAATTTTTTCTCCAACAGAGTCAGGCAACAGAAGGGTTGAGTCACACGCAGACATGACGGAGGACTAACCTCCATGCAGCTCGTGCGAGGTAGAGCAACAAAATAATAGAAAATCTGTGTTTAAATAAATGTTAAACTATGCAACATCCTCATATGTTTGAATTTAGAATGATGACTTTTTTTATTTTATTGAAGAGTTTTAATAATTTTGGAAAATACATAAAAATATGTCCACTGATGTTTGTCTCTCCTCCGTCTCCTGAAACCTAATAGAAACTCTTGTATTCGTACAAAGTAAATCAGATCAAAAGTTATTTGATATTTCTCCTGGTTCAGGTCAACAACTTGTTCTCTCTCTGTGTGGCTCAGTAGATTTTTTATTTATTTATTTTTTTGAAATTTAGGCTTCACAAGTTGCTGCCACATTTGCGCTATGAAATCGGTCATTTGTACCATTTGTATTACCGCAAGGCTTTATGAATACTTTTTCTCATTCCTAATATTCCCACAACGAGAATTTGACTGTTAAGCTTTTACACAGCCCTCACAACACTCTTGTTCTGTTGCAGTTCACCAGCTTAATTTCCTGTGGCACAATTAGAATGATATGGTTACTTAATTGAGATAATTATTTTATTATTTAGATAATAATCGAAATACTTGAAAAATTAATTGCATATATCCCTTTAATGAATTAGGAGGAAGCCTCTGAAAGTGCGTGACGTGTCGTACCTGAAGTCGTAGGACACGCTGGTAGTGGCAGAGCCTGAAGTGCTCGCTGCATCTGTGGAGTCCTGATCCAGACTAAACGTCCGTCCTGAACTAGTGCTATGGAAAGAGAGAGCGGAGAGAAAAGTGATGCAAAGAATTTGTTATTTCCTTCTCCTTCCTGTCCCAGAGACCACTTGAAGGCCCAAAGCCAACACAATCTCTGGGTATTGTACAGTACGCTGCATTGACTGCATCTCATCACGCCGTCTGGCTGCCTCCAGCTGAGCTCCTGGTGTATAATAGAAATCAGAATTCAAAAGAACGCCACTTGCTTTGGGAGCTGAACCAAACATGGCCTTTTCTGAATGGCCAAACTCTATTTCACTCTCTTTTTCTAGACGTCAACAAGCTCTCACAAATTCCCTTACATGTGCCGGAAAGCGTGCCTGTGCTCCGTTTGTCCCCGCACTGTTTACCGGGCTCTTATTATTCAAGCCTGCTAGGGAGATGATAACCTTTACTGAGAAGTGTAATTAAATCGCTTCATTCGCCTTCTTGCTAAAAATGATTTCAGCGGGAGGAGGGAAAAAATAAAACCGACAAAACCTTTTAGACTATTCTAAAGGGGAGCGCATGCAAATTAAAGTGATTGTTCAGAAGTCAATAATTGGCTGTTTAATTCAATTGGAAGAAAAGAGAAAGGTTAAGTGTGCCACATACTCAGACATACACGCCCACAGAAAGAGAGAGAGAGAGAAAAGAAGAAAAAGTCAAAGGAGCAGAGCAGGCGCTAGATTATTATTAAAAGATTCAATTATTATAAAGCGTGTGGACAAAGAGAGGTGCTGTTCCACTTCTTAGCCACTGCAGTGTAGATAAGACCATCGCCAGCGGGAGGAGAAAAAGATTAACCTGAATGCTATAGCTATAGCATGCAAGTAACTACACGGTGCTAAATTTTTGTCCTTAATTGTAAGAATAATAACTTTGAAGCCAAAGAACTGCCTATAAAATCTGGTGTATCCTCTGACCCTCATTTTCAGCCTCAGGTACATTATGTCTCGTGTGGGTCTTGCCACTGACACAACCCATGGATAGGGGTGCACTCAGCTTTACTTTCAGAGAACTATCAGCAAAAATGGAAGGACTTGATAATAACAGGCTAATATGACTACTGTAAATATAATTATTATTGCTCTAAAGTGTTTTATTCCTCTTACGTCACAGCAATTTGCCCCGATTACGATTATCCATTTAGAGATAACTTTAATATTTGCAACAAGTTTCTGTTATGTATGTTATAACAGCAAAAATGGTCATCCCCTCAACAGCATCTCTTTTTCTCTTGTTCAAATAAGCCCCAAAAAAATATACAGCTTGCCATGTTATAAGAAAATCAGAAAGCCCTCTGTCCAGACCACTTTCCCTGTGTCTGAAAATCTAAACGTATACCTTTACCTCTGACTCTGAATGTTAGAGTGCTGAAGCTGGAGACTGGCAAAAATGCCAAATAAACATCTCCTCAACAATTACACAGATTTTTCGATCCGTTCCTGTGGAGCGTCTGCCATACATGCCACTGTATAAATTGATGGAACAATGTATTTGTGCATTAATATAAACATTTAATTTGGCTTGCAGATGAAACTACTGTCAGAACTGCTGTTATGGAAAATGAATCAGCATGTTCTGATCTATCTGAATGAAGGGCTGTGTTATAATACATGCTGTATATAGATTCACTGTATCATCTGATCACGAGGGAGATTGTAAGCCGTTTCATCATGCTGGGGTATTTCCTCAATACTTCAGGTTGGTCTCACCTTTTTAAGCTCTGCAGTTCGTCGAGTGTAAAGTCGAAGATGTTAGCCATGTGGTGATTGGAGCTCCAGGTGGACGTCATCTCATTCTGCAGGGAGAGCATCATTAAACAACAACAACACAATGTCCATTATCCTGCTCTGAATTGCTGATGCTCAGGTAGAATTACTCTAACAACAATGGGCGACGGTGCAATTACTGCAACTCTGACACGCTCTTTGAAGCTTGCTGTTTCAAGGCATTTGGGATGCCATTAACTGTTCTATGCTATTAGCGTGTAGTGTCAGGAGGTTGTTGTTAAAGAAAAACAGGCCTTGGGACCGGAACTTGGAGGGATTTGCCATTAAAAGCCATTGTAATCACTTTAGGAGTAGACAGACAGAAGAGAGACAGTGTGTGTGTGTGTGTGTATATAGAAGAGAGAGAGTGAAAAAGAGGGAGATATAAAATGTAAAGTCTGTGTCATGAGTTTGATGAGAGGAGCAGAAAATAAGATCACAAAAGAGCAAAGGGATGTCAGATTGCGAGCGAGAGTGTAAAGAGGATGCTGCAAATATCAAATTGAACTTGAGTCGAGTGAGGTTTAAAAAGTCAATGCTGTCATGCACAATAGACCTGAATGAAATAATGCAGAGAGGAAAACAGTGGAACAAAACAGCAAGCCAGGACTGCAACAGACAAATCATTTTCGTGTTCAGTCCCACGGCACAGTTTGATACAGACAGAAATCCAGCTCAGAGTGGGGCAGTAAAGGGGCAAGGCTAAGGAACTCTTTATCTTGAGCAATGACAGACTGTTGTAAGGTGGTTAGAAGCAAAGCTTACGTTGGGAATAGCATCCTCCAGCAGCCACTTAGACCTCTTCTTCCTCCGCTTCTCTGCAGGAGCACAACTAGTGAGGGGACGCAAAAGGAAGAACAACTTCACTTAATCATCAGTGTTCAGACGTGCTAACAACAAAATCCTTGCAGGCAGACAGCAGAGAGCAAGAGTAGAATTTTTTCACAAGTCCGTGCCGATGGAAAGGTCGGCTCCGTGCTAAGAGCAAAAACTTCTTGTGGTTGAACTCATATTTACCAGCAGAAATGTTTGGGTTTATTATCAACCAGCCGAGACTGTTACAAAATATATATAAGTGAATGTCCACTTTGCAGCCAGATCCATGCCAGATGTTGCACATATGTATAGACATCAATCAGCCATGACAGTAAAACCACCTGCCACCAAAGCAGCTCTGATTCTGTCGAGGCCTGGATCTCTGAAGGTGTGCTGCTGTATCTGGTATCTGTGATATCACTTTCAGTGGTGGACAGAGGTCAGACTGGTCTGTGACATTGCAGCCAGATACACTGCAAGCCGTGATGCACAGTGTTTACTGAAACCCTTCTATCATTAACTGTTTCACCAGTGTGTGCTGCAGTAACTCTTCTGTGGAATCAGTCCAGACAGTCTAGCCTTTGCTCCCCAGACACACACGTCAGTGAGCCTTGGCTGCTCATGACCCTGTTGCCGATTCAGCGGTTGTCCTTCCTTGAACCACTTTTGGTGGGTACTAACCACTGCATACCGGGAACACCCACAAGACCTGCTGTTTTGGAGATGCTCTGACCCATTCATCTAGCCATCAAAATTGTCAAAGTCACACAGATTCTTACACTTGCCTATTTTTCTTGTTTCAAGCAATGAACTTTGAGCACTGACTCTTCACTTACTGCCTATCTATATATATATCTATATATACGCCACCCCTCTGAAACAAGATCTGTCACCTGTCAGTGGTTCTAATCTTATGTCTGATCAGTCTAAGCATATAATAAGCACGCAAAGATTAAATACAAAGGGGACAAAAAAGGTCTTTACATTTTAAGAGCATGAAATGAAATCAAACAAATCGTCAATGCATGAAACAAAAAAGAAATGCTGAATTATATTGTCTATACAGAAGGAAAATGGTAATGTTTGTGAGGTTGGCTATAAGAATTCAGGCATTTCTCTCAACTGAGAAAAAATGTTTACTCACTTTAAAATGCAAGCCTCAGAGTAGCTGTTGATGCAGTAAAGGCAAATTTTACTTTTTTTTTTTTTTTTTTAAATAAATGAAGCACTACATTGGCATTATTCGTGTTTTTTTCTTTCTTTTTTTTGATTGGATTTGATTTTTTTTTTTATTGTTTCAGTGTTGTACATGCCTAACACTTAGGTAAGACGTCCTCTCATGTCTGTCTCATCCTTTATTGTCTGAGTGGCACAGTTTTGAGTTTGTGTTGTGTAGCTGCGTTTGATTAAACAACTAGCCTTACACTTCCATTAAGAAGCACCAACTACAGATGGGCATTTCAGGCAATATTTCTATTCAATTTCAGGGCATTTTCTAAACAATAATAAAAAAGTGACATGTATGGCACAAAACTTGTGCATGTGTGTGAATGTGCAGTGTATTAGGCTGGATAAAGTCAAATAACACTTTCTACCTCCTACAGCTGATGCAGGCCATCACATTGCACAGTAATTCATGAGTAATTTATGAGTGAGTTAACTGACATCTTACCCCATCACCACAGAAATTGAACTCTTGATTCTGAGACATTTTTTATAACTGCAGGACTGACACTAGTTTCGGCTGCAAGTCAACTCCCAGGTTAATTGTGGTTCATTAATGGGTTAGTCCTGATGCAACGTTGATTTTGCTATAGCAGCTTAATTCAGACAGACATGTATGGCATGTTCACAAATGCTCCAGTTTTCTTTGAGGACATGTTTATGCAACATTTTTTTTTTTTTTTGCAAGTCGTCTACGGTGTCCATGCTTTGTAACAGAACTCTAACCAAGTTTTCTCACATGACAATCAGAGCAGAGGATTTTCTGGTTTCTTTAATAAATAACAATGTAAACACTGGCAAATTGCTGCTGTATAAACACTTTGGGATGCTCCGTTATCGGAAAATAATCCATTTCTTTGAGCAAAGAGAAAAGAACTGGCAACCAGCAGGCAGTCACACACATTTTCGCCGGTGGATTATGTTCTCATAATCCTTGTGCTTACTTTCTCCTAATAGCCAAGAACTGGACAGGGCAAGAATTTTTAATAAATCTGATTTGTAATTATGGGCTCATCTAAATATATCGAAAGGTCAAAATTATTCTCTGTGTTAAATCCTCTATAGATGCATTGCATAGAGATGAGTCTGAAAAGCTTATACACACACATTGCGGTAGCTAAAATTACCCAACTGAACATAACTCCAAACAAAAATAATAAGAGAGGCATTTAGGCAAATGAGAGATTTCTTTTCTAAGAAAGCACAAACATCTAGCTGAGAAGGAAAATCATGTGAATAGAAATGTTTTTCCAGTGAAGTGGTTCGTCGGCTAGGAGATGAACATCAACCAGCAGGGGATACCTGCTGTAATTACCTTCCCGCATGGCACTTTAATCCCAATCAACACTTCAAAGCCATGCTAATAACTAAAACAATTTTCATATATTCTCAATCGAGATGAGAATGATGAGCTTCATGTAGGTGTTTGGGTAAACACATGCAGCGTCATTTCAATTAGAAAGCTCTGCAGCCTGCAATATTGTACACAGGTGTATGTTTACGAGAGAGGAGGTTAATAATCTAGACCTGAGCCATTACATTTCAGAGCTGAGGCAAGCTGTGGCTAAAATGCAAGATAAGGTAAAAAAGAGTTTCTCTTTTGCTCCACAAGCAGTGCTTTTACTTACATGTAGTGCAAAGACAACAAACTCTATCTAAACTTTGTCTGTGTGAGTGAGACAAAGACGAAACTGACCAACAGGCAAAAAATATATATATATAAAAGGGAAAATACATGTCGCGCATGTTTGTGAGAGAAACACTTCATGTCCATGAAAAGTGCTACTCAAGCACTATATCAAGTGCACTCTATTAGGAAATGGTGTGTACTGAAGAGTTCTAGTGTGCAGCAAAGGAAATGTGGTGTTTCTCACAATATGACAATGTGTCACAATGAATAACAATGCCCTTTTTTACATATGTACTTCAGTGTTTTTATACAAACTGATTACAGTAAATTTGATGTTCAAGATCTGTCCATATGTTTCAGATTTTTTTACACTTAGAAATATAAGCAAACCTATATATTGTGGAACATATTGCGTATGATTGTAATGTCTTCATCGTTTATTTGTCATATCGCCTACCACTCACCCGTTGCGCATCACTCCTTTCTTGCAGCCTCTGCGTCCTTCACTTTTCGGCGTCTTCTCGGGAAACAGCTTGGATGGGGGGTTCGGGGGGACTCTCGTCCTTAGCCGAAAGATACATTTCCTCTTCTTGATCTCCTTTCCGCAGAGAAACCTAAACAAATGATTCAATGTTGCATGCGAATTTTTAATACATACAGTGTTATATAGTATATTTCTGCATTGTTATGAATAGTTTGTTGCAGCTCAGAGATAGATAACTGTTTATTACTGTGTTTTCAAGTGTGTGCTGAATTGGAGCGATCAACACTGGTTATCAGATTTTGTGGCAAAGCCTAATAACGGATCTTTGCCTCAAGATTTTTTGCATTGCGAAGCTTTTTGCAGCTTCCATAATATGTCAATGCATTACAGCACTATTTTATGTTTCTTCTGTTATATCAGAATGTGGTTTATTTGCCAAGTATTCATATTCATATGTGCTCATTAATATTCAAATATATTACATTTTCACCAAGACATTTCTTGCGCTGTTATTTCTTTGGGAGAAACATTCCTTCACATAGTTTTGAAGAGAAAGTATTCAGCTTGATTTGAGGACTTGATTTTGGCGAGACATACATAATTCTGTATCCTGAGTCATTTATCGTTAAAGAAGAACAGCATTAATTTGGATTTATATAAGAAATAAAAAGTGGGGGTCTGAAGAAATATAATCAAACACACCAAAGTTTTGTCAATAATTATTCTTTTATTGTTCCAATCCATTTAATATCGTGGAACGTCCATGAAACATTAGAAACGATAACATGTTAGAACAAGTGTTTTAATATAATCCTATGATTTGCCTTGCAGACAGCAGAAAGGGAACATTTTTGGACCCATCGGAAATGAGATTTAATCAGAGTTATGACATTCATTCATTCATTGTCTACCGCTTATCCGATCTATTCTCGGGTCACGGGGAGCCTGTGCCCATCTCAGGCGTCATTGGGCATCAAGGCAGGATACACCCTGGATGGAGTGCCAACCCATCGCAGGGCGCACACACACACAATCACACACTACGGACAATTTAGAGATGCCAATCAACCTACAATGCATGTCTTTGTACCAGGGGAGGAAACCGGAGTACCCGGAGGAAACCCCCGAGGCACGAGGAGAACATGCAAACTCCACACACACATGGCAGAGGGGGGAATTGAACCCCCAACTCTGGAGGTGTGAGGCAAACGTGCTAACCACTAAGCCACCGTGACCCCCACCGTGACCCCCACCGTGACCCCCACCGTGACCCCCACCGTGACCCCCACCGTGACCCCCACCGTGACCCCCACCGTGACACCGTGACCCCCACCGTGACCCCCACCGTGACCCCCACCGATTATGACATATATAGTTCTAAAAACTGTCAGATAATTTGACGCAACAGGTTTCCTGTTCTTTTCAAATGAACCCAGTTCTTATCTGTGTTAACAACATGCACGTTACCATATTCATAGAAAAACCTGCTGGAATATTTTTTAAGAGTGCATGAGAAATGATCACCTCCTGTCCATACAACCACTTGAGACAAAGACAAAAAAAAGTGTCTTACTTGCTTTTGTAGTTGTTAAGAGCATCGAGGATGAGCTGGCCTCTCTCTGAGGGAGGAGTGTTCGCAAGCTGGTGGAACAGGTACGAAAGTAAAAGTGAGAAGCGGACCTTCATCCGTGGCGCTACACAAAACATTTTTTTCGCATTGCACCTTGAGCTGTCACTTTTAAATACAGATGAATGAGAGTGGCAAAGTTAACACTGATGTATTGTCAGGTTATGGAACACAACAAAGCAGTTTGTCATTACGCACAGACCCTGCCTGCAAACACATGCCAAAACGACAACCAATTACACAGTCAGTCAGGAAGAGTTTTGCATCTGTTATGAAAGCGCTCTCTGGTTGTGTGACCTTGCCCAGCTGGAAATGATCCCAGTTGTTGCTGATGAAGCTGAGGATCTCCTCCAGTTCAAAGTACTTTTTCTTACTCTGTACTCCCAAGTTGTACAGGGCCAGATGGACCACATCCACCCTGACAAAAGAAAATGACAATGGATTAAAAACACATAAAAATATATGGGAGGCTGTCGGCAGAAGTTTAGCTGCCCTTTAACACTAGATAAAGGAAAACTCCATCCTGAAACACATGAATATGTTTATACAGGAATCGTTTCAAGGTGTTTAGTGACTGTGGTGCTAATTTGTTCGTTTGTGTTGTATCACCAGCATCACAAGAGAACACTTAAATGCTAGCACAGTTAGGAGAATAATTCAATAATTTTAAACATGTTCTTCCTGTCTTACATACCATTTTCTAGTAAATCTCAAGGTCATTATAATGAAAAACAAAAGTGGAAGTAATGGTGAAAATCCTGAACTCAAAGTTCCAGGCAAAAGTGTGATGGTGGTGGTGTTAATGTAATGATGGTGTTAACAGCAGTATTAGCATGAAAGCTGACGCAGTGCATCAGTCTGAGCAGAGTGTACAGGTGAGGAGGTGAAAGAGCTGGGCAAACTAAAGGGCTAAATCCCTGCTGCAGTGCTCTGTTTAGGTAGATATGAAGTGCTGGCAAATCACACTGCACCACTATGAGCAGAACGATTCGTTTGTGAAAGTTATCTTTGATCGTGTTAATTATAAAGACTGCATGTCATTCAGGGTGGACTTTTCCTTTAAGTCTTCACGTTTTCTGGACAGAGTTAATCTGCATAACCGTTTACATGCTGGAAAGAATCCAGAAACTCTCTGGCCAAGAGATTAAAGCCTATTTAAACCTTAGATTTTCTTGTCAGGAAGAAATGTGAATTATGGGCATTATGGGCTTTAAAGGGCAAAAAACAGCATGAAGGCCAAGCAAATGATCTGATAAAGATTTCTAAATATCTCTCATATATATATAAATATGTGAAAATATGTGTAGTATACATTAGGGAGCCTGTAATGTAATGACCTGAGAGTGAACTGCTCCTTAAATCATATGACCTTCAACTAACTAGAAAAATGATCAAGATGCAAGTGGCATTCTGGGATTAGACTGAAATTTGGAAAACAAAACACAGAGGTTTTAAATCAATCATTAACTAGTCTCAGATACTGACAGATGACAAATAAAAGGTTATGTAGTGGGTGAATTTTGTTATTTTGCTGGCATGGTTTGGCTCCACTTGTCACATTAGAGAGAAGCGTCATGGCTAATCGACACAAAGTCCTTCTGACTGATCATCTTTATGATGAAACCTATGATCAAACTTTTCTGTGAGGATTGAGAATCAATTAATGAGGATGAAAATGGTTTAAATCAGATAGTATGGCCTTTACAATAGTCATATCTCAAACAGTTGAATGCCCATGGGAGATTTGGGGTTTGGAATGATTGGTTTAACAGCGCTGTTATCAGAAATGAAAACTGAGGGAATATCTTGTGGAAGGATGGTGTTCATTGTTCTGGTACACTTCCAGAGACTTGCACAATTGACACCAAGCCATACTGAAGTTATTCTGGTGGCTTACAAACAAACTTCATGTTATGTTGTTTAATTCGCCACCCGTCTGTAAACATCCCAGACAGATAAAGCGGCTCTTGGAGTCGCCGCCAGTATTTGTAGTATCGTTTACAGCAATCGATGTCCAGCACTTGGATTCTATACTTGTGACATGAATGTGGGAGCATTCAGTTGTGAAGGAAGAAGAACGACACTTACCAGCGCAGAGCCAGGCGTTTGATGTACTCCACTCCCTTATTGCACACGGCACAAATGAACAAGTAAAACCTGTGAAAAGAAAAGAAAAAAGCAGCGGAAATGGATAGGGAGTACTTTATAAATGGCCAGCCTCTGAAAGGAGATGAATGGTGTTTTATACACAAGATAGCAATTTTAACACAATGATCTCCAACTATCCCCTAATGCATGCCATTTCCTTTGTGTGCTACCGCAGTGAACATACTGTTATAAATCACTTATCACAGGACGCTGTCCATAAAACATTTCATTATCTCAGGTCTTTTTTAAAAACAATGTATCTAGCTATTTCTATAAACAAAGTAAATTTCAAAACATCCATATTAAGGGCTATATTGATTAGATTTGTTCTACATGTGGAGGTGGGATAATATAATCTCTATCATAGTATCTCTTGGATTTTAGTCCTGTCTAAACTGGTTATGTCAGTAATTGTACTGTGCATGTATTTGCAAAGATTATGCCGTATTCTTGCTTCTATAAAATAACCAACATATGTAAATACAGGGGGCACGGTGGCTTGGTGGCTACCACGTTTGCATCACACCTCCAGAGTTGGGGGTTCGATTCCCACCTCCGCCATGTGTGTGTGGAGTTTGCATGTTCTCCCCGTGCCCTGGGGATTTCTCCGGGTACTCCGGTTTCCTCCCCCGGTCCAAAGACATGCATTGTAGGTTGATTGGCATCTCTAAATTGTCCGTAGTGTGTGAATGAGAGTGTGTGTGCGCCCTGCGATAGGTTGGCACTCCGTCCAGGGTGTATCCTGCCTTGATGCCCAATGACGCCTGAGATAGGCACAGGCTCCCTGTGACCCGAGTATAGATCGGATAAGCGGTAGACCATGAATGAATAAATGTAAATACAGAACTAAAGCTACCATTAAAACTTGTTGGAAAAGATATTCAGTACTTTTTCTTATAGACGACCATCAAAGACACCGCTGTCTTTTTGAGTGATGAGCATGTGTACATGTGAACACACTTATACTTTATACTTGTAATTTATACAGAGACTGTATATCCTGTGAATATCATATATAATCATGACATGATTTGATATGATATTTCACTGATCAGTGGTCTTGCTCTACTGTGCTACAGGGAATCGTTCTGAAAAACAGAACAAATGATCATATGATATAGATACGCACCTATCTCCGAACATCATGGATTCTTGCAGGCACTGTGTGCATGCTTCGTGAAACCACTGCTCACAGCGGAAGCACTGCAACATTTTCAGGTACCATCTAAGAAAAGATGGAAAGAAAAGATAATGGAACCTAATGCGCCGTGCTCTTATCAGACAGACAGCTAATCAGACAGAGAAAATCTAATAAATCAATTACGAGCTACTCAACTACAAGCTGAGCCAACTCAAACAGTGTGGAATGTGCAGGATGAGCTAATAAACTCCGTGTAATGTGGGGGAATCAGAAGTAAGAATACAGGAGGGAGTATAATGATCCACTGCACTGTTCAAGGTCAGAGAGGAAGTGAAAAAATGAGAGACAAAACCACAGAAAGAGAGGGAGAGGGAGAGAGAGAGAGAGAGAGAGAGAGAGAGAGAGAGAGAGAGAGAGAGAGAGAGAGAGAGAGAGAGAGAATGAATGGAAGCAGGAGGTGTCGAGCAGAGGTAGAAAACGCATCCTCACTCTCCGGGGCCCCCACAGTAACAGTAGCACTGCTGGTGGTTGGTGCGGTGCAGAGAGTCCCACTCTATCTCCTCGGCATTGTAGGTGAGCACTTGCTTCATGGCCTGCAGTGCTTTGGCTATCGGGCCCTTCTTTAGTGCACCCCCTTTCTGCCAGAAAAAACGCAGAGACAAGCAAGCTAGAATAGACCAGAACTGTCTTCACTACTTGAGCAGCCTAATCTCTACCAGATCTGTAGTGCATGTGCAATTACCACTGTTTTACTCAAAACTCACTTTGTCTAAAAATCACAAGCCAGCCAACAAACTTTCCTGGACATCAAATTAGATAAAAATGTATGTATTGCCTCATAAATCCAAGCATCCTGGTTCGATCCTGAGTTTTGATTTGTCTGAAAATTTGTGTGAAGTCTCGTGCAATATCCCTGTGTCAGCGTGGGATTTCTCTGGGTTTCTCCTCCCAAAAACATGCCAGTAGTTGAAATGGCTATGCTAGGTACAAATAAGTGTTGGTGCCCTGACATAGACATGCATCCCATCCAGGGTGGATCATTCCTGCACTGCACAGAGAATGAAACCTTTCCGCATTACACAAGGCTCTGAATTCACTGTAACCCTGACCAGGATGAAGCAGTTCTTATAAATGATTGAGCTGAATATATTTCTGTAAAGCCCTTTCAAAAGTACATATTTGTAAAGCTTTATGAAGCTCTATACTTTGCATCCAACATAATTATTAGGTTACCATGTATAAATATACAAAACACCTACAGAAATTTGCAAGATTTCATGAAGCGGTCAGGTGGATGCAAGTGCAAGGTTTCTTATTCTGTTAAAGTCAATAAGGTAGTCAAACAAATGGGCTGGCTAATCCTCAGAAATTTAAGGCAGGTTAAATGTCAGGCAATTGCAAACGGTTATAAATCAGATAATTACAGTAAGCAGGTAAGGGTCAAAACACTACTCATGCAATTGCAGGTGACTGTTTGAGAGAAAAGGCTCTTGGGCAGAAATTATGTGAGGAGGTTATGGGATGAGAATCATGGGAGTTTGTAGTATGCAACCTTGGGAGTTCTAGACAGAGATGTGTCACAAGATGATTTACTGACAGGGTCTATGGAGGACTTTGTCTTTCATATGAGCAAAATAACCTCTTCTCCATTTGGTTTAATGATATGTGTTTGCTTTACCCTGCAGGTGCAAACACAGGGCAATGCCTATGCTAATTGATCACTTTTACTCTCATAATGTATCTCGTATCTTTTTAGGGAATTTCTGAGTAACTGCCATCATACATGCATACACATTCTAGATATTTCCCCCATAATTCAACCCTTCAGTAAATGATCTTTTCTATAGGGTGAATTTTATTTGTGTTCAGTCTGACTAGTGCTTTATCTGAAAAAGCACGTCAGCATAGTTGGCTGTTGTGCTGCTGTAGCAAAGGGTCAAAAATCGTAAATGCTACAGCTAAACAGTAGACGTTGGCACCTCTGAGAATTGCCCTTTTGTTTCCTTTATGTGTTTTTCTTGTCTGTGGTAATCACCCATACCCTACAGATGCGGTCAATAGAGAGCACGTGTTTAACGCTGTTACTATAAGGTTATGAGGTTGTTATAAGACATGGATCGATTGTAAGGAAAGCAACAAAACGAGACTGAAAGACATGAGGCAAAAACTCACTCTCACTGCTAAGGCAAAAATGCACTTTCTGCAGAACCAAGGCGAGAGGTCAGCTGAGCTCTCCACTTGCGGCATGTGGCACAGCTGGTGGTAGCCTGTCAGAAGAGGATGAGGGGGAGAAAGAAAAACAGACAAGACATTTGAGGGCATATGACAGGCTGCTGGTCTCAGAGGCACTTTGGAGCTGTAAATATAAAGAGTCTGAACTAATCCCTATGCAGAGAGAGTGCAGGGAGAGCCAACTCCCTTGTGAGCAATTATACGCAGCACAGTCTTCCCCTCTGCCTCATCACCCTGCCTCAAAATACTCCTCTCTTTGCATTGAAGACTGCATGGATTTTTACCCAGACTGATGATGCCACAAGCTCTGTCCCAGTTTACTGGATGTTTTCCTACATCTTTGAAACTACAGAGGTTAAAAGTGAACACTGCGTTTTGTGCTGTTGCATGACATTCTAATAACTTGTCAACAGTTCCCTAGTCAGCACTGGCTAGCAAGATTTGTTGTAGATTTGCTCGCTATCTCTTAGATCATTTAGCCAGCTTTATTTGGGAATTCTTTCTAAGCTTTCAGTTCTATTCGTCCGTTTGCTGAGCAAAAGCAGCACGTTTTTGTAGCATAGTTTGATTTACTTTCACACTGTGCATAATTAACAGACTAGAAAGTAAAAACGGTGATTAATCACAAAAATCACCCAAGCATGGAGAGCACAGTAGCGGCGATAAACATATTTAATTATGTAAATAACTGTTGTGAATTTCATCTGGCATTTATTTTCTCTTTTTGTATGTTTGTCCAAATATCCATCACATTTCTATGGCTATGACTTCTGTGCTGGCTCAGTTTGGGAGTCAGGTGTCAGTTTAGCAGCTCAGAGACAAATCAAATAGCGTCAAATGGCTTTCTTAGTGCTATAAACACTGTACTTGGAAGAAGACTGAGACTGCCTTGCAAAGATCCTTTTGGTCTGTATCTGGCCAATATTTCAAAACACACCAGGATTTGATTCAAACCAACAAAATCTCTACATACATGAAGGCACCCTAACGATTGCCGGCTAGCTTTGTTTTTGGCATATCATTTAATGTTATCCAGTTTTTTTTATACTTCTGCATATTCCCTTATTACACTGTACTGCCATGTCACATGTGCATTCACCCCTGACATATAACTCTGCATCTGCCTGGCTGATATTTGCAAAGATGAAATTCCGTTCCACAAACTAACCTCATGCAAATGTGGGCTGAAAAGAAACTACTCCCCGTTTTTTGGTGCTGAGAAGTGACTCACCAATTCCACATTTTCCGCAGATAAGGATTTTATTCTCAGACGCCATAGTCATCTCGGAGCACACTGAGCATTTGGGCTCTTCTCCCGGAATGCCAGCTGAGTTTCACACACATACACACAAAGAAAAAGAAAAAAAAAACAGTCCAGCATAATTGCACATTCACATTATGTATATAATCAGTACACAGTCAGTGCACACACACACCCCCCCCATACATACACGCACACACACACACAACATAAAAATAGTTTACTTGCACTCTTAGATCATGCAGGTTACATTTACCCATTGCAACTCACAAAACGCTAATTAGTGCAAGTGCCCTGAATTACATTGAAGTGCCAGAAATCTACATGCTTCTTCACAGCTCCATGGAAACAGGCTACATGACTACTGCAGCAGAGTGTTGGTGGAGATGAAATCACGGATGCTGCTTACCGTGTTGTATGTCTTTCCAAAGCACCCAGAACTTGGAGTTGTCTTCAAATGTGACAAAGCAGCTCTGCTTTGAAGAGCTAATCTACACACACAAACACACACCATGTAATGATTCGCATTTAATTGCTAAACATACATTAGATGTGTACTCTATACAACGTTATATAACTCGTAGGTGTGGCACATGATCCTGAGAAGAAGACCAGGCAGATTCTGTTAAATCAGGGGTTAACTAACCAATCAAGCATGGTTAATATCTGGATTTATATAAAGCCTCTGAGTATTACTGGATATTTTGGACAACGTTTAGAGCCAAGTGAGAAGGGCTGCACAATAATACCTAACTAATAATCATGAGCAGTTAACCCAGACAAGCCATATCACTTACAATCATTTCTACGCAACAGAAACAGTCATCTTTCTCCCATTTTAAATAAATAAGCCTACATTTTAGCCAACAAAAGGAACTCCTTAGTCATACTAGTGAAAAGAGAAGTCTTAATTCACAATTATATGCCACTGTGCTGTTGTATGGCAGATGGATATTTCATATAATCATTGATATGGCGAAGATATCTATTAGGAAATGTTTATTTTGCATTTTTGTGAGAAGTCTCCAGAGTCAGTGGTTAAGCTATTTCTTTAGACATAAGAGAGCGATAACAGGAACAAACTTTGCAGTTCACTGGTTTTCCAAAACAAGGAATAATTCATCATTATTCATTCATTCATTGTCTACCGCTTATCCGAACTACACTCGGGTCAGGGGGTAGCCTGTGCCTATCTCAGGCGTCATTGGGCATCAAGGCAGGATACACCCTGGACGGAGTGCCAACCCATCGCAGGGCACACACACACACTCTATTCACTCACGCAATCACACACTACGGACAATTTTGAGATGCCAATCAACCTACAATGCATGTCTTTGGACTGGGGGAGGAAACCGGAGTACCCGGAGGAAACCCCCGAGGCACGGGGAGAACATGCAAACTCCACACACACATGGCGGAGGCGGGAATCGAAACCCCAACCCTGGAGGTGTGAGGCAAACGTGCTAATCACTAAGCCACCGTGCCCCCCTAATTCATCATTAAATAAATAAAATAATGTTAGCTTTGGCAAACTGCCGGGGTTATATGAGTAACAGAGATTTTTATTTGGGTTGGTCTGGAACACACACACCCATCGTTGATTCTTTTCCTGTGACAGCATTTCCCGTCATGCTTTATTCCACAGATATAAATAAATGCAATGTTCGCTTTGGTTGTGTTGTGTATTGAAATGGTCTTTACATGGGAAGCAGAGACAGGAAAATCTGACCGCACTCGGAATGGGCAGACAAACCTTCATTCATTTTATTGCATTTATCATCTTGAAGCACATCGTTCAGAGACTACTACCACTAATACTATTATTATTATTATTATTATTATTATTACTATTATTATTATTATTATTATTAATAACCATGATGATGATGATGAATGAGAATGATTAAAACTTTTCGATTTACATCGAAAGATACAAAGAGTAAGGAATGTACACATAGGCTAGAAGATGGATGGAAAGCTTGCGAGTCAGTTAAACAAAAAGCCTAATCTCAGCCAATTAGCCAGCTTTAGATAAGCTCACCAATATCACAGGCAATTATGTTTAATTAATTAAGAAATCTGTACTCAGTAATTAAAATATTAATTACTCGTGAAGCATTACACACAGGTCGGTCAGTAGCATAATTATCTTTTCTACTAGAGGCAAGGATTTATGTTGTGATCATAAAGACAGCTTTGCTCCCCTTTATATGAAAAAGCTTAAATTTGATGAGTGATGTCTTTAACATGATAAATACATTCAGTGGAGCTGACTGCAAGACTGAGACAGAGCATACCGAAACACACACTGCTGCACACATGGCTATACTCCAGTGCTACCAGTCACAATGACTCACCCTTTGGATCTTGCCCAAGTAATACAGGCCATCAGACCAGCGGCAGAGTACGTACTGGCCCACAATCAGCTCGCTCTCCAGGTCAATGCAGTTTTTGTCATGCTTGGGCAGCAGCCGCTTGGCCTCCAGGTCCTCCTCACCTACAGCCAGGTAGACATCCCGGCACGCTCCCTCCAACATCCTTAACACACTCGTCTAGATTTCCTGTAGAGAAAAAGGAAGTGAAATATGAAAATGGCCATGTGTGCTGGGGTCATTTCCTGACAAATCAGAACGCAGAACAGGTACTAAATGCTCAGACACCTCCAGATTGGATATTACAACACTAGCTTTTGATACATTCTGAGGTTTCTGTAGTGTCATGCTTCTCCAAGTATGTAAATGAATGAGGGATGAATTCGGGTGTATGAACTTATCTTCATCCTAAGAATCATGGACACGCTGTCCATTTTGACTACACCGTCAATGGAAATCCTTGCATTGTAACGATGGGGTCAGGGTTTTTCCCACTTATCAGGCCTGCATGTCTGTTTCAGAGGCTGTAATCTCTGGTGAAGCCATATTTGTTTGAATTACAGCATTAATCGACTTAGCAGCAATTTAACCCCACGTGGAAACATGCATGAATATCAGGTGCATTAATAAATCTCTTACTTCCTCTAATTTTATATTCAATCAGGTTCAGAAGCATGAAACTGATCTTATCAAATCGAAACTGAGCCCAGGATTTTGGTTTGATACGAGCAGGTGCTGGATGAACAGCAGGATGCTTTTCGGCGGTCATGTTTGCTTCCGCTTGTCAGCAGACTACAACTGTGTGTCCCAGCAGCAGCATCTGTACAAGCAGGTGTAACGTGCGTGTTATTACAGCGGCATAGCTATTCGATAGCACTGCATTAACTTATGTTAAAGTAGGGCTGGACGATGTAACTTCTACCAGAGTTTTATGTAAAGGTGTTCAGTTTAGAACAATCGGTGACAAACGCATAACACAACAGAAACGCTGAGCTGCTGTAACAGTATTATACAAGATAATCAAGCATGATATTGGAAACCACAGGACAGTTTTAGTTAACATGGAATTAAATTTCAAAATACTCGGTTATTTTATATCTGTAGCGTGAGAAACAAGATGCTCACTTTATTTTTATTGATATATGTATTCTGCACGGACCTTATGGACCATTTGGCTGTTAGATTATTTTCTACACTACAAAACAAATTAACAGGACAATGAGTGTTGAGCATTGATTTAGAACTGCTTATTATGAGCACTGATCTTGTATAGTAGATTAACAATACTGATCCCTGTAAATTAAAAGCAAGAGGGAGCAGACAGCAGAAAGATATGGATGGATGGTTTAAACTTGGACAGATTAGCCCAACTTTAGTCTTAACTCTGTGCTCTGAAAATCACAGACATAGTACTGTGCAAAAGTCTTTTTTTGTTTGTCTGATTATTTCTACATAAATAATTTAGTAAAATACCCTTTAGGTATTACAGTAAAAAAAAGTAACCTTACAGAAAATATCTGCATGCTAAAAAAAAAAAAGAAATGTATTGTTTAACACACCACTTTTCAGGCAAGCAAAAAACAAGAGTTTACAGAATAACATTTTAACATTTTTTTAAGCAAAAGGCTGTCACATCAAATATCTACTTTCAATTTCTTACTGTTTTCTACTCATTATAGAATTTTTTTATATACAAATATAATTTTTGAAGGCATCTTAAACGTCTCTAAGACTCTGGCAAAGTACTTTACAAAGTGAGAAAAAAAATCTCTTATAGCAGGATGACAGCTGGAATTTGGACTGAAACTGAACCTAATCGACTGTGTCCCGAGGTCCGTTTGACGTTACAGTCCCAAATACAACAACGTTTCACAGTGTTTTGGGTCAGGCTCTTGCGTTCATGTTTAGCTCTCACTAAAACAAGGTTCCTCTGCTGGTGGCTGAATGAGACTTTTTCACCTGGAAACACAGACAAACACTGTGTGTATAAGCATTCTGATTTGGTCTATACGGAGGGGGGAAAAAGCAACACTGCAGAGAGGAACATACATTGAAGAGCACATTGTCGTATGATATTTTGTTCGTTTTGCCAATCCCTAAATTAAAGGGTAAATATATAGTTTTTTATTCCATAAGAAAAAAGAACAACATATTAAGTTGTGCCCCTAGCAAAAGTGTATAACTCATTATATAATTATATATAATATTTGATCATGTGACCAGTGGCAGGTAATTGGTTGTAGACAGTTTGTCCTCTTTTTTTTTGTAAAAAAAAAAACAACAAAAAAAAACAAAAAAAAATCTGATCTATCATCTCAGGTGTCATTGGGCAGAATACACCCTGGAAGGAGTGCCGACTCATCACAGGGCACACACACACACACACACACACACACACACACACCCCCCTCATTCACTCACACACTACAGGCAATTTAGAAACTACAATCAGCCTAAAGTAGTCGATTAAGTACTTAAGTAATTTGAATAGTTTTATATATGTATATATATTATAAAAGTGGTATTTTGAAATCTAAAATAAAAATGTGGCATTTAAATACTATTTTTGGGTTGTTTTTTTAACGCAACACTGCTGGCAGGTTGTGCACAAACCTATTTAGTTACACACATCATATATTTTAGAAACGACTTCCAGGATAACAATATATGTTTGTCATATCATCCATCCCTAAATAAAACGCATTGAGCCATGATGTTAAAGGAAAATGTTCAACGACAGGGTTGTCTGTTGCAGCCTGACGTTAAGCAGAGTTATCTTCAGTTGTCATCTCCCCCAAATGTGATTATGTTCCAATAACAGCACATCCCAAAACGTTTTACTCATAAAACAACTTCGATCTGGTTGTAGGAACTTAGCCAGCAACATCACCCCTGAAGTATGACCTTCCCTATGCAATACATAACCCATACTAAGAGCAAAGGGTTATAACAACACTTCTTGTTTATATAAAATCCAATTTCTGCCTACACGAGATGGTTGTAAATGCCTTTTGAAGCCCACGTGAGGTTATCGGCGAGAGCAACGACTGGGATGGCGAAAACACACCCAATAGCAGAGCCATTAAAGATGAGACAATTGGATGTACACCGCTGGTGTTATCACCAAAACTACTTTTATTTCAAAACACATCAAATTCTGAAAACGTCACAATATTCATAAGCTCGTTTTTCACATACAGTATTGTTTGTGTAATAACTGCATACACCATGAATATGTAACCGCCCTGTTTTTCTCAAAGGTATGAGAAACTCTACACCCAGGTCATGTTTGGGGTCATATGCATTGTAAAACCATGTTTAGAACTTTTGGGTATGTTCTATGAATGCATAAAACGACAAGGTTCATGAACAAGAACCCAAGCAAACAAGAACCCTGACCTGCCTCATTACGCCTCAGTATTAAACCCAGAAACTCACAGACATCTGTTATTTGGACATTAAAGTTTCTTCCACCTGGATTACTGACCATCATTTTAGTCTGACTCTTAATTCTGGCTGATCCTGTGTCATCCTCAGCAGACACAGGAGAACTTCACACCTTCTGTGCACAGTGACTCATTGTCGATGATCCCTGGACAAGCTGACTCGACCGAGTGTATTGCTCACCACCCTTTCGTGTATTGGTCATAAGCTCACCACCCGTTCATGATCCCCAGAAAAAGCTTTAGTTAGACTTTCAGCACGATCTCTGCTGGACTGTGCCACACTTGAGACACTTTCTCTGAGATCCTCCAGTGATGCAGCAGCTGACAAGACTGAAGTCATTTCAGGGATCAGGACCAACCAGAGTCACAGTCAGAGAATAACTATAAAGTCTCCCTTAGTAGCTTCTTACATGTTGGCATGTTCCTTTAGTTACAATTAGCAGGTTAAGTAAATCAACTCTTTAATAAGATCCTAACAGCAGCACACTCAAAGTGTTCGTCTGATTCATTCCAGTCATTTTCATATTGTCTACATTTATGACATTTTGACTTGCCATATATTCTGCATCATACTGCATACCTTTATATCTCATTTTTTTTACCATTATTGAAATTGGGCAGATGTTTTTTCTTCTCATATGATGCAAATCAGATACCTTTAAATATTAGGCAAATTATTAAGATTTCTTATCTTGGTGATGCGTCATCATGAAACCATGTCTCTTTCTTTATTTAGCCTTTGCCCTGTTAAACAATTATTATTAGTGAATATAATCATCCCTTCTAATGTAAATTTACATTAAAAATTTACCCACTGCACATAACTTACGTATACCTACCCTACACTCTTATGACACATGTTATTACATTTACACCAATCAGGCATAACATTATGAGCAGTGAGAGGTGAAGTGAATAACACTGATGATGTCCTCATCATGACACCTGTTAGTAGGTGGGATATATTAGACAGCAAGTGAACATTTTGTCCTCAAAGTTGATGTGTTAGAAGCAGGAAAAATGGGCAAGCGTAAGGATTTGAGCGAGTTTGACAAGGACCAAATTGTGATGGCTAGCCGACGGGATCAGAGCATCTCCAAAATTGCAGCTCTTGTGAGGTGTTCCCAGTCTGCAGTGGTCAGTATCTATCAAAAGTATCCTTTAAGTCCTGTAAGTATCCTCCATGGGTTCCACCTCGCAACTTTCAGGACTTAAAGGATCTGCTGCTAACATCTTGGAGGCAGATACCACAGCACATCTTCAGGGATCTAGTAGAGTCCATGCCTCGATGGATCAGGGCTGTTTTGGCAGCAAAAGGGGAACCAACACAATATTAGTCAGGTGGTCAAAATGTTGTGTCTGATCGGTGTATAAACCTTCGTTCTTTCTCTCTCTCGCTCTCTCTCCCCTGAAGTTAATAAAACAAAAAAAATCTTCTTATTGTCTTAGCTTGTCAAACTGACATATCTGTCCAGATGACATTCCTGTGTTGGAGAGCTTGACGCAGGCACTAGAGACGCCTTCAAATTTATATAAACGCAAAGAATTTCATTACATCGGCACATACACACATGTGGACAATACCAGTCCCTGTGAATGAGCTGTTACTATAGAAACGGTAATGTATTAGAACGAGCAGGTTAATGTATAGCGGTCATTTGAATTACAGTCTGAGCTGCTGTTAAAGAACACAAATCACCTTGTGACGTCAACAGCGTGGCACTGCTGACATGAAAAATCTGTAGTCTAAAGTTATGAATGCGAGTGGGAGTTTAAAGGATTAAAAAGTGAGAGTACTGCTGTTCTGCTGAAAACGGCTGTTGTGATAGATTTTCACCAGCTACTCCTTTCTGACACAATCAGGTTTAGCAGCATGCACAAGAATCATGATTTGTATCTGAATTGATTGATTATGACACCTCTTGTTAAACCGGCACATCTCCCATCTATTTCCTTTCCTGAGCCGCGCAGGAAAAGGAAGACGAAACACCGTGGCACAGAGAACACCCCAAACGTACACATGCATGCAGCAAACCGCACTTTTAGCCCGTTCCATACACTTTGCACATAAAAAAAAAAAACAGACAGAAACTACCATGCTGTGTTTCAGGGACAGTTTGATGACTCAAACACAACCAGCAGTGAGTGAGCAGCATGGTTTCAATAAGGAAGTCAGCTATAGACCTGCTGAATTGGGGCCCGGTTTTTGTTACAGCAACATGGAAAGCCAAGGGTCGTCAAGCACGGCCCTAGCAAAACGGATTTTAACGGATTGAACCTTTAAAAAAAACGTGGAGCAGCGACGTTTAACGTGTGAAAGAAAAAAAACCTTGGATGCAGTTCAACGACTCTCAGCTTGATGTGATGTTTCTCCATCACCTGTGTTTATGTCAATTATTTTGAATGGGAAGAAAAGGAAAAGACTTTCCCTCTAAAGAATCTCTCTAATTTTATTAGCTTTCTTTCTTTTTTTTCTTTTTTTTTTAAATCATCGTGAAAACTGAATGTTTCTGACTTAGTAAGCGATCAAGGGTGGTGCTGATCCGGAGTCTATCCTGGGAACACTGGGAGTGATGTTGGATATCATCCTGGATGCACACACACACACACACACACACACACATTCATATACCTAGATAAGGTAATCCACCTACTGGTATGTTTTTAGGAGGCGGCAAGAAGCCGTAAGAATCCGGAAAAGAGACCGGACAGGAGGAGAACATGTAGGCAGGGACTCTGGAGATGTAAGGTGGCACATTGGCACTCATTCAACATCTAACAAACATCTCCCATTAATAATAATTGGGTGTGGTTTTTTTTAACCGCTTCAGTCCTCGAGGCTTACTAGCATGCCCTCATCCTTGGGTTGGACACAATTTCATTGACTTTGCTAAAAAAAAAAAAAATTAAAAAATAAAAAAAAGAAAGAAAGAAAAAAGGGAAAAAATAGTCCATAGTAACAATGTGCTGTTGTACAGTAAGGGGATTAAGGGGTTAATGTTGTTATGGAAAAGAGTGCACTTGGGATGGCATGGGTCTATAGAGACAAACCTATTATAAAGCAGTTATAACGTATGGTAATTACTTCATGCTTAGCAGAATGCATTTTAATGATTTTTTTTTTATGTTTGTTTGTCACTCACTGCACTGACAGTTCCCAAGTGAATGTAGTTTATTTTATTAACGTGATAAAAAAAAATGAAAAGTGAAATAGAAACAGCTATTTATTAGGTGTTTTTTTTTTCTTTTCAGGAACAGGAGTCTAAATTATTAGCTTTTCTGCTAATTAAATGAAAAAAAGTGGAAGCGCTAGCTCTGAAGCTAATAATATTTCCCTCCCTGATAGGAGGGAAAGATTCAAAATGCAGCCCAGAACTAACTTTAGCTCGCATGACAAACTTTTCTAAAATATTCAACTCGAACCCAAACTCCATTTTCACGCGTTTTAAGAGTAAAATTCTTAAAATAATGCTAAGTAAGTTATGTTTTGTCAGAAATTAAAAAGAAAAAAGACGCAAGCCCGAACGCTACACTGTAACGTATCTGCATCCAGGCTTCAGTAGCGTTCACTTTGAACTGAGTTACAGTTAGCTTCGCCTAGCTGATGGCATGCAAGAAAAATCCGTTTTCTTTCATTACCGTCTTGATTCCTCTCCTCTCCCGGGGGGGATAAAATATTCCCTCGCCAAAAAATGTCGGCGCTCCAGTCACGGTGCGATATTTCCATTCGCTAAGATAAAAGTTTCTCCAGCTTCAGCTGGACGCGCAAACAGACTCAGTGCGAGTCGCCATTTTTTCACCTTTTCCCGCGAATCGTTTACGTTTTGCTTATGTAATTAACATCGCCCCCTCCGTCATCGCCACACCGGAAGTACCGTTTCTCGCTGCCTCTCTCAGCTTGCGTCCCAAACCGCGTACAAGACCACTACATAGTGTAGAACAGTAGTACGCCACAGCTAACAGCACTGTGTTACCACAGCGCTACAGGTGGTGTACTAGTCAGTAACGGCGAACACGGATTTGGGATGCAGCCTGAGTCTATATCAACTGCGCATCAGTAATGAAAGTAAGGGAGCAGGATTCATCAGTTCATTCATTAGATATAATAAGATAAACATTAGTTTAATAGGTTATATGAGTTTATAAGTTAGATAGATTTTAGTTCAGTTGTTATTTCGCATCTACTATACCGAACAACTGAGTCTCCAAATCATCATCATCATCATCATCATCATCATCATTAGTAGTAGTAGTAGTAGTAGAAGAAAAACATGACATTTAACAGCAAGAAGAAGAAGAATTACAGTTAGGATGATGATAATGATGATGATGATGATTCAATATACATTAATTATATTTAACAACAATATTGAATGATTGCTTGAGGCGCTTTGGTGGCTCACTGGTAGGTTTCTCGCCTATCATGCGGAAGGCCTGGGTTTGAACCCCAGCCACTGGATGCCGTGCCGGGCCCAAGTATGGAAAAATGGGAGGCTGGACATCTGGCGTGAAACATTTGCCAAGTTGTGATTGATTGTCTGACTGAATGAATGAATGAATCATTGATTGACAGGGTGACTGACTGATGCATGATTTACTGACTGACTGATTGATTGAATTCAATTATTGCTTGATTGATTAGTTTAAATATTTGCTATTGTTAATTATTATTCATATTTTATTATTATCTGCTCCATCCTGGGTACAAGACAAGAATACACTTTGAATGGGAAACTGTAACTGTCTGCGTTATTAATCAACATTTGATGTATAAATTGTGTACAGACAGCAAATACAATTCCCTAAAAACCTTTTTTTGGCAAGAAAATCAAGCATTCCCCAAAATCTATCAGTTACCCATTTAAATTTCACAGAGCTGTGAATAGTCCCACTTTCCCACACCCCATCTTCATTCTAATAATAAGAGTTATATCAGTGTAATAATTTTAAGTTGTTTTCATAAAGTTGGATGGGATGTAGTTTTTCTTGACTGGCTGAATACATGAACATGTCTGTTGATCACTGGCTTACTTCTGTAAATGGCTGGTACAGTATATTAATCACCAACCACTGATGTGTAACTTGTGTATTGGCTACAAATACAATCTCCTAAATTCTTGAATTACTGAAAAATGGAGAAAATTGCATTTCAATTCCACTGAAAGACACAATGCCTAGCTCTACGTTAATAACTTAATCTACTCATGGTGTGTGCTTGAGAGGTATTGGTGGCTCAGTGGTAGGTTTCTCGCCTATCATGCGGCAGGCCTGGGTTCGAGTCCCAGCTAGTGCTGCAACCCCAGCCACTGGATGCAGTGCCGGTCCCAAGCCCGGAAAAATGGGAGGGTTGCGTCAGGAAGGGCATACGGCATAAAACATTTACCAAGTTGTTGTGCGGACCAGTTGGTCTGCTATGGCGACCCCGAGCAGCCGAAAGCAACTTTTACTCATGGTGCGTGTTTGTTGGCACACCATGATGCACAGTATTATGGGATATGAATCAAAGGAGCATTAAAAAATAAGCATTAGTAAAATAAGTCATTTATTTATTATTTATGGAAATGACATTAAAAACAACAGAGGTAACTATATAGAAAAAAAACAGGGAGACAAAAATGTCAAATTTAGATATTATCTCCAGGTTTTTCTATAAAATATATAAAAAAAAAATAGAATTTATTGATTTGGCATGTAAATCATTACTCTTACAAATCCTTTACAATTCTAATACATACAGTGGGGTACAGAAAAGAATCACTCCCCTCTTCAAAATAATCACATTTTGTTTCTTTGCAACCTGTAATGAAGAAAGACAATTTTTGTTTCATCCAGCTGTATTTAATCAGTGCAATGTATAACATCCAAGTGAAAGATAGAACAGCAACAGGTCATGAAAAAATAAGAAGAGTTAATAAAGGATAAACCCACCTACTAAAAATAACTGGTGTAGCTAATCATCATCTCAGTGGTACACCAGGCCATTTGACTTCTCCCTGTGATCACTTGTGCTCATTTTAATCAGCTCAGCATAAAGAGAGCTATTCCTGGAGCATTTCAAATGCCAGAAATGTAATGTAAATGCAAGGACAGCCCACAAAAACAGGATGGAAAAGCTAGGAGGAAACTGATCAGAGAGGCTACCAAGAGGCCTACAGCAGCTGCAGGAATGTATGACAAAGAGTGGTCATTGTGTGCATGTGACAACAATATCACAAATTCTCCACAAACGTGGCTTGTATGGGAGGATTGCAAGAAAAAAGCCACTTTGCCAAAATGCCACTTTGCCAAAGATTCTGAGGCCAAGTGGAAAAGGGTATTATGGTCAGATCGAACTATTTGGCCTCAACACCAAACAGTATATATGGCGTAAAGCCAATACAGCTCACCGTCCACATAACACCATTCCTACACTAAAGCATGGAGGTGGTAATATCCTGTTGTGGGGGTGTTTCTCTGCAGCAAGGACTGGAGCAAAAATAATTGGGGTAAAATACTGTCAAATTCATAAGGAAAACCTGCTACCCTTTGCCAGAAAGTTGTCAATGGGAAGAACCTTCCAACATGACAATGACCCAAAGCACACAGCAAAATTGACCACACAGTGATTGAAGGAGAAAAAGGTGAATATCCTTGCATGGCCTAGACTTAAACCACATTAAAAATCTGCGGAATGACTTGAACTCTGCAGTCCAACAACAATCAAAATTTAACTAAACTTGAAAAGTTCTGCAAAGAAGACTGGGCAAATATTACAAAGTCTAGATGACGAATCCCAACAGACTCAAGGCTTGTAATTAAAGCAAAAGGTGGTTTAACAAAATGCTGACGTAAGCATTTATCCTTTATCCAACTGGTTATTTTTATTTATTTTATTTTTTTTCCTGACCTGTTGCTGTTATACCATTCAGTTAGATGAAGGGGGGGGGGGGATTCTTTTCTATACCCTTTGTGTGTATTTTTAAGTACTTTTTATGCAGAAGTGAGTGATGTGACAACATGATATGGATAAGCATATACTGTATATATTTTTTAAATTGTTTGCTCATATTTTATCATGAAAATGTCTTTTATAACACATGACTGCTATAAAGTCAGTCTTTTTATTCTGTTATATAAAAGTATAAAAATATATTCCAAAAAACCCTCAACGACAACTAATAATAATAATAATAATAATAATAATAATAATAATAATAATAGTAGATACATGACCCTAACCAGACCCCTCAAAACAGCAATATATCAACATTATTCGGCTTTTAAATATATTTTAGGTGAAGCAGCAAAAAGAATGAATTTAGAACACATTTTGTCACCCAAAGTCAGATTTTCTGCATTAACAGCCCACTCAACCTGACCGCAGTCCCGTCTTCATCGTTCAGGATGAAGAGTCCACCACACACTTGATAAAAAGTGTGTCGTCTTTGCAGTATGCATGCTTCAGGGAGCGCAGCTTGGCCAGAGGGAAGAAAAGAGGGCAGCCGCTGGCCACGTTCATCTCAGATACGGGCCGCTGGAACGATATGGAGGAGAGGTCGGGACGGAACGTGTCGATTACATGCTCTCTTTGGTTCTGGTCAATGAGGAAGAAAGTCACCTGGAAAGAGGAAGAAGGCCGTAGTTAGACCAGTCTGGAGGTAATTATTAACCTACTATATATCTGGCAGAAAATGTTTCTTAAATTGTCTTTATCACAAATTGTTTGCTCAAATTTTATTATTGTGTGATACCAAACTAGAAAAAATAAATAAATAAATAAATAAATACAATAGACAACAACAACAACAATAATAATAATAATAATAATAATAATAATAATAATAATAATAATAATAATAATAATAATAATAATAATAATAAAAGATCCCATAGCCGCACCACAATTCAGTCTTTAAAGCCATTTAATCAACAAAACCAACAGCCTTTGTAGCATTTAGTTGCATACTGTTTTAGCTGAAGCAGTAAAAGCATAACTTTATTTGTGGTTGAGACGCACACACACACACACACACACACACACACACACACACACACAAACATATTCCAAGAACGTGCAATTTTCAGAGCTACCCTATATTGCCAAATGTTTTGGGACACCCATCCAAATCATTTAATTCAGGTGTTGTTTTCAGGGGTTGGGCTCGGCCCCTTAGTTCCAGTGAAATGAACGCTTAATTTTGGACAATTTCATGCTCCTAACTTTGTGGGAACAGTTTGGGGATGACCCCTTCCTGTTCCAACATGACTGCACACCAGTGCACAAAGCAAGGTCCATGGAGGAGTGAGTTTGGTGTGGATGAACTTGACTAGCCTGCACAAAGTCCTGACCTCAACCTGATAGAACATCTTTGGGATGAATGAGATCAGAGACTGCGAGCCAGGCCTTCTCGTCCAACATCAGTGCCTGACCTCACAAATGCGCCTCCTGAGGAATGGTCAAAAAATTCCCATAAACACACTCCTAAACCTTGTGGAAAGCCTTCCAAGAAGAGTTGAAGGTTTTATAGCTGCAAAGGGTGGGCCAACTCCATATTACATTCATGTGAATGTAAAGGCAGACGTCCCAAAACTTTTGGCAATATAGTGTGTATCTAGTAGAAGATCCCCACACATGTAACAATTAAAAGTATGAGTAAAGGTGTTCCTGCACTCTCTGTATTGAGTGTCAAATCTTTTATGCCTCAAACTATTAAAGTAACAGAATTGTCAGTCAGACCTATAAAACTCCAAGCTCTTAAAATACATAGTGGTGGTGATATGAACTTGACAAGAAGTTGTTTCCATTTTATTAACATTTCCTTTAAAGTCTTGGAGCTGTCACACTAAAACCATTCGCACTGATGCCAGAACATATTGACCTGTTTTGCTGTGTCAATTGCAGCCATAGCAACAAGGATTTTATTCAAAAAACAGAAGAAAGTCCAGTCAAGAAACTCTGAATAATCCAGTCAAGAGCTCTAGCTACTGTGTCTGATGTTGTTTTTGGGTGATCTTTCTGTGTACTGAGTGACTCTCGTTCATTCTTACCTTGTGTTTGAAAGGCCATGAGAGAAGTGGGTCGTACTCTCCTTTCATAATCACGAAGAAAAGAGACATGTGCGACCCCTTCCCCAGTCCGTCTCCAAACATGTACAACCGCATGCACACTTTAAATCCATACCTGGATGTATAGAAGGCTGAAAAAAGTAAACAGAGCAATTCGAAACATGAGGGAGTGACACTAAGTATAAAAATTAAACGACATAAAAGACAGAAAACAATATATTTATCTCTGTCATGTGCACATTATTGTTTGGATTTTGTTATATCCTCATAGTTGATTATTTTCCTACGACAGCATGAAGTGTTTTATTCTTAAACTTACATACAACAGCAATTTTATCACACCAACAATGTTTAATTCATTGAAGAATTCATCGTCATTTTATCCTTTTAAAGTTAGACTTATTGTTGTGGAGCAGCCACAAAAAAAATAGTTCAACAGTTATACACTCTGCTATAAAAACATACGGTTTACGGTAATTGGGTTCTTCAGCAACTTCCTGAACTTAATAAGACATAAAAATGCAGCTTGGTATGTTACCAAGAAACTGCAAAGACCTCAGTCCTAAGTCGGACAACTTCTCTAGTAAGATCTGACACTGGAGGCTCCTTCCAAAAGTCCCAAACAAACAAACATCTCCTCACAAAAAAACATATCAATGATTATAGAAGTTGCTTTCGGCTGCTCCCTGTTCGGGGTCGCCACAGGAGACCAACTGGTCCGCACAACAACTTGACAAATGTTTAACGCCGGATGCCCTTCCTGACACAACCCTCCCATTTTTCTGGGCTTGGGACCAGCACTGTATCCAGTGGCTGGGGTTCGAACCTGGGCCTTCCATATGATAGGTGAGAAACCTACCACTGAGCCACCAATGCCCGTTTATACATTTTCTTTTAAATAACTTGTGGTTTAGGGGGGCACGGTGGCTTAGTGGTTAGCATGTTTGCCTCACACCTCCAGGGTTGGGGGTTTGATTCCCGCCTCTGCTGTGTGTGTGGAGTTTGCATGTTCTCCCCGTGCCTCGGGGGTTTCCTCCGGGTACTCTGGTTTCCGTTTTCCAGAAACATGCATTGTAGGTTGATTGGCATCTCTAAATTGTCCGTAGTGTGTGTGTGTGCCCTGCGATGGGTTGGCACTCTATCCAGGGTGTATCCTGCCTTGATGCCCAATGACGCCTGAGATAGGCACAGGCTCCCCGTGACCCGAGTATAGATCAGATAAGCGGTAGACCATGAATGAATGAATGAATGAATGAACTTGTGGTTTAAAATCTGTTTAGGTTGCATACGAGTTCATGTGTAACGATGGAAATAATAACATATTAAAATGATTGCATTAACCTCAATCTCATAATCCTTACATACAAAGTCATAATATCACATATTAGATAACTCTCTTTTATTTTCATGAGAAAATGTTGTGTTTTAATGATCAGGGGTCTTTCCGAAAGGTGACAGATGGTGTAGGGCAGGTCACTTCCCTATAAAATCTGAGTTGTAATATGTGCAGGTCAGTGTTTCTGAGATTTAACAGAAACACGGCCTTATCTCCAATCACAGATACAACTGCTAAAACAATAATTATAATACACACATAGTGTATACACAGATCAGGCATAACGTTATGACTGCCTAATATTGTGTTGGTCCCCCTTTTGCTCCCAAAACAGCCCAAAAACATCTAGGCATGGACTCCACTAGATCCCTGAAGCTGTGCTGTGGTACCTGGCACCAAGATGTTAGCAGCAGATCCTTTAAGTCCTGTAAGTTGCCCCACCTCGCAACTGCGATGCACTGTGTATTCTGACACCTTTCTATCAGAACCAGCATTAACTTCTTCAGCAATCTGAGCAACAGTAGCTCGTCTGTTGGATTGGATCACACGGGCCAGCCTTCGCTCCCCACGTGCATCAATGAGCCTTGGCCACCCATGACCCTATTTTCGGTTCACCACTGTTCCTTCCTTGGACCACTTTTGATAGATACTGACCACTGCAGACCGGGAACACCCCACAAGAGCTGCAGTTTTGGAGGTGCACTGATCCAGTCATCTGGCCAACACAATCTGGCCCTTGTCAAACTCACTCAAATCCTTACGCTTGCCCATTTTTCCTGCTTCTAACACATCAACTTTGAGGACAAAATGTTCGCTCGCTGCCTAATATATCCCACCCACTAACAGGTGCCATGATGAGGAGATCATCAGTGTTATTCACTTCACCTCTCACTGCTCATAATGTTATGCCTGACTGGTGTATATACACTACTTATAATTTCAATATCAAACACTTTCAAGTTTTCCTTGCATAAGATTTAAGGAACTTCTAATATTTAAGTTAACATGGTGAATATCATGTTACCATGACGAAGTGACCATGATGCAATGAAGATATTGATGTGTTTTCAATTTTCAAAAATTCTGAAACCTTATTTATTTCTCCCAAATATATATATATATATATATATATATATATATATATATATATATTATTAAAATTTACCAGATTATAATAATAGAAAACAGATTAATATAAAACTTTTCAAAACAGTCTTGCATCGTGTTATAGAATAACATCCTCACGCATTCTATACTGCATACAGATCCATCCGGTTGTGTGTGTGTAGGTTAAGCTGTCAGTTATGTTAAGTTGTCTTTATTTGTCACATACACAATACTGCACAGTGAAATTCTTTCTTCACATATCCCATCCTTGGTAGTTGGGGTCAGAGCACAGCACCCCTGGAACAGGGTGGGGCCTTTCTCAAGGGCCCAACGGTAGCAGCCTGGCTGTGCTGGGGCTTGAACCCCGATCTTCCGGTCAACAACCCAGAACCTTAACCACTTGAGCTACCACCGCCTTTTTTTAAGTTAAAGGAATTGAACCAGGAATGTCCTGCATCCAAAGTGTGTGCGTGTGCGTGTGCGTGTGCGTGTGTGTGTGTGTGTGTGTACCTGGTGAGTACTGGCTGCTCTTTTGTCCTGTGGATGCCTCTCTCAGCTTTTTGACTGACATCACAGATCTTCCAGAGAAACGTGCCGTCATAGGACACATCCTGCTGCAAACTGATGCTCTGCTGCAGGGAGGCGATGTGCAAGTCTTTCCTGTTCATCCTCTGCTGCTGGTCTGCAACCTAAAAAAAACCACCACAGCATACAAACTGTCAAAATGGGACATGTCCTAATGCGAGACAGTAAAACACTCCACAGAGAAATGTTTCATTGGTTTATTTATTTCTTTTTCTATTTTATAATGTATACGCATCATAAAGCTACGGGCTTTCTCATATCTGCCAGAATGAACACATATACTACAAACCCTGGCCTGATCTTATCGCTTAGTATCCGTTTTTTAAATGAGATTCGCGAGTGTGGGGACGTAATCCTGCACAGATACACAACTCTGGTCTGATAACAAGCTGGCTTATGAGGCGATAATAATATGTCTTTATCACCTGCCTGCTCTGAGCTCACCAACCACACTCACAAACTCATCCCCTGAGGCTTTTATTGATACACACAGGAGTCCTAGATACAGAATCTCTATTTATTTCTAGTTAAATCAAACCCACACTGTATATGAGTCATGAATAATTTTGCACTAGAAAATCATTGATTTACAGTGAACTCATTTTTAATTCACTATATCAGTCATTCACCGTCAGACACACATGCATCTGACTTGCAAACAAAATAAACCAGGAGGAAAACTATGGGCTTGTTTGCCGAACAGAAAATGAATTTAGACGTTTCACATGACTACTTACATTATTGATTGAGATGAAACAGCATGCACGGGGATTGCGCACAGGTGCTGGAGCTGCTTTTGTTTACTTCATTAGCAATACCAGTGCAAACAAGTCAATAGATATACTCCGTAGTTATTAAACATGATAAAAAAATGTCATGTTTTAATGTGTAACGTAACTTTTCATTCAGTTTCATTTAATTCAACCATCACTGAGTCTCTGTAGCTGTAGTGTGCATGATTAGTGCTACCTAGTTTGCTAATGAATGAATCAGAAGTAACCGATATTTCCCATTAGACTTCATAGACAGTTGCATTAGGTACAGGAATCGACTCTAACCTGTGATTTGCAACTAAATCAGGGTTAAATGTAGCTAGAAACGTCAACATGCAATGTTATTCAAATTCTATTAATTCATGCCTTCAAGGGATGCAAAAGAGACACCCAGTCTTTAATATTCTGAACTATTTTACTGAGATAGAACCAGGGGCGAGCATCCTTCCAATCAAGTTCAACACAACGGTCCAGTGGCTTCTTCTATGTTCAGGCACACGCAGATTGTGTAGCATGAGAAGCTCACTGAAGATGATAAATTGGCATGAATTTTTTTCTACACTTCTAAACTTTATTGGATGCTAAACTGAGCCAAGACAAGCCTGAGAGAAGTAGATGAGGTCATGATTTATAAGAAGTACTTTGAAAAGTGAAACTTGGGGCTGCCAGGCAGGAGGCAAAGAGGAAGGCCAAAGAGGAGGTATATGGATGTAATAAATGAGGATATGAAGCTAGTGGGTGCAAGGGTTGAGGATGCAGAAGATAGGGATAGGTGGAGAGAGATGATTCGCTGTGGCGACCCCTGAAGGGAAAAGCCGAAAGAAGAAGAAGACTTTGAAAAGTGAAACTAAATATAAGGAGTAAAATGTTCATTTTATTTGCTTGGAAATGTAAGTGTGTAAGTGTATGATTAGTCACTTCCCATAAAGTTAAGTAGAAATAGATGAAGGTGATTTTTCAACAGCAAAAAATGTAAAATCTGTCATGTGGTGAAGCTTTATGTAAGTAGACGTGGTGAAAAAGCCTTTATGTATGGGATGTGGTCACTTAGTGGTTAATGTGTTGAACTACTGCTTGGAAGGTTGTGAGTTTAAATCCCAGTTCCACCAAGCTGCCACTGCTGGGCCCCTGAGCAAGGCCCTTAACCCTCAATCATTCAGTTGTATAAAATGAGATAAAAAAGAAGTCGCTCTGGATAAGAGTGTCTGCCAAATGTAAATGAGATGTTTGCTTAGCATTTAGGGAAGTCTCCAGCGTCAGTGTTTTGTAAAAGATGTGAATTTAAGGATGGAGGATGTAATTAAAGTAACAAATTCATGGTGGTAAGAATAACTCATTCCTTTTAGGCCTCATCACACCGTCATGTTTTTGATTATTTTCCTATAACAGCATAATCCAAAGTGTTTTATTCATAAATACATAAATACACTGACCAGGCATAATTTTATGACCACCTGCCTAATATTGTGTTGGTCCCCTTTTGACCCATCATGCACTGTGTATCCTGACACCTTTCTATCAGAACCAGCCTGAACTTCCTCAGCAATTTGAGCAACAGTACCTCGTCTGTTGGATCGGATCACACGGGTCAGCCTTCGCTCCCCAATTCATCATCAAGCCTTGGCCGTCCATGACCCTGTTTTCGGTTCACCACTGTTCCTTCCTTGGACCACTTTTGATAGATACTGACCACTGCAGACCGGGAACACCCCACAAGAGCTGCAGTTTTGGAGATGCTCTGATCCAGTCATCTAGCCATAACAATTTGGCCCTTGTCAAACTCGCTCAAATCCTTACGCTTGCCCATTTTTCCTGCTTCTAACACATCAACTTTGAGGACAAAATGTTCACTTGCTGTCTAATATATCCCACCCACTAACAGGTGCCATGATGAGGAGATAATCAGTGTTATTCACTTCACCTCTCACTGCTCATAATGTTATGCCTGATCGGTGTATATGATTTCTTATTATAATATGTTTAGTATCATGCTACGAGAGGAAAATGCTCATAAGTGCACATGCATTCAGGATTTACTTATTTATATTATTATAGGCATTAAAAGCATCTTGGAGCTGTTTACAGTGAATCGCAACTATTGCCAGCTCATAGATTCCACCCTGATTACGGAAGAATGCTTTGACATGTCAGTATCAGGAAGACTATATGCACTATTTAAAACACTGATGATAGTAGAATCGGTTAATGGTGCTTGAGGAACACAGATAAGGTATTTAAAATGAAACGCTTTGATAAAGGTTATGACATCCTTAATGGACTTGCAGCAAGAGATAACAAGCTACAAATCTTTTAATGGAGTTCCTTACTGGGGTCTTATCACATTAGGTTGAGATAAGTACATCTAACATAGTTATTCGGCTTATGCTACACTACTTTAGAAGATAAGATCCTCGCATAGTAGTGAAAACAGCAGACGAAAAGGATAATTCCAGAGTTTGATACTGAAGACTAAAATCTAAAATGGAATTTCCTCCTGTTTTGTTGTGTAAATGTTCAGTACTTAATGTCATTATTTTCATAGGAAAGTTGCAAAAAACAAAAATGGTTAGTTTCCATCTTCAGAGTAAATAGTGATATTAAACCCATTTCTGCTCTTTGAGATGCTCCAGGGGCTTGTTCATGAGCACCTAAAATTTGAAGGTGTTTATCTTCAACCATTAAAATTCTGTGAAAGGTAATCCAACAGAGGGAAAAACAAACATCTCACATTGAAAGCCAACAGAGTCCTTAATGCTTTCGGCTGCTCCCTGTTCAGGGTCGCCACAGCGGACCAACTGGTCCGCACATCAACTTGGCAAATGTTTTACACCGGATGCCCTTCCTGATGCAACCCTCCCATTTTTCCAGGCTTGGGACTGGCACTGCATGCAGTGGCTGGGGTTGGGGTATTGGCTGGGAATCAAACCCGGGCCTTCTGCATGATAGGCAAGAAGCCTACCACTGAGCCACCAATGCCTGTTTATACATTTTCTTTTAAATAACTTGTGGTTTGAAAGCCAACAGAGTCCTGATTCGTTTTATATTAAACTTGGATTGATAAAATGATTCATTTGTTTATACTGATTGAAAATGTTCCATAAGTCAGGCTAAAATTTTTCAGTAGCAATAATTTAAGCCAATAATTTAATATACCACAAGAAGATTATTATATCATACAATTTCTCATATCACTAATCGTCCTCAAGCACATACCACACTCTCCAAGTGCTCCACCAGCTGCATTTTGGTTTGGGTGTCTCTATCCAGAGCTGTCACGGTGAGCTGGGTTTTCTCCACCTCGCGACTGAGTGCCGTGATGATGTTCTCCATGATCTGCAGCCTCTGCTGAAGAGCGTGAAGCTGTTGGCCCACTTCCAGCTCAGCTTGGTCATCGTGAAGGCTGAGTGCCATATCGTTCGCTCCTCCATCCATTCCATCCACCTCTAAATCACCAGCCGACTGAGTGCAAACAGAAGGTGAGCTCTGGCCAGGGAGGAGCAGGTCCAGGCCTGGGAAGTGCACACTCCTCTCAGGTGGAGAAGGAACAGAGACCCGAATGCTTCGGAAAGCCTCCAGGAGGAGGTGGAGGTGGACCGTGGAACTGCAACTTTCATGTTCTCGCAGTTTCTCCACAGTTCCCTAAAAGAACAGAAAGAGCACACAGTGTTAGAAGTCATTAATGATGTTGTTTATATTAGTAACATAATTATATAACACTCAGTACTATTTTTTTCCAATTAAAGGGGCGGACTGTAGCTTTTTTTATGTAAAAGCTCTAACTGTGGGTGGAGCTAATTTCTGGGCCAGAAATAAATGCAAACAAGAGCCTGAAAGAAAACAAACTAGCCAGATTAATTGCATGGAAAAATGGTAAATGACAGATTTTCCCAGGTATTGTTATAATTATATATTTATGTCGGGTCTATCAACCATTTAACCTTTAAATGCATTTTACTTACAGGCACCTTTACATAATAAATTCAGGTTCAAATAAATAGTAAAAATCTTAATCTTCAATAATTATCATATTGGTTAACATACTTTAGTTAAATATATTCACAAGGATTACCTTAAATGTGCATCCAACTTCAGAGTAGGGACATGATTCTTTCCTTCTGGAATTTGCTTGCTTATTATCCTTAAACAAAAAAGCAGAGACAATTATAAGCTTAGCTTTGCATCCCAGATTTTTCCTGACTTATCATACAATGTCATTAGCCAAAAAACAAAAGTTATGGGGTTATTTTTGTCTTAGAAAGTCTTGTTTTTATGTTATTTTACCTTCTGACGTTTTTCCACTTTCGCAGCCTTCTTGTCAGTGGTACACACATGCTTCTGTAAGAGAAAACAGTCTAAATTGGACCTAATGCTTCAAGTTTTAAAATGTATACACACACACACCGACCAGACATAACATTAGGACTACCTGTCTAATATTGTGTTGGTTCCCCTTTTGTTGCCAAAACAGCCCTGACCTGTCATGCACTGTGTATTCTGAGACCTTTCTATCAGAATCTAGCATAAAGCTCGTCTGTTGGATCGGATCACACTGGCCAGCCTTCGCTCCCCATGTGCATTAATGAGCCTTGGCCGCCCATGACCATGTTGCTGGTTCACCATTGTTCCTTCCTTTGACCATTTTTGATAGATACTGACAAGAGCTGCAGTTTTGGAGATGCTCTGATCCAGTCGTCTAGCCATCACTAACAGGTGCCATGATGAGGAGATAATCAGTGTTATTCACTTCACCTCTCAGTGCTCATAATGTTATGCCTGATCTGTATATATATATATATATATATGTACGTATATAATTCTGCCCTATATGTCCCTTCTGTGTTTGAAGACGCTTTGAAAAGTTTTAGTCATTAAAAGTCTGAAGTCCTCTGTAAGTGTGGATTAAATCAGTGTCAGGGTTCTGAGATTTAAAACCTTTTATTATATCTTTCCTCTTTTGCTTCTCTAATCCATGTCCCTGAGCTCTGGGATCAGTTTGCATGGCAGCAGAAGAAATATGGCTCTGGAGATTCGACGGCTTAGAGGAACCCACAGGGGTTTCACCAAGGGCAAACTACTCTCGGAATTTGTCTGGCAGAGATGAGGGCTGTATGAGGTCAGGCAATATCCCAGCTCCAAAAATGACCAAAGATCCTCATTTTAGGTCAAATCTGTATTTCTTGTCATTCTACAGGATGTCCCAGAAGGCTCCATACATAGGAGAAATGAATACTTTATAAGTATATTTCACATACATTGTTCATATCTAGTTTATATTATATATTTTTTTTCCTGATTGCCTTCGACAAAAGAATGCATGTAATAACACCAGATGTGTGCAAAAAAAAAAAGCAATTACGTAGAGGATGTTACATTATATACATTTCGCTAAAAATTTCCTGTACGTATGGGGACTTTTGGGACACTCTGAATATCAAGTCAAGTCAAGAGGCTTTAATTGTCATTTCATCCATGTATAGCTGATGCAGTACACAGTGAAATGAAACAACGTTCCTCTAAGTCCCTGGTGCTACATAAGATAAGTCACAGTGCAAATAGACAATACAATAAACTACAAGACAGGTGCATATGTGTACATGTATGAAATGGAATGAAATATGTCTGTGGGATTTATAAATTGCATACTTTTCATAACCTTACACCATTATATCCATATTATTAAGGGTTTAGGGCCTTGCTCAGGAGCCCAGCAGTAACAACTTGGTGGACCTGGGATTCAAACTCACAACCTTCCTATCAGTAGTTCAACACCTTAACCACTAAGCTACCACACCCCCACTACACAGTACTACACAGTACTACACAGTACTACACAGTATTGTTAATCATTTTAGTGTTTAAAGCCAAAATACATAAGCAAACATGAAAGTGGAGAAAGCTGTAAAGCTTTAATAACCTAATTAGCCTTCATTTTGGATGTACCTAATGAATACTCAACAAACTAGCATAGCTAATAGCTGGCATGGCTATTTTTTTATTTTTATTTGTACATAGCTAGCTAGTAACTAAGGAGGTTTTAAGGAAAAGGGATAATACTACAGTGTATACAGTCTGGATGACTCTTGCATTCTTAGCAAGTTTTCCACAGTTTCTTTTTTTTGTAACACCACAAACAATACGTCTGTCTGCTGTCTTGGAAATGCAGGTTTAAAAAATGTTGGTTGACCTAAAAAATCTGAAGTAAGGCAAAAAAAAGCAAAGCAAAGCAAAAAAGCAAAGCATAATTGCCACAAGTAGCTTAGCTAATAACTAGCATTAATGGCATAACTAGCCTACGTATCTTTGTCTGTACGTATGTCATAGCTTGGTAATAAACTAAAGAGGTTTTAAGAATAAAACATCTTTAAAGGTTTAAAATACTACAACATATGAGTGGTAATTTTCATAAAGTAAACTGTATTTAACACAAATAAAGGTGCGTTGATATTTATTTCTAATCCATGGACAAACTAAGATCTAGAATGGTTTTGCGCACTTCACAATCTCACACTCAAACAGCATTTTAATCTTTGCTGTAAGTGTTGAGCTGCTATTGAAAAAAAGAAGAAAAAAAGATAATTATGCTAACTTATTCTCACAGAGAAATGTAGCTAGCTGTGCTACAAGCCACACGACAAAACTCGACAAGCTACATATACACTATATTGTCAAAGGTTTTGGGACACCCCTCCAAATAATTGAATTCAGGTGCTGCTTATCAGGGAGGCCCTTAGTTCCAGTGAAAGGAACTCTTAATGCTTCAGCATACCAAGACATTTTTGTGCAATTTAATGCTCCTTCTTTTGACCATTCCTCTAGAAGTGCATTTGTGAGGTCAGGCACTGATGTTGGACGAGAAGGCCTGGCTTGCAGTCTCTGCTCTAATTCATCCCAAAGGTGTTTTATCGGGTTGAGGTCAGGACTCTGTGCAGGCCAGTCAAGTTCCTCCACACCAAACTCTCTCATCCATGTCTTTATGGAGCTTGCTTTGTGCACTGGTGTGCAGTCATGATGGAACAGGAAGGGGTCATCCCCAAACTGTTCCCATAAAGTTGGGAGCATGAAATTGTCCAAAATGAGTTGGTATGCTGATGCATTAAGAGTTCCTTTCGCTGGAACTAAGGGGCCGAGCCCAACCCCTGAAAAACAACACCTGAATTCAATGATTTGGAGGGGTGTCCCAAAACTTTTGGCAATATAGTGTACATCGATAATCTATTCTGCTAACACATGATATTTCAAAAACGTGTCCTGAAACTTTTGTTCTTGTTTTCTTTAACATGCTACACACAGCTTAGAAAAAAAAGTGTGCACCAACTCGGGGTCATTCAAATGGCATTAAAAAAAAAATAGCTCCAGCTCCACTGGCTTTAAAGTCAACCTTGAAAGAGAAATGTTGTGAGACATCAGCTGTTTTTCTGATGCCTCATCTAGTGTGATAAAATTCAAGAGGCAGCCGTGGCATCTCCTCGACTCCTGACATGATGACACTACTAAAAATTGCAACACTTGCTGAGGTAAAGCAGCCATGTTGGACTCGGTGATGAGGAACCTGGACTATGATGCTCACTTATTTACATTCATTTCATTCAGAAAATACCAAATACTGGGCCGGGATTTCTTTCTTTTCTTTTTTTTTCTCTCAAATCAGTATCAGAGAGATAGAGAGTGCAAGAGAGAGAGAGAGAGAGAGAGAGAGATAGAGAGAGGGAGTTGCCATATTAACAGCCTGCAACCTTGAGCAAACCGAGTACATGAAAAATCTATATGAACAAGGTAACAAGCCACTCTGTCTACAATTGTAGTCTAATTAATGTGATGTAATCTAATTAAATATTAATATTAAAAGTCCACAGAAATGTAAATTGACTCCTGATACGTTTCATGGTTCGACTACATGCCTTTTTTTTCTCTTAAGGTTCAAAAGGAAATCCACATCATGTTTCTTTCTTGAATTTGCTCTTTCCGAAGACTGAAACTGTGCACAATTAGATATTCCTACTGATGAAAAGTGCAGCTCAACCACATCCTCCTCAAAAACTGCAAGCTTTCAGTACAATATAAGCCACTCGGTTTCTATGTTACATATGTTGTATGAAACTGAAGTAGACGTTTCATTCGTTTTATGTTATTTTTATTTGTTTTAGATCAAATGTCACCTGCAGTCTTGGTTTCGAAGATTCTGTGTCTAGTTCCCGTTTCTTTGTTTGCCCTACTCTGCTCATTAAGCTCTCTGTGTTAGACCTTTGTCTTTATTTCAACCTTGGATTATTTGATTTTACTATGCTGACCATCTGTGCTTTGACCCCTGCTTCTTGACCTGGATGCACAGAAAACGACACGACGTGCTGCTTCCACTTGCTTTCCTGCAAGGATTCTACACGGTGCTACACACAGTATAAATAATGCAACCATGGCAAGACAAACTAGACAAAAGCTCCAAAGGAAGTGCAAAATTATATATGTGACGCTAGGATTCAGATTTGAATCGGATCGGATCTGGAAATAAAAGATCGGAATTAGATAAAGACAAAATCCTTTATATACATGTACAGTGCTGATATTTTCTTTGCATATCTCAGCTGGTAAGTTAGCTGGGGTCAGAGCACAGGGTCATGATACAATGTTCCTGAAGCAGAACAGGTCGGTGACCTTCCGCATGAACCACAGCTTGGTGGTGCTGGGGACTGAATTCCTGACATTCTGATCAGTGGTACCTACTTTTGGAAAACTCAGCTCTAATTTCCTGGCTGCTGATCAGCTCAGTGTTTGTACTAGCATTACAGAAATATAAATTTGAACCTAAATGTGAACTTATTTCAAGTGAACTTGAAATAATGATGCTACCAAAGCTGAATTTAGATTATACACAACTAGGCTAAGGGTGTTGTAAAGTTAGGATTAATTTAGAGGTATGGATCAAAGCTGGGACCCAATAAAAATGATATTTATCGTTTATTTATCTCCCATGAGACCAAATAAAAATGTCCTGGAAACAGTAGGTTTCACTTTTCTGAGGTGGGATTAGGCAGTAAGATTTTAAGCTCACATTGATAAACATGTGAGCATCCTGGAGGTGGCATATTGGTCATACATGGATCAAGTACTGCACTGATTCATTCATCTGCATTACATTACTAAATTTGTTCCTATTTGTATTTGGGAACCAACTGAGGTCAAGAGAAGATATTAAGGACAGACACAAACAAAAATATTAACTGCAAGAAGGAGTGGGATTGGCTCGGAATTATTTCTGGGGAAGGAGGAATTTTGATTAAAAAAAAACTGTGCCATGATGATAATCAGTTATGATTTTAGGGATAGAGTTAGGGTTTGATTTTTGGTCCTGATAGATTTCTTCTTCTTCTTCTTCTTTCAGCTTTTCCCTTCAGGGGTCGCCACAGCGAATCATCTCTCTCCACCTATCCCTATCTTCTGCATCCTCAACACTTGCACCCACTAGCTTCATATCCTCATTAATTCCATCCATATACCTCCTCTTTGGCCTTCCTCTTTGCCTCCTGCCTGGCAGCTTCATGTCCAACATTCTCCTACCAATATATCCTGATAGATTTCAAGTTCTATTATAAAACATTGCAGACAATATAAGTAGCCTTTATTTGTCACATATACATTATTGTACAGTGAAATTCTTTCATTGCATATCCCATCCTTGGAGGGTTGGGGTCTGAGCACAGGGTCAGCCATGATGCACTGCTCCTTGAGCAAGGGGTGGGGGTGTTGGGGGGGATTTGGCGGCCTTGTTCAAGGGCCCAACAGTAGCAGATTGGCAGTGCTGGGGCTTGAACCCTGATTTTCTGATCAACTACCCGGCGCCTTAACCACTTGCTGACCTCCCCAATGCCCTGATTGAGTGTACATTTGATTTAGATCAAATGTACCATTTCAAAACTTTTCTGGATATAAAATTCAAATCTGAATCTTAGTGGTAAATATCGTCCTTGACCAACTACATACTCTTCCATTCCTAATCTGTAATGTAATGGGTATAATATAATCTCAACTGGTTGCACCAGTCTTTATCAGAATTTAAGAGATTCACAGAATTTGGGTCGAATACTCATTCAATCATATTGTTATTTATAAATAATTTTCCAACTATATACATTTTTTCCCATCCACTTCAATATTATGGGCTATTTTCTGTACATTCATGACAATCCAAATCGAATGAAAGGCATTTCAGCTTCATCCTGTGACTGTAAAATGTGGAAGTTTAAGGACTATATGGTCACTGTATGAATGGAACGTTCTTACCTGGAGCTCTGAAGGGGTCAGAGGGCAGGAACATGTAGGACACATGCTCTTATTATTGGGACAGCCTTTCTCCAGGTGAGTGGCCAACGTCTTCCTCAAAACCATCAAGCCACAGCCAACATTGCAGGGGATTAAAGCGTACTCACACTGACTCTGATGCTCCTAGAAGATGTTCACAAGACCAATTAGGATATTTCAGGGATAATTTTTGGCAACACTTCAAGTTTCCATTTTCCAAAAAAGGGCTCAGTAATTTTGATAGTTAATAATGTCTGTAATCTATATGGTATTTTAAGTGGTAATCTATATGGTATTTTAACTCACTTTTTCAGTTACCACGTCTCCAAATTAATGAGTAAACATGCTTGTGCCAACATTCCAGTAAAAAATTACTAAAGTAGTTTTTTTTTTTAATGTTAAAAGATCTCTGATTTAGTTTTAAAGAATGTAAAGGACCTTTTCAGTCAGACATTACCAAGGTCAAAGGACAAGAAAACATAAAACAGAGGATTGCAAAGACGGTGAGAGATGACTGAAGTATGTAAAGCTTGTCCACTTTCTACACTGCGAAAATATTTAGAAAGCAACACGAGAAGGCCGCAAGAAAAAAAGGACACAACCCTTTGCTCTCTGACTGGCAGATTTATTGAGATTTAAAAAAGCTAAAAAAAAATCTGCTGTGCCGCTTTGGAGAAGTGCTAGTGGTTAGATTGTGCAATGAGGTGACCACAAAATCCAACTATTATATCCAATCCACATTCCAGTGGTATCCTGTAGTAGTAATGTAGGCCAGCAGATCATAAAAAAAGCTTAGCTAAAGGGTTAGTGTGTCTCTACGGCCCTGAATGACCAATTACATCAAATCAGAAACTTTGCAGGTCTCATTTCCAGGTTGTTTCCAAATGTAAAAGTGCAGATCTCATTTCTCAATTTGGCCTAAAGGTACCTGCTATGGGATGAGCTAATTACAGCCATGTTTATGACCTTTTAGTGCTGCTAGGGTTGCCAGATCTATCTATTAAGATTGTTCATACATATATATTCAGACAGACGCAGCTTGCACCTTCATGCTTTACACATGGCTATTGAAATATAAAACCAGGTCCTGTGTGTGTCTTTTAGTCAGAAAAACCACAAGCAGATTCAAATCCATATTTTACTCTAACATTTGTTACTAGAGGTATTTATACTGCATTTCATTTTGTAATAAAATCGATGAAATATGAGGAGGAATTTACAATCCACAATATTATACTACCATGATATCCAGTTTACTAGAAATGACATCTCTCCTTGCTTTCAATGTTTGGAGTGCATTAATATGACATACAATTTATCAGTGTATATTTGACTTAGCTAACATTAGACAAGTATATAATTTACATTAATTAATTGAATATAAAGGGGGAGTTCGGAAGGGGGGGGGGATTTGGGGGGGGGTTTGGAAGGGGGGGGATTTGGGGGGGTTTGGAAGGGGGGGATTTGGGGGGGTTTGGGGGGGGGGTTGGGTTTTTTCCCGGGGGGTGGCATGGTGGCATGGTGGTTAGCACGTTTGCCTCACACCTCCAGGGTTGGGGGTTCGATTCCCGCCTCCGCCGTGTGTGTGTGGAGTTTGCATGTTCTCCCCGTGCCTCGGGGGTTTCCTCCGGGTACTCCGGTTTCCTCCCCCGGTCCAAAGACATGCATTGTAGGTTGATTGGCATCTCTAAATTGTCCATTGTGTATGTGTGTGTGTGCCCTGCAATGGGTTGGCACTCCGTCCAGGGTGTATCCTGCCTTGATGCCCAATGACGCCTGAGATGGGCACAGGCTCCCCGTGACCCGAGAATAGATCGGATAAGCGGTAGACAATGAATGAATGAATGAATGAATAAAACACAAAAAAAATCAAGCACTGTTGTGTTCAACAGTCACAAATAAAACTCTTGAAGGGACTGATAACCAGGATTTCTGTGTGCTCCAAATGAACTCCAAATTACAGGTAAATTATTTTGTGTTACTAAATTACAATTAATTGTTTTGTTTTGTTTTGTTTTGTTTGCTTTAACTAACTCTAACCTTAACTCTAACCCTTGTCTTTTACTCATTACAGTCTTATATACATTTTCTACAATCCTATACACATAAAGCAGCTTTACAGCATCAGGCACTTCCTCGAAGTTGATCTAAATTCCTAAACATTAAAAGATGACAGCAAGAACGAGACCTAATACTCATTACTGTAATCTGTTTGCTGCTGCATTGACTTTAAACTGATCGAGGATGAAGGATGTTCATATTTTGACAATTCAGTATCAATTAATATTACACTATCCTGACACTGATTATTTTTCTGACAGCATTTGCTTAGTTAACATTTTATTCCCTCCAAAAAAGAGAAAAGAGCGCATTAGAGATGGTAGCACATGATAACTATCATAAATTAAAGCATTATTCTTAATCTTAAATATTATTCAGTAACTACTCTGAATTATTCAGTAGACACTGTGAAACTAACAGCTACTGTGAAACTAACAGTTTTTTTATTGTTAATATATTATTATTATAGATAAGATCCTAGTCATCGTTTGGTCAAAGATCTCAGTGCAAATGTGAAAACTAAATACAGTAAAGCAGAGACAGAGCACGCTGAATATAGCACAAGCTTCATGCAAGTAAAGCTACAGTACAGTATGGAAAAAAAACCCTAAGGCCAGAAAGTGAAAGCTAGCCAAAAGCTTTGGCAATGCACGGACTGTACAACGTCTTCTGATTTGAATTATTATTCCAAAACAAAATGACTTGCCAAATAAAATGGTTTCCAGTGTCACTGAAACTGAATTAATATGCATCCCGACTTATCTTGTTTTTTGGGCCATCATTGCCTCGTCTGAGCACGGGAGATTTTATATATATATATAGAATTTGCAAACGCTCGGGTCAGTCAATACTCAATAAATCACAATAACAGCTTTGTTGCGATAATTCACACTATATTTTGAGCCTTGAGAGGGAAACTTTTATGAACGTATAACTAATGAGGAAGAAAGAAGAAAAAAAACCCAGAAGCGAGATTCCCTCTGATCCTGAGCCAGGGTTTTCCCATACAGCACTAGAGGTTCATGATGGAGGTCATGAGGGGAATTACAGAGGATTCATGACACTATGATGCAGTTATAACCATTATACAAACGATTCCACTTTACTTTAAGCTTGTAAAGAAAAAGTAAATTAATAACTTATGGGTCATGTGATAACATTTCTTAGCATGTGAAATTTAAACATAACACACATGACTAGCTGCTTGTTAGCAAGATAATTCCTTCTATGTGGCTCCAAAAATTGGAAAGGAATACGGTGTGATAATGCCGTAAGCCTTCGTGAGATCTGTGGAGCATCTTTCTAATGAAAGAATGAAGCCAGCTTTCTTAAAAAGCCATCTGGAAACAAAACAGGAAAACCTGGCCACGGAAACAGCTGAATATTTCAAGGTAATGTTAGATAATTTAAAACAGCAGCAGAGGTTTTCTACAAGCAAATGTTTCACTTATCAAATCATTTAGGATGAAGGGGTACAAAGGGGAAGAAAAAGGCAATGTCTGATGATTGGAAAAGACATAAAACATTACTAGTGGCGTTTTATATGGAATAAATCTTTTTTTTTTTTTAAATCATTGTACTTAGGTTTTGATGCTAAAGCATGAAGTCACAAGGATATGTTAAAAAATTTTCAGGAAAAAGTGCACACACATGCACACACACGCACACATACACACTGAGGAATTATTTCTGAGAAATCACAATCCAGCAGCTCTGATACTAAAATTGACGATTTGAATTACGAGTGCCTGACCCAACATCTTAAAAAGCTATTGTGTGAAAACAATGAAGTCAAACCCCCTTTTAATTTACAGCGGCAACAAAATGTCAAATAACAAGACAAGCAATCCTCCAGCAGTTTTTCTAAAGGGAATTTTTTTGCAGCATTTTCACTGTAGATAAACAACTGGGTTTTTTTTTTCCACCATGGGTAAGGGCAACATTGAAGCTCAATAAATGTCAAGCCGCTTCTGCAAAAATATCTACATTGTGTCGTGTTGGCTCTGAAGCGTGTTCGGACTCTCTGGGACTCTTTCGGACTCTCTGGGACGTTTAAATACAGAGACATCAGTTTCTCTCCTGCGTGTGCGCTTGTCACTTCCTTTCAACACAGCTATACGTTTTATTTATCAGTCTGGTTAAACTGATCTGGCAACCCGGAAGCTCTGGCAAGCCTGTAATGATTTGATTACACCTGTCATCTGCCAATATGCTTTACGTCCAGCGCTGAGATTAGATTAAAGTGGCTAAATGCTAACATCACAGCCACCTTCATCTCCATTAAGGGCATTTATCTGGCACCGTAGCCTCACTGAGCACACACTATACACACTAACTAGCTCTTTACTAACATTTTTAAAACATTACTGAGACGAATTATAGGGTAAAAAAATCAGGTCTGTGATGTATATAAAGCATATAGCTATATACGAGAGCAAACAAACACATACTATTTTTATCCATTTAGAGTTACATGTTAAAGCTACATTTAATGAAACAGCCAAAACAAGTTACACTATATTACTAAAGTTTTGGGACACCCCTCCAAATCACTGAATTCAGGTGTTGTTTTCAGGGGTTGGGCTTGGCCCCTTTGTTCCAGTGAAATGAACTCTTAATGCTTCAGCATACCAAGACATCTTGTACTTCTGTACAATTTAATGCTCCTTCTTTTGACCATTCTTCTAGAAGCGCATTTATGGGGTAGTGTGCAGGCCAGTCAAGTTCCTCCACACCAAACTCGCTCATCCATGTCTTTATGGACCTTGCTTTGTGCACTGGTGCGCAGTCATGTTGGAACAGGAAGGGGTCATCCCCAAACTGTTCCCACAACGTTGGGAGCATGAAATTGTCCAAACATGTCTTGGTATGCTGAAGCATTAAGAGTTCCTTTCACTGGAACTAAGGGGCCGAGCCCAACCCCTGAAAAACAACACCTGAATTCAGTGATGTGGAGGGGTGTCCCAAAACTTTTGGCAATATAGTGTAATAGCACTAAACTTGTTTACCAGATGTTCAATTTTTTTTGACAGGAAGTTAATAAAACCATCCTGAAGGCTTTCCTGTGATGAAAATTACTGACATATTAAACCTCCTAAATGTTCCACTGAAACCGGAGACTTCTTATATTATTAATAATATTTACATATTAATGCTTTTATTTTACAAAACAACACATTTTTAATCCCTTTTTATTTTTAGCAATAGATCATATCATAGTCTTTCTTTTACAGAAAATGATGTATGTCACTATATGTGTGGGGTTTTTTACACACACAGACAGGAAAGTACCTCAAAGTCCTCCAGGGTGCTCTTCCACGTGCAGCCAGGGTTGGTGCAGTGTACTCTCAGAGCCAGAATCTCTTTATTGATTGCTGCGTCATTGAAGAACTACACACACACACACACACACGCACACACACACACGCACACACACACACACACACACACACACACACAAAGGGAAAATTATGATCATTTTCCTGAAACGTTTTTTCTCTGACTCACAACAATGTTTCTGTAAATCAAATATGAGTTGCCTGTGACATTATCTGACTCAGATACACTCTGTTTTTTTTTTACCTGGAAGATATCCCAGCATTCCATACCACAGAATGTTACACAGCTTCCTTATTACAGGAGCTCAGGACTACAGAACAGAGAATGAATACAAATATACACCGACCAGGCATAACATTATGACCACCTGCCTAATATTGTGTTGGTCCGTTTTCTGCTGACAAAACAACCCTGACCTATTCTGACACCTTTCTATCAGAACCAGCATTAACTTCTTCAGCAATTTGAGCAACAGTAGCTTGTCTGTTGGTTCGGATCACACGGGCCAGCCTTCGCTTCCCACGTGCATCAATGAGCCTTGGCCGCCCCTGACCCGGTCGCCGGTTCACCACTTCCTTGGTTCCTTCCTTGGACCACTTTTGATAGATACTGACCACTGCAGACCGGGAACCCCCACAAGAGCTGCAGTTTTGGAGATGCTCTGATCCAGTGGTCTAGCCATCACAATTTGGCACTTGTCAAACTCGCTCAAATCCTTACACTTGCCCATTTTTCCTGTTTCCTTCTCAATTTCCTTCTCTATTCCCAGTGCTTTTTGAATATTGTGATGTGGTGTGGTGTCATATTCAAACAAATGAACACCTCTACGTTAAAAAAAAAAAGCCACAGTGAAATTCTGAAGGTCGGTAAAACACTGACCTTTAGAGTCAGTACTGAACAATAAAGTGCTTTAGTCCTTTGTACACTTACTACACAGTCAGCAACCTATTTATTAAGTAATATAGTTGCATTTATTAAGTGATTAACCGATTGATCAAGTAAGATAGTCAGATTTATTACGTAAGATAATTGTAGTTTCACTATACACATCTGTCACAGAACCACCACAGAACACACATTATTTGTTTAGCAGATGAGCAGTGGCATTGATGTGGTAGAGTGTGTGCGAAGTTTTGTGTGTTTCTCGACACAGCAGTGACGCAGAAATCCCCGCACTTGTACCAGGAACACTTAAGATACCACGACTATCATCTTAGAGTCACTGCTGTGCTGAGAATGATCCAAATAACATATCACTGGTGGTCCTGTGGTGGTCTCTTCCCACTGGCGGAAGGTAGATGGTGTTTGATGGACTGCATTCAGTAATAAAGCACCACAAATACAGGCTATACAGCTGATCCTTTCCTGCCATGAATTTGTTCGCACACTATCACACACAAATACACAGGTATATTTTACACTAGTGTTGCTCTCTAAGAAATAGATAACTAACTATCTAAACTAACCCACTAACCTGAAAACATGAGATAGTTAATTCCTAAATTAAATTGCCCTTAATTAGGAGGTTCAAGATAATGATCAACGTAAAGCAGCTAATGAAGATAAATGAATCAATGAATCTGTGAATCAATGAATCGGTGAATCAATGAATCAGTGAATGAAAATAAGTTAGTACATACCTGGCCAAGAGTCAGTAAGTCGTACTCGCCTTGCTGGTTTGGGTCCTCTTTACACTTTGTACACACAAGATTTTTGTTGTTTCTGTTATTTAAAAGAAAAAGAGCAGAAAAACAAGAAAATAAAAATAAAAACGCAAATAATTAACATGGGACAATAAACATGAATTCAAGTGACAAATAAACAAAGAGAAAAACAAAAAGCAAGTCAGAAAAATAAAACACCCAAATAAACAATAAATAAATAAATAAATAAGGCTAAAAATCTATTAAAACAAAGCATGAATACATAAATATGTCTAAATAAATACACTCCAAAATAAACATTATTTATTTTTATGCTCTCTGGGTGTTACATCGTTGTAACCTTTGATTGACGTGGAAACTTACCCATTTTCCGAATAATAGCTTTAAAGTTTCCCCCAAAGTAATGGTACTTTTTACCGCAGTCCCCAAATACAACCATAATTTTTTTTTCATGTCCAATGATTGTTTTCTTTTTTCTTTCTTTCTTTCTTATTTCATAAGTTATATATTATTGTCAAGGTCACTTCTGAAGTAGCTTATTTCAGTTAATTAGACTTTCTAACACCTAGCAAAAATTTATTCATGAATATAAAAAAAACTGTTTTAAAGCCAAGCAGCCCACACATTGTACGTGCTGTGCATATTGCTTTCCCATGACGGGCGTTAGGGATTGTGGGAATAAAAAGAACAGCACATCCCTTATGGATAAATCACATACATTTCAGGTGATCCTAACTTTCTAACATGTAACTGTGTGAATAATATGCGATGTCCTGCACAGTGAAACAGAAACATGTTAGGGGACGACCCACATTAGCATGTCTATTATTTACCTCTCAGACCTTTTTTTTTTTACAATCTGTAAGTACAATCTCTCATCATTGCTGAGGATTCTCACATGAAATTTTTACGTGTGGTTTTCAGTCAACTCACCAGTCGACTAAGGACATGCCTGTAGACTTCATATGTGCATGTCTTCTGATTGATTTTGTCTTTACAACTTTTATCCAGTATAAAAAGTCAACCATGTTGTTGAGAAATACTGCAATTTATCCCATTTCACAGAGAGACACATTACATTTATCTGAATACCACATTCTGATTAATCTTATTGTCTATTTCTTTCTATCTTTCTTTCTTATAAATATCTTTGTAATAATAATAATTGTAGTGACACTACAGACATTATTGGTATAGTCACCCGCCTTCATGACCGTACAGTTGGAAGAACCCAGAGGACACCCATGTGAACAAAAAGCATGAAACTCCACACAAAAGTTCCACACAGACATCAACTGAAACCAGAAATGCTGTTGTTGTTCGGCTGTTTATTTTGTTGTCATTTTTAAGAAAAATTCATTGTGTACCGCTTATCCGATCTACACTCGGGTCACGGGGAGCCTGTGCCTTTCTCAGGCGTCATTGGGCATCAAGGCAGGATACACCCTGGACCGAGTGCCAACCCATCGCAGGGCACATACACACTCTCATTCACTCACACAATCACACACTGCGGACAATTTAGAGATGCCAATCAACCTTTCTTCCTTTCTTTCTTTCTTTCTTATAAATATCTTTGCCATAACGATAGAAATCTCATGCACGAGTGCAACAAAGTCTATAAGATTTCTAACACTGATTATCTGAATGCAAGTATGACAGCTGCTACTGAAAGCGTCGATGTGCATGTGATGCCTTTAAATTATCCTGTGGATGTTTCGTGCATCATTAATGGTCACTAATGTTTCTAAGTTTGTTATTCTAAGCAAAATTCATTTGTTTTTTTGTATGCCTGTGTGCATGTGTGTGTATACAGCACTGAGCAAAAGTCTTGTGAACATGTAGACAAATGCTGTAAAGCAATGATTCCTTCAAGAAAAAATGAATTCTGTGTTGTTTACATAAAAGAAACTCTACACAGTCAATATTACTTTGACAAGCCTTTGTGTATCCGTAGTCCCGAGTCCATTTTCTGCAGTTTTGCAAAGAAGGAAGTTTTTTTCTAAGCATTTTGGAGAACCTAAAACCCCAGATGTTTGTTCATACACTTTTGGAGACACTGTTGCACTTGCATCTGGTTTTCAGGTAATCCCTGACAGCCAGCTTTCCTTTTTTTTTTTCATTTTACAAATGCAGAGGTTATAAAACCGATATCCATCCTTCCATTTTCTGCACCGCTTATCCAACAAAGCGTTTCAGGGAGCCTGAAGTCCATCTCAGTGGATTCAGGAAATAAAGCTGTGGACACCCTGCCCAGGGTTCCAACTCATCACAAGCCGCTATCGCTCATACACACACACTCACTCACACATTCACACACTACAGACGATTTACAGCCAGGCTGATTTGGCCTAGGGAAGGATACTAAAGTACCTGGAGAAAACCCCCGAAGCATGTGAAGAACAGGTAAACCCCATGCACATAAGTTAGAGGCAGGAACCCTCAACCTTGAAGGTTCCAGGCAAACATATTCACAGCTAAGTCATTGTGATCCTAAAATAAACATCTAAATATATATAGGGCCGCAATGACCATCGAGCAGAGTACACAAAGCTTCCTGAAAAACAGGATGTTTCAGACCGTCATCAGCTGCGTACGCAAAGCGCTTCTGGGTGTTTTTCCAAAAAAACATTGAGACTTCACAGATATTTGATCCTCTATGGCTCATAAGGGAGTAAGATAAGGTACAGTGTCGCACATTTAAAGGTTAAAACGAACGAGTAACGTTTTATTTTTAATCCATCTACTATTATCACTGAAGCACAATGCAGTTACTTTTAAAGTACACTTCAAAATATGTCCAAAGAAAAGAATTAAGGAGGCTGAACCTTTTTTTTTATTTTATTTTAAATAACAGAAATGACCAGAATGTATGTTTTTTTTTTTTTTTTTTTTTTTTTTTATCTAGATGTGCTTATGTCCAGCAGTTCGTGCTTCGACACACAGGTCATGATGAGGAGCTCATATTTACCTGATGAGCCAGTGGATGCACGCCAGGCAGTAGCGGTGGCCGCAAGCGCTCTGGTGCGCTCCGTTCAGCACGCAGTCGCAGTGGCTGCACAGGTAGTTCGCCGCCGGAACTTCATCACAGATGCTCTGCGGGAAACCGGACGGGTATTCGTTCTCTCCCGGAGAGCTGGGAACGAGAGGAGCCAACGCCATTCCGTTCAGATTCGAGCTTCAGCTTAATAAATGAACAGTTCTTTACTAAGCACCGGGCTTTCTTATATGACTAATCTAAACATGGCGGAGAATGTCTTTCGCTTCATTTTCCGGGTAAGTGTGTGGGTTTCCCCAATCCGGAAATAACATTTACTTGCTCTTTACTTGTGGGATGCAGTGCCGTGGAGTTGCAACTTAGCACATTCAGTGATGTTTTACATGACTGTACCACTATATTAAAAAAAAGCAAACAAAACAAAACAAATAAAACACACATTTTAAGAGGAATATGTCATGAGAGCTCTCTCTCTCTCTCTCTCTCTCTTGCACTCTCTCTCTCGCACTCTCTCTCTCTCTCTCTCTTGCACTCTCTCTCTCGCACTCTCTCTCTCTCTCTCTCTCTTGCACTCTCTCTCTCTCACTTGCACTCTCTCTCTCTCTCTCTCTCTTGCACTCTCTCTCTCTCACTTGCACTCTCTCTCTCTCTCTTGCACTCTCTCTCTCTCTCTTGCACTCTCTCTCTCTCTCTCTCTCTTTCTCTCTCTCTCTCTCTCCCTCTCTCTTTGACTCTCTCTCTCTTGCACTCTCTCTCTCTGCTCCGTCACATCCTCCCCTGCACGGAAAGTCCCTATGATAAAACCTGGGTACCAAACCACTACAAGAAGAATATTATGTAAAAGACATTTAGTTTAGTCTAGGCGCAATAATAATAGTAATAATAATAATTGTAGTGACACTACAGACATTATTGGTATTGGTATGATTATGGTTATGATTTCACACACACACACACACACACACAATCTAGCATAGTCATACGCCTTCATGACCGCACAGTTGGAAGAACCCAGAGGACACCCATGTGAACAAAAAGCATGAACCTCCATACAAAAGTTCCACACAGACATCAACTGAAACCAGAAATGCTGTTGTTGTTCGGCTGTTTATTTTGTTGTCATTTTTAAGAAAAAAAAACCTTTATTACGGTTCCTTTATTCTGTGTAATATTTAAAGATTAGTTTAAGTAGTCCATGCAGACCATACAATACCAAAAAAGTATACAATTCATTGCATACTTATGTCCCATTACAGCCCTTTAACCCACCTGGGGTCACCCTGTTTGCTTACAATAGCCCTTCATTCATTCATTCATTCATTCATTCAAAAAAAAAAAGAAAAAAAAAGGTTCAGTGATTCATTCATTCATTCATTCATGGTCTAAAGCTTATCCGATCTATTCTCAGGTCACGGGGAACCTGTGCCTTTCTCAGGCGTCATTGGGCATCAAGGCAGGATACACCCTGGACCGAGTGCCAACCCATCGCAGGGCACACACACACTCTCATTCACTCACGCAATCACACACTGGGGACAATTTAGAGATGCCAATCAACCTGCAATGCATGTCTTTGTACCGGAGGAGGAAACTGGAGTACCTGGAGGAAACCACCGAGGCACGAGGAGAATATGCAAACTCCACACACACGGCAGAGGTGGGAATCGAACCCCCAACCCTGGAGGTGTGAGGCAAACATGCTAACCACCAAGCCACCGTACCCCCCCCCCAGTAAGGAGACTGTGGACAACACCTGGTTCTGGGTCTTGGCTTAAAGCCCATTTATGACCCATGTGGGTCCTAACTTTGAAAATTCACGGAAATATTATCTTTGTAAACTTCTTTTTAGATATTACTACCTGCAGTATACTGCACACATGAAACACGGGTCAAATGAATCAATCAAAAAATACCTCATGCAGAAATTCATCAAAGAGAATAATCTACCCTTCAATCGACTGAGGAACAGATGGCTCAGGATCTACTGTGGAACAGACGGTTTTCTCAAGTGTATCTAACACTGGCTTTAATTATTCTACAGTGTTTTTTATTTATTTATTTATTTTTTAAAATCTACATAGCATTCCCTTCAAACAAGAATAGAAAAGACAGTGCTGTGGAATGTCTTCCAGAGGGACACAAGCTCATAAAGCTAACTCTCTAAGATCTGCCTGAGGCCCATCATGACATTTTTGCATCAGTCCTTGGCACGTGGCTGCTCTCAGAATGACCTCGCAACCAAAGTGGAGGAAATAATGACTGCTAGACAAACCGAGCCATTAACATACCGAGGTCAGAGGTCAGGATGTCTTTTTGTCTGTTTCAGATGAGCTATAGTTTTCATCCTATTAAAAACTAAATGCTTTTATACCCTTCTATGAATATATAGTAGATGAACAGATGGTGTTTCAAACCCCAAGAAGGACTCAACATAAATAATTGATCAATTTGAGCTTCATAAAGGGGTCAAGACAAATAAAATGCTCTGTCTGTCTGAATTTTCTTCTACTACATTGAACACATTACATCGAGGTTCCCTTAACTAACATAACTTACTGTGTTAGTTATCATTAACAAACCATTAACTTTAGCATTAAGGAAGTAATAAAACACAACGGGGTGTGCAGTTATGAGAAAATAATCATCAAGCTCCAAAGGTAATTATTTTTTTTAGTAACAGCACATTCCATGTTAACAAAAAATCTTGTTAAACATTTATAATTGCGTTTAATATGCATGAGACAAGTTAGTTCCTGTTATCATGTTATAGCATCAATAAACACTTGTTCCCTCACCAGCATTTCTTTTCTATCTTCTCTTGTCTTTCTCTCTCTCTCTCTCGAAATTAATAAGATGGAAAAAATATGCAGCTTGTCATGATTTTGAGAAATAACACACTGAAGGACTAGGTAGCACAGTGAGGATTCATATCTAAAGTTTATTGAAAACACAATCCAGAAATCACTACACACTTCACGTCAAATACATGAATGGAAACAAAACCTCAACGTGAAAGAGCAATCCAAAGAGAAGTCTGTTAGCAAAATATTAAAATCATGAATAAGGAAAACAGATGGAGCACGGCTCCTTTTTTAAATATGAAATAAATGTCACAGAAAGCTTCACTACATCACTACATGTCTGACTGTACACTTCCCTGTAACAGGAATATAAGACTACTAAACTCTTTTTACTGTCGGTAATAAAAATAAAGCCTTGGCAATGTAAAGAAAATATATTCAGTTGCAATTAAAATTATTCAACCTTTGTTGCAAGTCAGGTTTATTGTCAAAATTTGCAGTGAACAAATCAGACAACTGAAAAAGCTCAACAAAATGAAGGCTTCAAGTGGTTTCCCTAAAATTCAACTGATAAGGCGATTTTAATTTGAATTATTTCTGCAGTCTCAAGTTTATTCATCCCTTTCATGGAAAGCATCATCAGTGCTTAGTAGAGCGCTCTTTTGCTGTTATGATCTGCTGCAACCGAGATGAATAGCCAGACATCAGCTTCTGGCAGCGTTCCTGAGGACCTTAGAAAATTCCTCATGAGCAGTGGCCTTCAGTTCAGTAGTATTCTTAGGTTTGTGTATTGCAACCGCCTCCTTCGAATCACACCAGAGATTTTCTAAAGGGTTCATTGATCGAGATGTGCATTTAATGTTCAATTAATGTGCAATTAGTGAGTGTAAAAAATTGGCCATTGAGTACCATTAGCAAGTATAGAAACATTATAGAAACAGTAACGCGTTAGACTGAGCTCATTAATTATAAAGGTAGCTTATTATAGCACAAAGCATGTTACTAAATGCTGATGAGATACTGATCATACAGGTGAAAATATTAAACCTTGCTCCAGCTTTGTTCTGTAATTTTTCAGGTTAACAACCGTAAGCATGCTCATTAAAGCAGTGGGTTTTCAAGTGGATAAGTCTCTGGGCTGTTGCTTGAAAAGTTGGGGTTCAAGCCCCAGCACTGCCAAGTTGCCACTGTTGGTCCTCTGAGCAAGGCCCTTAGGCCCTTCTGCTCAAGGGTACTGTATCATGGCTGACCCTTCACTCTGACCCCAACCTCCAAAGAATAAGAAGACAGAATTTCACACTGCTGTAATGTATATGTGACAACAATAAAGGCTTCTAAAGTGTAGTCTCCATTTAAACCATTGATGACATGAGCGTCGGTTAATTGGTTAAAACGTCATGTAATTTATTGCCCATAAATTGTGTGTATTGTGTAATTTGTTTAAGTGTGTTTTCCTAAGAGCTCCCAATGTCTCAATATTATTTGATTGATCAGAGCCAAATCCTCTCCCTAACAAGGTCATCTAATACCTCCATGGTCATTTTTAAAGCACTGCAGTGTGCCACTTTAAATTCAGCAGGGATCAGTTCACGCAGAACACTCAGGTCATTTTGGTCAAATGTCCTCCTGCTGGGAAAAAGCCTGTGTTTGGAAGACCGCTGAGAGAAATGTTTCTCCTGTACACCGTGTGCGAATGAATTTCATACATTACAAGTGTGTCCTTGTATGAGAGTGTGTGTGTGTCAGTTTGTGTGCATGCGTGTTTCCTCTAAATCCGATTGTCTGCCTGCCTACTGTCTCCTCTCTACCCATCGTTTCCTCCAGGATGCTCAGAAGCGACTCTGATGCGAGCAGATTATTTTGAGACAGACTCCACAGCAAGAAGCTCTCCAAGGGACACTCACTATCCCAGACACAGCTGCATTGTTCCAGGGCTTTCTGGCATCTGTGAGACGTTTCAGAGCTGCCCACCTCCTCACCGCATGAGCGCCCGACTGCATTTCCCACTGGCACGAATAGATGAACAGATTTGTGCCTCATAAACAAGGTTTTGGTTCCACTCCGCTTGTCTATGAATTACATTTAATCAACTTCTGATTTCAAATGTTGCCTAACAGAGACTAGAGACGGCCCTGTTCTTATTCTTGTATGATAATTGTGTTGATGATGGCAGTAATAACAGTGGAGGGCGTCATTAGTTTTATTAGTGTCATTATTACGAGTGCAGACGATTTCCAACAACCTGTGACTGACAATTTTCAATTCACCGCCAGCACAAAGATGGGGCCGAGTGGTGATGTGATTTGGTGCTAAATTTACCGTTAACTACATGAGTGGTACAAAGTATTTAATCTCAAATTGCTTCCGTGCCATTTTCAAAATGACATTAGCAATGATGTCCACGCTGTTGCCAAAAATTCAGCCTCACGACTTTACACAACCGTCCACTCAGGAAAAAAAAGTACTTAAATCGCACTTTCTCATATTACAGGAGAAGAACTATAGCATTTTGGTACTGAAAATAAAAAGCTACTCATTCAATATAAGATGCCACTTTTTAAACGTGTGTGCACGCAAAATTAATTTCGTTCTCAGCTTCTCTCGAATCTGCGACGTGTGTGTGTCCATGCAATGCATAATAATCAGCCATTTATTCATTGCGTGCACATCCTATAACCCCAGGCCATATTCTGGCTACACCCCAAAAGCTCTGAGGGGACAACAAGACATCACATAAGTCATTTCACATAAATAAACACAGCACATACTGGAGAATCCGCCATCTCCAAGCTCATGAATAATAAATAAGCAGCCTTCTCTCTGGAGATGGGGGGGGGTAAAGGGAATGAATAAGGGAAGAAATAAAGCCGGAAACATTCAACTTTTTATAAAGATGTTACCTAATGTGATGACTTAATGAATTATAACACAAGGAACGTCAGATGGAGGCCGTTATGAGATGCAGTGTATATACAAAGCTTTTTTTGTGGAGTAAATGAAGTCTATTTCACTGCATCCCATTCTATTAAAATGTCATGTGTGTGAGAAATATTCCACGATGGGATGTGTTATTGGAAAATATTAAAAACAACAGGAAGTCCCACAATGTTATACTACAGCAATTTGCCAACAATTATTTTTTTTTAGTTGCAACTGAACATCATATCTGCTTTATAACTGCGTTCAATATCATGAAACAAAATTAGTTCCTGTTATCACCTACATTATAGCAGCTCTAGACTGTTATTCCTTCACTAGCCTCTCTTTTGTTCTACTCATTCTCTCTCTCTCTCTCTCTCTCTCTCTCTCTCTCTCTCTCTCTCTCTCTCTCTCTCTCTCTCTCTCTCTCTCTCTCTCTGTGCATGTGTGGCTGAAGAGTGTGTCGTATTGAGTGTGTGAGAGCAGTTGGCGTCTTGCCAATTTTTTTGTCGGCATTTAATACTATTTCTTCCGTGGAAACATCTCGGATTTATTACTTTTGTTGTGTGAGTGTGTGTGCGTGTGTGAGTAGCGTGTATGTGTGTGTGTGAGTAGTGTGTCGGAGGAGCATGGTGAATCCGGATACGCAGCAGTATGAAAGTTTGACTCACCGTCACGGTATTTGGCGAGTGTTGAAGAGTGTGTGTTGGCGATTGTTGATGTGGTGGGGCACAGAAATATTGTCGCTGCCTCACGCATGTACAGTGCAATTTTGGTTTTTCTGAATGACGTTGCTAAAGTGACTAAACTGACTGGGAAGGGTATCGTCATTAACAATAAACTTAAACTGGTTTCCCCCTTGAGTTCCCCAGCAAAAAAGGTTATATACTATAGTTGGGTTATATTATACTGTCTAATGTCCCTCCTTTTATTTCTGATAAAGTAATTGCTAATGAGCTTTCTCGGTATGGGCGTATGGTCTCCCCCATTAAGAGAATCCCCCTTGGCTGTAAGTCCTCACTTGTTAAGCACCTGGTGTCTTTTAGGAGAACGGTTTTTATGGTGTTTAAAGAAGGTACAAAAGAGCTAAATGTTGTTTTTAAATTCAGTGTTGATGGCTTTGATTATAACATCTTTGTATCTTCAGATGCCGATATTAAATGTTTTAAATGTGGTAGAACAGGGCATCTTGTTCGGGCCTGTCCTGAAAGGTACAGTGACCCTGGCGTTTCTGAGAGACCGGGGCAAGAAACAGCTGAGCCTGCTGTGGTCGTTCTCCCTGCGGCTACAGTTCGGCCGGCTGCAGAAAACCCCGGTGTGGCTGCTGCACCAGAAATGACAGAGAGCGAACCCCAAGCCCAGCCTGCAGCCGAGAACCCCCCAAGGGCTACAACAACCCCAGAAGAGCACTGTGTGGCTGAACCGGTCATGGTGAAGTCCTGTTCGGCTGACCTGATCTCGGTAAGGCCCGGAGAGACTGAACGAGACTAAGAAACCAAGAGGCAGCACGTGCACAACGCGAGGCTCAGCGTCTCCCCAAATTTTGCTGTCAACAAAGCTTGGTACATGAACTCTGTCACTGTTGAAAGTCACTGCTCAGCTAACCTGCAGTTTCTTATGATCAAGTGTAGACCTTTTTATCTGCCAAGAGAGTTCACTTCAGTCATAATAACAGCAGCTCATATCCCCCCGGACGCTAATGCTAAGCTTGCTATGAATGATCTTCATGTGGCCATTAGCAAACAACAAACTGCTCACCCGGAAGCCGCATTTATTGTTGCGGGTGATTTTAATCACTCCAACTTAAAGGCAGTGCTCGCCAAATTCCACCAGCATGTTTCCTGCCATACCAGAGGTGGTAAAACTTTGGACCATGTTTACACAAACATTGTTGGAGCCTACAATGTGACCCCCCTCCCCCACCTTGCACTGTCTGATCACCTTTCTTTGTTCCTCACCCCCAAGTGTTTATCTCTCATCAACCGTGTGAAGCCAACAGAGAGGATCATCAAAGTGTGGCCAGTGGGGGCAGACTCTGTACTTCAGGACAGATTTCAGCACACAGACTGGAGTATGTTTGCCTCTGAGGCCACCTGTGGCACTCATACTGACATTAACACCTACACCTCATCCGTATTGGACTACATCAACACCACCATTGACAGTGTTACCATGGAGAAACAGATCACCACGTACCCTAATCAGAAGCCATGGATGAACAAAGAGGTGCGGCTCCTGTTGAATGCTCGCAACGCAGTCTTCAGATCAGGTGACACACAGGCCTACAGTACATCCAGGGCAAATCTAATGAGGGGCATCAAAAATAATAATAATAAAACCAAATACTGCTACAAGCTTAAGGCGGAGGAACACTTTTCCAATTCCGACCCTCGATGCATGTGGCAGGGCAATCAATAATTACAAGCCCAGCAACTCCACCCTGAATGACACAGACATCTCCTTTCTTAACAAGTTAAATGACTTTTATGCTCGCTTTGAAAGAGACGACAAGGAGAAAAGCATCTCGACCAGACCTTCTGCAGACCATCAACCCTTCACACTCACCTCCACAGATGTGTACAATGTACTGAGCCGGATCAACGCGCGTAAGGCCGCTGGCCCCGATGGCATCCCTGGACGTGTTCTGAGGGCATGTGCTGAGCAGCTTGCATTTTCAACCTGTCCCTCACCCGTTCAGTCAACATGCTTTAAATCCACCTCCATTGTGCCAGTGCCGAAACATTCATTCATTCATTGTCTACCGCTTATCCGAACTATACTCGGGTCACGGGGAGCCTGTGCCTATCTCAGGCGTCATTGGGCATCAAGGCAGAATACACCCTGGACGGAGTGCCAACCCATCGCAGGGCACACACCCACTCTCATTCACTCACACAATCACACCCTACGGACAATTTAGAGATGCCAATCAACCTACCATGCATGTCTTTGGACCGGGGGAGGAAACTGGAGCACCCGGAGGAAACCCCCGAGGCACGGGGAGAACATGCAAACATCCACACACACATGGCGGAGGCGGGAATTGAACCCCCAACCCTGGAGGTGTGAGGCGAACGTGCTAACCACTAAGCCACCATGCCCCCCCCCCCCCAGTGCCCCCCCCAGTGCCGAAACACTCCTCCCCAAAGTACATGAATGACTACCGCCCTGTAGCACTCACACCTATTGTCATGAAGTGCTTCGAGCAACTGGTCCTGGCACACTTCAAGAAATGCCTCGCCCCCACACTGGACCCACACCAATTTGCCTACTGCAGCAATAGGAGCACAGAGGATGCAGTCTCCACAGTGCTCTCCTACAGCTGTCTCCCTAGTGAACTCTGTCCCCCGTTGAACCCCTTTGTCTTCCCTCACCACAATACTCTCCTCATCCCTCCTTCTGATTGACTGTATTATTTCATCTAACCATATCACTTCCACGTAAGCAATGCATCTAGCACACATTCACATGCTATATATAACTGTTCATAGCCTCAGCCTATACATCATTTGCACGTTCCATTTGTATTGTATGCACATGGCACTAATCTCCTGTATATATGCTCACTGCACATATGTATATTGTCAATTGTATATTATGTCCATAGCACACACATCTATATATCATGTTGATATATCATGTAGAAAATTGTATATATCCACCTGTATCTATAATACTCCTCTCTGGACATCTGCCCTTAACTGTACATATTGTATTATATTACATAATCCATAGCTTCTATCTGGACATCTGCTCTTATCTGTACATATCGTATTACCTATACATAATTCATAGTATTCTGTATATCATGTCTATAGCACATATGCATATATGCATATGATGTTGATAATACTGTATATACACTGTATACAACTGTTATTTATCTCCATAGTACTGCATATGCACTTATCTACACATCTTAGTTTATTTACACTTCTGTATATAAAGCACTTGCTGCTCATCACACTTCTGGTTAGATGCTAAACTGCATTTTGTTGCCTTGTACTTGTACATGTGTAATGACAATAAAGTTGAATTTAATCTAATCTAAAAGCCCTGCTTGACTAAACCGGACCTGAAGAGGCCCTGGTCAGTGGATTCTGGTGCAGTGCTGGAGCTGCCTGCGCTGGAAGAGCTTGGAAGCACCAGTCACCACACCAGTTCATGAGGATGGGGGAGACACGGAGATGGAAGATGAGCCCACTTATAAAGTACCAACTAAGAGAAAGAAAAAAGGTAAGGGACATGGAAGAAAGCAGGCAAAGAAAGAAACAAAAACAGATGATAGAGAGTCAGGCATTTTTATTGATGTGGAAATCTATCGTTTAAGGAAACTGATTACTAAGGTGAATAAGGAAAACTCTGTAGATTGTGTGGTGTGTTTTATGATAGAGTGGTTTTCACCCTCTGTTTATTTTATCTATACGTTTTAATGAATGGGATTCATGTTGCGAGCTTGAATGTTAATGGAGCGAGAGAGCATAATAAGAGAGTTAAGTTATATGAACTTGTTAAGCAGAAGTGGATTGATGTCATGATGCTACAGGAAACCCACAGCGATAACAGCAATGCTGCTGATCGTGTGAAGTAGTGGGAAGGGCTACAACACATCACTCAGTGGTGGTGTTGCTCTGCTCTTTGCCTGCAGTTTTATCCCATGTTCTTATTCAGTTGAAGAGATTTTAAATGGGAGGCTTTTAAAAGTAAAAGCATTTTATGAAAATGAGGTTTTAGTTTTTATCTGTGTTTACACTCCCACCAATGCAGTGGAGAGAATGAGGTTTTTTTAGATAAGCTGAACAGTGTCATTGCTAATAGCAACACCACTGATATTTTAATTTTGGGTGGAGATTTTAATTGCACAGCAGATAATTTAGATCGGAACCACATAGAAACTCACATGGCTTCCCGTAAGCTGCTATGGGAGATGATTGAGGCCCATGACCTAAGTGATGTATGGAGGCAGTACACGTGGGCCCACTCCATGGACAACACACTCACTCTGGCGAGATTAGACCTTTTTTATGGTTTTAAGCATCAACTGACGTTTTTTACTTATTGTTTTATTGTTTATCTCGGACCACATTATGGTACAATGTACAATCATTAAAAAGAATTTAAAGCCTAAGAGTGCCTACTGGCATTTTAACACTGCACTTTTAGATGATGCTAATTTTAGAGAGTCTTTTATTTATTTATGGAATTGTTTTAAATCTGAGATGGTAGCTTTTAACTCTTTGCAAGATTGGTGGGATTTTAATCTAGCCATGGGGGTCACAGTCCAGTGACTTCTGTGCCGGTCCCAAGCCCGGATAAATAGAGAGGGTTGCGTCAGGAAGGGCATCCGGCGTAAAACATTGCCAAATTTAACCATGCGAATCATCAGTATGAATTTCATACCGGATCGGTCGAGGCCCGGGTTAACAACGACCGCCATCGGCGCCGTTGACCTACAGGGCGCCGGTGGAAATTGGGCTACTGTTGGTCGAAGAAGTAGAGGAGGGAGGAGAGTGCGCAGACAGAGAGAGAAGAGGAAAGGTAAGAGTGTAGGACTGAGAATAGGAACTCTGAATGTTGGTACTATGACAGGGAAAGGTAGAGAGCTGGCTGATGTGATGGAGAGAAGGAAGGTGGATATACTGTGTGTACAGGAGACCAGGTGGAAGGGTAGCAAGGCTCGTAGTATAGGAGCAGGATTCAAGCTGTTTTATTATGGTGTGGATAGTAAGAGAAATGGGGTAGGTGTGGTCCTGAAGGAGGAGTTTGTGAGGAATGTCCTGGAGGTGAAGAGAGTGTCAGACAGGGTGATGAGTCTGAAGTTAGAGATTGAAGGGGTGATGTTGAATGTTGTTAGTGGTTATGCCCCACAGGTAGGCTGTGAGTTAGAGGAGAAAGAGAGATTCTGGAGTGAATTAGATGAGGTGATGGAGAGTATTCCCACGGGTGAGAGAGTAGTGATAGGAGCGGATTTTAATGGACATGTTGGCGAGGGGAACACAGGTGATGAGGAGGTGATGGGCAAGTTTGGAGTTAAGGAAAGGAACCTTGAAGGACAGATGGTAGTGGACTTTGCTAAGAGGATGGACATGGGTGTGGTTAACACTTATTTTCAGAAGAGGGAGGAGCATAGAGTGACTTACAAGAGTGGAGGTAGGAGAACACAGGTAGACTACATCCTATGTAGAAGAGGCAATCTGAAAGAGATTAGTGACTGTAAAGTGGTAGTGGGAGAGAGTGTAGCCAGACAGCATAGGATGGTGGTGTGTAGGATGACTTTGATGGTCTGTAAGACGAAGAGGTCAAAGATAGAGAAGAAAACCAAGTGGTGGAAGCTGAAAAAGGAGGAATGTTGTGAGGAATTTAGACAGAAGTTGAGGCAGGCTCTGGGTGGTCAGGTAGTGCTGCCAGATGACTGGGAAACTACAGCAGAAGTGATCAGGGAGACAGGGAGAAAGGTGCTGGGTGTGTCATCTGGAAGGAGGAAAGAAGATAAGGAGACTTGGTGGTGGAATGAGGAAGTTCAGGATAGTATCCAGAGGAAGAGGTTAGCCAAGAAGAAGTGGGACATGGACAGGACTGAAGAGAATAGACAGGAATACAAGGAGTTACAGCGCAGAGTGAAGAGGGAGGTGTCTAAGGCCAAGCAGAAGGCATATGAAGAGTTGTACACTAGGTTAGACACTAGAGAAGGAGAGAAGGACTTGTACAGGTTAGCTAGGCAGAGGGATCGAGATGGGAAGGATATGCAGCAAGTTAGAGTTATTAAGGATAGAGATGGAAGGGTGCTCACAAGTGAGGAGAGTGTACAGAGGAGATGGAAGGAATACTTTGAGGAGCTGATGAATGAGGAAAATGAGAGGGAAAAAAGAGTAGAAGGGGTGAACTCTGTGGAACAGAAAGTAGATAAGATTAGAAAGGATGAAGTCAGGAAGGCTTTGAAGAGGATGAAAAGTGGGAAGGCAGTTGGTCCTGATGACATTCCGGTGGAGGTCTGGAAGTGTCTGGGAGAGGCAGCAGTGGAATTTTTAGCTAATTTGTTCAACAGGGTTTTAGAGAGTGAGAGGATGCCTGAGGAATGGAGAAGAAGTGTGTTAGTGCCGATCTTTAAGAATAAGGGTGACGTGCAGAGTTGCAGTAACTATAGGGGGATAAAGTTGATGAGCCATACAATGAAGGTATGGGAAAGAGTAGTGGAAGCTAGGTTAAGGAAGGTAGTGGAAATTTGTGAGCAGCAGTATGGCTTCATGCCCAGAAAGAGCACAACGGATGCAATTTTTGCTCTGAGGATTTTGATGGAGAAGTATAGGGATGGTCAGAAGGAGTTGCACTGTGTGTTTGTAGACTTGGAGAAAGCGTATGACAGGGTGCCAAGAGAAGAGCTGTGGTACTGTATGAGGAAGTCAGGAGTAGCGGAGAAGTATGTCAGAGTGGTGCAGGACATGTATGAGAGGAGCAGAACAGTGGTGAGGTGTGCTGTAGGTCAGACAGAGGAGTTCAATGTGGAGGTGGGACTGCATCAGGGATCGGCTCTGAGCCCCTTCCTGTTTGCTATGGTGATGGACCAGTTGTTAGAGGAGGTCAGACAGGAGTCTCCTTGGACAATGATGTTTGCAGATGACATTGTGATCTGTAGTGAGAGCAGGGAGCAGGTGGAGGAAAACCTGGAGAGGTGGAGGTTTGCGCTGGAGAGAAGAGGAATGAAGGTCAGTCGTAGTAAGACTGAGTACATGTGTGTGAATGAAAGGGAGGGAAGTGGAACAGTAAGGTTACAGGGTGAAGAGGTGAAGAAGGTACAGGAGTTTAAGTACTTGGGGTCAACAGTCCAGAGTAATGGAGAGTGTGGGAAAGAGGTAAAGAAGCGAGTGCAGGCAGGTTGGAATGGGTGGAGAAAGGTGTCGGGAGTTCTGTGTGATCAGAAAATATCAGCGAGAATCAAGGGGAAGGTGTACAGGACAGTGGTGAGACCGGCCATGCTGTATGGTTTAGAGACAGTGTCACTGAGGAAGAGACAGGAGTCAGAGCTAGAGGTAGCAGAGCTGAAGATGTTGAGGTTCTCTTTGGGAGTGACAAGATTGGACAGGATTAGGAATGAGTACATCAGAGGGACAGCTCATGTTGGACGTTTGGGGGACAAAGTTAGGGAGGCCAGATTAAGATGGTTTGGACATGTTCAGAGGAGGGACAGTGAGTATATTGGTAGGAGAATGTTGGACATGGGGCTGCCAGGCAGGAGGCAAAGAGGAAGGCCAAAGAGGAGGTATATGGATGTAATAAATGAGGATATGAAGCTAGTGGGTGCAAGGGTTGAGGATGCAGAAGATAGGGATAGGTGGAGAGAGATGATTCGCTGTGGCGACCCCTGAAGGGAAAAGCCGAAAGAAGAAGAAGAAGAAGAAGAAGATTGGTGGGATTTTACTAAAGCACAGATCAAAGTATTCTGTCAACAGTACACTCTCAATGTCACAAGAGACATTGTTAGATCTCTGAAAGCTCTGGAGATAGAAATAGTGGAACTCCAGTGTTTGGAGGCCACTGGAAATCGAGGGCACATTGAAGCTCTCAAAAGTAAAAAAGCTAAAATGAATGACCTGTTAGACATAAGGGGGCGCTGGTCCACTCTTGCTTCACAAGTGTGACCGAAATGGATGCTCCTTCTAAGTCTACTCGAAGCTGTATAGCAGTAAGGGGTCAGGGGCACAGATAGTGGAGGAGAGCTTTCTGAAAGACCTGCCGAAGCTCTCAGAGCAAGTGGCCAGGGAGCTGGATGGATAATTGACACTGCCAGAGCTCCACAAAGCTCTCCAAGGCATGGAGAATGGACGGGCGCCAGGTATAGGTGGTCTCCCTGTTGAATTCTACAAGACCTTCTGGGCAGTAATAGGGCAGGACGTGCTGGAGGTCCTACGGGACAGCATGAATGTCGGTCAGCTCCCACTGTGCTGCAGGAGGGCCGTCCTGACCCTGCTGCCCAAAAAGGGAGACCTGACCCATCTGAATAACTGGCACCCAGTGTCACTACTGTGCACTGACATCAAGCTGCTTTCAAAAGCATTAGCCTCGAGACCGACCAAGGCTATGGATCAGATCACTCACCAGGACCAGTTGTACTGTGTGCCTGATAGGTCTATATTTGATAATATATATTTAATTCATGACATTTTGGATGTCTCTAGACTATTGGACTTAAAGACTGGTACGATTTTTCTAGATCAGGAAAAGGCTTTTGACCGGGTTGAGCATGAATAATTATGGAAGGTGCTGGAAACCTTTGGGTTCAACCCACATTTTATAACCATGATCAAGGTGTTGTACTGTGAAATTGAGAGTGTATTGAAGGTTAATGGTGGTTTATGTGCTCCTTTTAAAGTGTTGAGAGGTATCAGGCAAGGCTGTGCTTTGTCAGGTATGCTTTACCCATTAGCGATTGAACCTCTTTTAAACAAACTGAGAAATAATCTTTCTGGTTTTAGCATTCCACACACACCAATGCCTCTATCTGTCTGTCAGCATATGCAGATGACCTGATAGTAATGATAGACTCACAGAAAGACATGGATGTTTTAAATGACATTTTAAATGACTTTCAGGTTTTATCTTCTGCAAAAGTCAAGTGGGTGTAAAGTGAAGCCATTTTAGTTGGGGAGAGGGGAGGAGAGCAGCCTACACTACCAGGGGGTCTAGTGTGGAAAAAAAGATGGTTTTAAATACTTGGGTGTCTACCTGGTGTTACGGCCAGTAGTGTCTGGCTGGATGGAACAGACTCAACACGATGGTAGACAACGGCAGGGGTTTATTAACAAAAGACCATAGAACATGAACAAACGCACGACACTACTCACGCCACTTCAAACGAGGACTAGCAAATGATAAGGGCACAGACACCACTATAAATAGGGGAAGAAATCACAGGGAACATTGGGATCAGGTGAACAGAGGCAGGAACACATTAGGATAAGGCGGGGCTAGAACGAACACATGGCAGACATAAACAAAAACAAACATGACAGGACAACCCCTGCTGAAAGCCCCCTAGTGGTCCTACATGGAATCTTGCCCACCGTAACACCTGGGGAATAATGCGTTTTTAAACAAAAACTGGGTAGGCACTGTAGAGCACGTGAAAGGCAGACTGAGCAGGTGGAAGCGGCTGGTCCCAAGGATGTTCTACAGGGGCTAGACCGAACTTTGTTATTAATGGATACCAAAACGCTGGACGTTTCTGGATTACCGAGTTTTTACCGTGGACTTTTTAAAATCTGGAACTGTTTTAGAAAACAAAACAAAGGCTGTGGAATGCTACGCTGGCTGCTGGAGGAGCCCCTGATTCACGGCGGGCGTCTGGTGTGATCGTCCCTGCACTGTCCAGAGCTCTCATCTCCTCGAGGGTCGTGACACTCTGGGAGCTGGTGAACATCGCGGGGACTGACCTGTTGCGGGCATACACCTGGCAGCACGTTTGGGACTAAGGTCCCTGTGTGTTGTCAGTCAGCTCCTACATCGCTGGAGGACTGCCCGAACATCAGAGGAGCGTATTCAGCTGATGGACTACCAGATTACCGAAACCAACCCTGCAGAAGAAGGACCTTTTCCCCAGCTGGACATCGCTCCTGACCTTGACGGGTCTGAAGGTCCGCTCCTGGAGTGCTGGGCTGTAAGGGAGATGGACTTTGGGTCAGTGTCGGGGAAGCTGCTCTACAGAGCGTGTGTTAAGGTTTTAAACAAGAAACAAGCTGAGTGGGAGGGTAGACATCCCATGGAGAAGTGTTCTAGGTTTTAATGCTGATATTAAACCAGAGTGGAGGGCACTGTATAAACCACCATTAACCAAAAGAGCTGCCGACCTCCAATGGAGGATTTTACATGGTATTATCTGTGAACTCTTTTATCTCTGTTTTAAACCCTGATGTTGCACATGACTGTCCTTTTTGTTCACAGAGAGAAACTGTTTTTCATGCTTTTATTCACTGCTCCAGGATACAGCCATTGTTTGTGTTTTTACGGAGCATTTTAAGGTCTTTTAATGTTGATTTTACTTTTCAGTGTTTTATTCTTGGTTTTAAATATGCCAAGAGACACAGGTTCAAATGCCAACTGATCAATTTCATCCTTGGTCAAGCAAAAATGGCAATTTACCTGAGCAGAAAAAACAAAATTGCACAAAACACAAACTATGATGCTAAAAGAACTTTCTCCAGACTGGTTAAATCAAGAATATTAATTGATTTTAATTTTTATAAGAGTATGAATGATTTGCTGATGTTTGAGACAGTGTGATGTTGTGAGAAAGCTCTGTGCTCTGTTGAAGAAGGAGAGCTCTGCTTTGCACCAGAACTAAACTAATCCTCACTACTTTTAACTATCCACTGCTATACTCAACCTGATTTATTGGAATGGTTTTAATGTATTTATGTTTTTATTTATTTATTTATTGAGTCACCATGATGTATAATGTGACTTGTTTCAATAAAGGACTGTAAAAGTCAAAGTCTCTCTCTGTCTCTGTCTCTTTCTCTTTCTCTCTCTCTCTCTCTCTCTCTCTCTCTCTCTCTCTCTCTCTTTTTGTCTTACAATTAAAACAACAAATACACACTGACTCGTGTTAATCAGGACGTTGATCTGCTCTACGAAAAGGCGGGAACACTTTTTCCTAGGAAGTTAGCATGGGAGCTGTTTTGACACACAGCTTTCAGCATTTGTATTTCCACATAACTGAGCGAGACTTGCTGAGAGCGTTGTGCTCGAGTGAACCTCCACTATCCACAGCTTCTCCTCATTTTCATGTGGTTACAAACTGACAATACAATGCAAACTGCCTGACATTTGTGGCACCCGAGGGAAAATACAAACAATGCACTTCTTTTTCTTTTCTTCCAGTTTCAACGCCATTTACACTGAGCATACAAACCATAGAGACTTAACATTTGGTAGATTATTTGTTTATGGGTTGAATATTAGAATGAATACAGAATAGTTTCTGCATGAATTAGGAGCAAGGAGTTTCTTAAGGAAAGCATCAATTTGCCAAATCATCAATCAAGCAATTTTATTGTTTTGTTTGAAACTTGTTATGTTTCAAAGAAATCATAAAGATAAGCTGTTACGGTGGGCAAGGTCCCCCATAGTACCACTAGGGGGCCTTCAGCAGGGGTTGTGTTTGTTATGTCATGTGTTAGTTTTAGCCACGCCTCTTCCTAATGTGTTCCCGCCTTCGTTCACCTTTTCCTAATGTGTCAATGATTATGTTCCTTATTTATAGTGGCTTTTTGTCTGTGTTCGGGGCTAGTCCTCATCCGTATGTAACGTCTTGATGTAGCGTCTGAATGTAACGTCTGTGTGGATGTATGTTCTTCTTTTGAATAAACCCCTGTCTGTCGTCTATCTCCGCGTTGGGTCTGATGCATGTAAACCGACACGACCGGCAATGTGACATAAGCTATCATACTTAAAGATGTTTTCACAGTGGAAAGTTCTGAGACTGTAGACTCCATTCATAAACGTTTAATATCTCATTACAGATAAATCAACGGTTTGTTAAATAATAGATATTTAAATCTTTACATTTTTTATTAGGTGGCTTAGTGGCTTAGTGGCTAGCACGTTCCCCTCACACCTCCTGGGTTTTGCTGCCGCTCTCCGTGTGTGTGGAGTTTGCATGTTCTCCCCGTGTTTGGTGGGTTTACTCCCACAGTCCAAAGATATGCTTCTAGGCTGATTGGAGTCTCTAAATTGCCTGGAGCGCGTGAATGAATATGTGTGCCCTGTGATGGGTTGGCACTCTGTCCAGGGTGTATCCTGGATGCCCGATGATGCCCGATGATGCCTGAGGGCACAGGCTACCCTTGACCTGGGAATAGATTAGATAGCAGTACAGACAATGGGAAAAAAATTGTGTATTAGCTTTAGACTATGTAGTGCTTCTGCTAGTCTCTGTGATTTAGCTGTTACTAGAGAAACGAAAGTGCATTAATACAGATTAATTTTCTATAACAGCATCTCTGACAACACTGCCAGCTGCAATGTTTCTTCAACACCTTCTGACCTTCTGACCATTCAGATTTGAGCAGAGGTTGGACCTGTTCATATTGCTGCAAGGCAACTCTTTTACTTTTGGTCAAGTTCTTCCTGCATGTGTATTACTGGATTTATGGCATGCAAAAATGTTTATTTGAATGTTCGAAGCCTTTATTATCGCCACAGATATTCTCTGGGTCAGAGCACAGGGGCGGCTATGATACAGCACCCCTGGAGCAGAGAGGGTTAAGGGCCTTGCTCCAGCTGTGGAGCTTGGTGGTGTTGGGGCTTGAACCCTTAATCTGATCAACAACCCAGAGCCTTAACACTTGAACCACCACTGTTTAGTTGCAGAAGACTCTCAGGACTCAGCTCTCAGGACACCTGATGGCAATATCCATTGCTTAATCTTTTTGGTGAACACAGAGTGAAGCCTCTGCACATGAAAAGGTGTGCTGTTCACCTGTTACGGTGATACGCTTAATACGCTTTACGTAGGTAAACATATACAGGTTACAAAAAACAACATGATAAAGCTTTTCAAAGAGTAATGAGCGAAGCTACACTGTATTAAACAGTGGATTCAAACCACATACACACACTCCTGCATTTTTGGGCCTTCTAAATGGTAATTTGCAAGTTGTAATAAGGTAATTTCCCACCTCGGCACATTTGACCTGTGACAAAGTTTGATGTTTGACAAAACATGAACGCCTCCAAAAGTGAAACTTTCATATTCATCAAGTTTTATTTGCTCTGTCAGAGCATGTAAAGCTCACAAAAACTTACTTTAACTACATTTTACAGCTACAGGCCTGAGTGTCTGAACATGCATTCATCATTTTGAGCTGAAACTGCAGTACAACAACAACAGAAGAAAGTTTTGATTTTGAAATTTATTGCCACATGCATAAAGGTCCGGGTGATCCAGCAGCAGCTCTCACTGCCATCGCCCAGGTTTGATTCCCGGGCAGGGAACCGGCCTAGCCACTGAAGGCTTAACTCAAAGCCTTAATAAATTGGGAGGATTGAGTCAGGAAGGACATTCTGTGTAAAACCTGTGCCAAAATCAAATATTATGGATATATGGACTAGATGATCTGCTATGGGAGCAGCTGAAGAACAACAACATTGTCATGTGCATAAAGAGTGCTTAAACATCTCTATACAATGAAATTCTTATGCTAGGTTTGTGTACTCTGACCCTGACAAATATATAAACAGTGTGTTCAGTCTTAAAGTAGAGTAGTGGAAGATATTATAGATATTCAGTGCAATGAATTATTAACATGATATGGATATAGTCATACAGTACAATGATATACAGAGACAGAGTCTGATAGATTAGATTAGATAATTTAATAGATTTAACCAAAGACTGGGTCTGATTTAAAACTAATATCACTATTTCAAAGCACTTTGCACTATTCACAGCATACACAGCCATGTTGATTTGATGTCACTCTGTAACTGCTTGTGAGTTCAGGGGATGCATCTTTTGTGTTTTGTTTTTTTTTTGGAAAGTTGAGTCTTCGCCGCAAATGCAGCATTAATTTACACAAAGTTGTGTCTGTGAAATCAGGCTCTTTTATAGTTATGAGTGCTGCAGGGTTTTAACTCTGAAACAAATGACTCAGGCAACTTGATACACATACACGTAATATACTGTATATAGCAAGTGCACTGTATTACAATCATTTTAGGATGATGTGCTCCTCCTCACGCAACTAATATTCCTCTAAACCTCTGCTACAGGTGAAGGTCTTGTGAACCACTGATTATTATCATGTATGAAAAAACACAAGGCTCAGAAAGGCATGATAGATACATTTATTAATGCAGCTAAAAAATATAAAGTCAATGTAGCTGTCGGTGCAGAAATTCTTGGCACTATCTTCTTTCAGAAATAATTGCCTATTTACCAAACCAGTCAAGTGTTTCAGCACAAATAGAGTATAAAATGCGAGTCTGATGAGGCCGTGTCAGCCCTGTCAATGCTGCATGGAACCTCTCAACTCCCACAGCTCGCCTCCTGAACTCCTCCACACCTCCCTCTCGCCTCTCCTTATGAGATTTCCATCATTCTGCCAAAAAAATCCTAATAGGCTACAAACTCTGCTCTTTAGCTCCCTCTGCTTTCATTGGAGGCCTCTTGAGAATACAGAGGAGCTGTGTTACTGTGGTACAATATCACACTGGTTTTAGTCATCTATGACTGGTGTACTGGATTGGATTGGATTGGATCTCTTGTTCAGAAAGTGAATAAACAGTGCAGTCCCAGCAGTTGCTGTATGAAATAAACACAGTACAGTGTAGTTGCATGACATAGTGTGTATAGATCCTCAGTTGTGATGTCAGTGCTCCAGTCAGGCCACATTTCTAATTTATTCCAGATCTAAACAGATCTGAGCCATGTCACTATGTTAGGAAGTGAGACAAAATTAAATTGTTAGACTGACTGGCCATCTGTTTGGAGCAGTAACATAGTCAGGAACTCATTTCAGAGCAGTGAGCAAAATAAACCATTGCACCATTTTGTACGGCTAAATCGATAAGTGTGATGTATTCATGCATTTTGTGTGGATGCCAGACTGTCATAGCAGTGGTGATGGTGTTCAGAATTTGCAATTTAATAATTGATATTTATTTATAAAAACATTTATGGCATTTGGCAGATGCCTTTATCTACTTAGGGTCGGGTTTTGAAATCTCTACCATTAAATACATCCTGCTATTGGTTCACTAGGTCACAGCCCACTACTGGAGTGCTAGAAATCTTAAATTTAAAGCAAGATGTCCAGTCAAATAATCGTTCCATATGAATAACATTAATAGACATTGGAAATAAAAACAGTTTTGGTTACTAGATGATTAAAAATCCCTAAGCTCAAAGGTTTTAGTCAAAAAAACTGAAAACAATGCATGATCCTTACTGATTCATCCTATCAATTAGATTAAATATGATTAAACACATTAAGAGACATGTTCAATTGACACGTGGTTGTTAATTATGGATATTGAATTATAAATATGGAGTTTTAATGAGGATTCATTGACCCTAATATTGACATCATCTTCATTATCACCATCATTATAGCACAATCACAGCAATTTATGCCGTTTAAACTGTATGAAAATATTTATTATTTTTTTAGGGGATTCAAATCCAGAATGAGGATATGTGTTTATCTGGGATAGAGATAGAGAGAGAGAGAGAGAGAGAGAGAGAGAGAGAAGAGAGAGAGAGAGAGAGAGAGAGAGAGAGAGAGAGAGAGAGAGAATCAGGATCCATGTGTGTAAGGTTTAGCGAAAGGATAATCCAAGGAGTCAATGAAATGAACAGACGATGGTTGGTGCACAGCAGGGATGTTATGCTGGCTTTGGCAGCTTCAAAGTGTGTGTCAAAAAGGTAGAGGTCTTTCCGGTGAAGCTCTGTTTTCGATGCTTGTGTTGTTTTCCTGTAATGACAACATCAGTGATGACTGAAAGCCTCGTTTAGTAAATGATTCGAGAATGGGTCTGGTTTTGTTCCAAGTGCTTCACGTAGACTATACTACAACCATGTGCAATGTCAAAATCCCATTTTTAAAGAAACACTGTTGCTGTACCTTGTAGATAAATGTATTTGATATCAGTTGATATAAATTATTAGCATAATATGGAAGGTAATGTACATGCAGTCATACAGTACAGCAACATTCAGAGACAGAGTCTGATATTACAGTAAGTGATCATGATAAGTAAAGTGCAGCACATGGTACGTACAGTTAGTTGTGTTTGTTTTGAAGCTAGCAAATAACAGCGATTAATATGATCAGTTTAAAGATTTAACCAAAGACTGGGTCTGATTTAAAACTATCACTATTTCAAAGCAGTGAATGAGGACTTTACACTATTCACAGCTTACACAGCCATGTTGATTTCATGTCACTCTGTAACTGCTTGTTTGTTCAGGGGACGTCTCTTTTGTGCTTTTTTTAAGTGTCGTACATGGGAAATGACAAGTTGCATCTTCACCGCAAATTTACGCAAGCTTTGTGTTTGTCAAACCAAGCTCTTTTATAGTAGTGAGAGCTGCAGGGTTTTAATTCCCCGAGATGGTCCTGTGGATAGCAAAGTAATGAATTGAGTGTGGACTTAAACCCTGCTTCATTTAAACCATCCCACAGTCTGAAATAAATGACTCACACCCACACTCTCACACACACGTCGAATATATATATATATATATAGCAGGTACTATCTCATCTCACGAATGCACTGTATTACAATCATATTAGGATAACATGCTCCTCCTGACTCCGCTAATATTCTTTTGAACCTCCGTGACAAGTTCTTGTGATCCGCTGATTATTATCATGTATGAAAATGCATGGTGCATACAAAAAGGCATGATACATACAGTACATTTATTAATGCAGCCAAAAAAAAAGTCAATGCAGTTCTCAGTGCAGAAATTCTTATTATAGAAATAATTGCTTATTTACCAAACCAGTCAAGTGTTTCAGCACTCATATCAGTGACTAACATAACTAACTAAGATAACTAACATTTTATACTACAGTGGTGTGAAAAAGTGTTGGCCCCCTTCCTGATTTCTTATTTTTTTGCATGTATGTCACACTTTAATGTTTCAGATAATCAAACACATTTAAATATTAGTCAAAGATAACACAATTAAACACATCATGCAGTTTTTAAAAGAAGGTTATTATTATTAAGGGAAAACAAAATCCAAAACTACATGGCCCTGTGTGAAAAAGTGTTTGCCCCCTAAGCCTAATAACTGGTTGGTCCACCCTTAGCAGCAACAACTGCAATCAAGCGTTTTCCATAACTTGCAATGAGTCTGTTACAGCGCTGTGGAGGAATTCTGGCCCACTCATCTTTGCAGAATTGTTGTAATTCAGCCACATTGGAGGGTTTTCGAGCATGAACCACCTTTTTAAGGTCATGCCACAGCATCTCAATCGGATTGAGGTCAGGACTTTGACTAGGCCACTCCAAAGTCTTCATTTTGTTTTTCTTCAGCCATTCAGAGGTGGACTTGTTGTGGATCATTGTCCTGCTGCAGAACCCAAGTTTGCTTCAGCTTGAGGTCACAAACCTACCAATCTATCAGTCTGGAAAAGGTTATAAAGCCATTTCTAAAGCTTTGGGACTGCCGCGAACCACAGTGAGAGCCATTATCTACAAATGGCAAAAACATGGAACAGTGGAGAACCTTCCCAGGAGTGGCCGGCCGACCAAAATTACCCCAAGAGCGCAGCGACAACTCATCCAGGACAACAACATCCAAAGAACTGCAGGCCTCACTTGCCTCAGTTAAGGTGAATGTTCATGACTCCACCATAAGAAAGAGACTGGGCAAAAATGGTTTGCATGGCAGAGTTCCAAGACGAAAACCGCTGCTGAGCAAAAAGAACATAAAGGCTCGTCTCAGTTTTGCCAGAAAACATCTTGATCCACAAGACTTTTGGGAAAATACTCTGTGGACTGACGAGACAAAAATTAAATATTTTGGAAGGTCTGTGTCCCATTACGTCTGGCGTAAAAGTAACACCGCATTTCAGAAAAAGAACATCATACCAACAGTAAAATATGGTGGTGGTAGTGTGATGGTCTGGGGCTGTTCTGCTGCTTCAGGACCTGGAAGACTTGCTGTGATAAATGGAACCATGAATTCTGCTGTCTACCAAAAAATCCTGAAGGAGAATGTCCGGCCATCTGTTTGTGACCTCAAGCTGAAGCGAACTTGGGTTCTGCAGCAGGACAATGATCCAAAACACACCAGCAAGTCCACCTCTGAATGGCTGAAGAAAAACAAAATGAAGACTTTGGAGTGGCCTAGTCAAAGTCCTGACCTCAATCCGATTGAGATGCTGTGGCATGACCTTAAAAAGGTGGTTCATGCTCGAAAACCCTCCAATGTGGCTGAATTACAACAATTCTGCAAAGATGAGTGGGCCAAAATTCCTCCACAGTGCTGTAACAGACTCATTGCAAGTTATGGAAAACGCTTGATTGCAGTTGTTGCTGCTAAGGGTGGACCAACCATTTATTAGGCTTAGGGGGCAAATACTTTTTCACACAGGGCCATGTAGTTTTGGATTTTGTTTTCCCTTAATAATAAAAACCTTCATTTAAAAACTGCATGATGTTTTTACTTGTGTTATCTTTGACTAATATTTAAATGTGTTTGATTATCTGAAACATTAAAGTGTGAGAAACATGCAAAAAAATAAGAAATCAGGAAGGGGGCCAACACTTTTTCACACCGCTGTACAGGTGAGTTTTACTTTCTTGGGTTGGGTCAGGAATGAGGATACAGGAGGCAGGTCATGGGACAAGTGAACTATTTTTCCCCTTTTGTATCTTTTGCTTTTCAGATATTTTATTTCATTTTGCACATAAACACACAGCTCTGTGCTGCTCTGCCTTATCTCTCGTCTATCACGTGGGGCTCCTGGATAGTGCCTCCTCACCGTCCACAGCCGACACTCGACCGAACCCCCTGTACTGCAGATTTACCAATATACATTGTCACAGAGGAGCTTTACAAAAATATTGATATATATTTAGAGGCCCAATGAACAATCCATAAGTAGATTTGCAACTTACATTTATCTTATTCATACAACTGAGCAGTTGAGGGTTAAGGGTCTTGCTCAAGAGCCCAGCAGTGGCAGCTTGGTTGTCCATGGGTTTTGAAATCATATTTCATATATATTATGGAAATGGTTATCTAAATTACAGAAGAAGAAACTGTTGGCACATGATCATCAAAACAGAACAGAAAGAATGTCTAGGACAAAACAAAGTATATCATGGTCATAAGACGAGGTCATAAACAAATAGTATCACATAGTCAGCCCAAGGTCCACAGTCAGCCCAGCGCAGAGCGTGGCGAGATATAATAAGATTCAAAATATATAAGATAGATCAGTATGCCTATGCATTAGCTACTGAGCTACCACTTCCCTAAATAACAGTGGCAAGGGAAACCTTCCTAAGACACCATGAGGGAGAAAACATGAACCAGATTCGAAAAGGACTCTTCTGGGTATAGTGTGAATATAACGCATTGCAGTATACAGATGTTCTAAGTGTAAATTCAACAATGAGATTATTGTGAGTAAGAGTCCCGGGATAAGGTCAGGACAGTCTATATGATTGTTAGATTTTATTTGCCTTTTTTTTTTGGATGTCGTAGTAGTGACATTGCTAACATTGATTACATGATACACAGACCTATATTTTTGACCACTAGAGGCCTCTTGAATGTACTTGAAGTCTTAAGAAACAATTTTCCAACACAGTTGGCTGGTAAGCTTCAACACTTCATGAAGCTTCATTCTCACTTCATCACTATAATACAGTGCTGAGTTAATTGAATATGATTTATTTATTTATTTATTTATTTATTTATTTATTTATTTATTTATTTTTAGAAAACATCAAACATCATCAAGCTGTAACAAAAAAAAGTTATATGAGAGGGAGATTTTTGCTTTCAGGTGAGTGCTAGTGGTCAGATATGTAGTGTTCTAAGCCAGATAAGCCAGAAATGTGTAGTACTGCACAAGTCAGAGGCATGGTAACTGCTTGGTTAGGGTTGTGATGCTTAAAATTAGACCACTGCTTTCTTTATATTTTGGGAAATACAAAAAAAATCCGCCCACTTCGGATGCAAGTCCAAATTGAGTTAGGAAAATGACCACTTCCGAGTTCCACATCCATACAATAGAGTTCCACATCCATATATTAATATATAATGATAATAATGATAATATAGATTATCATTGTGTTATATCCCTGGAGGCATTGGTGGCTCAGTGGTAGGTTGCTCGCCTATCATACGGAAGGCCCGGGTTCGATCCCAGCCACTGGATACAGTGCGGGTCCCAAGCCTGGAAAAAATGGGAGGGTTGCGGCAGGAAGGGCACCCGGTGTAAAATCTGTGCCAAGTTGTTGTGCGGACCAGTTGGTCCTCTGTGGCGACCCTGAACAGGGAGCAGCCAAAAGCAACTTCTATTGTGTTACATCCCTTATACACAGGTAGTCATCAACAAAAACCATCCAAATGCTAAATCAATAAAGAACAAAAGGGATAGAAAAACAGTACAGAAGCATTGGCAAGACTTGGCAACTACTGTGTAGAACACGTATCACCCATCAATCACACCAAAATTTAATAAGGGAACTTGGTCTGTACTCAGAAGACAGTGACCTCTGCTAGCAAGAAGGGGTACCATTTGGGGGCACAAATATTGAATGAAGTCATTCTGATCTCCCCAAAATCTAAACTAAACCTCTGGTTATTACAATTAATCATTTTTTTTTCTTTGCGTAAGCTTCTGTCTAACTGTAGATAAGTAAAAAAGAATAGATCAGTTTATCAGCAATGTTAAAACACATAATTAATATTAGTGCTCCTTCATTCATTCTCTACTACAAGTGGAAAAGTGGTGGCTAAGTGGTTAAGGTGTTGGAGTAGTGATCTGAAGGATGTGAGTTTGAGTCCCAAGTCCACCCAGCTGCCATTGTGGGGCCCCTGACCAAAACCTTACACACATACATACATTTAGTTGTATAAATGTAAGTTGCCCTAGATAAGGGCATCTACCAAATGTGTAAATGTCTGTAAGATGCTATATTACATTTGATTATGTTCCATTATTTCTAACTGTTACACATCTACTTTGAATGCTTCCTGATTATGTTTCTTTGACTGGCTTTTATTCTGAATTTCATTTGAGCCATAAAATACCTGAAATGACCATATGAAATGGATACTTGAGGCTTTCACAAGTGTGTCATTGTCATCCCTCCTACACATTTAATGGCTCATTGATCATTAGTTACTTCTCTGAGAATGACTTCCCCAGAGTGGGTGAGAATTCAGTTGTAAGTACTGCTGCTGTAATCATAAAGACTGTATGTATTTGTATTGCAGATATTTTCCAAACTTTACAGTATAGACCTGCAGAAGACAAATGATTTGTAATGATTTCTAATTATCCAGTGCCACATAGAAAAGCTTTTGAATCTGGTTCCTCTTAAAGTTTCTTCCCCATGTCATCGCAGGGAGGTTTTCCTCGATGCTGTCAGCTTAATTTGCTAATTAGTCTACATCTGGATTTCGGAAAAGCTGCTATTTGTTTATGTCTGTTTCTGTTAGAATATTGATCTATAACTGTTAGGTAACTGTCATGTACTGTGTTCCTTCCTCTCTCTCTCTCTCTCTCTCTCTCTCTCTCTCTCTCTCTCTCTCTCTCATTTTTCTCTGCTTGTATCTGCCCAATGTCTTCTCTTGTAGTCAAAGATGTGACAATAGCTGTGGTTAGAGCAGGTGTGTGTTTCACAGGTCTGCAGGCACATCTGTCTCTCTTTGTGATGTTCTCACTTGAAGCAGAGCTCTGAGTCTCCTGGGTGACAGTCGAGCCAACAGACCGTAAATTTGCCACCATTTCCCCCTGGATAGTTCTGGACAATGCAGGAAAATTAATATGGTCTCAAACCAATATTTGATTTCCTGCAACAGCATGCAATACATCATACTTTATCCACTTTTCTGCCGAACAACAATCAATTCCAGCAGATATTTCCCAAGATGTGTTACAATTTCCATCCCTGATACATTTCCATGCATTTGGTGCTTGTGCACTGTGGTTTAATGCCCTCAAATAATTAACGCATGTATATATGTTTGCCTTTTTGTTTGTGTTTTTCGAAATAACATCAAGAATTATAGAAGACTGTATACAATGCAAATTACATTTACTGTATAGAATTTGCTAAGTCACTTGATAAACACTTAAAAATACAGTAACAGGATATGTAAACTCATGAGCTGTAAACGATGATGGATGAAATGTGATCTACATACAGTACAAAACAATAGTTTTTGTATCAATACTATTAGTAGGCAAACCAGAACAATAATGACCCTTATTCATCAGTTTTGCATAGAAAATGTACAGAGGCTCAAGCTCACAGAAAGATGTATGATTGAACGTGTCTAATTCATGAGACTATAATATGACATCGAAGTAAGTGATGATTTGAACTCAAATAATGAATCAGATTCAAGTGTGTGGATGCAGGAAATACAAAATGAGGAATAGTAGGTTTCATACTCTTTTGTAATAAAGCAGCTGAAGGTAAAAATCAGGAAGAAAACATAACCGATTTCATACATGATCCCACTTTTTTTTTTTTTTTTAATTTTGGAATATAAATAAGTCAGATTAGTCTGAAGTATCCATCCACCTGCACACCTGAACATTCATGCACTTATCTAACCAGCCAATCATGTGGCAGCAGCACAAATGCTAAAATTCTGTAGACACAGGGCAAGAGCTTCCGTTAATGTTCACATTGAACATCAGAATGAAGAAAAGGTGTGATCTCTGTGACTTGAATTGTGGTGAGGTTGTTGGTGCGAGACTTGACGCTACCAGGATTTTCATTCACATTTTCATGTCAAAAAACAACCAAAATAAATCTAATAAGCAGCAGGTCTGTACACACAAGAAAGAGTTCAGAGGAGAACAGACAGAAACCTTTGATGCTGATCTTGAACAATCACTCTTTACATCCGTGCCAAGCAGAAAAGCATCTCAAAGCACATAGAAACTTGAGTCAAATCAAGTCAAGAAGCTTTTATTATCATTTCAACCTTATATAGCTGACACAGTACCCAGTGAAATAAGATAACGTTTCTCCAGGACCCTGGTGCTACATAAAACAACATAGAGCTACAAAACAATACAGAGCTAAAGACTAAAAGTAAGTTAGGCAGATGGGCTACAACAGCAGAAAACCTCATTGGAATTCCCGTCAGCTAAGAAAGAAATCTGAGAATATTGTGGGCACAGGTTTACCGAAACAGGACGGATAAAGGATGGATAACTACCAGGTAATGTTTTTTCATGTGTGCGTAATGTCTTGTGATGTAGTCATATCCCATCTTGGGTGTATTCCCGGACTGATACTATGTATTTCCACGTCAGGCTCTGGATCCAATGTGTCCCTACCTAGGATAAAACAGTTACTGAAGATGAATGATAATGTATATAAAATAGCACTTTCTTTGCAGAGCTGATGAAAGACTTTTTTCTTAACAGTTAGATTTCTCTGGAAACTTTGTGCATTACAAAGTAATGTGTTTTGTGCTCCTGGGGATTGTCTGACAAATACTTTATCATATTCAACAGAAATACAATCTGAAATTATTTTCTTTCACCTTGACCTGTCTGCGCCGTCTAATTCAATGTAACTAATGCTTCTTACTCAGCTTTTCATTTGTTATATTTGTAATCATTCTCTGTGGTTACTAGCCTTCAGACTTAAACTTGCAGATTCTGTGTTAGTGTGTGTGTGTGTGTCTGTGTGTGTGTGTGGAGTTAGACGATGGAGGATACCGCTCCGGGGGAAGATGATGGGTAATTGGCAATCAAGCTGTCTGGATGAAAGAAGCTGCAATATGAAAGAACGTAGAACATCAGCCGGATTTAAATCTATGATATATCAGTCTAAATAATGAGAGGAAGAGGAATATTGTGTTTGTGTATGTATATGGGAAGGAAAGACTGTGATGTCTGACACATGTCCGACAAACAGCTTATTGATGGACTAATTGCTCGAGTCGCTGTGAGATTGAGTGTCAGTTTCTTCAATAACTTTGATTTTCCACCACTAAAAAACACTGCAAAAACAAATCTTGGAGTTGTTCATTTACAACGCTAAGGTTAGAAAATCTGTTCTTATAATAAGAAAGAAACACAAATACCAGGAGAAGCGTCAGGTCTAAGCTGTCTGATTCTTGTCTTATTATCATTCCTGGACAGGCTATTTTTTTTTGGGTGGCATCACTCCTTTTCTGTGCTTTTCTCTCTTCTCCAGGAATAGCAAAAGGATTGCTTTTGACAAAGTGTCTCACACTGTGAATGATCATTTTGGCTCAGCTGCCTCTCAGTGTGTGAAGCTTCATAAATGAATCAAAGCGGATGGTTTCACCTTGCTCAGTCAGCACCAAACCTCTCCTAAAGAGATTTGTTATTAGACAAAGCAGCACTGAATACAGCCGATCTCTCGGGTGAAAAGCAAACTGGTCAGTGATGGAAAAACTAATTCGGACACAGATGTGTTTTGAAATGTTTTTAGATCTCAAAAGTGGCTTGTTGGTGTCAAAAGTGGGATTTTTATTTACTTTTTTTTTTGTAAATCAATGAGTGCAAGGTGGGAAAATATCCTAGATGTGATGTCTATACACACTCTTACACTCTCATACAGATTTGTGGTAGCTTAGTGGTTAAGATGCTGGATTACTGAGTGAAAGGTTGTGAGTTTGAATCCCAGGTCCACCAAAGCTGCCACTGCTGGACTCCTGAGCGAGGCTTTTAACCTTCAATTGCTCACTCGTATAAAAAGAAGTAAATTGTAAGTCACTCTGCATAAGTGCGTAGACAAATGCCAGAAATGTGAATGTAATTCAGCATAGCCAATACACCTACTATCAGTAGAGGAAACTGTGAATAAAATGCTTTAAATTTTTTTTATTTGCCTTTTTTTTCTTGAGAAAGTAAAACTGCCCCCTCCCTATTTACTCCTTGTGATGTTGGTCTTTTTTTAGCCCTTCATTTAACTCTCATCTGCAAGACTATTTCATCATATATTCCATAATTTAGATATGCACACCTCCCTGGATGATACCAATATGGATGTATCATTGCATGCATACTAATGACTTATTTACATAAATATTTCCTGTAAAATTTATATCACATATAAATATGTAAAACACACACACATGCACTGTACCTGTGATTACTCAATCCTGGGATATTAAAAAAGTTTAGCTTCATTCCAGATAAAGGTCTGATTTCATGAAGCTCAAACTTGAAATAATGACAGGATATGTAGTTATGTATAGCTAGGGCTATAACTATAGTACAATAGTTCACCTGTGTGTGACAGGTGATAACAGTTTCACATTACACTACTACAACTATTAACACTATTTTCTAGACTCTCAAGGTATATCATATTTAATTATCTACTGCCAGCTTGCACATGAGTACTGGGATATAAATATTGATGGAAATATGGTTAAATCCATAACTGTGTTTTATATCTGAACTACTACATTTAACTAAACTCTCTCTCTCTCTCTCTCTCTCTCTCTCTCTCTCTCTCTCTCTCTCTCTCTCTCTCTATATATATATATATATATATATATATATATATATATATATATATATATATATATATATATATATATATACTGACCACTGCAGACCGGGAACACCCCACAAGAGCTGCAGTATATATATATATATATACTGCAGCTCTTGTGGGGTGTTCCCGGTCTGCAGTGGTCAGTATCTATCAAAAGTGGTTCAAGAAAGGAACAGTGGTGAACCAGTGACAGGGTCATGGGTGGCCAAGGCTCATTGATGCACGTGGAGAGTGAAGGCTGGCCCATGTGATCCGATCCAACAGACGAGCTACTGTTGCTCAAATTGCTGCAGAAGTTAATTCTGATAGAAAGGTGTTAGAATACACAGTGCATCACAGTTTGTTGTGTTTTGGCAACAAAAGGGGGACCAACACAATATTAGGCAGGTGGTCTTAATGTTATGCCTGATTTATTTATATATATATATATATATATATATATATATATATATAAGGCAATGATAAAGTGTTGTTTTGTTCCGTTTACATTTTTAATGCCTATTTAGAAACAAACACAATCTTTGTGCTGTTTTTTTCCCAGTATATAAAGACCAGAATGGCATGGCTAAATGATCAACTCTATTTCTATTTCTGGTTGTTTTTCTGTATTTGAATGAATCATCAAATTCAAGGATTGCAAATTTGCCAAAACAAAGAAAAAACATTGTATGATGTAAAACGTTTTAGTTGCAAACCCTTACTGCAAAACAGCCTCAAATAAATCTGTGATATTTAAGTGGATATTTTTCCTTCTCGTAAGAAAACAAAATGCAATCCAGTGCAATATGATATAAAATGATACAAGATGATCTTGAGTCAGTATAAAAGAGAAGTGTGGGAGGGAGTGTGGGCTTGATTAAGTTTTTAAGATTAATGTTTATTCCACCTCACATAATATAAGATATACTGTGATTTATAATGAATAGCCTACTTTATTATGGAGTGTGTTGAATGTATTCTTTGATACACAGACATATTAAATCAAGAGTCTTGTATTGAACGATATGATGACATTCAGTATCATTCCACCCGTGTAGCCAAGCACTTAAAAATAACTGAAGTCAACATTATAGCAGTAATAAAAGTGTTAGTTCAACATTGTAAGCTAAATAAAATTAAAGCAGGAGAATTTTGTTTGGAGCTGTCCACAGCACGGTAATCAATCTGTACCTATAAAACACTCATTAGAGTAATGTATTAGTGCTGTCCGGTGTTACAGCTGCTTCGATGGAAAAGTCACCGGGTTGCCAGATCGGATACGATCTCTCTTGGCTGTTATTCATAATTCAATGATTTGAACTTGTTTAAGTGAAACGAGCAGTTGTCATGAGTTTTATTCACCGCCCAGTGAGGCACACATCCACAAATATGCCTTTGGAAATTGATCTGCTACTGCAAACTACATGCATGCTTTCATGCTTATTTATTCACCTTCAGGAAGTGTTTTATCCTGGTCAGGGTTGTGGTGGTTCCCAAGCCTATTGCACAAACACTGAGCATGAGGTAAATATACATCAGTCTATCGTAGAGCACCATGCAGAGTCAATCACAGCTAGGCACAATTTAAAGTAAGCAGAGAACCTGGAGGAAATACATCTGGATACATAAACAGAAACGCACACAGTAAACCAAACTCTGGATCAAACTGGAGAACCTGGAGTGGAGAGCAGCAACAGGTCCATTACACACCGATCACTTTGTATATATATATTTATATTATAATATATGATATTTGGGGTAAAACTCCATTAGTGATAATAATAGCTGCCCAAGAGCAATTTACAATCCTGTATAGTACATAAAGAATAAAACACAATTAGAAGATTTGGTATTCTAGGGTAATAATCAGTGATGAGATGTGCAATGGAAAATAATCTAGTTATCAATTTACGAGATGACAAGCACAATGCGGAATTATCATGAAAATTTAGGCTGATCTAAGTCTAAATATCACTGGTACTTCTATTAATTAGTCTTTTGTTGAATGGCACTGCTGGTAATGCAGCAAGGTTCTCAGAAATGTTGTCAAGGTGAGTGCTCTTGAACTTCACCACAATATCAAATTAACTCATCATATTAAATCAGGGGGCAGTGGTGGCTCAAGTGGGTAAGTCTCTGGGTTGTTGCTTGGAGGATCTGGATTCAAGCCCTAGCACTTCCAAGCTGCCACTGTTGGGCCCTTGAGCAAGGCCCTCGACCATCACTGCTTCAGAGGTGCTGTATCATGGCTGACCCTGTGCTCTGACCCTAACCCCAAAGTTGGGATATGCAAAGAAAGAATTTCACTGTAGATACTATTAATTAATCATGCAACTGATCCAGAATGCAGCTGCATGATTTATTTTCGACCATCCTAAGATCTTCCACACCACCCCACTGCTCCCTCCACTGGCTTCTTGTAGCAGCCTGCATCATATTCAAATCAATGATACTTGCCTTACATTGCCACAAGCAAGCCAGAACCCCCTTACTTCAAAGCACACATCACACCCCACACTGCACCCCGTGCTCTCCGATCCACCAGCAGTTCTCGCCTGGTCCCACCATCTCTCAGTATACAAGGAAGGTATGCATCAAGACTCTTCTCCATTCTGGTTCCTAGATGGTGGAATAAAGTTTCCTTATATGTCCAAACAGCTGAGTCATTGCATGTCTTCAAACGATGTCTAAAGAACTTCCTCTTCCTGACGCACTTAAATTAGCACTGTCATTACATTAGCAATTGCACAAAAATGTTTTGTCTTTAGTGCATTTCTTACTATTTTACCTCCCTAGGCTGACAGTATTTTTAGTCCTTGACCCAGTGAACCAGTATCAGGATATATTTATTGATAGACATTTCAAAGCACTTGTAAAAGTCAGTCTGGATAAGGAAATCTGCAAAATGCCATAAATGTAAATGTCATTGCAATCGCAACTTCCGATCTCAGATGCAATACCTTACTTAGGAGGATCTGAAGGAAGCACAAACCGAGATGTTAAAAAATAAACTAGCACACACTCACCCCGTGCCTTGGGGGTTTCCTCCGGGTACTCCGGTTTCCTCCCCTGGTCCAAAGATCTGCATGGTAGGTTGATTGGCATCTCTAAATTTCCCGTAGTGTGCGATTGCGTGAGTGAATGAGAGTGTGTGTGTGCCCTGCGATGGGTTGGCACTCCGTCCAGGGTGTATCCTGCCTTGATGCCCAATGACGCCTGAGATAGGCACAGGCTCTCCGTGACCTGAGAATAGATCGGCTAAGCGGTAGACAATGAATGAATTATAAGTATCACTATAAGTATTATTAAGATAAATTCTGCATGGCATGCTTTTTCCAGTAACCCTTTGAGTTGCATCCTGTGTTATTTAATTAGTCAAACAAATAAATTGTACTCATACCTCATCACAATGGATTTACATAAGGAAATGATTAGTATGTTGGACCATACATCGGAATGCGAGGAATGCTTTGCGCTTTTCTTTAGCCAATGGATTTATTTTCACCTGGCAACCACGACTCCAATCTGGCAACCCTGTGCTGCTTTTCGTTTGTAAAGCGGCGCTTTAGCTCAGCAGAGACACACTACAGAGACGCTGAGGATGATGTGAGACAGAAACATTTTAATGACTCCACACATTCTCTCATGGACGCTACAGGATTAACACGAACCGCAACACTACTGTGGATACATATTTATCCCAGAATACCGACATTTCTCTCTCTTTTTTTAACCTATTTGTTTTTCTTGTCACGTTAACGGACAGGAGGAAGTTTCCTCACAGGAAGATTTCTTGTGAGGAGAAGCGGCTGGCGCATCCCTCGCAAACTGATCTCGGTCGATATTGTTTACTTTTCTCTCTCTCCCGACATTTTCGACCACCTTTCTTGTGAAATAATCACCTTGCGGACATTCTTCCTTCTTTATTTGTGACTAAGAAGTCACCTTAAGTGTGTTTTTTCCCCCCCTCAAATGAGTGTGTAAGATCTGCAAGCAGGGTCAGTAGCTGTGTTGGACGTGTGCGTGCTGCTGAAGTAGTTGCCATCCTCTTAGAGACAAACTAAATCTGTGTGTTAATGGAGGGATTAAACAAAACAGGATATATTTACAGTCCTTGAGGACAAATCTTGGATTTTTGCAGGTTGTTGTCGAAGAATACCGGTGAAGGGGCTCGGCGAAAACCATGAACAGCGTCACGGAGCTTGAAGACGGACCGCAGCACAAGGCTCAGGTAGACAGCGCGAAATGAGACACAGCCATTTTACACACACTCTTCAAACTCTCTTCATCTAAACAGCATCATTCCCTCAACACCTGGGCTCTTAGTTTCCCTTTCTCCATCACTAAACATGCCTGAAATACACCTCGTAGGTATGGATTATCAGGAATGTGTCAAACTTCCAGCATAGCCATGAATATGTTTTCCATTCTCCAAATTATTATTATTATTATTATTATTATTATTATTATTATTAAGTATATCAGCAGGAAAAAGTGTGAAATGATATCACAAAAAAATATATATATATATAAAATGAAGGCTTTACACAAGTGAGACGTTTCGGTGATGCTCTGCTTTCTGCATTCACATCGCATCAAATTCACTCTAGACACTCTCAGAAATAAGGGTGCTAACCTGTACCTTTCCTAGTCTCGGGAGTGGTACCCTTTTCATTCATACCTTTTAATATGTATTTCTTCATTCTTACCTTTAAAATGAACAGATTTGATCTGTGGTTCCCTTTTTGAGCAGGAGTGCCACAATCATGACCCGTTAGCCAGGACCAGTTCAGTTGAGTGAAAATCTGAACTCAACACAAGAGCTAGTTTTAGGTTCTTTCGGTTTTAATATTACAAAATACACAGAAGAAACTATTTTGTGTAGATTCAATCCCAGTAAAATCCAACATACATAAATCTAGAAAACTGTTCTGTATTACTCGGGTGCGACCGACACGGGAACACGTTTTGTACCTTTAGTGCATATTTATTACCTGGGAAGCTGCATATGATGTACCCTTAAGGTACTTTAGTGGTCGTTAATGTCCAATTAGTGCACTAGATTTATGTTTCCAGGTGGGAGTTAGATATTAACGATACAGAAGATGTTCCCTGGATGGTGCTCAGCGACAAGGAGTGTATATAAGTAACAAGGTTAACGGTTGAAATGAACTTTAAGAATGTGTAAAAATTCATGTGGGAATATCTAGGGCACTGTATGAGTCCATCTGTCTGTCTGTCTGAAAAATTGTTGTTCATCTGTTTAAAAGGTGATATATGTTCAGTTTCTTTCATTCAGAATGTTTGTACTTTAAATGTTCCCATTTAATGTTGTCCATATGCCCCACCCACTAGATATTAGACTAAGTGTAGTGTGGCTTCTTACCGAAAAGGAGTTCGAGGTGTGGCGTCCAAGAAGGAAGTGAAAGATGATGTTTCATGGCCAGGTGTGAACGATATGCAAGGACGTCCGATTAGTTCGCTCACGAATGATGGAACTTCAAAGTGCTCAAAAGACAAACTCCCCGAGTGCTGATTTGACGCCCGCAGAGCCCGTATCCAGCTGGCTGCAAACGCAAACTTTGAGAGTTAATTCGCTACTGTATGTGTTAAATCAGCGGTGAATATTATATTCAACACTGCATTAAATCAACAAAGCAATGCATACTACATTAAACCAACTATAATAATGAATTCAACACTGTAGGTGGTAATTGGGCACTGTGTGCAAACAGCATGCCTTGTCTTAAAAATAATAAAACATCGTTATTTATTTATTTACTTTTGAATTTTAATAGGTGGGAATCCAAAGTGTTAAAAAATAGACATGCATTAGCTTACATTTGAATTGCATTGAAAAATCCATTTGAAAAACAATATTCTAAAGTGCTAATAAAACAGTGTTATACACACGTGGACAAAATTAATGGTACCTTTCCATTAAAGAAAGAAAAACCTACAATTGTCAGTGAAATAACTTGAAACTGACAAACGTAATAATAAATAAAAATTTACTGAAAAATGCCTACAGTGACTTGGTGGTTAGCACGTTTGCCTCACACCTCCAGGGTTGGGGGTTCGATTCCCGCCTCCGCCGTGTGTGTGGAGTTTGCATGTTCTCCCCGTGCCTCGGGGGTTTCCTCCCCCCGGTCCAAAGATACGCATTGTAGGTTGATTGGCGTCTCTAAATTGTCCGTAGTGTGTGATTGCGTGAGTGAATGAGAGTGTGTGTGTACCCTGCGATGGGTTGGCACTCCGTCCAGGGTGTATCCTGCCTTGATGCCCAATGATGCCTGAGATAGGCACAGGCTCCCCGTGACCCGAGAATAGATCGGATAAGCGGTAGACAATGAATGAAAAGTGACTAATGAAAATCAGACATTGCTTTTGAATTGTGGTTCAACAGAAGCGTTATAAAAAATGCTATTGGCCTGGACAAAAATGATGGTACCCATAACTTAATATTTTCTTGCACCATCTTTTGAGGCAATCGCTGCAATCAAGTGATTTCTGTAACTATCAGTGAGACTTCTGCACCTGTCCACAGGTGCTGTCCACAGGTGTTTTGGCCCACTCCTCATGAACAAACTGCTCCAGCAGCCTCAGGATCGAAGGGTGCCATCTCCAGACTGCATTCAGTTCTTTCCACAGATGTTCAATAGGGTTTAGATCATGGCTCATAGAAAACCACTTTAGAATAGTCTAATTTTTTGTTTTTAGCCATTCTTGGGTGTTTTTAGCTGTGTGTTTTGGGCCAATGTCCTGTTGGAGGACCCATGACCTGTGACTAAGACCAAGCATTCTGACACTGACACCAGCACATTTGCTCCAGATTGCCTTGATAGTCGTGAGATATCATCATATCCTGCACAGATTCAAGACACACTGTGTGAGATGCAGCAAAGCAGCCCCAGAACATAACCGAGCCTCCTCCATGTTTCACAGTAGGAGCAGTGTCCTTTCCTTTGTATGCTTCATTTTTGCATCTGTGAACATAGAGCTGATGTGACTTGCCAGAAAGCTCCAGTTTAGTCTCATCTGTCCGAAGGACATTCTCCCAGAAGCTTTGTGGTTTGTCCTTTGGACAGATGAGATTGTGGGTTTTTGTTTCTTTAATGGAATTGTACCAACAACTTTGGCCACGTGTCTATTTCCACTATTTTATTCTTTATGATGTTTTTATAATTATAATATATTATAACTATATAATATAACTTTTTTCCTTTTGTAACTTTTTGTAACTTTGTTTAAAAAACTAAAACTAATAAACTAAAGCTAATCAATATATACTCACTGAGCATTTTATTAGGAACATCTGTACACCTAGTCATTCATGCAATTATCTAATCAGCCAATCGTGTGGCAGCAGTGCAATGCATAAAATCATGCACATATGGGCTAGCAGCTTTGGGTAATATTCACATCAATTATTTATAATTATTATAATTATTTTTGTAACTGCTGATCTCCTGGGATTTCCTCACATAACAGTTTCTAGAGTTTAATCAGAATGCTGCAGTAATGTAAATATCTTCAGTGAGCCGTAGTTCAGAGGATGGAAGGGCATTGTTGATGAGAGCGGCCAATGGGCAGACTGGTTGGAGCTGACAGAAAGGCAGCAGTATCTCAGAAAATCACTCTGTACAATTATGGTGAGCAGAAAAGCATCTCAGAATGCACAAGATGTTGAAACTTGAGGTGAATGGGCTACAACAACAGAAGATCCACTTCTGTGAGCTGAGAACTGAAAGCTGAGGCTGCAGTGGGCACAAGATAAGTGAAACTGCACAGTTGAAGACATGGATATGGAGTTGAAGATATGGACTTCTGATGAGGAACACAGATGGTTGGGTCAGAATTGGCACCAACAGCATGAATCCATGGACACAATCTGTCTTGAGTCAACAAGTCTAGGCTGGTGGAGGTGGTGTAATGATGAGGGGAAGGGGCACTCTGGGTCCATTAATACCAGTCAGTCATGGCTTGAATGCCACAGACTATTTGAGGTATTTTTGCTGACCGTGTGAATCCTTTTATAGCCACAATCTTCTAATGGCTACTTTCAGCATAATAATGCACCATGTCACAAAGAAAAACTCGTCTCAGACTCATTTCATGAAAATGATTAGAACGTCTTTGGGATGTAGTAGAATGGGAGATTCCCAGCATGAAATCTGCAGGAATTGTGCGATGTATTCACGTCAACATGGACCACATCTCAAAGGAATGTTTCAATATCTTGTGGAATCCCTGCTAAGATGCTGTTTTCGGAGTAAAGGGAGGCCTAGTATTAGTACACTGTACCTAATAAAGTGCTCAGTGAGTGAACATAAGTCATGTGATGTGCCATGGCTCACACTCTTGACATTTTACAGACTCCTGTGAGAATGATATAAAGGTCTTAATAAGCAGTGTTAATAAAAGCTCAATAATAGATGCATGAAAGACTTAGAGGAAGAAAAAAAAGAAATAAAACACACTGGGACATGCTGTTAGGAGAAAACAATAAAGTTCACAGTGGTAGCTGTAGCATCACGAAGTGTTGAGCTGAAAACCCTGAAGGTGATTATTTTCCTATAACAGTGCATGCCCCAAGTGTTTAATTCCTGACATATCACCAAGCCTAAATAAATAAATAAATAAATAAATAAATAAATAAATAAATAAATATTCATCCACACACACACACACACACACACACACACACACACACACACACACACTGATCTGAGAAAGATGGTTTTCCCTTCAGAATTTTAAAGCTGTTCAGTTTCTGCATTGATGCTTGTTTGTCTCTTCATGGCAGTTTAATTAAAAATCATTCTACTGTTATTTACTGTTTCACACTCGCTGTATGTGGATGGATCAAATCTAGATAGATTTTCATCACTCTGGACTATATGAGGCATAATTATGCTTTTCCATGACATCCTTTTAAGCTACATCATGTCATTACATCACTGTGTGTCATATCGCTATTGACGATCAGGGGCTCTTTAAAATTTTTAAATTAACTCACTTTTACTTCTATATAAAGTCACACACACACACACACGCGCACACACACACACACAGTGCCTTGCACCTGCTCATCTTACATCCTGCTCCTGTTTTACACAGCATACGTTATTTCAGGGCTTGCTAATTAATCAGCGCGAATTCATCTGGCTGTCTGGTGTTTATTAATAATATCCTGCTTCAGGAAAGTCAGGGGCATTTGTGGGATACTCAACTGCAGAGTACAACACTATTACTCTGTGTTTGATCGATGCATTTTGTAATTCTTTCTTCTGCACAGTGTCATTATTTTCCAGTTATGTGTGATGGGACGTAACAGCAGGCTCCAAGTCAGTGAGATTTGTACATGTTAAAAAGGGGAAAAAATAGGATCTGTGGTCCAGAGAGACATGAACTGGTGGCCTTTTACAGAAAGGATCTTTCTCACTGCAGGAAGGGTAGTAAGGTAAGTTATACTATTACAGCTGTGTAAGGATGAAACGTTAGACCTGAGTTCATCTTCTGATTCATTTACATCAGATCTCAGGTCTGGAGATGTCACCTAATAAATCCTCCACCGTATCACAGAAATGGTGAATTCAAGCCCGAGAAACAGGAAACACTTCTACTCTTGATAGACATGTTTCCTCCAGAGTGTTAGAATGATTTCCTTATGTAATTTATTTTTTAAAATGAGCTATTCCACTTCATATATACTGGCCATTACTATTTAAATAGTGACATTCTGGGTTAAAGTAACTCAGATATTGAACTCAAATAAGATAAAAAAAAATGAATTAAAAAATGAATATTACTGTGTAAAGTGGTGCTCAACAAACAGTAGAAATGGAATGTCAACAAATGTAACGTGAATTTGTATTTTGTTAATCGCACATTTATTTGTTTGTTTGTTTCCTTCCATTCGTTATGCTGTAGCTCGCAAAATTCTAATTAAAACCAGCGTTGGAACTTTTTACCTATAAATAAATCTTATAAGTACCAGCTGGTCCGAGACACTCGCCTCTAGAGGCTGCTGTCTCGGACAATCGGGGATTTGTACGTCCAAGCAATCAATGCAATGCAATTCACAAATAAACTTCTGATTATTTTCTGGGGTCAGTTATACATTTCACTAGTGTAGCTTTAGTTTGCGGCGGCATGGTGGCTTAGTGGTTAGCACGTTCGCCTCCAGCGTCCTGGGTTCGAGTCTCGCTCCTGCTCACTGTGTGTGTGTGTGTAGAGTTTGCATGTTCTCCCTGTGCTTGGTGGGTTCCCTCCCACAGTCCATTGGAGTCTCTAAAATTGCCCGTAGTGTGCGCGCCCTGCGATGGGTTGGCACTCCGTCCAGGGTGTATCCTGATGCCCGATGCCGCCTGAGATGACCCGATGATAGATCGGATAAGCGGTACAGACAATGGGGAGATTTAGTTTGCAAGGATAAGCAGGGGGATTCTGGTTAATTCTGGATAATTACAAAAACAGAGTGTGATAAAGCCCTGAGTTCATGCTGTAGTCAATGAAAGTCTGTTCCTTGTTCTATGTAGATTCTTAATGTGAGTAAGAATTTCGTAAAATTCAAACTGCATTTTATCCTTTGCACTTGTTTTTATCATTACTTATTATTTGAAACTTTAGACCAAAAACAGAAATTGCATACAGAAATATTCTATTTCATTGAAAAAAAAAACATATTCACAGCTTTGGCAGAAGACATTTGAAACGCTGGAGACAATTGCCATCTGCTTTGTGTACCATCGCAGCTCTCGAGTGCAAGCAACATTTCAGTCAGTCTCCAGATTGGCAGACAACTGGCAGACAGGTTTTTTTTTTTTTTTTTTAGTACATATTTACTTTGAATTCCATGCAGAAATGACAGAAAGCGCTTTTTATAAGCTGTATTCAGGCAGACTTCAAGAAAATAGCCAAATCCAATTAAAGACTTTTCACAGCATGAAGCCCCCAATGTGCAATACTAATAATAAGTGTGTATGCATTTGGATAGTTCTGTTTCCTGGTATATTCTGTCTGCAAAGTGCCACAAAATCATGAATACTTCTTATGCACTTTGGACATAAACTCGCCCTGAAATGGTCTTGGCATGAAGTTCCAATAATGACATGAATGAGTGGTTCATGACAGACCCTGCAATTTTGTTCTGCTCTCGGCAAGCACAGCAGCTCACATGTATAATGGATTTGAGAAGCGAAGAACCGGTGAGCCTCGGAACAGCGGTATTAGAAAGTGAATCACCGATGAGCTGAGAGAAAATGCTCTCGCAGTACGTTCTTACAGTATGTGCAGTATTAAGCAGGATGAGCGGTGGCAACTTGCTTCAGCCTGTTATTTAGATGAATCGAATCGGTGACAGAATGACGGAGGGTTGCCAACATCTTTCTTGGCTCAGCTCCTATCAGTATTAGACATGCCATCTGCTTTTACATGAATTTTGAGTGTGTTCATGAAATCAACAGAAAATTAAAAATGATCGTTGGTCCAGTTTTTCTGAAGTGAAAAGGTTGCCATGGGTATAACAAGGTGTTATAAAATCTAATAAGTGACGACCAAATAGGTTCAAAATTGCAGAAGACCATACTAGATAGTGTATCAGAACTTGCTATATTGGCATGTTTTCAAAATCTTTACACTTAGTTGTTTCATGCTCAGATTATCAGGATTACACAGATCAGGAATAACATTATGAGCACTGACAGGTGAAGTGAATACCACTGATTATCTTCTCATCATGGCACCTGTTAATGGGTGGGATGTGTCCTCAAAGTTGATGTGTTAGAAGCAGGAAAAATGGAGAGGCGTAAGGATTTGAGCGAGTTTGACGAGGGCCAAATTGTGATGGCTAGACGACTGGATCAAAGCGTCTCCAAAACTGCAGCTCTTATGGGGTGTTCCCAGTCTGCAGTGGTCAGTATCTATCAAAAGTGGACCAAAGGAAGGAACAGTGGTGAACCGGCGACAGGGTCATGAGTGGCCAAAGCTCATTGATGCACGTAGGGAGAGAAGGCTGGACCGTGTGATCTGATCCAACAGACGAGCTACTGTTGCTCAAATTGCTGAAAAAGTTAGTGCTGGTTTTGATAGAAAGGTGTCAGAATACACAGTGCATGACGGGTCAGGGCTGTTTTGGCAGCAAAAGCAGGACCAACACAATATTAGGCAGGTGGTCATAAGGTTATGCCTGGTCAGTTTATATCTGGATGGCGATTAGTCACATAAAAATAAAAGTGCAAATGCATGATGTATTTAAACCTGTTTGCTCAAACCACTTCAGGACACAATTTAGCAAGTAGAAAGTCATTAAGAATGAGATGATGCTGTCGACAGGAGAGGCAGTTTTTACTTTCAGATGTGTGTGGGAGTGGACAGTCAGATATGAATTTCATGGAAAGACCACATTCTATAGCACTGGAGCACATCTTGATTTCTTCCTGGAATATTTGCATTATTGTTAGAAATTTTTTTGTCAATTTTTTAGAAATTCACTGTAAAGCGTTTATGCATATTCAGTGTCTTTGGGAATTTCTGGCTCTACTATCGCTAAGAATGATGGGTCTCAGCTCTCATCTCAGGCCTAAACAAAGCCTGTGTGCAGAATTATAAGTCTTAAGGTTTTGGTTTTAGCTGATGGATTGTGGATAAGTGTGAAATCTCAGTTTCCAGCATCTGCAGTTTTTGCTCCAGCGTTGCTGTGCATAATAAATATCCATTATAGCAGTGTGAGGGAATAGAGGAGACAAAATCTGACTCCTGCTGAACAAAGACAGAACTCACAGGAGAATGATTGCAGGGCTCTCTTTTCTTCTGAGAAGCTGTGTTGCTGGTCCAACAAATCTTTTAAGAAGTTGTGAAGACCACAATGTTCCAGTTGTTTAAAAACCCTAACCTTGTTTATACAAAACAGGGATCCTTGGTGGTTCTTTGAGTGGTTAAGGGTTCTAATTTTCAAGATTATATCCTTGAGTCCATGGTGTTAATGGTTTTCATTTCTAAACCAACAGCATTAAGGGATTTTTGCATTTTTTCTGTTGAATTTCTTTAGTTGTGGAAGGCTGTGAAATGGCTGTGAGATTGGTGGCAGAAACACAGGTTTGTTTGTCTGTAGATTGTACAGACCAAAAGTAAATAGAATTCTAAAGTATCTGGCATATGGCTTTAAAATCCTACAGCCTGGTCTGCTCCACACATCCTCAACATCCTTGCAAATCCTTGGCAAATCTGTTCCACATACTGAAGAAAAGGTGTCCAAAACAAGAAGTATCATGGTACCTCAACCATTACTTGACCAAACCCATCTCCCCTGACCCCATAGAGTGGATTAAACACTAAACAGAGCTGTCTTTCCAAACTGGTGTCAATAGATGGCAAATGATGAATTCTGGTGCAACATATAACATCCTCCAGCGACCATGCATCAGATGGAGCATCAGCAGTAGATTGATAACCATGTCCTGGAGGTCTTTGCCTCATTGGGGATTCCTAATCTACTCTGATCTCCTGTCCCATGTAAACCTTAACGAGTACTTGGAAACATGCACCATGCCAGCACAGATGATCCATCCACAAGGCCAGTGAAAACATGTTTTTGTACTTGTGTTCATTTACCTGGTACTTAATGTGCTATCATATGAGGCATGACTATTACAGCAAACGACCCATTTGTGCAATTACCATTTCATCCCATTGTCAGGCTCAGAATGTGAGCAGCTTTGGAAAGGGTAATAATATCTCAAGCTTTGTTCCTGTAGTCTAGTGGCTTAATGAAATTGATTATTGAAGTCAGCTATATAAGGCTCGAGGGAACAATTATAAACAAGACTGGGAGCAGATTACACAAATATAACACATCTTATTGTTTCCTTCCACTAAACTCTACAAATCTAGAGCTTTCTACAGTCGCAATGTTCCCTGTCCTCTCGGTTTGGGTTATGTGACCTCCTTCTACTCGGTTTATGTTTTCATTTTATGCCAACTGTCTCACATGTCATAAAAAGGTTCCTGGTGGGCTTTAGAGGCAGAGTAGAATTAGCAATACTGCCACAGCAAGGGTGGTTTCCCTTGTGGCAAAATGTAGAGGAAGTGCAAAAGGCTAACATTCTACGATTTGTATTAAAATCTCACAGGACATGAAAGCATTGATTGAGATACTAATAAGGGAAGGGAAATAAATTGGTCACACACATCCTGTCTTGTGCTTTAGAAGACTTTTTTTGTAATCTGACACCTGCCATTTGGGACCATAGACACCAAGATGGAACACAGGTATGGACAATCCAATTAATTCTATGGCCATGAATAGTTGTTGATTTATCAATGTTGTAGATGCTTCAAAACAAACACTAGTCAAGGATTCTGATGGTACACTACTTAATGATTTACTATTACCTCTTTCGTGATATGATGAAATGATTGTGCTGCAGTTCAGTATTTTATCAGCGACAATATTTTAAGTAACTGGGTGTAATATTGCATAAAAAGTTTAGCATTTTGGCTGATTTTGAACTTTACCAGCCGAATTACTGAAGTCTCCATTGTTATTCTGCAAAAATCAATCAGTTCTAATAGACATGGCTTATAGGTTTAAAATACAGTGTGGAATGAAAGGCTGTTCTAGGAAAATAATCAGCTACCATACCTTGAAGTTGATTATTTTCCAGTAACAGTACATACTGAAAGTGGTTGATTTTATATGGTTAACTATACAACAACACATTACAAACCATGACAATTAGAATGGTACATCATGCTTTTTTTTAATCCGTTTATACTTAGATTTAATATAGTGGAATGTCAACAATGTTGTCCTATCTGAGCAGTCATCCCCCATACAAGCTTTTATAAAGTTCATTCATTCATTCTCTACCGCTTATCGGATCTATTCTCGGGTCACAGGGAGCCTGTGCTCAGGCGTCATTGGGCATCAAGGCAGGATACACCCTGGATGGAGTGCCAACCCATCGCAGGGCACACACACACACACACACACACACTACAGACAATTTAGAGGTGCCAATCAACCTACCACACATGTCATTGGACTGGGGAAACCAGAGTACCCAGAGGAAACCCCTGAGGCACGGGGAGAACATGCAAACTCCACACACACACGGCGGAGGCGGGAATTGAACCCCCAACCCTGGAGGTGTGAGGCAAACATGCTAACCACTAAGCCACCATGCCCCCCTTCTATAAAGTGGAGAAGATTAAAAAAAAAAAAACAAGAAGAAGAACATCTTGTCATTTTATCAAGATTCCACAAAGTGCCAACTCCTCTGTCCTGAAGACTTTGCTGTGAAGGAAAAGCTAAAGTAACCCTAAAGCTGTTAGAAAATGCTGACACTAAAAACCAAGAATAAAACAAACATCTCCTCACAGAAACCTTCACCACATCAACAATTAGGCACGTTTATTACTACTCTCAGAGCTGCTGTTATAGAAAATGAATCAGCAGTTTCCAAACATTCAGAATTGAGTATTCAGCAGCGCCGTGGTATAAAGGATATTACTTTACTGACTAACAGGCTGAAAGTTATTTCCAGCAAAATGCAACTAACCATTCTAAAATAAAACAGAATAAGTGATTCAGCATTGTATTATTGTTGGGCTGAAAAATAGAAATAGCTCAGCATGGTGGTGCAGCGCTTTGATAAAGCTCATTAAGTGAAGCAGCTACTTACGTTTCTTTCAGCAAGAAGTTGAATAATTTTTTAAGGATTAATGCAATTGTATTTTGTGTAACGGATTAGTTCAACAGCAAATGTTATTACATTATCTCTGTCTCTTTGTGTTTCTCTCAGTGTGCGTGTGTGCGTGTACCTGGAAGCCTCTTAATGTGACTCCGGAGAAGAGCAGTGAGTGTGTAAATAAAATGGATGACCCCGATAACTCAACACACTCTCTGATGTCCCAGATGATAAAAATCTTCCATTTGCTTTTTCTTTAAACCACTGTCTGGCTAAGTGCACTGGTGTGCGTTTATTCTTCAGACCTTAAACACTTGATCCCTCGGTATTGCACTGTGGATATTCGGTGGAACAGTGAGTGGGTGCTGCGCCTGATCTGGGATTCGTAAACAAGTTTATGAGGCTTCTTATTGAGGAAGAGCCGCCCCCTTGCTTCCATATATTGGAAGCCCAATCTCGGTTTTATTGTAAAATAACGTGAGGCTCTGAGGTGTTTGATTGGTTTGAGAATTGATATTTGAACCATCACATTTGGACTTCACATGCTAATTTTCTTTGAACTGGACGCTCAAAGGCAGTGGAAGGGAACATGCATTTATCATATGTACATCATAATAGATACACAAGCTAGTGATTGTTCTTGGCTCTTGTTTCCCAGGGTCCTCTAGTTGCATTACTACTGCACTTGCTACTTGATGTCTGCTTTTGTGTCTGTCCCACATTATTATCTTTTTTCATTTGAATTCTGTTCCTAGCTTTGAGTCAGTGGCTATTATAAGCTGGACATCTGATGTAGATCTGCTGATGTAGTCATTAAGACTGTCTCATGATGTCTTCATGAAAAAATTGAGCATTTGTTTGTCTTTATTATTCTACACTTGTATACTGTAATGGTTTATAGTCATTGGTGTCAACCGAAAGAGGATGGGTTCATTTGTGAGTCTGGGTCCTCTCAAAGTTTCTTCCTCATGTCTTCTCATGGAGTTTTTCCCCACCAATGTCACCTCTTGCTTGTTCATCAGGGATCTAAATCTATATCTGGATTCTGTAAAGCTACATTGTGTTCAATAGCAAGGTTCTTAAGGTGCTTGTGACATAAAGCCAAGGGAAAATATTGTTTTGGTCTGTGAGCAGACGAGTCTCGTGGGTGCCCATTCACAAAGATTTCTGCCAAGATACTTGCATGTAGTACTGTATGTATCTGTGTGCTACTGGGCAGTGTCACATGTACCAAACCAGAATGAACAGAAAAATAAAAGTACAGATAAAGTTTTATGCGCCATTAACACAGGCAAAATGAATAGAATAAGTTGAATACTGTTAAGTATCTTTTGATTTAAGTGTTTTTGTGTTTTTGTGCTAATTTGTCGGTCAAGGTATGTTAGTTATTCCTTTTAGAATTGGTTGTTAGTGCAGTTACAATGTGTTTAATAGGAGACAAGGTTACAGCAGTCACAGCACAGATGAGTGTGATGGTGTTAATGGGGGTATTAGCTTTAGCATTGAAGCTTTGGAACCTGATCAAACCTATGCAGGGTGTACAGGTGAAAGACAGGCAAAAAACTAAAGTGCTGCTGCATGCTTCAGTGTTAGGTAGAGATGAAGCAAGCCACGGCAATGTTGTAAGTGAATACGGGTAATAACATTCAAAATGTTATTACAAGCTTTTTCTCTCCCTCCAAAACAGTATTGTCACTTACATCGATCAGGCATAACATTATGAGCAGTGAGAGGTGAAGTGAATAACACTGATTATCTCCTCATCATGGCACCTGTTAGTGGGTGGGATATATTAGGCAGCAAGTGAACATTTTGTCCTCAAAGTTGATGTGTTAGAAGCAGGAAAAATGAGCAAGCGTAAGGATTTGAGCGAGTTTGACAAGGGCCAAATTGTGATGGCTAGACCACTGGATCAGAGCATCTCCAAAACTGTGGTCAGTATCTATCAAAAGTCGTCCAAGGAAGGAACAGTGGTGAACCGGCGACAGGGTCATGGGTGGCCAAGTCACATTGATGCATATAGGGAGCGAAGGCTGGATCCGATCCAACAGACGAGCTACAGTTGCTCAAATTGCTAAAGAAGTTATGCTGGTTTTGATAGGAATGTGTCAGAATACATGATGCATGATTGGTCAGGGCTGTTTTAGCAGCAAAAGGGGGCCCAACACAATATTAGGCAGCTGGTCATAATGTTATGCCTGGTTGGTGTACATTGAGAAAAAGTCAATCAAAAGTCCTTATAATGTCATGCCTTTTGGTTTTGGCTAAGAATTTTCTGGCCTTATCCCATAATGCTACTGGATACAGTTCTCTGCTTAACAAATTAGCGCTTACTTGCTGCACTGCACCAAACATGAACCTGCCCTGTTCACTTTGACACCCTGAGCTTCCATGGGCTATGTTCTTATCTGTGTCCTAACAATAATATGTTTTTGTTGAAGTATAAATCCATTGGTTAAAGCTCTCTGCTAATGATTGGTAGCTTATGAGGTCAATTCCCAGGACTGCTGGAAAAGCCCTCAAGTACTCAGCCGTAAACTTCGATTGTATCCGGTTGGAATAAAAGCAGCTGATGGAATGAATAAATGTATGTGTTTTCAGGCGGAGGTTTGTGTGCATGAATCTCATATTTTCCTCAGCCTCTCTTCTGGTGCATGAGACATAAAAGATAAGAATGGTGCATTGTATGTGTGTGTGTCTTTGATATGTGTGCAGTCGTGTGTGTGCAGGTTAATCTTTTGTCCTCCTATGCTTCTGATCCACTGAGTGAGACAGAGCACACTGGGCCTGTGGGCTTTCAGCTGGTCCAGTGGGAGTGCAGACAGAGAGAAAGGAAACGTGAGAGAGAAAGCGCAAGCGATAGGAGAGTTATGCACACCTTTGTGTAGCCTGGGTACCTGGCTGAAAGACAAATCATCGTCTGCTCACGTGTCCTTGGATTGCATTGCTGAGGAAACCTGCTGAAAGTGGACAGTTTAGCTTTGCCTGAAACTCCACAGATTTATAGATGTTGTCACATTCATAGACACATACCACACACACACACACACACACAGAGTGAGAGAGAGAGAGAGAGAGATGCACTATAATTTCTGTTCATTAAAGCACTACAGGAATTGATGTTATGCATTATAAATGTAATGCAATATAAAACAGGACCTGCATTTTAACTTATACTGCATTATATTTATAATGAATACTGTATTACTGCACCAAAGTTTGTCACAGTGTTTTAAAATATAAGTGTTTTTAATTTATAAACAGATTTAATAATGCATTATGAGCCTTGATATTACGGAGACCTATTTATTCTTTATGTAAAGCATAAAACACTGGTAATGGTGCAGTCCTCCTTGAAGATGATTATTTCCCTATAACAGCAAGTGTTTTATTGTGCTAATAACAAAACGTTTTGCCGATGGAACGAGCAACATGTTATACGTTTTATCCATTTATAGTTACTCGGTAAGCAAGTAAGCATCTCCCCTAAAGACCTTCCTGTGGTGGAAAACCTCTGATCGTTACAAAGCACTGACACTGGAGACTCCTTCCAAAAATATTAAACGAGCATCTCCTTGCAGAAAATATCAGTATATCAACGATCTTGTGGTGCGTCCGTCATACAAGCCCCTTTAAATGAGATGATAGTATAAAAACAATAATATATTAGAACCGTGCTGACCAATCAGAATTAAGAAATCGGCAGCAATCGCTTATGAACACAAGCTTATTAACTGCTTATAAAATCTATAAAATATTACACACACCATATAACTAGGTATAAATGCATTTATAATGTATTATGAGTATAGGATCCACTCATATCAAAAAGCTAAATGTTAAGCCTGTTGCACACACACGCACACACACACACACGCAAGCACAACCTGACCCAAAGTCATACAGAGCCGAAAGAGGTTAGCAGTGCTGCTCGGTTTAAAATGCGTTGATGACTGTTATTTCCAGGACAGTTTCTGCTGAAGCACTCATTTTCCCATCCTACCTCAAGCCACCTTTTTCGAGATGTTGTGAAAGTACTCGGTGTCCTCAAGGCCACATCTCAGTAAATGCCGCCACATGTACTTTCCTGCCAGTACACGCACGAGCAATTCAAGGCTCTCAGTGAGAAAGCTTCCTTATTGACCACTCTGTGAAGGTGACAAATAGCTGAGATAAAAGGCCTCAGAAGAATTGATGAACGTTTGGTTGAATTGCTTCTGACAAGCACCCCTAGAACCTACACCGAACATGCTGTCAATTATACTCTAATAAATTTATGAATCTAGATGATTAATTAATGCTATGTTATAACTAATAATGCGTTTATTAATCATTTTCCTATAACAGAGCTCCAATTACGAAGCATCACAATGAATAAAAATGATATATTGGGATATATAAGCCATGTTAAAGTGTCTATTTTGGACTGAAACAGAAGAATTAATCCGCAATCTTTGTCCCTTAAAATAAAGTATTCGCTTCACCAAGTGCCTGGTGGTTTACCAGTGCATATATTCACCATCCTAAAACCTCTAAAACAGTCCCAATACACAATAGACTTCAGTGGTTCATACATTACGTCACCGGTGTCCAATCTAATCCACAAAGGGCCAGTGGGGAAGCAGGTTTTTGTCCCAAACAAAAAGGAACCACGCATGGTAGTCAATTGAAGGCCAATATGAGCTCAAGGAAAACCTTCAGCCATGATGACCTTTTGCAGATTTGACTGGACACTTCTGCTTCACATAAACAAAATCTCATTTTCACAAAGACATATGAAATTTTACTTTTTATTCATGTATCATAGTTGTTATGGGGCTTATGAAGTAAACGTATATCAAATTCATCAATCAAATTTGTAAAATAATTTTTAAGACAATATGGACTGTTCTCCCTAATGCAATCCGTATAGTTACAGTATGCTCTAAAACTGTAAAAAAAACAAACCAAAAAAAAACCCCTCTATAATAAATACTTGACATGGCAGTTCTACAAAAAGCCATTCACTTCCCAAAATGCTACAGAAGAACCTACATCTTTACCCTCATGAAAAAAATCCAGAATCTGTGATTCCCCCTGCATCTGATTTGCACGGTGTACATTGCTAGTCATATTGTGTGACTTTAGTAGATGTATCTCACACCTTAGCAAGGTAATGTAGTATTTAGTTGTGTAGTAATGTAGTAACTCAAGCAGTTAGTATTAAACCTCTATGACCATGATTGAACACTATATTGGCAAAAGTTTTGGGACATCCCTTCAAATTGTTGAATTCAGATGTTGTTTTTCAAGGGCTGGGCTTGGCCCTTTACTGGCATTCCAAGACATTTTGTACAATTTCATGCTCCCAACTTTGTGGGGACAGTTTGGGGATGGCTCCTTCGTGTTCCAACATGACTGCACACCAGTGCACAAAGCAAGGTCCATAAAGACATGGATGAGCGAGGAACACCAAACTCTAGGAACACTGGCCTGCACAGAGTCCTGACCTCAACCTGATAGAACACCTTTGGGATGAATTAGAGCAGAGATTGCGAGCCAGGCCTTCTTGTCCAACATTAGTGTCTGACCTCACAAATGCACTTCTAGAGGAATGGTCAAAAATTCCCATGAACACACTTCTAAACCGTGTGGAAAGCCTTTCCAGAAGAGTTGAAGCTGTTGTAGCCGAAAAGGGCGGGCCAACTCCATATTACATTCATGTGCATATAAAAAGCAGATGTCCCAGTCTGGGAATGACTCTGTGCAGGCCAGTCAAGTTCCTCCAAACCAAACTCGCTCATCTATGACTTTATGGACCTTTATTTGTGCACTGGTGCACAGTCATGTTGGAACAGGAAGGGACCATCCCCAAACTGTTCCCACATAGTTGGGAGTACGAAATTGTCCAAAATGTCTTGGTATGCTGAAGTGTTAAGAGTTCCTTTCACTGGAAATAAGGGGCCGAGCCCAACCCCTGAAATACAACACCCAAATTCAATGATTTGGATGAGTGTCCCAAAACTTTTCCCAATACAGTGTATATAAAGCATATAATATATTATACCCTGATATAGACTGATGTTCCATCTATGCTGACGTTTACCTTAAATCTATATTTACATAAATGCATAATATCAGTGGGACACAGATTGTACCTCAATCATGGAATCACTCATGAGAAATATTTGCCATCATTTGCCAACTAAGGGGCCAAGCCCAACCCCTGAAAAACCTCACCCGATTTCAGTGATTTGGAGGGGTGTCCCAAAACCTTTGGCAATATAGTGTATTTTGTGAATGGGAATGTTACCACCCAGTTAGACCTAATACTACCATTTAGTAACTTTTTTCAGTGTTTTGTTTTGCCCAGTTTCTAACAGTGTTTTGTGCTGGTAATTTTAAATATTGGTTTTAAATAAATATTGTTGTCTGAACCGCTTACACTCAACCCTTAGTGATGAGAATGAGCACTGACTGGACTCTGATGTGGGGATGTACTCAACGATCTCATAAATCTTGTTGTGTGGATTGATTGATTGATAGAATTGGCTTGTGGCTACTCATATAACTCTTACTAGAAAGACTGAAAAGAGATTTGCATTACAGGTTAGAATTCCAAGGCTTGATAAAGTTAAAATGATCCTAAATGGTAGGATCGTAGGTTTAATCTACCTGTAAAGGATGATCTTTTTCCAGTCATGCTGTTGAACACTTAGTATTGGTGTGATGAGTTAAAAAAAATGCTATGTTAATCGTTCAGGTTAAGGACTCATGGGAGAGGAAAAACTGGAGCAGCTTGCTGTTGGCTGCCTGAAGTATGATCGAGACCTCTCTGTGCTCTGTTTATTATGCATTTATCATCTCAAACCAGCTAATGAAGCTGTGCTCTCCAAGGCATAACAAATGTTCTTGATATTTGGAGAGTGTGTAGCTTTGGCTGCATGCTATGGCTCTTGACTCTTTCTAAATGTGGACCTAACATGTTAACATATTCCACGGGACCGAACTGCATCATTTGCTACCTCAAAAAGCATCATAAGCTACCTGTAGCTTATTTATAGACATAAACAAATTGTCAGTGGTTGCACGTTAATGAGTTACTGTTAGTTCCTTATCTGCATCTTAAGCACGAAATTTTATGTAACTGTGCTGTTATTCCTAAGAGAGCTATAAAGCTTTTTTTTTTTTACCACATTGAAACACATTATCAGCTGGATGTTTACATCTTTTGGAGATTTTCTCCTTGTACAGCAAACCTGAGTCTAAATGTCTTGCTCTGACAGAGAGAGAATTTAAAGCGTCTCTAAGCGCAATGCCATACTGCTTGCCAGATCCTGGTGGTGCTCATCGGTCTTAACTCAACAAGCAGTACAGTATGTGTTATGAGAGCATAAGAGGTCATACATTTGCAGAGCCTTTCACAGAGCTTTTAATTCCTGCACTCTTACACTATTAAGCCGTGTAAATCGCTACACCAGGGATAAGAAGACAGAGCTGCGTGTGTCTGCATCGGTCAGATTTACTTTCTTAAAAGCAGCAGTCTGATAAGAAGGCTAGGTTTTTATATCTCTCTAGAATTTTGCCTTATATCATTATATCTTTTCTATCATTTAATTCTTGATATATTTAGAATGCAGTCAATTTTGGAATTATTTTTTAAAGCATAAATTATTGTGTATAAGTTTATATAAAATACTAGCATCAATATGATCTGCCCTCTGCAATTACTGAATCTATATCTAGTGATGTATCTCATGTCATAGTTCATATCTTGCATGTATTTTTACAGTTCGCTGACATGTTTATCCAAAATGAATTACAATTTTGACAGGATACGACTGAGCAGATGACAGCTAAGGGTATAGCTCAAGGACCCAATTATGGCAGCTTGGCAACACTGGGATTTGAACTCACATTCCAATCACCTTCTGATCAGCCGTCCAAATACTTAACCACTGAGCTTCCACTTCCAGCACACAAGGTTTTGAATCTGGATACAGTTGCTACAAAAACACATATATGGTTAATTATGATTTATCTTTAGGGGAATTATCTTATTAAAAGTTTATCTTGGGGGCATTATCTTGCTAAACATTTATCTTAAGGGGCATAATCTTGCTAAAAGTTGATCTTGGGGGCATTATCCTGCTAAAAGTATATCTTTGGGGGAACAATCTTGCTAAAAGTTTAGATTTTGAGGCATAATCTTGCTAAACGTTGATCTTTGGGGGCACGATCTTGCTAAAAGTTTATTGTTGGGGGCATAATCTTGCTAAGAGTTGAATTGGGGGCATTATCTTGCTAAAAGTATATTTTTGGGTGAACAATTTTGCTAAACGTTTATTGTTGGGGGTATAATCTTGCTAAACGTTTATTGTTGGGGGTATAATCTTGCTAAAAGTTTATTGTTGGGGGCATAATCTTGCTAAAAGTTGATCTTTGGGGGCATAATCTTTCTAAAAGTTTATTGTTGGGGGCATAATCTTGCTAAAAGTTGAACTTGGGGGCATTATCTTGCTAAAAGTATATTTTTGGGTGAACAATCTTGCTAAACGTTTATTGTTGGGGGCATAATCTTGCTAAAAGTTGAATTTGGGGGCATTATCTTGCTAAAAGTATATTTTTGGGTGAACAATCTTGCTAAACGTTTATTGTTGGGGGTATAATCTTGCTAAACGTTTATTGTTGGGGGTATAATCTTGCTAAACGTTTATTGTTGGGGGTATAATCTTGCTAAAAGTTGAACTTGGGGGCATTATCTTGCTAAAAGTATATTTTTGGGTGAACAATCTTGCTAAACGTTTATTGTTGGGGGCATAATCTTGCTAAAAGTTGAATTTGGGGGCATTATCTTGCTAAAAGTATATTTTTGGGTGAACAATCTTGCTAAACGTTTATTGTTGGGGGTATAATCTTGCTAAACGTTTATTGTTGGGGGTATAATCTTGCTAAACGTTTATTGTTGGGGGTATAATCTTGTTAAAAGTTTATTGTTGGGGGCATAATCTTGCTAAAAGTTGATCTTTGGGGGCATTATCTTGCAGCCATGTTTTGGGCTAAAACAGCTTGGTCATCAGTTTCTCGAGACTCTGAACCACTAAAATAAAATAAAAATGCTGTGTTAATAAGACCATTTGATCTCTTATACATCCATCTGCCTTGTCGGCAAGATTCAACCCATTAACCAGATTCAGAAACACGTGAGCTAGCAAAAAAAAAAAAAAAAAAAAAAAAAAAATCCATCACTGCTTTGCTTCCTGAGCTGAGATTCATGGTTATCTAATCCTGAAGGCTTTACCACGTATCCTGCAGAATGAGTCGTAGGCGAAACCAAGCTCACTGTCTGGCCAGTAATATAATGAGGAAGCCACATTGAGGTCTGCAGCTTGTGTACTTGGCAGGTGGATCGGTGTTTTGATTTTATTTCTGGCCTCCTCTCAGTATTATGAGAAGCCCAGGGATTCAGCGCTGGTCCAGCCATCACACAGAGATCAGCTGAAGCCTTTATCTATACAAAAATGAAACATGTTGGACATATTGCAGTGGATTATCTGTTTTTCTTTGGAAGGTGTAGCGAAGAGATTGCAGCGTGTGAGTGATGCAAAGTATTGAAACCTATGTAGAGTTATAGTTTTAGACATGATACTCGTGAAAGGTATCAAAAATGATACTCATTTTTAACATCCTGCTGCTCAGTACTATTGCATTAGCGTCCCTAATGAACCGTTGTCTGTTTCTTTGTACCAGAGCTTTTGCGACATTGTGACATCTATTCATTTGGCTTGGTTGGTTTCACATTGCAAGTTTTCACCTACATCAGTTTGGTGCGCATTTATCGGTCAGTAAATCGGTCAGTGCTTTGGTGGGTGCTTTGCATCTCTGATAAAGTGTTTAAAGTTAATTTTATTAATGAAAAGTAATATTAGTGTACCAATATAACAAATTTTTACATTCTATAAAACAATAAAAATGATTTTTTCCTTCCACTTTTCCTGCCACTGGTAGTAGGCTGAAACGGTCACTGGATCACATAATCTTATTAAGTCATTTGCAGAACAGTCAATAAATACAGGGTACTGAGTACCTACTAGGAACAAGGTAGGTTTGAAAGCACCCTCAGTACCACTGGCCCATAAGACAAGCTCATTCAATTAACCATTATTGTGTAAGTCAGTAGACCGTTCACAATTAGACCAACAGCACTGGCTGTTCAGTATGTTGAAATGAAAACTCACAACAATCGTTCATGTCCATGGAAATTCAATTCTGAATCTGACCCCATGAATCCTAGCCTCAGTAATGTTGAGCAAAACCTGCAATATCTTCATTAATGGAGGTAGCCATTTGGGTGGAATGTCAGGACCACAAATTTCTATTACACAATATTGATTGAATCATTAAAAAAAGGCAGCTGGCTATGGAATAGATCCCTTGAGAGAAAGCTGCACATCTTTATCTGTCCATCTATCACATCAATAAGCCTTTTCTCTCCAGAGCACCTACACTTTATTTAAGCTTAAAAGCAATAGGGAGGTAAGACCGACTGAAGGCGTCTTTGTGTGCCACTGTTGAACCTGAACAATCATTGAGTGCTCGCTCGCTTTGTATTATATTCTGCTCTGGTTGTGATCTCAGCACTATTGGTATAACTTCTGCCACTGAAAGATGAGCTGAAGAGTAGAATGCTGCTATGCTTTTATTTTAGATACCCTTGGCTCTATCCTCATGTCCTTTGCCTTACCAGCATCGCTTCACTGACAACACATAAAAGCACTTCTCAAAATATTGTCCATGCCTGGTTGAGCATGGCCTCATGATCTTGAGCTGCTATTGTCCAGGGCCAGAGGAGCAGGATGGTGGTGGAAGTGTGGGTGTGTAACTGTGTGATGGAATGTCTACAGTCACTGGCTCCCTGATTGTTATTCCGATTGGCATTCGCTAGTAAAATGTTTAAAGGGCTCTGTGCTCTCACAGTCCCCTAGAGGTTCTCTTTGAAAGGTCCTCAGTTTCACAGAGGAAGACAAGCCTGATGCTTTATACACATGCTGTGTAGCGTAGCACAGCATACGGTCTCAGTGAGTCACAGTTTGTCTGCCAAAACCCTCCCACGGTGGACTTGTGAGACCTGTGTTCACAATTCATGTGCTAATTTAGGATTAGGTTTCTTAAGGGTTATGGACATCTTGAAAGCTCTAATTGATGCAATATATGCATTATATGTATAGATATGTCTCGTTTTCCAGTGCTGCATAATTTCAAGATATTTTCATAATTTAAATGTGTCATGGTTTATGATTGTTATTGCTGATCATAGGCCTGTCATTATTTACAGTGAAACCTTGCTTCCTTTATATGTACCTTTGTTGAGTTTTGGAAGAATTGGAGAGCATTTTAAGCCTTTTTACCAGTACACAGGCATTCCATTCTGCTGGCAAATGACATTTTCAGTATAATCAAATTGCTTATTTCATCATCTGATAGTATTTTATAAAACTAGTCAGGGCACTTTTGGCTTTCGGTGTGATGTTTTTATCTCTGTTCGGATAACCTCACACAGAATTGTAATGGTTAAAGATAACGCCTTCACATTTCAAGTGCTTATAAAGATGCACCTGGGGCATCTTAGAGAGGAGAAATGTTGATATCACTATTTAATGTTTTTTTTTTGGAACTTTGCTATGAATTTATTGCCCCTTGTAGGCTAGGTAATAACAGAAATACTTATGAAAACTGAAAATTCAAAGAGCCCTTGGTGTTTACTTTCATATGAGCTTCTATCCAGCACTGTGAAGTGTGACATGACAAAGAAATTCAGTGTTGAACATGGGCACAACCATAACAGATGGACATTTCATTTTTTGAGTTAAACACAGCATTATAACTTAGTTTAGTAATCTGACGATACTACTGATGGGTAGACTAGCTTGTCTTGTTTAGGCAGCTTGGAAGATGGATCATAGCAATTACACTAATCAGTGCAGTCTCGTGTAAAAAAAAAAAGAAGGTGTGGTCATCCAAATGGTGATGCTTCTACAACTTTCTTTCCAATGATGAGTTCTATAGCCCCAAGTCTTTCGAAATAATCCAATCAAGATTGAGTAATTGAAAGTATAGCCCTGGTATTTCATCTAGCAACTGCATGAATGAAGATTTTAGTGCAGGTTTTGCTTTTTACCATGGCTGGGATAGATGGGGTTTGATTAATGGCTCATTAGTGGATATATTGATTGTTGTGTGTTCTCAGGTATTGCAGTCTGAAACTGTGGTTTGGATTGTGGCATCAGATTTCCAATAGTTCCTCAGTGGATAGATGCATTACTATACATGGGTTAGAATAGCCAAAAGGCAATGGCCTTTTCTCTTTTGTGTGTGTGTGTGTGTGTGTATGTGTTGGAGGGCATTTTGTTTGGTGTGGTGGTGTGATGGGGTGGGAAGTGTGGTATGGACTATTTATGTGGTATCACTATTTTGTCTTTTTTATCCAGACAATCAAAACCAGGGACTGTCCGACACACTAGAACGTTTACTTGCCTGGTAGGGTAGCTAATAAATTTATGATTTATCCACCCCTGTTAACAATGAGATGGTTGGAAAACTCAAGAAAGTGTGGGACAATAAAGGTTATCGTATCTTGTCTTATCTTGAAAGGCTGAAATTCCTTTTTAAGCACTTCTATTGATTCTCTACAAAGGTTTTGTGTGACTTGTGTACTTATAGGAGGGAGCCTATGTTATAGCTTGCATTCGTTCCCACACCTTTGTGCAAGTCTTTCTTGCTTCACGGCCAACTGTGATGCTCTCATTAGTTGCACAGGGGGCCGGAGGCAAGGTTTCCTAATCCCAGCAGACATCAGACATTATTGCTTTATTCTGCAGAGACTGCTCTCTCTGCAGCCTAATGATGGCTGTAGATTGGCGTCTTCTGTGCATATTTATTATCTTTCAAAAAATATGACAGAGACTGCAGAAGATTCAGTGGAGTGTGAGGAAACGAGTCCTGCAGGCTTGTTGTGGTTAGTTTCTCTCCATGGGTATATTGTAAACAGTCAGCACACAGCAGGGTAATAGGAATTCAGCTCGCGACCCCTAAAGTGTAATGATTTTCACCATGGGGATGGAAGAGAAAATAATTATCATAAATTTCCCCAGCATTCAGTAGAGGGTTCTGCAAGCAGCTGTTTTTTTCTTCAGTACATACATATAGACATATGTATAGTGCATATTAAAGTATATAGATCTCATGTGGAAAACATCTTAATTGTAGCATGCACATGTTTATTGTCTGTAGTGTAGTGGGCTGTTGATTTAACAGCTCAAAGATGCAGTGGAGTAATAAACACCCACTTATTACTGTGCTTGTTCCTAATTTTCTTGACATGTGCTGCTGGATTAGAGTGTCAAGTGAATTACTGAACTGTCAAATGTAAAGCATGAGTGGCCATGACATCTTTAAAACAGATAAACATGGTCTGTTGTGTGGTAGCTCCAGTCTTCTGTTCCAAATACTTTCATTTTAAATCCTTTTGTCCCTTTCTCTTTATGTTTGTCTAACATTTTTTTATCTACTGTCTCTTTTTCCTCAAACCTTTGTCTTCCTCTCGCTATTTCTCTCACAGAGGACGAGCTGTAGTTACCTCCTGTGCACCATTCTGCTCTTTGTTGCCGTGCTGCTAGCTGTTACAGTAACTGGCACCATCCTCTTAATGAACCACTCCCAGGCACCCTCAGGCCCCGACGCGCCGCCCCTCATCACTACCAATCAGGACGAAGGCAATGCCCTGGTGACGGTGGAGAGAGGCGATGGCTCCCGCATTAACATCTTCATCGACCCCAACTGCCCCGACTACAACAGCAACTTCTTGCGACTGGAGGGGTTACAGACATCACTGCTGCACTCGCTCAGCCACCATGACACAGACCTGAAGTCCGTGAAGGGACAGGAGCGTGCATTGCTTGTCCAGTTGGCTGAGGAAATTGCTAAGCTGTCAGCCCACGGCAGCCAGCTGAAGGCAGAATACACCGCACTGAGGCAGGGCCAGAGCAGCATCAGCCAGGAGATCAGCATGCTGCAGACTGAGCAGGCCAGGCTCATCCAGGTGAGAACCTCACTTTGTTGAACTTGTGGGTTAGGAGTTGATATAATGGAGTTGATAAATGGTCCAGGCCCACAGCTTGAGCTAACACTCATTTCTTTCTATACACCGATCAGGCATAACATTATGACCACCTGCCTAATATTGTGTTTGTCCTCCCTTTTGCTGCCAAAACAGCCATGACCCGTCATGCACTTGTATTGTGACACCTTTCTATCAGAACCAGCATTAACTTCTTCAGCAATTTCGGCAACAGTAGCTCGTCTGTTGGATCTGACCACACGGGCCAGCCTTCACTCCCCACGTGCATCAGTGAGAGGCTGCCCATGACCCTGTCGCTGGTTCACCACTGTTCCTGTTTGTTTTGAAAAAAACAAATCTGAAAATAGAAATTAACATGTAGAAATTTTGGAAATAACACTGCAGAGTTAAAATGCAAATACAATTGAATTTGCCTGAACTTGCTGCAGAATTCAGGCGTGTCCAGCTGTAGCATTAATAAAGGATTGAGAGCTTGTTTAAGTTTAATGTACGTGCTAAATAATATGTGTGGGATCGTTTTTTTAAAACAAGCAGAAGCAATGTTCAGTGCACTTATAAATGAATGAAATATACTATACTTGAGGAATGAAATTTGACTGTTGCTGCATTTTGAAGACATACCTTTGGATATTCACTCAGATTTTTTTATTTTCTCCCTTCGACTGTTTTTGGCAAGTTTGGAAAATGTCTTGTTTAATTGCTTAGAACACACAGAGATTTTCCAGTAGCCCACTGGCAAACGTGTGATTATCTTCTTTACTCACCCAAGTTTCAACTACTTCAAACACAAGTAATTTTTACTCATAAAAACAAGATTCCGCAGACCTTTATTTTCAGTCTTTTCAGTGCACAAAAGCTCCAAAAATTTGTCTTCTTGGTGGTAACTTGCACGCAGACATGCATATAAATGAGAGTGCAGATAGACAAACTGATTTCAACCTTCTGAATTTTGTAACCATGCAAAGTGTGCAATCAGATATCTATCAGATGTTCTGTGGGGCTATTTCCATGTCTAACATAATATACATCATTGCATATTTGCAAGAAATGTAAGTGAGACTTCTTCTTCTTGCTAAGCCTCTGCTTTGCCCAGTTGTAGGTATGGTTATGTAAATCACAATCTATTAAGGTTAGTCAGTAATGAATGACTTGCAGATTGAACTCCAGCAGAGCCACAAGTTTTCACACATGCTGACACAGAAGATCAGGTAAATTAGAAGCCCTTCAGAGGTTTTATATTACTGTGTGTTAAAGCACTGTTCGGTTCTGTAGTGCTTCAGGAATGTAAGCTGACCCGAAGGCAATGCTGTCTGGAGGTGCTCTTTCAAATCTAGTGATTGTAGTGGGCAGGGGTATGATTTAGAGAAGCACCCGTGTAACCTTTAATAGTGTTGTTTGAGTCCTGAGCAGCAGACTGAGACAGATAGAACCAACTGCCTCACCACTTAGAGCAGCATTTTATGAATTCAGACAGTGAACCAGGTTCATATTTTCATTTGATTTCCTCAACCAGGCAATAAATACAAGTCTGTATCAGTGGGGATGAACCATCTTCTGTAAATCCCTCTGGTGTGTCTGGTTATAATTTGGACCTGGACTGTTACATAATGTTTTTCTTAAACGGATTTGAAGAGCACCCAATCCCATGCTGATTATTTTAGAATAATGGTAAAAAAATTTCCTGAGGAGAATTTAGACAAGAACCGTACATGTCAGTGTTTTGTGTTAGCTGTCTTGGGCAGCTTCTGTTTTGTGCATTATTTGTCCCAGACAGCCCATCTAAAAACCCCCCCCCCCCCATCCTCCCATCCCACATCGAACCACCTGCCTCCACTAATGAATCTTGTGAATAAGTTACTGAACGGTATGGAGGTGGTGGCTGTAGAAATGTTGTCACTAGTGGAGAAAATGAAAAAGGTAGGAATTTATAGGAAGTAAACTGCAAGGAAGGTGGATTCAGTTGTTTCAACTCCATTTATAAATTTGTAAAATGCTTTTATCTAAAGCGACTTACAATTGAATTGATAAGCTGACGGCTTCCTCAGCTTCTTAACCAGAAATCAGAGTGCTTCCTGGTATTATGCATCTTTGCCCTTTCTTTGTAAGTTGAGTGCTCTTCTCATTTAGAATGAGAGGAATTGCTGATGTGCTGAGTGCGTTTGCCATTTGGATGTCTGTAAAGCCAAGAAAAAGTCTTCTTTTGTAGATCTCTGGCAACGTACCTGTAGAAAATTCTGTCCATTTTGGTGAACATCTTGGCAACACTTCTTTGCCAGGTCTATATATACATGACTATATTCTTACTATGTTTACTTGAAAGAGGTAAAGACCTATAAACTAGGACCTGATCAGCAACATTAAGTTTCACTATGGATTTTTTTTGCATTGTTTATTTCAGGCCTGAAATTGCCATTTTGGGGCATCAATAGGGTTCAACAACAAGGTTGGCGTTTGTTTTTTCTGTTTAACATAATACATGCTACAGCCTCATTTATATTTCAAGCATTGGCCAGGTTCAGCATCTACACTGTCTCTGTCTGTGGCAATCATCTGACTTTCAGCACAATTCTCTGGATCATTAAAGATACCTGAGGATTCTGGCCTCATTTAACATTTCTTCCCCTCACTCCCTGGAAACATAAAGCAGAGGAAGTGCAGAAAGCCCCATTACATTCACTAGATTTAATAACGCTCCTCCAGTTTCACTATGTGTCATATATGAAACTTAAGAAAGGCTGTGGTATGGAATGATTAACAAACTTAATGTCAGTGGAAAAGTTTCACCAAACCCCCAGCAGAAAAATACCCTGATAGGGGAATGTTCCATTAAAATATATGAGTTCATTTTAATATTTACTTTTTTATGATTCCCTTCTTGCAGACATATATTATTATTTTAGAACTATATCTTGGATTAATTAATAAAAGTATTCTGATTAAAGTTTTTAATTAAAAGTTTTGCTCTCTCACACATGGGATGTTGGTTTCCATACAACCATATTAAACTTTTTGTAAATGTGTATTCTACCAATTGTCATGAGCTATATATATATATATTTATGGGTGTATGTATATACTGTATATATATTTGAAAATTTGAAAAAAAAGCCATTTAAACAGTATCTTTATTTAACGCATATTATGTCAAGAACCCATAGAGCCCCATTTAAATAATAGGAGCATAGGTAAATGCTTCCTATAGATAATATCTCATCATAAGCAGTAAAATTAATTAGTTCCTTTTAATAACACTTTTTTATAATGAGAGAAAATGCTAATGTACTTGGGAATAGAAGCATTTTTTTGGACATTTGCAAATAGGATTTAAATGTTTTGTGAGTAGGGGGCACGGTGGCTTAGTGGTTAGCACATCTGCCTCACACCTCCAGGGTTGGGGGTTCGATTCCCCCCTCCGCCGTGGGTGTGGGTGTGGGTGTGGGTGTAGTTTGCATGTTCTCCCCGTGCCTTGGGGGTTTTCTCCGGGTACTCCGGTTTCCTCTCCCGGTCCAAAGACATGCATGGTAGGTTGATTGGCATCTCTAAAATTGTCTGTAGTGTGTGTGCCTTGTGATGGGTTGGCACTCTGTCCAGGGTGTATCCTGCCTTGATGCCCAATGACGCCTGAGATAGGCACAGGCTCCCTGAGACCCGAGAATAGTTCGGATAAGCGGCAGACAATGAATGAATGTTTTGTGATTGATAAATTAATTTTAAATGGTGCCATATCACTAAACATAATAAATCATTACAAAGCATTAGACATTTCAATGCATACATCAGCACACTTTCTCTAACGGTTAAGGATATTGCTTATTTATTTTTGCATAAAAATGTAATAACTGCAATCGAATTTTGTTTGATAGACAAATGCAGTAACCTGATTCATCGCTGCCATTTTGGGAATTTTACTTTGAATTAGCTCTAGGGTCTGTTTCCAGATGAAAGCGGAATGGTGGAGAGTGACTGAGCAAGAGAAAGGTAGTATGCACTTCTCTGTGTTCTAGCAAACAGACAAAAGGAGCCGGGTAAACAAAAAAATAATGAAAACTCAAACACATTTCATCAGAGAGATGAGAAAATGGTCTGATCCACTTTTGAATCTGGCATAAAGATTAAATGTTGCAACGAGAACGCAAGGCTAAGTAGTCGGGTTTAACAAGCACAGTGATTAAAAAAAAACAACCCAGTCCTTCTGCCTTAAAATGTCTAAAACATTGTTAGCTAAGTGGGATTTCCCCATACATTAAATATCAGACTTTAATAAACTTTTTGGTTAGCAACGTGTTGTAGTATAACCGACAAAAGTCGAATGAATTCGATTTGTAATCACATACTGTCTGTCTAAATGTCTCATCAAAGTCAGAATTAAACCTTTATAAGCAGTCTTCTCCCTTTTGGACGTAATCAGACATTAAAAAGCTATAGCTCTTTCTTGTTATGACTGTGATATGTCATTTTAAGAACTATAAATAGTTCTGAAAGCCCACTTCTACCGAATATTTATAATGAGCCATTATGGCCTGCGTATAAAAAGTAGTCTTCAAGCTGTTCTACAAGCTTCAGGCGGTTTTGGCGCTGCTCAATACGTGTTAAAAGCTCAGCTTTAGGAAAGGGCAGACTCGAGTCAAGAAGGTGGCTACAGGAGTATTTAACATATTCTATAGTTAATTATCAGAGCAGCCTGTGAAATCGAGTGCTGTGGGTAATTGCCTGGTGAGTCAGACCCTTCCCATCCTTCTGCTGCCTAGTGAGAGACCTGTTTCACCAAGACAACACGCTTTTGCCCTTTCCCTTGAAGGAGTGCAAAATAAAAGAAGAAGCTTTTTTTTCATCTGTCAGACATGCGCTAAAAATTAATCCAATCTGACACTTTCCCTGATCTCTTGGCAAAGCTGCATCTGTTGCGCGACTAAAATTAGTGGCACAAATAAAAAAAAGTTTGTCTAAACATTCTTTTACCGCAATAATTCTTGCAATGACACCGATTACTCTTGAAGTGGAATGTTAATTCTGGAGGCAAAATAGCAGAATTTACGCTCTGATAATACCAGCGCAGGCTACATTGGCCTCAGGCAGTCTCGCTGATCAACTCGAGGAACATTCTGACAACACTGAGACTAATTTTGAATATTGAGTGCAAGCCCAGGCATGGCTTAATAAACCAACTCGACTATTTTCAATCCTCATCCTCGTCCCAACTTATATAAACCGCTTATATATTTAGACCCATGTGAAACCTGGCAGTGATTTTCAGAGCCACTAGAAAACTCAGATATTATAATGGCATGCTTCAGAGAAGGAATAATGTGGTGAATGTCTTTGAGCCCGCATTGAGTATAGCCCTAAGTGTTGTAATACAATAAAGCTGAACTGTAAAAAGCCAAAACATTGTGGGTTGCAACAAACAACTCTTATATACCAATTTAATAGCAGCAATGTTATGATGCAATGGCTGGTTGAGAAGGAGTCTTTTATATTTGGGGGGAATATGTATATAATTGTTTCGTGTGTGTGTGTGTATATATATATATATATATATATATATATATACACACACACACACACACAAAACATATATATATATATATATATATATATATATATACATACATAACAGAGAGAGAGAGAAAGAGATACTGAGTAAATGTCTACCGCTTATCTGATCTATTCTCGGGTCACGGGGAGCCTGTGCCTATCTCAGGCGTCATTGGGCATCAAGGCAGGATACACCCTGGATGGAGTGCCAACCCATTGCAGGGCACACACACACACACACACTCTCATTCACTCACACACTACGGACAATTTAGAGATGCCAATCAACCTACCATGCATGTCTTTGGACTGGGGGAGGAAACTGGAGTACCCGGAGGAAACCCCCGAGGCACAGGGAGAACATGCAAACTCCACACACACGGCAGAGGCCGGAATCGACCCCCAACCCTGGAGGTGTGGGGCAAACGTGCTAACCACTAAGCCACCGTACCCATGTCCCCCCCCACCAAGTAAATGTGTTAAATTTAAAGTAAAACTTCACACTAAAAACCCCCTTATTTTTAAGTGGAAAATATTATTTGATGCCTGTGCAGAACAAGAAGAATCAAAACCAAAGCATGAAATGACGCACAAAATGACAATAACCATGTTGACAATTTCCTGTTAAAAATAGTGATTCTTAAAAAAACCTAATTTACTGTATAAATCTCTTCTTACTGCATCTTCTTTCAGAAGATTGTTATTTTCTATTCAATTTCCTCTGATGCCTTTTGTGTTCATTAATCTTTCGTTCCACACTCAGATGTCCACTGTGTTAGAAAACAAGAAAAAACCCACTTTGAATGTGTGTATGATTAATGAACGCAACTGAGCTACCAATTTTAAATAATGTTCAGAAAGTAGCAGTGACCATCACTGAACGTTTATAGAGTCTAATCACAGAGCAAGCATTATCTGCAAACAGCGAGCCAGCACAAGACAGAGACCTTAATTACAATGAAGTTAGACGAAATCTGGCTTTAGTTTTTAACAGAGCATTTAAAGATTCAGAAAGTTATGGGCACATATCAGATGCTGCAGAATGAGCAGATTACACATATTAATTGGATTGGTTGTAATTGCTAATCTTCTATTAATTATGGAAAAACCCATATGGCATTCCCACTGGAATCCAAAGTTTATGAGTGAGATGTGATGGATCACCTTTGGCGTTTCATGCAAACTCATTCTACGGAAATCATGAGGTATATATAATGGCATCCCTGGAAAATCTATCTTACTCCCACTTAGCCTGCCATGGAAAAGCCCAGAATGTTTATGGGAGCCACATGAAGCACATATGGCAACCATAAAACCCAAAGGATGCCATCAATCCATGGAATTCCCATAATCACTAATTATTCATTCATTCATCTTCAGTAACTCCACTGTTCTAGTCAGTTCCATAGTGGCTTCAGAGCCTATCCCTGTAGCACCGGGGACAAAGTAGACAAATTCATACCACTCCATTTCAGTACACCATGCACGCACACACACACACACACACACACATTCATTTATTCCTAGGGACAATTAGAGTAGCTGCATATTTTAGACAATGAGAGAGAGACTCAGAGAGAGTGTGTGAATCTCCAAACAGACAGGATCCCAAGCTCAGGATCAACCTGAGGACCCTGGAGCCGTGATGTGTCAGCGCTACCCGCTGTGCTGTTGTGCAACCCCAATTACCAATTAATCACTGAAAATGACAATATGAAGTCCATATGAGTAGTCACTTTGCTTGCCCTGAATATGGTAATACTATGTAATTGCTAACCAATAAAAATTCAATAGGGAAATTAGACCAAACCAGTGGGTAAACCATAACAATCCAAATGAATAACAACAACAATAAGAATATGCACTATGAAGTCCTGGTATAATCCCATGCTTAATAGATGACAGTTCATTAAAGGTTTCCAATTGATTAGCCGTTAGACTGTTTAATGGGAATCCTTTAATACATGCCTCACTCACAAGTTTATCTAATATTATGTATTATAAGACTCATTATTAAGGAATTAGGGGTGTGAGTCATGGGGAGGCATTGGTGGCTCAGTGGTAGGTTTCTCGCCTATCATGCGAAAGGCCCGGGATCGATTCCAGCCAATGCCTCAACCCCAGCCACTGGATGCAGTGCCGGTCCCAAGCCCGGAAAAAATGGGAGGGTTGCGTCAGGAAGGGCATCCGGCGTAAAACATTTGCCAAGTTGTTGTGCGGACCAGTTGGTCCGCTGTGGCGACCCCGAACAGGGAGCAGCCGAAAGCAGCTTTCAGGGGTGTGAGTCATGGGATTACATAAGTCAGATTGAACACAATGTATTCTAAACAGATACAAATACAAATATGAACAGAAGGTGCACTATTGTTTTTTATAGAACTTGCTAGAAAGGTGAATGTCGCATGAGAGGGAGGATTTATTTTCATGTGGGCATGAGTGAGTGGTCAGAAATTAACCTCAAATAAAGACCACATGATGAAATTATGAAAACGAACGTGTAGTGATCATTAGGAACTGTGCAGTCTGAGTGGCGGTGGTTTAAATTAGGCTAGTTGGTTGTTTATATATTGGGTTCAAGTCCCAGCACCACCAAGCTGCCACTTTTGGGCCCTTGAGCAAGGCCCCTGACCCACTGTGCTCCAGGGGCGCTGTATCATGGCTGACTCTGCACTGTGACCCCAACCCTCAAGGATGGGATATGTGAAGATAGAATTTCACCTTGCAGTAATGTATATGTGACAAATAAAGACAACTTAACTTATTGTAAAAGTTTTTGTTAAAATAAAAACAGGATTCAAAACATTCCCATGAACATCTCTCACAGTTTCTCACACTGAAACATCAGTGAGGCATTCTGTGTTTTCCAGGATTTCGTGGGGGGCATAGTAGTAGGTGTTCATATTTAATTTTATTTAATTTTACCGTTAAAAAAACTGTCCCTTCTGGTTGAGGCCACACCCACTTAGGGTTTTTATCCAATACAGATGCAAACATTTGGAGTAGTAATTTTAAAGGCAAAATCGTCATGTACGTACAACAATTTCTGACTTCTTTGATGAAGGACGATACTGTAGTATACTTTTAGGAAATGCATGTAGGATGACATATTCAGGCTGTGAAGGAAAAGCATCAACCAGTATAAGCACGTAGCCTCTCCCCTTGTGGTTGTCATGTATTATTCATTTTTTTCTGTTATGATATATATTTTTTTAATTCCTAGTAGTGGGCCATCCTACTCAGAAATGACAGGTAAGCGTGGTTGCTGTGCTATGTGCTGTGAGCTGAATCCATGCTGGATTCTTCACAAGGTGACCAGTGCATGCACTGCCACGATTGTCATGGGTATTTCAATACACACACACATAAAAAGACAACACCCTGGAGAGCTTGGTGCTTTTCACATGTCAGGGCCATCAGGAACAATCTTTGGTAATTGAAGAGTGGGATTTTTGCAGGTCCTGCTGCAGAGCTGACTCACATTCCCTGCTGTCTATACCACGAGAACCTCCATTACATTTTAGAGTCAAGAAATCTCTGTCTCTCTCTCTTGTGCTTCAGCTGCTGTCCGAGAGCCAAAATAACATGATGAAGGTGGTAAACACAGTGAGTGATGTGTTCGACTCCATGCAGAAGGAACCTGGCAGCATGAAGGTTTTCCTAAAGGCAGACTTGCAGAGGGCTCCAGTGCGCAGTGGCGTCCGACCCAGGGGCTGCTCCAGTGGAGAGGGTAAAGACTCATGTCATTAGCTAACATCCTACAGTACTCAACCATCTGGCAGTAATGATCCCTTGCTTCTTGTAGACTTTCCTTCAAACTCATCAAAATGCACTTCTTGCAAGATTATCATCCATTAACATTTAGAAAGTGAATGAAGTGCTTGTGCAATGAAGTGTTTGCTGAAATTTGATGATTTTTTTTTTTTTGCAGGCCGACCAAGAGACTGCAGTGACATCTATGCTAGTGGACAGCGTGAAGATGGGATCTACTCCATCTTTCCCATACACTTTCCCTCAGGCTTCCAGGTTTACTGCGACATGAGCACTGAGGGAGGTGGCTGGACGGTGAGGCCTGGTTCTCTGATTATCGATCCCTAGACATACTTCCTCATAAAGATCTTTATAATGAGGTTTTCCTGAAGGAGTAACTTCAAGCTTTGCATCCAAGGTGTATCCAAAGGCAGATCAGAGTTCAAAACCAGGAAGTAGATCGAAATGTTGCACATTTTTAATTCGCTACATTGATTGGCTCTACTACAATATTTTTTGAGATATTGGTGGTTCAGTCCATTGAAATGCTGTGGGGGTCCAAAAGTCTGAGATCACTAGAGAAAATGCGGCATTCTGTTTAATGCAACTGAAAGGTGTTCACTACAAATGATATCAGCAACAACTTGAATGAAAAGTAGAATCTTTGCTAGAATAAAGTTGAAGTTTGTGGAAAATCTGATGATCAAATCCATCAGCGTTCCTTCTGAACATATGCTGCAATGGTAGGAATAAGATTCTGAAAATCTGTATGACATCTTAAATAGTTTCTTCAACTTCCTGATTATTTCCAGTTATATATAAAAAGTCCCAGAATGTGGTCTTACACTTTTGTGGTACCTTCAGATACCTGACCTTCAACCTACATGTAGTTTTTTCTCGAAACACAAAGTTGTACACACACAATTGCACAGGATATTGTAACATAAAATTTTTCCTTCACTGGAACTAAGACATCCAAGGCAGAACAGGATGACAATGTGTTCCAGCATGGCAATGTCCCTGTGCACAGAATGAGCTCCATGAAGACATGGTTTGCCAAGTTTAGAGTGGAAAACTTGAGTGTCCTGCATAGAGCCTTGACCTCAATCCCACTGAACACCTTTGAGATGAACTGGAATGCCAAATGAACCCCAGGCCTCCTCACCTGACATCAGTGCCAGATCACATTAATGCTCTTGTGGCTGAATGAGCACAAATCCCCGCAGCCACACTAAAAAATCTAGTGAAAAGCCTTCCAAGAAGAGTGGAGATTATTAGAAGAGCAAAGGGAGGTTAACTCTAAAATGGGATGTTCGAGAAGCACATATGTATGTAATGGTCCATAAAAACCTTGGAATCAAGCTGTGTAATGTAGATAACAGTGAAAAGTACCAGGTGGAAATAAATAAACAGTGATTCATAATTGTATTTAGGCCTGAAGTTAGTAATCGGTTATAGCAAAAGTAGACCAAATGACAAGCATCCTTCATGCTGGGCCACCGCAGAAGCTAGTGTGTGTGCGTATGATTTATAAAATTCAAGCAATTTTTTATTAGTAATCCACTATGCTTATATAACTTGCCTCTATCTCGACTGGATAGAGTGTAGGCTGATGACCTAGAACCCATTGAAAGGGAGTTAAATGGATAGATGTATCCATAGTTAATTTTTAGAATAATCCACCCACAAAAGGTACCAACGACACTTAGCTTGATTATCAGAACAATGCTGTTGCAGATATTTTCTGATTTCTTGCTGTACCATTTCTATTTGGTCATTATTCTGAGGAGATAATCTGTTGAGAGAGCCTCGTTAACCCCAGATTCCCACCAAAGACCCTAAATATGTGTTGGAACAAGCGCTAGCCAAGGGTTTAACATGCCAGCAGGACCGTTTTGTGGAGCCTTAGAGAGAATGAGCACAGAAATGACATGACAATATGCAGGCTCATGGTGACTCCAATTTCTGGTAGTCTGGAAAAATGAAGTAAAGATACTTAGGTTACATTTGCTTACATTTTAGTCATTTTAATGTCAATCTTTATGGCAGGAAATTCACGGGCTGAACCTCTGGTATAAATGAATTCATAACAAAGCAGCTTTGAATGTATTGGAAGATAGAAGCACCATTTTTTAGGGAATCAAAAACTGTAAAAATCCTTGTGTGGTAGTTTTGTTGTTTGATTAAATTTGCTATATGTTATATGCTATTTCTTTAGACAGTCTATGAGTACGAGTGTATAATTTTTGGTACTTGCATATACGGATATGAATACTGATAGCAAAATGAGTAACCAACTTAATAGTATGCAGTCAGGGATGCCATGAAACACTTTATTTAGCTTTCTTTAAGTTGGTTGCTGCTGTGCATTATTAATAGTGAATTCTTTGTGTTAAGTTATGATTAAGATGTTATCGTGTTTTAACCTTATCTTAATAGTGAGTGCAAGGATGGCTGACCTGAGCACACAAAGGAATATCAGCGTGAATAGTCATTAAAATGAGTGTAAGGTGTCATGAATTCCAGCTTTATTCACAAGCAAAAAAATGTAGAGTGAGGGAAAAGGACGTACACTGGGGTCAGTGCTCAGTGCTCGCAGAAATGAAGTGCTCCCATGCGACAATTTCTATGTGTGTTTAATGATCGAGCTCGCTGATACTATTGTGCACGCTCAGTTCGGCCACTTTGTTCCTCTATTTAAGATAAATTTGAAAGGCTTTGTATTCGTAGGAAGATGTTTTATTTTCTCCTTTCGGTATTATCTCAAAGCACACTTTGCAGGCTGCTTTGCTTTGAGTGCTGTTGTGAAATATTTCATGTCATTGCTTTATTAGTGTGATGATTTACATTAGGCTTATGCCACATAGTAGCATGCGGTATTGGACGGTGGTATCTGAGAGAGGAAGTATATGAGTAAATGAGCACAGAATCGGATAAAGCATGATACAAGTGTCATTACTGCGTCCCTATTTTGAATCCATTACTCTGGTAGGCAATGTTTACTTTTTTCCCTGGAAATTGTTCGCTTTCAACATTTTCAACACAAAATCAGTTCAACATTTCAAGGGTGACAAGAGATGCTGAACGAATAAAAACCCATCTCTGTCATGTCTGAAGTAGGACAGCTCTTATTTGAGTAAAATAGTGCTTTATTCTGAGAATATATTGGGCTTATTATTTCCCCTCCCAAGCACATCAACATCAGTGGGATGCTGAAGAGCAAGAATGGATCTGTTTTGAGAAATTAATAGTTGCAATGTCTCTATTCATCATCTCTGGCCTCCAGCATTTTTGCTGATGAGGATGAGCTGGAGAGTAGCAGATTGAGTTCAGACAACAGAAGCGAGAGAGGATGGAGAAGGAAGTGAAGGAAGGAGGGAGGTGGTGAAGATTGAAGATTAGTGTTTAGAAAGATGAAGTGGGAAGTAGTTCTCTGGCGTACACTCCATTCAGGTCAGAGCTCTGTTTATCAAACTCATGCAAATGATACACCTTTAGACTGTTTTTTCCTGCACTTCGTTCCTTCTCTTGATACTTCATTTTCGTTTCATTTTGCTGCAAGAAATACAGAAAGATGCCTAGTCGACAGAGTGAGCCGAAGATTCATTAAAAAGCAGGACGTCTCTGTAACAAACAGTGGTTAATTGGAGCAGATACGTTTGGTGCCAAAATCAGACGTATAAACATCTGTGGAACAGCTGTGGCTGTCAGAGATGTCTGCCGTAATGGCCCTGTTCTACCTCAGTATGTACACAGGTGCAGTCTCTAAAAACTATGGCGGCAAAACCTCCACAAACCAACAAGCACTAGAGAGATTTGGAGAAATAAAGCCTGAAAAATGTCAAAGGAGTGCTTTATAATATTTGTAAATAACCCACTCTCACTTTCCCTGAACTATAAACAAAAAAACACTTTATAATATGGCTATAAACACCCTAGATTTACAGAACCGTCTGCCTACTAAGCTGCTGCCGCTTTAAACTACTGCCTCGAGCACATACACAGTAAAGCCAGAAAATTTAATGCCAAATACACTCTTTGAAGACAAAAAGCTTCCTCAAATTATTCATGTCTATAAATAAGGCAATTCATTGTTTTGTTTCACACTGAAGCTTCACATTACAACTTGACTAGCACTCTTAAGAATGTAGGTCTATTAATACCACGGTTTCTAATAAACTTCAAATCTGAAAGCGACCTGGAACATTTCCTGACGTCATGTAAAATAACTTTTCCACCATACGCAAAGAGTAAATGTCAAACCATAGCGCAGTCAGACTATTTGCTAAAAATGACATCCTAGATGTCTGAGTGATTGTGTATTTCTTCAATCAACCAAGAACCTCTGCAATCATTCCAGAACAGTGAAAAACAGAGTACAATATGACAAGAAAAAGGAAAACTGCAAATCATTTAACAATAAGGTTATGTAATGCAATGCATGCACTCGTAGAAAAACTAGATTTCAGAAAATGTAAGCTTACGATTGAATAGGAAGTAGTACGCCTCTGGGAAACAAGAAACCCTTGAGAAACCCTTACATTTTTTATTTTAAGACTCAGCTATATAAAAGCGGGGGTCAAATGAAAACCATTTATTTATTTATTTATTTATTTATTTATTTATTTCTAGGTTATTGCATATACGGTCTATGACTGCGCAGCACATACAACCTTTTTCTTTTGGGAAAGTGTAGAAAATTGTTCAAAATGTATGCACTTATGTGATACCTACAGCTTATAAAGACATTTTATCCAATTGTGTGCTTCCATCTTTGTGGCAACATTTTAGGGAAGAACCATGCATGTGTGTGATGGTCAGGTGTCCATATACATTTGGCTATTTAGTGTAGCAAACATGGTGACAACGTTTACCTTTTAATGCTTAACTGATCTCTGTTTCGAAGTTGGAGTGAAGAACAAACGCATCATTCTCTGTCCGTTCATCTTCAAACATCCTGTTTTCATTATTTTCTTTTTAACAAGCTATGTGGTCACTATTCAGACAAGAAAGGGTAAAGTCTCTGAAAATGGTTCCCTTTCTTGATAATGTCTCCATACACATTTCATAAGAGGATGTACACCGATCAGGCACAACATTAAAATCAGAAAATCAATGTTCACCTGTCATTTTGTCACTTGTCGCTAGTGCGAACGTATAATTATGAAAACACTTTGACACTTTGACTTGAGGACTACATAATTAGCAGTGTGTCAACACATATCCGTATATAAAAGTAATTCGATATCCGGATAACTCCTGGACTCATACGTAGCTTCTGTAGAGCTACAAAGCTTTATCATGTGTGCTTCAACTTCAAGGCTTTTACCTCAGTTATCATGCCGCTTGGTAAAGAGTGTGACAATCCTGACTCAGTTTGGACTTTTGTCACTGTCTGCAGGCTGTGAATGAAATGATCGGCTCTCAGCCTCATAAAGCTTGAGAGCAGCGAGAGCAAAGTGGCGTCAACTTTCACAGAGATCTGGAGCAAAAGCTTGTTTTTTGGCTTTTTAATGGGCTCTGTTTCCATAGGATGTGAAGCGTGTGGCAAAAGATTTTTTTCTGTCTTTTTTTTTTTTTGTCAAATGCGTGATGATTCAAGTTTCTGATGATTCAGTTTGCGTCAGGTTGGTGCTTCCGCTGAGCCATGCTAATAGTCTCCTGCTGCACTTTGGGATATGGAGCTGACAGTTGGAGGTTTAAAGCTCATTTAACAATGAGGGTCACATAGTGTTTTCTTTTCAGTCGCCTTCTGGCATTTTCGAACTTCTGATTACTTTACGCTTCAATTCACTGGTTCGATTGGGTTTTTTTTGAACCAACATAAACATTTTAACAAGTGAAATGCCCTGAGGAAAAATAAAGTATTAAGCAATAAATAAATCATAATGCTTTACATTACAGGTTCCATTAAATATCTCTAAGTCTAAGCTGAATTGCTTTTCAGCTTCAGTTCAGAATTTTGTCATATCATTGTGTAAATTTTTATTTATTTATTTACTATCTATTTATTAAAGGAGATGTCCTTAAAAGTTATTTTAAATTAAATATGTTGCGGACAATGGGGGCATGGTGGCTTAGTGGTTAGCACGTTTGCTTCACACCTCCCCAGGGTTGGGGGTTTGATTCCCGCCTCTGCCGTGTGTGTGTGGATTTTGCATGTTCTCCCCGTGCCTCGGGGGTTTCCTCCGGGTACTCCGGTTTCCTCCCCCAGTCCAAAGACATGCATTGTAGGTTGGTGTCTCTAAATTGTCCGTATTGTGTGATTGTGAGAGTGTGTGTGTGCCCTGCGATGGGTTGGCACTCAATGGGTTGATGCCCAATGATGCCTGGCAGCACAGGCTCCCCGTGACCCGAGAATAGATCGGATAAGCGGTAGACAATAAATGAATGAATGTTGAGGACACGACAATGCTAAAAGAAGCAAAAAAAACATTTCCGTTCTTAAAATATGGCTTTTTATTTTTATTTATTTTATTAAAGATTATTTTTGAGAGACAGGAATCAACTAAACCGGTCCTGCTAGAGGAATTTCTTGAAATGATAAAATAAAGCAATGCAAGATAAAGATAAAGCAATAAAGCATCGGAGTGGACATTGAAGCAGCGTGAAATGTTTTGCATGTCTGGGTTAAGTCCACAGCAGTGGAATGAATTATATCAATCTTGTTTCAGTCTTCTCAATCTGAAAGGAGACGTAAAACTCCTTGAAAGAAGACATCCTGGCCTGCTGTCCCCAGATCAATCCTTCTCTTTGGTGTAATTTTTTCTGCACTCAAATCTCTGAGATGCAGCTTGGTGGAAGGGTGAAAAAAGGGTCCATTTTGATGCGGGAACGTTAAAAGATGATGAGAGTTAAAAGGTACATACTAGGGAGGCCTACCTCTCCTTTTCTTTTTCCATCTCTGTGGTTTGAATTTTGCATGACCACTAAAGGTCTGAAGCGCTAAGGATTCGTGGAATTGCTCTATTTATATTCTCAAAGCTGAAATAGCAAGCCTGTAGTTTAGGGTTAGTGACTGAACTCTGCATACTTAATCAGACAGCCTTGCAACTGATCGCTCAGAAAATAGGGTTTTTTTTGCTTTTTTTGCAATTACAGCCTCAATGTTAGCTAGCTTAAAAAATTATAATCATCCTTATATTTCAAGCCGCAGAGTTGACCGAGCGACAGAATTTATTCCATTCGCAAGACAATATTGTATTATTGATGTCATGACTGTTATTTGGTAAAAGGAAGAGAAATCCTTTATTTATATCAGCTGGCTATATGACTAGAGGGAAGGTGCCTCTATTGAAATATTCACTATAAAGGGAATTGCACAAATGCTTGGTCAGAAGTATGACAGCATTCACTTTGTGTCGTGTTTGAGTAAAAGTGGCAAACCAATTCTCAGAGTGCCCTAGAGTTTGAAAGCTCCCTGGGTTTCTTTTCAACCTCAGCAGGACTTGGCACTTTATATGTTTGTGAATAAAGTCTGCACAGAATTCACAATAAATATAGTTTCTTTTAAAGCATACATTTTACTTTTTCATCTACACAGTAAAGCAGCAGGCCTTGAGGACATTACTGCTGTCCAACTTCATTATCCAACACCAGCTCCCGCTGTCACCTTTTAGCAGCTCCATTAATCCCAAGACATTAAGGATTGACAGACCTTGAGCTATTTACATAAACCCAAAAGGATGGACTACGACAACATGTAGAGCTCTCTATATCGCTTATGAACCTTTTTCTCAAACAAGAAGACTACATTTTTGCAAAAGTGTATTATTCACATTTGGTAAAAAAGGCTTTATTGTGCATATGTATAATAATGTCCTTCAGATCTCAAACATTTGAATAACCCGAAAAAAGGTGGCCTGCTGAGAGATGATTAAACCTGCATTATAATTATGATGTGAAAATGTCTTCAAGGTCCCTAAACATCTATTAACAGTCAGTGGGGCAGTCAAGACCATGTCAATCAAGATCAAGGCAGAGCAAAAGCCAGACCAACCAGACCAAGACTTTAAAGATTTAGAGTATGGCTGTTTTCACACCTGTGGGGCACAGTGGCTTAGTGGCTAGCGCGTTTGCCTCACGCCTCCAGGGTTGGGGGTTCGATGCCCGCCTCCGCTGTGTGTGTGGAGTTTGCATGTTCTCCCTGTGCCTTGGGGGTTTCCTCCCCCAGTCCAAAGACATGCGTGGTAGGTTGATTGGCATCTCTAAATTGTGTGAGTGAATGAGAGTGTGTGCGTGCCCTGCGATGGGTTGGCACTCTGTCCAGGGTGTATCCTGCCTTGATGCCCAATGACGCCTGAGATAGGCACAGGTTCCCCATGACCCGAGAATAGTTCGGATAAGCGTTAGACAATGAATGAATGAATGTTTTCACACCTAGCTTGTTTCAGTGTTCTTACAATAGCTGAATATTTTGTGAATATTTTTTTGTTTGTTTTTCATTTGTTTCAGTGGGTTTCACCCTGCACTAATTTTCAAATGGACTAAAGGGTTGAAAATATAGTGGTGTGTGATTTGATGGATGGTTCTCTGATTGATGTTGGTTCTCTCATGAATTGTAGTAGTAATAATAATAATAATAATAATAATAATAATAATAATAATAATAATAATAATAATAGTAGTAGTAGTAGTAGTACTGGTACCTTTATTTAAGTTAAAAGAAGCAACATTTGCATTCAATAAAAGAAGAGTTGTGAATGAATGTGCATGATTAAAAACTAGTTCAAAAACTACAATAAAACTTAATTTAATAGTGAAATACAGAATGGGGGAAGAAAAATGACAGTATAGAATTTAAAACAAAACAAGTCTTCAGACTCAGAGAGCATCCTTAAACAGGTTGCCTTTTTAAATGAGAGCACACCAAACATTTGAGTGCATTTTAGTAAGGAAAAACATAATATTCAACATAGGCTTAGTGGTTAGCACGTTCACCTGACACCTCCAGCCTCCTGGGTTTGAGTCCCGCTCCTGCTCACTGTGTGCCCACAGTTCAAAGATTAGGCTGATTGGAATCTCTAAATTGCCCGTAGTGTGTGATTGCATGAGTGAATGAGTGTGTGTGCGCCCTGCGATGGGTTGGCAATCTGTCCAGGGTGTATCCTGCCTTGATGCCCGATGATGCCTGAGGCACAGGCTCCCTGAGAATGGATTGGATAAGCGGTACAGACAATGGAAAAAAAAAAAATATTCAACATGGTGTATGGAATGGAAGAGCTCGAGTGGCCTGCATAGAGACTGGATGTTACAAAGACATCTTAAACAATGTGTGCTTAAAAATTTGTGGCAAGACCTACATGTAGGCTTGATGGTCAGACGTCCACATACTTTTCAACGTATAGTGTCTCATGTACTCATGTAATACTTCGGGACAGATATTCAGTTAGAAACTCAAACCTTTCTTCCACCAAATAGTTAAAAAATGAGTGCAGAGCAGTTATTTCAATGTCTTGTATACGTTCATAATAGAAATAGCTGTCTTTATACTAGCTTGAATGATGACCAAGGTCATGTTAACCTTCATACTGATAGGGTATAGCTGCATAAGCTAGAACCCACTCACTATGTCTTAAAGACAAAACATGGCTGCGGATATGCACTAATAAAGATGGCAGAAAGGTCTTTAAAAAACTGCTTCAGGAGTCCAGGCTTGACTACTAGCCCAGCTGCGATATGACTGTTCTTACTCAGTTTGTCTTCTGAGTACCCTCGGTGCCCATTTATGTGACAAAGGTAGGTGCAGAGTGTTAAGTGCTGTGTGGAAATATGCCAAAGAGACACCGATGGTATCTGTAGCTGGTCACCTCAGATGCTATCTGGATAATCCTCGATAACCTCGACTGGATTTCTGTGATTTGCTGGTAGAGGAGCTGCAAAAGTCCATTGTCACGATTCAATTTGAATCCCATTAGCAGGGTGTTTAATTGCTAATGGGTTGCAGATGGTCCCAATGATTTCGTCTGGCCACTTTTCCCTCTTCTATCTAATTGCACAGACTGCATATTACATAATTAACAAGTATTTACAGATTGCACTGAGGGTATATTAATCCCTCTGTTCTTTGCCATGTTCTTCTCTGAGTTTTAATGCTGTTAAACTCTTCAACTGACATTTGTAATTAGAACTCATGCAGAGTGATGGACAGCACTGAAATCAGAGTCATAACGGTTACTATAACTGTTACCTTTTTTTTTTTAAGTTTCTCGGTGTAGTTTTTCTGCAGTGATTAAAGGAGCAATGGAGAGCGCAGTGTAAAGTGGAAGCTCTTTTGTCAGAAATGGAGTTATTGGACGTGCCGGATAAGCACACTCCATAACGTGAAGGGAAATGAGCTGGCATGAGTCTTCACGTCAGTAGCATGCATCATTTCAGAATGTGCTATCTCCAGTTTCCTGTGCTGGATTAAGAGCCTGAGATGATTAGGTGTGCGGTGACTCAGCGGCCTGTGTAAGCCGGGTTCTTTGAAGTGTGTGTGTGCGCGCGCGCGTCTGTCTGCCTGTCTATCTGTCTTAATAGCTATGCACCCTTTTTCATGGTACATTCACAACAAATCTGGCCCAGAGGAAGGCAGAGAAAACTTTGGATGCTATTTTTAGTTCATTGTCCAGCAGTTTGAGAGACAACCAGAATAGGCACAGAATTGACAGAAAAAAGCGATTTCGTTATTACTTTGGTGTCACAAGAAGTCTATTTATTTATTTATTTATTTATTTTAAATCTTTGTCTGTGCATTTGCAGTGAATCTACCAAAAACTGTGCACCTACTACTTTTTGATAGCATTACATTTGGACTTCACTAAGATTTGGGCTACATATACTGAGGATCCTGAGAATCCCGTATACTGAGGATTTAATACTGATAATCCACAAATCTCTACTCCGACTACTGACTTAAAAGTGTTACTCAGGAAATCAGTTCGGTAAGAAGGTTTTATATACGTTTCTCGTATATATATATATATATATATATATATATATATATATATATATATATATATATATATATATATATATATATATATATATATATAGTATCTAGCAACTGTCTAAGCTGCTGTAACACAAAAATTTTCATTGGATCAAAAAAGTGTCTGTCTGTCTGTCTGTCTTTCTGTCTGTCTGTCTGTCTGTCTGTCTATCTATCTATCTATCTATCTATCTATCTATCTGTCTATAGAAGTTTCATAGTGTTTTGTAGGTAGCAGCCTGTTGCACTGTCCTGTTTCAACATATTGATGACAATAATAAAAATAAAATAATAAATGATAATAAAAATGTGTAAGTTTTGCTTGTTCCCCCCTTCTACGCTGTCATTCTCGAGAGGAGTAAACAAAGTAAGAATTTCATTGTACTAGTACATATGACAATAAAACTCTTGAATCTTGAACCATATATACAATAATAACCGTTTAAAGTATGTTAATAATAACTCTTTCATCTTAACAAAACATATTGTGCTGTTTGTAATCCTGTAATTCAGCTGTGGTCTATAACACACACACAGAACCACGCTCTCTCTCTCTCTCTCTCTCTCTCTCTCTCTCTCTCTGTCTGTCTGTCTCTCTCTCTCATCATTATTGATTACTCTTGTTCACAGTCAGAATTAAATGCGCAAATGGATGCTGTCATGCTGCACTTGCTACAGTGTGCATTCTGGACTACTGTTCATTCCCACCATGCTATTGATTAGTGCCATTATTAAGTCTTTTATTTTAATGTGTTTTATAAGGCAGTAAAAAAATTCTTTGGAATAGAATTGGAGTACAAAAACAGTTTGTTCTTTTGATTTTATCTTGTTCTGCTGTGGTAGACTTGTGTGTTGATAAGCCTCTTACACTGCCAAAACACCGTAATTGGACTGAAGAACGGCACTTTTTGAAATTCAAAGGATAATATAAGATTAGACAGGAACTGATTTTTTTCCTCCACATCTGTAATTTAGAACGTTGCATTTGGCGGTTAGAAGCAAGACAAGTTAAAGTGTCGCTCTTTTTATCTGTCTGCAGTGTCATCGGTGCCACCAATCAGGGATCAGAGATGTGCAAAGGAGGTTCTGTGAACACGATGTGTCTCCCCAACATGTTAAAGGTTTTTTTTTTAACAGTCAAATGCTGTCATTGATGGACGTGCGTAATTTGGATGGTGTAAGGAACTATAGAGAGACTGTAAATTGAAACAAAACACATCAATGCTTTCAGTTTGCTACATTCCTGTGTAGAATTGCTAGATTTTGGGGCTATGCTCATTTAATAGAGTGGATCGATCACTGCAGTCACTGATCGTGTGTTTCTCGCTGTCTTACAGGAGGCCTGCAGTAGTTCAGCAGACAATAACTGCACTATTGAATCAGATAGGACCCAGCTGTGTGGCTGTGGGCATACTCACTTTTTCATCGCTCTCTCCTCAAGGTACTTCTGGACCCCGTACAGAGGAGGTGGAGCTGAGTTGATTGACATGTTGACGAGTGTGTCCTGCTCTCAGTGCTCACTGGCTAGTGTATTTGTCATTGCAGTAGATTGTTATCCTCTCACTGCTGTACCTTCCTGTCTATAGGAGCAGCCTGCTGGGGAAAACGACAGAAGCACATACTTCGTTTTTCTGTCATTTTAGCAGCAGGGCTTGTTTTTTCCCACTTTTGTATTTGGTTGGCAGTTATATGAAACCAAACCTTCTATTGGCCAATAACACCCTAAAGAAATGAAGATCTCTGCTGCAGCCTTGCACTTTCATAAATGCACACCTTAACTTTACAATAAATGGTACATTACTCCACTACTTCAATACATAACTATTAAATGTATTAACCATTAACTAATGACAGTAGTGATAACTATCATACCTAACATATTATATTTTGATAATAATAATAATAATAATAATAATAATAATAATAATAATAATAATAATAATAATAATAATAAATATTATTATTAGTATTATAACAATTATAATAATTATAATCTGATTGGTCAATAGGTGTTGATACAACAGCAACTCATAAGGCAATTCGTGTAAAATTCATGCTAACGTATTATTGTTTCAATAGTAATAGCTCATTACTCAGAAAATGTGTACATATCCACATAATGATAAGATTTATAAACATTAATTAAAAGATAAAAAATAGTTACATTAATAAATGATTCTTTATATGTTATTACAATATTTCACAAAGGAAAACCTATAATCACTGTAATCAATATTATGGTGAAGCGTTCTGTAATTAGAAATGGTTAAAAAGTATAAAGTGTCATTCTTTAATAAATATAAATCATATAAATTTCACTTCAGTATAATATTAAGCTTAATGCATTAATTAATTACACTAATGATTAGCATGAGTAACATTAGTTCCATGTAAATTAATATAGGCCTATCAATGTTCAAAATATTTAAAATGAAATGAAATTAATACTTACAATTAAGTAATTAAAATTACTTAAAAGATTTTATGCTTATACTTCATTTATTTATTAGCAAATATTTTATAACCTGCATTATAAACATTGGACATTTTTGGTTCTGAAAGCTGATTAGCTGAGCCTCTATATACGCTTAAGCCATAATTTTTGTCTGATATGTTGCTTAGCAACTAACCCTTAGCATTAACAGATGACTTTGAGTGGTAATTATTTGTGAACATTATTAATAATGAGTGAAATTATTTATGAAACATTGTATTTTATCATACTTTTGTCACCTTTTTATGGACTGTGCCTAAGATCACACGTTCCCATTACATAGTCATTGTAATGCATGAGCTGTAATCACTTATTGCTTTAATTCACGCTACAGAACAATGTGGATCAACACATGAAAAGGACAAAAGGACAACAGGTGGAGCCACACACATAGCTGCACATGGCCTCCACACACTCAGACACCTTTTTACAACCATTATTCTCTAATTCAACAAGGTCATCCCTCTGTGTTATAGCCTTTCCACAAAAGTGGGCTGGCGTACGTGGCAAAGCAGTGTAATCTGCTGCTGAAGCTCATCGGAACTGAAGGACTAGTGTCAGCTATTGTGTGCTCTGCTGCCAGTGGACATTCGTTATAGGGAGAGAAATTGCTTTGTGGACGCACTGTGTGAAGGCTGAAGCATATTTATGATGGATATGAAGAGAAACTGAGGGAAGAAACTACACACACCCACTTTGACTCCATCTAATGCCATTATAACGTGTGTGGGTTTTTTTTTTTTTTTCTTTTAGTTTACCCAGTATATGAGATGATACAGTAAGCAGGTTTACTGTAGAGATATTACCCAAAGCTACACCTTTCATTCACAGCCAGTCATCTCAGGAGTGCTCAGGCTCATGCCAGGCAATGCTTTCTGTTTTTAATTTAACATATTATCGCCAGTCCAAGCTGCCATGGTAGGGATATGCTTATCTTATGAAATATTTATTAAAACACAGGATTTTTGCTGTTTTTTAATAGGTCTGTACTCAAGGTGCAATGAAGATTTAGAGCTCTGGCTTCTGAAAGATGACTTGATAAGTAGTTACAGAGATTACGGTGAATAATTAAAATCTCTCTGGTTCCTTTGTGGATTGGAGTAGGATTGAGAAGGAGGATTTATTCTGAGTCGAGCCACAGCTATTCATTTTAAATGCAGCCCCAAGCACCTGCATGGAGCGCTCGCATGTTGTCTCAGGAGAAGTGCTGTGCTTTCCATGATGCTTGAAAGGTACAGCTCCAAGGCCTGTGGAGATCTGGGCTGTACTCTATACATCCACACAAACATGCCTTCAGTAACAGCTAAACCACCATAACAAGCTTGTGCTGAACCGCAGTCAGCTTCCTTCAGTAGGAGGCTGTTGATCGCTGTCAAACACACCCACAGAGGCAATATTATGATTTCTAATTCAGGCCAGAGGAAGTGTTGACATCATTGTGGATTTAAATTATATAGCTCCCTGGTGTGTTTGCATGTATAGATGTGTGTTCTCATCCTTATGGTGCAGTGCTGAGCACATGGCCTTGCCTCATTTCCAATACTATCCAGTTTTTGTTTTCCTTTGCCGGCATTTTCGGCAGTCATTGATCCGCTGCTTGCTTGATTAATCTTCGATAAGGGCATCAGCAGTCAATTAGTGTACTTACAAAGCCCGGATTTTTTTATTTTTTTTGGGCAACTCGATGACATGTAAGACACTATTTGACCATCTGACAATCACACTAATGTGATATCTGAACATCCATTAAAGATTTAGTCCCTTTTTTGCAATTATAATAATCTCTACTCTTCGGGTAAGGCTTTCCACTAGATTTTAAAGCATGGCTTTATGATAATTTGTGCTCATTCAGCCTCAAGAGCATTAGTGAGGTTGCTGTTGGGTGAGGAGGCCTCTGATGTGGGGTGCATTCTGCGTTCCACTTCATCCTAACGGTGTTTAGTGGGGTTGAGATCAGGGCTTTCTAGAGGATGCTCAAGTTTTTATAATGTGGTAAACCACATCTTCATTGACAGCTCTGAACTACTGTAGACCCATTAGTTCCAGTGAAGGGAAATGTGTGGAGGGTAATGTTACAGCACGCCATAGAATTGTGTGCTTCCAACTAAGAGGAAACATTTTACTATGACACACTCTATAGGAGTGATGGTTTAGCGTCTACAAATGTTTGGCCATATAGTTTATCTATTTGAAATAGGGCTATTTAAGTGTATACTTGGTCAAGTAGAAGGGCTAGAGAATGACATTAAATTGACATTGTTTTTTCCCCATGAGAGTAACAGAAGAGAGCACTGATAGAGTATAATAATGTATGCTACTCCTGTTTATGTGTAGTTAGAAAAGATACCTGGATTGTTATTGCACACAAATAGTTTCACTAAAGTCATATACTCTATGAATAAATGTCAATTATCTAACTGTATAAAACCAATTTGAATCTCAATGGGGGACACTAAAGTCTGCCTTAAATAAAGAACAGTGTTATATGTTTCTATTGACAAGCAAACTCTTATTGCCTAACATACACCGGCCAGGCATAACATTATGACCACCTGCCTAATGTTGTGTTAGTCCTCCTTCTGCTGCCAAAACAGCCCTGACCCGTCATGCACTGTGTATTCTGACACCTTTCTATCAGAACCAGCATTAACTTCTTCAGCAATATGAACAACAGTAGCTCGTCTGTTGGATATGACCACACGGGCCAGCATTCCCTACCCACGTACATCAGTGAGCCTTGGCTACCCATGACCCTGTCGCCGGTTCACCACTGTTCCTTTCTTGGACCACTTTTGATAGATACTGACCACTGCAGACCGGGAACAACCCACAAGAACTGCAGTTTTTGAGATGTTCTGATCCAGTGGTCTAGCCATCACAAATTGACCCTTGTCAAACTCGCTCAAATCCTTACGCTTGCCCATTTTTCCTGATTCTAACACATCAACTTTGAGGACAAAATTTTCACTCGCTGCATAATATATCCCACCCACTAACAGGTGCCATGATGAGGAGATAATCAGTGTTATTCACTTCACCTCTCACTGCTCATAATGTTATGCCTGATCGGTGTACACTAGCTAATTATTGTTTTAGTGTTTATTATCATATATATTAACTTGCACGTAACTGTTTGTGTGATGGCATCTGCATTGTTCATATATTCAAGTGGAACTTTAAACCTATATTTTCATATTTATGTCCTTCAGGTGTTCCAGCGCAGAGAAGACGGCTCTGTAAACTTCTACAGGGATTGGGCTGCATACCAAGAGGGATTTGGCAAGATTACAGGGGAACACTGGCTTGGTAAATTCAGCTTTCTGGAGTTATTTCAATTTCCCATTTGTTTATTTATTTTTTATTTTCATAAAATTATTACCATGAACAATATTGTTGTATACAGTCAAACCTTTTACAGATGAAGCGATCATTTTAGCAGACAAATGCAAAAGCTTCTGGAGTGGATGCTTTTCTTTCCTGCTGAGCAGTTAACAATATGTTGAAGTTGGTAATTGCTCCAAATCCAGATAAACATTAGGCTGTTAGAAATAAACGGTTTCTGAAAAGTATAGCGTTGGGAAAATTACCTATAATTTCCTGCACAAGGAGGGCAAGAAAACTGTGTTGTTGACATAATAATTCAGTGAAAAAGTTTACAAAACTGTGGTAAGGCTGCCTTTTAAGGCTTAAAAAAGTAATACAATTTATTAGGTATTGAACTGACATGTTCAAAGAGTCTATGTGATGCATTCATTCATTCTTCATGATGCAAAATATGAGCTAACCTGACAGGATTTCTAAAATAGTTTTTAAGTATTCAGTACAGTATATACTGTATATATGTATTCTCTCTGTGGGTCATAATGTTATGCCTGATTCGTGTATGCCTAGCTTAGTTATTGACAGGTGTATCTTTGACATTTTAGCAACCATGCTAAATACTAAGCACTGTATTTAGCTAAGCAAATGGCACCTAGACAAAATTTAGCAGTTTTAGCTTACACTTTAGCTAAACTTTCTAGTTTAAGAAATGGATCTCAGTCTTTATTTTATTAGGATGTCCAAATAGTTTGCCATTGAAACTGGAGTTTTATTCCTGGTCAGAGTGTGTCGGGGAAAATGGCTCATATCATTGCACCTGAGGTAAAGCTGTAGGTGTGGGGGAGGGGTGGTCTGTATGAGTGTTGTCTTCAGTGGTGCTGAGGCGTTGGGATATTTTCTCGGTGTTTTGGTCTCCTGGCCACATGAGAACAGCATTTTGGATCACTAAAATACCCTTAAGGATTGAAAAAAATTCAATTGTACTTTCACTGTTTTCATGTGGATGGGGAAAAACTTTTTTTTGAAAAGACATTACACGGCCAACCTACACAGGCTTGTGCAGTTTTTGAGTTATAATATTCTAGGATTTGGTTTATCTTGAATGCTGATGTGGTCATTCCTCTGTAATATCTTATTTGATGAGGTAATTTCAGTGTAATTTTGTTTTATTTTACTATTACACCATTGTGCAGAGATGATCCGCATTGAACTGCTCCTGAATCCACTCCAATAGTGCAAACTATACCACAGACAGAGATTTTTTCATTTTAGAACTTTTTGACCAGAGCTTACATGCTTGTCAGCATTTTCATTTCTTTCCTCCCTCCCTCCCTCCCTCCCTCCCATCCTTCCTTCCTTCCTTCCTTCCTTCCTTCCTTCCTTCCTTCCTTCCTTCCTTCCTTCCTTCATCTCTCACATCCTTCCTTCCTTCCTTCCTTCATCTCTCACATCTTTCCTTCCTTCCTTCATCCCTCACATCCTTCCTTCATCCCTCACATCCTTCCTTCCTTCCTTCCTTCCTTCCTTCCTTCCTTCCTTCCTTCCTTCCTTCCTCACATCCTTCCTTCCTCCCCTCCTCACATCCTTCCTTCCTTCCTTCCTTCCTTCCTTCCTTCCTTCCTTCCCTCCCCTCCCTCCTTCCGCTCCCTCCCCTCCCTCCCTCCCTCCCTCCCTCCTTCCTCCCTCACATCCTTCCTTCCTTCCTTCCTTCCTTCCTTCCTTCCTTCCTTCCTTCCTTCCTTCCTTCCTTCCTTCCTTCATCTCTCACATCCTTCCTTCCTTCCTTCCTTCCTTCCTTCCTTCCTTCCTTCCTTCCTTCCTTCCTTCCTTCCTTCCTTCATCTCTCACATCTTTCCTTCCTTCCTTCATCCCTCACATCCTTCCTTACTTCCTTCCTTCCTTCTTTCCTCCCTTCCTTCCTTCCATCCTCACATCCTCCCCTCCTCACATCCTTCCTTCCTTCCTTCCTTCCCTCCCCTCCCCTCCCCTCCCCTCCTCCTTCCCTCCCTCCCCTTCCTCCCTCCTTCCCTCCCCTTCTTCCCCTCCCTCCTTCCCTCCCCTCCCTCCCTTCCCACCCCACCCTCTCTTCCTCCCCCCCACCCTCCCTTCCTTCATCCCTCACATCCTTCCTTCATCCCTCACATCCTTCCTTCCTTCTTTCCTCCCTTCCTTCCTTCCTTCCTTCCTCACATCCTTCCTTCCTCCCCTCCTCACATCCTTCCTTCCTTCCTTCCTTCCCTCCCCTCCCTCCTTCCGCTCCCTCCCCTCCCTCCCCTCCCCTCCCCTCCCTTTCTTCCCCTCCCTCCTTCCCACCCTCCCTCGCTTCCCTCCCCACCCTCCCTACCCCTCCCTTCCTCCCCCCCACCCTCCCTTCCTTCATCCCTCACATCCTTCCTTCATCCCTCACATCCTTCCTTCCTTCCTTCTTTCCTCCCTTCCTTCCTTCCTTCCTCACATCCTTCCTTCCTTCCTTCTTTCTTCCTTCCCTCCCCTCCCTCCTTCCGCTCCCTCCCCTCCCTTCCTTCCTTCCTTCCTTCCTTCCTTCCGCTCCCTCCCCTCCCCTCCCCTCCCCTCCCCTCTCCTCCCCTCTTTCCACTCCCTCCCCTCCCTCCCTCCCCTCCCTTCCTTCTTTCCACTCCCTCCCCTCCCTCCCTCCCTCTTAACTGTTAGGATGCCGTGTTCTCAATTACTGACATATGGCAACCGAGAAATTTGTGAAGCATTCCCAAGAACTGTTGTTGGGATGTAGATGTAGGGAAGACAGGAAGAGTTACTGGGTCAACTTGAGCAGGAATAGACTGAGACTTTAATGAGGAGAAATAAAATACAGAGGGGAGAGTGTTATCTGGAAGAGTTCCTCTCGCAAGACCATTCTGCTAAAACTGCCATCAATGTGAAGGAGGTCTGGAATTAATGACATACTTCTGTTAAAACTGCTGACTTGGGCAATAATGTCCAATAGGGAGAGAGACTGTAATGCATTTTATGTAATTCCTACTTGCAGAGGCTTAGCAAGGGGAGATGAAGTTGGTTGATGTAGCAAATACTGCATTCGGATGATTATATACATGTAAAATGGCATTGATTTGCATAGTAATTGCCTTATAATAATGTCTAAAAAAAGCCACCATTCGGATTATTCCTTATTATGATTCGTCCCCAGATGTCAAAAGACAACCTCTGTTAGTTTCTTTAATCACATTTTATGTTATATTATGGTGAGAATGCGGATTAACCAATTGGAATTAAGCTAGCATTACACTGTAAGCATAGGGATATCAAGGAGACAGCAGATGAGCTACTGAGGGTTTATGCCCGAGAAGAAAAGATGAGTAGATCTGATTTTATATGTCATTTTCCCTATTACTAGGATGTTATTTTAATCATTTTCATTGACTGTCATAAAGGCACTATTTCCTACACCTATTAACCTTATTAGTATAGGAAGATTGGCTATAGATGTGCCTTAACTGGTTAACAGAATATGGCAATGTGCCTACTTCTGTCTGTCTGCCTGTCTGTCTGTCTCTCCTACACCCATTCAAGATACACGAGCATGTCACACTTATCAGTTTAATTGTACAAATCAGAGTGATTATATTCAGAATATCACCCCTGAAGTTTATTACTGGCTACAGAGAAATTTCAGCAAAAATCCTTTACATTGCATCATGACAGAGTTGATGATGGATTCAAGGGGTGGAGTCAATATAGATTCTCTTGAAGAGAGATGCAACAAATATAGTGGCCACTGACAAGTACACAAATATATTACCTGATGTGTCTAGTAGCTGCAGGAATAGTAGTGTATGACTGTATGCTATAGAAAACATTATATAAAGTAAATGTTCTTTATATTGACAGATGTGTACATACAGTATGTGTATAAATGGGAATGTCTTTCTTTGTGCGTATGTGAACCGTATACTTTTAAGGCATGTCGAGCCTAAACAAGATAAATGGCTGTTTTATTTATTTACCTGCAAGATTTCTCTTACTTTATCAGCGTCTGAAGATAGAGAACGTTTGTCAGAGTTATTCACAATTGTCTCATAACACAGTGCTATTGATTTCACAGTACAGCTTGGTCAGAAGATATTGATTAACTTTCTATTAACGCTTCTATTACAGCTTGCCTGCTGTAGCTCAGATAACTAATTATTGCATTAATGCACAAGTTATTACAAGTTAATGCACTTATTTGGTGCATAGGTTGTAATTTCTATAATCACTTATCCATGGACGCTCCACATATTTTAGAATTATATTATAAGCATAAGTCTAATAATAAACAATTTCATACTTATATTTGTTGATATGGTGAAATTTTCTGTAAAGAGTTGTTTAATTACATTTATGGAAATTGTCTTCAGAGGTTTTTCACCATCAGAAGGTCCTCAAGACAGAGAGCTCTGTGCTTTTTGTTCTCTTATTAACATGACAAGTGACAAGATTTTTGTTTTATTAATACCAAGTAATAACAGGAACACATTTTTTCATTGTAACTATAAACTGTAAAACATGTTACAGTGCAACACATCATTCAATAATATACTATTAAATTGTAGTCATTGGCAAAGGTTCTGTAATATAGCAGAAAATAAAACACTGAGATGTACTGTTGCTATAAAATAAACTCCTTTGGGCTGTAACTCCACTTCATGCAAGTCCAACGTCACGTTATTCTGTTCTTGATTATTTTCCTGTAACACTTTTCACCCTCATATGTCATTCTTAAACACCTCTAGCTGAGAAGACTATTTCAGAGACAAAGCTGGCATCTTATTTACCTTGCTGTTCAGGGCAAGAGTGTGTGGCATTGACTGTGTGTCTGTTCATGTCCAGTAATGTGGAATGACGGGCCTGTCACTCACTGAATGTGATCTCCCTGAGATTGATGATCTTTATGAAAAGAGGAATGACATTTGCCACGGCAGATTATTCTGACTCCAGCCCTATAAAGAAACCTGGCCTAAAGCACTGACCTGAAGTCTGGGCCCAGAACCCATGGTGGTGTATTGTTTGGATGCTGAGGGAGATGCCCTTATTTTCTGTGGACTGAAGAACCTGGTGGTTCTGTCTGATAATGGAGCTCCAGGATACCACTGCTGTCGATGAAGATTAGCCTAAAACTCTTGACCATTTACTAATCAATAAGGCATGAGGAACCAGAGCACAATTAACCTACAGGGCCAGAGAGATGAGCTGGAGGGGAAAAAATAAAACGCATAAACAGTACACAGGCATCAGGGAGAAAAAGAGACAGAGAGAGAGAGCACAAGCAACAGAGCCTTCAGCAAAGACAGAGAAACAGAGAGACATAAACATCCCATCTCCGATAAAAATAAAACAAGGAACTTTTATAACACTGCAAAAACTTGCCAGTGCTTAGGGTGAATATTCAAATCATTGTAGCAGCTCATTAGCAATGAGCCAATTCATTATAGAGATATAAATATTAATGTATTTTTATGTCATCAAAGGAGCAGACTTGAATTACCATGCTATAATTTCCCTTTGTTGTGCATCATCACATCTACTCTCAATCCTCCTATCAGAGAAATATAAATAAACTTTGCCCTTTTCACTAATTTTGAAGAGAATCACAGTATTTTAATAGAAATGTTCACTCTCACTCTCAAATACAGTGCTCACACAAAACTCAAGTGCTCATCAGTGGCTCATTTTTCTTGTTTATATACCCCTACATGTACCTCCCACACACACACACACACACACACACACACACACACACACACAGTTTTATGAAACCAGGCATTTTGAGTGGAATTTAAAAAATCAAGCCTTTTTATGATACATTTTCTTGGTACTGATAAAAAAGAAAAATTGGCCTTAACTTATATGAAATCAATAACACTATATATATCTCTAAACTGTTGCCACAGAGTTGGAAGTACACAATTATATAGAATATCTGTGTAAGCTGTGACGATCCCCCTGTGAACAAAGCAATCTCCATGAAGACATAGTTTGTCAAGCTTGGAGTGGAAGAACTCAAGTGTCCTGCACAGAGCCCTGACTCTGACTCAACCCCGCTAAACACCTTTAGGATGAACTGGAAAACCGACTGAACTTAAACGTCTTCACCCAACATCAGTGCCTGATCCCACTAATGTTCTTGTAGCTGAATGATCACAAATCCCCATAGCCACACTCTAAAATCTAGTGGAAAGCCTTCCCAGAAGAGTGAAGGGTTAGTCTAAATGACTGGTTGAAAGGTTTATATATTAAAAAAAAAAGACCTCAAAGGCTTTGACTTTAATCTCAGAATGAGAAACGATCTGATCTAGGCTCCTTAACCTTTAAGGAATCCGCCAGAGCGACAGGCTGAGGAAGACTTCAATTTCTAAGGTTTTTCTGTACTTGCAACATTTTCTAAAACCTTTCCTAGTTAATGTTTTTTCATTTCTTAAAGTGGTTCTACTTAGAACCTTTATAGAGAAAAAAATCCAAGCCAAATTTTAGGGTGCTAGATGAAAATACTTTCAAGTGTGTAAGCTTAGGTGAAAGAAACATTAAGAATGCTAGAACATTCTATTAAACCTATATCTCCTGAAGTATTTTTGGAAACAAGTTCTTAACAGTATTTAACTGATACCGGCTGCAGCACTTCTGAAACCCAGCCCAGGCCTGAGTCATCAAAACTGGAGTAGCTTAAATCCACAATCTCACAGAAACAGCCTTTGCTTGTCTGATAAACGCAGTGATGGTGTGAGAGGTCAGAACACTGAGTCATCACCTCTGTGGAGCTTTGGCTGAGAGACCAGAGCTGCAGTGTATCGGCTTTTGGAAATGGTTCTAATTTTAATCTCCCCAATGCTGGCAAGAAAAGTCTTTTTGAGGAAGTTGGTGTGAGACCTATTTTGGAGCTGAAATTAATTAGTTATTTCTTGTTGTTCATTATATTGCAACACATTTGGATTCTCCGTTCTGATTGGTCAGAAGGTGTTGATTTATTTTCTATAACAGCAGCTCTAGAAGTCGTTCCAGCTACAAGGCAAATCAAAGGTTTCTATTAAAGTCCTCGATCTTATCTGTATCTAGATGATCATATCTGTAGTAGCTATTAATTTACATGGACCTTTTTTTGCAGATGTTCCATATAATCTAATAATAAATGCTTGAATTTGTAATGCTATAATCATAATGAGTCTCAATCGCATACTCTCAGAGAGAGCAGCAATGTTCAGGAGTAGAAATTCATTGTAATACCAGCTTGAAACTCAATTGTGGTCTATAGACTTCTGAATGTTTTTAATACAAGACTTCACACAAAACATTACAGACACTGTGATGCCACAGGAAGTAAAGCTGTTCATGTGTAGTGAAAAGCAAGCCTTTCAATGTAGGTTGAATGATGTCCACTATCGAGAGTTTTTAAATTCTTTTCCAGTTTCATGTGGCTATTTCTTTCATTTCAGTGTTTCATCTTCCTCCTCTTTACCTTTCATTTCTTTTCAAAGCAGCATGCTAAGGACACATGGAGTGGAGCTTGATTGCATTGTGTGAGGTGTGGGATTTGGAGAACAGATGCTGACTGTGAAGGTGGGAGGACTCTGTGGAAAAATACTATAAGGTGTGATTATTTGAGTTTGGTTTTTCATTCACTGTTTTGTCTTGCTCAGTGTTGTGCAAATGTGGAACTTACTGGACCTTGTTAGTACCGGGTACGAGCCGTGAGAATACATCTTAAATGGGATGCCAGGCAATGTCAGGGCACCACACACTTATTCGCAAACTCATTCATACTTATGGGAAATTTAACATCAGCAGTGCACCTACTGGCATGCTTTTGAAGTGAGGAAGAAAACAATCTGAGAAGCAAGAGTAAACCTTCACCACAGCTCAGGATTGAACCAGAGACCCTGGAGCTGTGGGGCAACAATGCCACCATCATGGGTGCCTTAGTTTGGCTTTGTTACTTCAAATCTGTTTTGCCAGCAGGATTTTGAAAAATTAGCATCATCACTACCCATTCTTTGCTTTCGGTCCTAATAAAGCTGCTTCCTTGCCTTTCCAGCACATTTAGTACTGCTGACTCCAGTAGCACTGCGATCCTTTATCCCTTACAGCCTCGTACTCGTTCTCCCGTTGTCTTTATGTCTTAATATAATGCTTTCATCCCTTATTTCCCTCTTCGTAGCCTGTAGTCTTGCTGATTTCACTGAGCTTACCCATGCTTCACCAGGCCTCCTTGAATGAAAGCATGCATTTTAAAAAGCGGGTTAAAAAGATGGCGTCCCCTCTGGGCTGTTCGTCTTCTGCCTGCTGATTCATTATGCTACAGAGAGTTTCGGTTAAGACACTCAGCATCTTAATAGCATTGAAATGAGCCTGTGTGCCACAGGAGGCCGTGATGGCCCACGTTCTGAATCTGCTGCTGGCTGTGTGATATATTTCTCTGGTATTACTGTATTGGTTTCTTACATAAGCATTGCACTCCGAATCGGCTGTGTTATGTTGGTTTGGATTTTGGATCTTGGGACGTGGCAGATTGGGGCACAGTGGTACGGCTCGAAACCCTGTCTCACCACAAAACTGTCAGTGATCTCTAGTGCCAGAGCTCGCTTTCCCTCTGCTCTCATGCTTATTTGGTTTTGCTCCCTCGTTCCCTCCCGTGTCTACACTGCGCTCCCAAAATCCAATTGAGTTTTTCTGTATGGGACTCATTCTGCTGACAGGCGTGTTTACTGCTCTTTTTCCTTTCCTTTCCCTCTTTTTCCCCTCCAGCTATTCTTCTCTCTCATCTTCTCCGTCATCCCCCCTGTCTATGTGTGTAAGCTCATTTTATGAAGTTTCGTGTTATGACACTACTATTGTTTACTTTCAGAAAATGCAGCAGCCAGCAATTGAATGACCTCCCTAATATTTCACACCCAATTGTACAAGGCACAATGTGTGACATTTTTGCCACAATGTGTTAATACACCTACTGGGAATATTTTCAGCATCACATATACAAAATATTTCTTTTCATTTGTTTTGCAGAAGGGTGGAAATAGCCTGTGAATATTTGTAGTGGAGAAAAGATTGAGATATGTTGAATTATAACGTTAGTTTTATTTAGATTTGCCTGTCGATTGCAGTCAAGAATTATTTATTTACATACTTTATTAACATATTCAATTATTTTTGACTTTTCATTTTGAGTCCGAAATCTGAGGGTTTTACACAGAAAAGCCATAAACCTAAACAAAATGTATAAAATGAAAAACTCTAATTTAGACATTCCTGGAAAGTCCTGTTCTCGACACGATCCATTTTGTGAAATTTCTATTTTAAACCCTTCAAGTGCATCAGGATGAGTCTACAGCAATAGAACAGTTTCCCAGCAATTGTTGTGTTCTCTGCTTTAACCCCTTCCCAAGTAATGGCCAGTAATTTCCATGAATAACTCTGTCCAGGGAGTGTAAAGAGCTTTAATGTTCTGTGCATGCTCTGGCCTCTCGCAGCTGTATTCCAGCGCACACCTGTAGAGGGAATCAAACACAAGACATGCTGCTTCATAAATGCTCAACCCTTAAGCACAGCGGACAGTGTGGAGTAATGTCCACAAGTTTGCCTCGGGGAACGTTTGTGCTTTTATGTTCTCATTTTACTTTGCACAGACAGCACTGGGCTCTCTTTTCTAGCTGGTGTATTGTTTAAAAATGAGTGTGTGGCTGATTTTTGCCCTACAGGCATCCTGCCTAGGGCAATACATACCTGCACACCTGGATGGTATAGCAGAGATTGGAAGAGATTTTATTCTAATAAAGTATCCTGCACACCGATGCTGATGAACAATTTCAGTACATTATGTACTACTACTACTACTACTACTACTACTACTACTACTACTGCTACTACTAATACTACTACTACTGTCTCTTTTTAGTGTTATCAAATATCGTCACATTATTTGATAAGAATGATATATCAATACTAAATGCTAAATGCTGACCTTTCTCCAGTGCCTCCATTTTCTTTAAAGGTCTCCATTTTGAATGCGAACTGAAAAAAAAAAAAAAAAAGACATTACATGACTTTTAGGGCAGTGGTAGCTCAGCAGCAGGTCGTGGGTTTAAGCCACAGCACTGCCAAGCTGTCACTGCTGGACCCTTGAGCAAGGACCTTAATCCTCAACTGCTCAGTTGGATAAAAGAGATAAATGTAAAATGCTTTTGTAAGTCACTTTTAATAAGGGCATCTGCCAAATGCCGTAAACATACATTACAGAAATCCTCAGTTTTGGTTTGTTTACCCAGCTTTTTCATTCTTGTTCAAGAATCAGAATCTAAGCATAACAGTTAGCAAAAGGAAATTGACTTATTTTATCTATTGGATGAATTACATTAAACCTTTTGTGTCCTGTTATGGTTGAAAGCGTCTGACTGGTGTAGAAACTGATTAATAAACTACATGCACGGTCAGGCTGTAGGCAGTTATTGACTAAGACAAGAACTAAGACTGAGATAGGTCAAGACTGAGACAAGTCAAGACTGAGACAAGTCAAGACTAAGACAAGTCAAGACTATGGTAAGTCAAGACTGAGATAAGTCAAGACTAAGGTAAGTCAAGACTGAGGTACATCAAGACTAAGATAAGTCAAGATTGAATACTTTCTAATACTTTTCAAATACTTTATGAGACCAAGTTGTCATTTGACCTAGTTAGCTTCATTCATGCATTTCAGCAGTGGTTAGGGCTTTCCTGTTTTCTAGAAGACAGTCAATCAAGCCTTGTTCTTGACTGAGATCTCTAAATATGTTTGTGTTGTCTTTTCTTTCCACATACACAAAGTCTGACAAGGCACAATTCCTAATTTTTAGAAGAAATCCTAACCATTAGTGAAATGCATAAATTAAGCCAACTAGCGTGGCCTGAATAAGGATTTGGATGGTTTTTGTGCTCAATTCTGATTTAGTCATGCTTTCATTTGGACTAGATCTTGACTAGGCTTAAAACTCTGTCTTATTTTGGATTGCTTCTTGCTGTGGACCTGCTGTAAAAAAGCCAAACCTACAAAACCTCAGTGGATCTCAGTGTATAGAATTTGCAATCATGATTTTCAACCAAATGCAATTTAAAGTAACTCTTTATACAAAATAATTAAACAGAATTATTAAGCTTTAACTGGAACACGTTTGCCAAATCCCCCATGGTGCTTGCAAACACACGTTCAAAAAAAGTGTATCAACTCCTTCAATATTTTGCACTGATAAAATAAGGTGTAAATTAAGTGAAAGCTTACACCACCTACTAAACACTGTTCACGTTTTGATTAAATATCCTGCCTTAGCAAGAAGCATATGCACCTATTTTTACCCGAAGGGTCCACCTTCACTGTGTGTTACTGTGAGATATGAGCTCTGTTTAAAACGTAACAGGTTGCTCTCTCCGATTCAGTATTTAAAGATATAATTGGAGCAATTGTTTTGTTTCTGCTTTTTTTTCCTGGATGCTCTAATTCTTCCTTGCTCCTGCTGTGGACCTGAAAGCAGTAATGAACAGTAATTTATACTTAGTGAAGCATTTCAGGGAGAACAAGAAGCAGAATGATGGAGACAGCGAATCGGGTAATAACCTGTGCAAAAACATGAAGCGGATGTATATTCCTGATAAGATTTTGGATAATATCAGAAGAAGCTCTAAGCCTAATTTCACAATGCAAACTAGATCAGTGATAGCAATGCCTTGATGGCAAATGTTTCTCGTTAGTGATTCCATGATTGGGGTACAATCTGTGTCCCACTGATATTATGCTTTTATGTAAATATAGATTTAAGGTAAACGTCAGCATAGATGGAACACCAGTCTATATCAGGGTATAATATATTATATGCTTTATATACAGTGTATTGCCAAAAGTTTTGGGACACTCATCCAAATCATTGAATTCGGGTGTTGTATTTCACGGGTTGGGCTCGGCCCCTTATTTCCAGTGAAAGGAACTCTTAATGCTTCAGCATACCAAGACATTTTAAACAATTTAATGCTCTGAACTTTGTGGGAACAGTTTGGGGATGACCCCTTCCTGTTCCAACATGACTGCGCACCAGTGCACAAAGCAAGGTTCATAAACACATGGATGAGAGAGTTTGGTTTGGAAGAACTTGACTGGCCTGCACAGAGTCCTGACCTCAACCCCATAGAACACCTTTGGGATGAATTAGAGTGGAGACTCTGAGCCATTCCAAACCTAGGACGTCTTTCTTAACATGCATATGAATGTAATATGGAGTTGGCCCACCCTTTGCAGCTATAACAGCTTCAACTCTTCTGGTGAGGCTTTCCACAAGGTTTAGAAGTGTGTTGAACACTCCACAATGCATCTTGAGTGGATTCAGACATCTTTGCATCTCTGGAGCCACATGGGCTTGAGACCTTCACTCTGTCTAGATAGATATGATGCCTAGCTTTTGTTTTGAGCCCCGATTTCTGACTGTGCACACAGAGAGGAAGATTTCGGTACACGGTATGTGCTTGGGGCTTTATATTTCTCTTTCTTTAAATTCATTGCCTTTGAGTCTTTTTTCCTGGCTTCCAAAGGATGGATATATCCTCTACCCTGAACGGGGGAAACAGCAACAGGACAGACACTGTGCTTGTGTCAGAATCATGCACCAGAAAGCCGCTGAAGCAGAGACATTTTTGCTGGTTTCTGAGCCTTTAAAATATGACCAATAGCAGAACTAATTAAAAACATCCGCCTCTTGATTTGCATACAGTTGAGCACATGGCAGCAAACAATTTGCAATGCATGATTTAAATTCTTGAAAAATGGGGGAAAACTGTATAAAATAAGAAATGGCTGAGATGTGAAATGTGTGCATGTGTGTGTGTGTGTGTGTGTGTATGTACAAGTGTGTTAAGGCAAAAAATGCTTTATCTTGGAAGGAGTTGTCAGAGTTGTTCAGAAACCCAATATCAAAGGAGGTGAGTGTGAGGTGTTTAGGTATGCCATTGCTAGAGGAGGTGTGTGTGTGTGTGTGTGTGGGTGTGTGTGTATGTGTGTGCATGGAGAGTTGACATGTGAGTGATAGCGGGTAGAAGCGTAGTGTACATGTTTACGAGCTGTATGTGTATTTATATACTAAAGAGTTTGTCTTGTTCCTCTCCACCTCTCTCATGTAACATGTTGAGAAGAACATCTACGCACATGAGACCTGTTTCTCAAAAGCTCTCCCATGAGTACCAGACTGTCTCCTGGCACACAGACGGAGGACTGTGATTAAAAATTAATGACCCAGTTTTGTTGCATGGAGAGAACAGGAGTGAGAGTGTCACGATGCTCTGCTGCAAAACATCTGCATGCATGATATGTATTTTAAAAATAAATCTATTTTTTTTTTAAGAAAATGCTTTTTAAAATGCTATTTTATTTTACTATCTCCAAACAGCTGGGCGATATGATATATATATATATATATCAGCATTGTGATAAAATTTATTACAATACACTCTTTACTGAGATATGATTATTTATATAAATAAAGAAATAATAATAATAATAATAATAATAATAATAATACACTGATTTAATGTTAAAATTGTGAACATTAAAATGTTAAAATATTAATTTGAATGACATTTTTCATCTTTTACTGTCATTTTTCATTCAACACTTTTTATTAAATGAATAGAAAATAGGTATTTAATTTTTATTATTTTTTGTTATAAATAATTGTATAATATTTTAAATAAAAATAGAAATTTAGTATAATAATTAGTCAAAATAGTTTATCTAATAATTAATCATAATGTTTATTATTGTATTATATAAATTATTTATTTATATTATTTGAAGACATGGACATTTATATGGCAACACTGCTGTGAAATTGCAAACCTATATATTGTGATATATATCATGTATAGTAGGAATGCCTTCCATAATCGTGATATATTTATGCCATATCGCCAACCTCTACTCCGCTCTTGTGTAAGGGATTTTGTGTTAAGGTTGCTTTCGGCTGCTCCCTGTTCGGGGTCGCCACAGTGGACCAACTGGTCCACACAACAACTTGGCAAATGTTTTACGCCGGATGTCCTTCCTAACGCAACCCTCCCATTTTTCCGGGCTTGGGACCAGCACTGCATCCAGTGGCTGGGGTTGAGGCATTGGCTGGGAATCGAACCCGGGCCTTCCGCATGATAGGCGAGAAACCTACCACTGAGGTTTGTGTTAAAATGTGCAATATTGCTACCTCTGTAGATACTGACCCCAGAGTATCACTTTTAAGCAAAAATATTTAGTTTGTTTTTTGTTGCTAATTTAGAGAAAAGTCACATTTTCTAAATCATATCATGACTTTAGAATCAGTTCTTAAATTCAGCTGATATATAGTTTCCATCCCTACTTTTTTTGTTCTTGCACACAGAAGACGAGTGGGAAATAACCAGCCTGTCAGTCACCTCTTAAGTGCGACAGAATGTGTAGCTTTTCTTGTCTAGTGGCTGACAAGGGTAAACTGAGGTAAACTGAGTAGATGTGAGAATATAAAACACTGTCAGCTGCATACAGTAGGGATTAACCTGGATAACAAAAAAAAGAAAACTATTAATGCTGCAGCCTTATTGTTTGTTAGCTTTATTTAGCATAGTATAGTCCAGGTACATATCTTAAACAAGTTCATAAACATTTCAACAGTCAGAGTTTAGGATTGATTTATGTATTGGGGAACCCCCCCTCCTCCCCAACTATCTTCTGCTATTCAGTTTAAGAGAATCTGTTGCTAATTTAGCATCAGATATGGAACCATGGTAAAGAATACTTATTTGAGTTGATTTGCTGTCAATGTGTTTCAGGTTGTAGCCCCTCAGACCACAGGACGGTGTTTGTTTTTCAGGCCAGGATGTATAAACTATAGAGATTTGGGTTCAAGGTGTTATATGTTGTGCATTCTGAGATGCTTTTCAGCTCATCATGGTTGTAAAGAGTAGTTATTTGAGTTAATATCCTTTCAGCAATCTTCAACAAGGTGTTTCTGCCCACAGAGCTGCTACTCTCTGAATCCTTTTTTTGCTTCTTTGCAACAATCTGTATAGTTGTGTGTAAAAAACAAACAAAAAAAAAACAGGAAATGAAAAGGTTTAAATACTCATACCATGTAGTCTGATGCCAACATCCATGCCACAAGTCACTGAGATCACTTTTTTCCCCCCATCTGATGTTTGATGGGAACATAAACTAAAGCTCTTGACCTGTTTCTGCAAGATTTTATGCATAAAGCTGTTGCCACATGTCTGATTGGATAATTGCTTGAATGAGGGCAAGAATCAATGTGTGTCTGTGTGTGTGTGTGTGATTGTACTAAAAGTTAAGTTTTGCATGTGACTTGCATGTGACAATTTTAGCAAACAACCTGCATTTAGAGTGACATCATGCCAGTTACTGTAGAAACCATAGTGCACATATTTAAGAGGGCTAACGGTACATACAATTTGGATATTATATCTGAAAAAAAATCTATGTGAAATATTCTATCTGAATAAAAGTTTATTAGTCGCTTAGTTGATTTTAGTTAAGTCTGCATGCTTTTCAATAGCTGGATAGTGTGAAAATGTGGAGCAATAGTGTAGGCCTATTGTAGGCCATTTCACCATTATTTTTTTCATGCTCATATGGGCCAAATGAAATGAGGCTGCAGGCTGGATTTGGCCTACAGGGCTCATGTTTGACACACGTAGCTTAGGCTGAAGTTGCATCCCGGATTTCATGTATCTGCAGCATATAAGTGACTGAAATCAGAAATTAATAAAAAATATAATAATGTGTTTTTGCTGTTTGTTCCATCATGAAAAAAGATAAAACTGTGTCACATGACGAAAAAGATGAAAGGTGAACCACTTTAATCCTGCAGTATTCATGTAGCATAATAAGACATCATTAGAGAGAAACTGTAAAAAGCTTCACTTTTCCAGAACAGAGCCATCAAACTGTTTGCAAAAATTTTATTCCTAACTATTATTATATGCTTTCACCATAGTTAATTGTGAACATTTCATATTGTGTAAGTACACAAGAATAAACTCAAGGTCGTCTCAATAAAAAAAATAATAAGACTAAGCTAGCTTTATCAAATCATGACCGAGCTGAAACTCAGGAGTATTTAGTTCATAAACCTGACAAAACTGAGCATATTAAAGGCTAAAAGGTTGGTGTTTGATTTTTCTGGGTATTATATACACTCAGTGAATAGGGAGTAGAAAGCAGTGTGTCTTGGAAAAGAATTAGTGCTTAGAGGCATCAAAAATAAATAAATAAATAAATAAATAAATCAATCAGGGTCCTTTGAGAGGACATGGAATGAAATGAGTTTCCATAAATGTACAATCTTACTCAGAACCTCTAAAGAATGCATAATCCCTGGTTAGAACTTGGCATTGATAATGTTTGGTAAGGCTTAGTATTTTTGAAGCACATGGCTTAATTATGTCTCCAGATAGTTATTCATCACAGGCACTCAATATCCGTAGTTAATATGTAATTAATAACACATTTGAGGGAACGCTGTTGGAGAAAAATAATCAATGACAGGGTGGTGTGATGTGTTCTGTCATGAAGCAGAGTTATCATGACCACCCTGATGTTGATTATTTTTCCATAACATCTTAAAGAAAAGACTAAATCGTCTGTCTCCAAGATTTTCCCATGTACTGTAGGTAAACTTAATGACTGTTACAAACTGCTGACACGGGAGACTCCTTCCATAAATATTATATATATTTATTATTATTATTATTATTATTATTATTATTATTATATAAATATCTCCTAACAGAAAGCATTCATTCATTCATTCATGAGGATGAGGACCACAATGAGGATGAGCTTTCCTTCTGAGCCTGGTTCCTCTCAAGGTTTCTTCCTCATATCATCTCAGGGGATTTTTCCTTGCCAGCATCGCTACAGGCTTGCTCATTAGGGATAAAAATAGGGATAAAATAGTTACTTAACTTTAAACGTTATCATTTTTTTCTCTATGTTTCTACTACTTCTGTAAAGCTGCTTTGAGACAGTGTCCATTAAAAGCGCTATACAAATAAATTGAATTTATCAGTGTTAATAATTGTTTTTGTTAAATAAAACGTTCTGAAATTTTTAGCTGTACAGTACGTTATAGATTATTCCCACCGTATACAACCCTATGAATGAGCTGTTACTCAGTCTCTCTAGGATTTTACAATTATGTGATCAGAAAATATTATGCAAAATGAAGCATTAAGCAAATTAAGCAAATCAGATACTATGAGGAGCTGGCAATTTTTCAAAATGAACACAGATTTTCTGCAGATTTTAGCCAGGGCATGTTGTGTGACATCAGATAAATCATCCTAATCTCTCTGTGAGTCACATGCATCGAACATAAATACAGCTATCATAGAGAGTAATTACATATGATTTTTAGTGGTAGGAGTTTAAAAGAAGCACCCTGTGCTTGCAATTTTGCCAATTCCTGTTGTTTTCTGCAATAAAAGCACAAAAACAGTTTCATCACAAATTTTGAAAGAAAAAAGTATATAACAAGAACACAAATACAGTGAAATCCTGGAGAGGCTGACTGGTTGCTATAGCAACAATATCATATTTGAATAACTTGAATTGCAGCTGGATCTACTGTCAGAGCTGCTGTTGGACGAATAAGTGATGAGATGAGCACTTTTTATCTCTAGTGAGGCTACACATGAATAGTTTTCCACATGTGAGGAAAGTTTTAAAACTTTCCAGAAATAGCATTTCTAATGGCAGCACTTCAAATCTAGTGTTGTAACTATGAGATAATTGCTCTCCACGTTATGGACAACACAATTTCTAAGTGATATAAAACCAGACAGAATTTACTGCTTTGAATATTCCCACTTCCAATGACTGCAAAGTTGCCAAAGAAAATTGTGCCTGTTCTGTAAACCAGGTCATTACACCAGCTGATGAGTCAGATGTGTCAGTCTTCTCTGCCTTGGAATGGCATTGAGAACACATTAGAGGATCTCTAGGGTGAAACAGCCATCCACCATGAACAAGCCATCCGTTTACTCAGTGTAGAAGCCATCAGGGTGTGGTTTATGCTTGATGAGACGTATAGATATGCTCGCCTGCAGGTCACACCCTACCACGTTTATCCTCTTCATGATAAGAGTCAATATAGGCATTTTATTATTCTGACACAGTTTCGAGTCAGGTTCTCTCGCTGTCACAGGACTCGGAGACTTCATCACTGCCTCGAATCATCACTGCCTCGCTGTCTTCACCCATTTGGAACCTCATTTTATTAACCCCATTTCCAGAGCCGTTTCTTTTCGAGTTTGAGTTAATTTGAAATCGATCTGGCATCTCCTCTGGTGTGAATCACCCAGCAAGAAATGTGCTGTGAGACGGTGTGAAAGTATTAACTTCAGAGAGAGATTCAGAAATCCTTTTTTTTTTTTTTTTACCCCTAAAGGCAGTCTTGTTATTAATTCTGCAATTTTATGCTAATAATTACCAGGCTCTTTTGGGCATTTCTCTAGTATCCCCCGTGCACAATATGTTGTTTTTGGAGTGAGAAGCTCTGCAGTTAGCAAATCCTGGACTCCTGCAGATGGAGCGCACTCATCTGTGAAGCCAGAGTAAGGAATATTGGGTAAAAAAATCGGACTGCGGTTGGAGTAGACATATTGATCTCAAAAGCTGGTCAGATCTGGCAGTTTGGCTGCTTATAGCTTATACCACCAAATTCTAAACTTTACTATTAACAATAAAGCGAAACTTCTTTACTTTATATCCTTAGCCTTTGTAGCAAGCCAAGCTGCTACTAATTAAAGCTGAGTATAAAACACCAATCTAGTAGAAGATATAATGAGACGTGGGACATGGATATATTGGTCCAAGTATTGGATTTTCCAGACTTGAACCCATTCTGTCTTAATTAAGCTAAAGACAATCTGCCTCATGTATCAAGCCACATATCAATGAATTTCTTCATAAATTGTTTGCAGGACTATTCACACAAGAAAGTGTCCATTTAATCATGTCAATCCAGTATGTTCACTTCCTTTAAGTTCATTTACACAAGTAGACTCCGTAATGTTAACCTGAATCGATTTGCTCTTAACTGTATAATTAACGATGAGTTACTACAATTTTTATATAGACTGTGCTGTCAAGTTTAAATTTGCTTAAAGCAATCTAAAAGAAATCCATAAATTAAGACTTTTCAATGCAAACAAAAAGAAGTGTCACCCCGTAAAAAGAGGAAGATTTATTGTGTGTCTAAGGTTGCCGACTCAGTGCAGTGGATGAGCTGCATTATTGGATATTTAACACAAGTGCTTAGGAAGTCTTTTGCTATTTGGTTGGTTGTTATTTCCAGCGCTTGCGTTTTATGGGGCTTTAAAGGTGTCAAAATGTACTGTGAACACTCTTCATGTACGGTGAACACATGCAAGACACTCAGCATTCGTTTGTAAATATGAAGAAGAATTTTTCTTTCGGTAAAGCCTTTAAATTTATTTCATTTATTTAAACACAGCTTTATTCACTGATTCATAAATAAAGCCTGCTGATTCCAGAACCGCATAATAGTTGTTTTTAAAAGTGCCCTTACTATGACCTTCCTTTGTACAACGTCTGACAAGACCTTTCTCTTATTTTTCAGGTCTGAAGCGGATTCATGCCCTGACCATTCAGGCTAATTATGAGTTGAGGATTGACCTGGAAGACTTTGAGAACAGCACTTCCTTCGCGCAGTATGGATCCTTTGGAGTTGGATTGTTCTCCGTTGACCCGGACGAGGACGGCTACCCGTTGAGCATAGCGGACTACTCAGGAACCGCTGGTATGTTCATTCTTTGTCCGGAGAGCTTTAGTATTCAGCAGCTATAGTGAGGACTCTGTATCCTAGCCTCTTTTAGATTCATGGGGAAGGAGGAACCCTTTCACAAATGCATTATACTGAAATGCTTTATGGAGTGTAAAATTCTGTCTATTCTAAAGACACAAGCGATACAAAAGAGCTGCACACTATCCAGCCTTTTTCCTCTGGCAAAAAAATAGGCTGACCTTTGTTTGGTATGCTGTAATTGTAAAAAAAAAATAACTGTCGTAAAATGTGGGTTTTCTTTTCTTCAGAGTCTGAGGAACGGGACAAGCAAAATTGACATTTGGGCCAAAATGGAGTTCAGAAAAATTTGTTTAAAGATGTGAGATCTTTGTTCAGCGACCATCTCCTAATATGGTCAATTTGACTATAATTTCTCTCTGCTAGCATAATGTCACAATTTCAAATTGAAAACAAATAAATTGGAGAATTTTCTGTTTGATTTATTGATAGGAAGACATGGAAATTTAAAGCTAGCTACAGACAGGCTTTACCCGCGCTGTCCTCAAGTCAGTAATTGGGTTTCTTCTTTGACCTGTTCTGGGTTCCTCGTTTGTCTCCAGCCTAACTTGCAGATCTGACCTTCAGAGCACCGAAATGAACAGTGATAATGAAGAATCACAATGCATACAGTAAATGGTATTTCAAGAAAGCAGACAGTTCATTATTATGGGAGTCATAAACAAACACTCTATTAACATAAATCAGGGAGAGAAGGCTGCTTACACTCTTCTCTAATTAACCAGGATGCCTTCAGGTTTCTGATTCAAAACATCCATTATGCAGCAATTCCTACTCTTATTATTTAAAAGCTAAGTTCGATCAGCCTTCTCATTCTCTCTGATTGGGTTTTCTTTTTCTTTTTCTCAAAAATAGTTTGTGCTGGAATTTATCATTTGTTTGTTACAGTGAAATAGCAGCAAACAAGTCAGTTAATGATCCTCATATTTATCTGTTTCCAAGACAAACAATATTTTTGGCCTCTTTTGTCACCTCTATCTGTGTATATCTCTATTAACCATTACTTCTCTCTCAATCATGACTATCTGTGCATCATAAAATAACCATCATACTGCACTTCACTTAACAGCAGGATCTAAAGTACTTCAAAGCTTTAGTTTAGTTCAGGAAGAGCTCAGAGGAGGAAAAAAAAACAATTGTGAACTGTATGTGAACAAGAAATGAATACACAAAGATGTATGAGTTATAGCGACTGAAGGCTGGGGTTATTGAATGCTATCTTATGTAACAGCGCAGATTCTCCAAATCTGATTGGTCAGAAGGGGTTTATTCATTTTCTAGTACAGAGGCTCAGAAAGCAGTGCCAGCTCTAAGGTTTAATATATAATTAATTCGGTTGCTCTGATATGTTTTTGTATCTATAGTAACAAGTCATCTAAGCTTAGTAAAACAGTGTTATTTGACAAAGAAAAATATATGAAGGTTTTAATTCAATTTATTCGTATAGCAATTATATTTTAAGCTTTTCTGGAAGGAGTCTCCAGTGTCAACATGTTGTTATAGGACAGTGAAACTTGTGTCTTTTAACACAAAAAGCAAATTGTTTAGTTTGTCACATTCCTCAGCAATAAATGTAACTCGTTTGAAAAAATACATTTATATTGTTTATATAGTAAAACGAATTAATTTTAAAAAAATGATAAAACTGTAATCATTCACAATTTGTTCTATTTAAGCAATGTTGCATAAAAAGAGTGCAGTTATAATGAATATCAGCACACTGATATTCAGTTTTTTAGCATGTATGTAGCCTGTGACATTGCTTTTATACAATACTTTTACAATTTTTATACAATAGTTCTATAAACAAGACATTAATATTGAGTAAGTTTCATTTCGGACACAACATGCTCAGTTCTGTTTATTTTTGCTTCGCTAGCAAAAATAGATCGTGAAGAATCTACACTCACTTTACAGTATGTTGGCTAGATTGCTAGCGAGCTCACAATGATTTGTACAGTCCTTTTGAAGGAGCTTCTGGTAAAATTGCTGTTCCTTCTATTTCATCTGAGGAGTGGACATTCATTTCAACTAATTGTTAAACTATGAATAAAACACAAAACTTCAAACATACAGTAAATTTGTTGAGAATCTGCTATTAGTATAGATTACGAGGAAATCTGTGCAAATGTAACTGGGAGGTTTTTTTTTTTGTTTTTTTTTTGGCGAAATGAAGAGGCAGGCATCGACTGTTGGCTCTTCATTTACTGATAAAAGATGAAGCAATCTTTTACAATGTGACCCATTTTATTCGCCCTTTACATTTCTGTCCCAACATGACATAATGCAGAAATGGGAAGAGTAGAAAAGGAAAACATTCAAGCAATGAAATAAATTAACTGACATACCTGATAAAAGATAAAGCAGTCTTTTACAACGTGATCCATCTTATTCGACCTTTACATTTCTGAAATAAATGTTATGTGCAATAATATTAGCATGAGTTCCAAGCTCATGGACCCAGACAGAAAACTAAACATAACCTTAAATGACATGAAAACATAAACATAATCAGAAATATTGAGAAAAATAATAACTTAAACAACTGAAAAGAAAAGTTTTAGAAGATTAAATTAGATTAATTAGAGCTTAATATAAACTTACATGGGGGGGGGGGCACAGTGGCTTGGTGGCTAGCACGTTTGCCTCACACCTCCAGGGTTGGGGGTTCGATTCCCACTTCTGCCATGTGTGTATGTAGTTTGCATGTTCTCCCCGTGCCTCGGGGGTTTCCTCCGGGTACTCCAGTCTCCTCCCCGGTCCAAAGACATGCATTGTAGGTTGATTGGCATCTCTAAATTGTCCATATTGTGTGTCTGCATGCCCTGCGATGGGTTGGCACTCTGTCCAGGGTGTATCCTGCCTTGATGCCCAATGACGCCTGAGATAGGCACAGGCTCCCCGTGACCCGAGAATAGATCGGATAAGCGGCAGACAATGAATGAATGAATAAATAAACCTACATCGCCCATCCTGACATAATGCAGAAAGGAACGATGAGGAGCTAAGACAGGAAATTAACAAGAATTAAAGTGTCAGAAAATTTAAATGGGAAGATTCACACACACAGACAAGCACATCAGGTATACATTTGAACATTTTGTGCAATTCTAAATATAATACGTTCAGGCTATGAAACTGTGCACTTTCCATACCCTTTACACGAGGACAAATTAGCCTAATAATAATAACCTGGATTTTTGAATTCTCACATAAGCCCAAAAGATAAATCCAGGATAAATTCATGCTAAATTTACTAACCACCGTCAAAGAACTGTCTCTGATTGATGAAGGATTCAACACTCTGGGTGAAGTCTAATACCTTGATTTGACCAGAATAACAAGCTGAAACAAAAAGCACAAATGAATGTTAGAGACAAACAGCATTAAACTGATTAATTCAGACGAAAAAAACAAAGGCTTAACAATTGACACAAATGAATAAACATCTTGTGTAGTGATCTGGCTGATCTAATAAATCAGAGCTAATAATACTTTGTTGATTACTTATCTATAACAGAAGCTGTGTTTTATTCCTTATATAGTGTTTTTATTAATATTTTTTAATACAAATGAATAGATTCAAAGGCCATTGCAAAACATTCATGCAACATTAACATATAAAACAACTAAACATCTACACAATGGCAATGTACAAGCCCAAATGCATTAAAACCAGGCTGATAGAAAAAAAAAGACAGGTTATAATGACATAGCTGTCGTTAAAATGGTTGCTGGGATTGTTGTATTTGTGACAAAGCATAAGGAGATTTTTATTCTGTACATGTTGGTCTCTTATCTTGTCTATTTTGGAGTTCAAGCTTTTCAACCAACTAATAGAATTGACTACACTTTTTAGAGCTTCAAAACTGAGTGAATCCAATTACAGATTTCCTTTCTTTCTCTGACTTTCTAAGATTAAAACAACTGCAAACTCATTTTTTGATTTGCTGCTCGCCATCTTCAGAAATCCATGAAGTAAAATTATTGCATTGAAAAAGCTTTTTCAGACACCGTTGTGCATCAAATAGTATGTGTGTGTGTGTGTGTTTTTTTTTTTTTTTGCTACCTTTCAAATGAATAAAATGCATCCGCCTTGGTGTGCGGTGGCCTTAAGTCTGGAGGGTGTCTACACCATTACCCGCTACGTTGTGCGAGTGAATCTGGTTCATAGGCTTGGAGAGAAAAAAACAGAAACCCATGAAATGCAATTTTTCTGAAAGGCAGATTGAGGTTATGTTTGGGGTGAAAAAGTTCTGTATCCGCGACAACCTAAATAATAGTGTGTCCAACAAATGGAAGTCCGCTCCACAGAGCCCAGACATCACCAAAATGAGAAATAGAAGTTTGGACAGGAGGTTTAAGTTTTGGGGCAAGTAGCAGACAGTTTAATGTTTAGTGGAGTTAGTTTCCCATAATCCTCTTTGGCTTACTGTTTATAAGGATATAACTGCTTTTACGTGGATAACCAGGTGTTAATTGATCCCTGATACAACAGGAAGTGGAAGAAGTTTAGTCAGACGATCTCTAATGAAGGCATACTTGGATCAAGCACTAGCATCTACCGTTATTATCAACAATTTGAGACTAAACCTTAAACACTTTTGGATCCTTAAAAAGGTGTTAGAGGGGCCATGTGGTTGTTTTAAAGCCTTTATACAGTGTGTGAGTAACAGATCAAATGTGAATAAAATTTGTTTATCCTAAAAGGTAATTCATAAAGGAAAAAGGACACAGACTATAAAATACACACATTTTCTCATGATAGCCGCTACACCAACTTTATCTAGGTGAACTTCAATTCACAAGCTTCAGTCTTGTGAGCAAACAGATGCCGAGAGAGCAGCACTGTGCCCTACAATCAGTAGAAGCACAGGACTGAAAGTGCTGCTTATTATTTGTATATATCTGTTGGCACAAAGCCACTGACATGCACCAGGGTTTTTGTGGAAAAATTCAAATTTTTGTGTCTGCCTTCTATGACATTCTTCTGTAGCACACTTCTGTAGGAAAAGCGTGCATAATCCTCATCTAATGTATTCTTTATGAGCTTTTTATGAATAAATGTACAAGTAAATGGGTATTTAAATTGCATTCAGGTGCTTCAGTATTGAAGCTGGCTCTAAGTATCAATACAGAGCCCTTTAACATGGTGTGACATGGTGCATCAACAACAAATGTGTCAGTAAAAGATGATTGAGTGTATGAATAGAATATTCTAGAATGAAATTATACACATTTATAAGCTTTGCTTGGGGGGCACGGTGGCTTAGTGGTTAGCACGTTTGCCTCACACCTCCAGGGTTGGGGGTTCGATTCCCACCTCCGGCATGTATGTGTGGCGTTTGCATGTTCTCCCCGTGCCTCGGGGGTTTCCTCCCCCAGTCCAAAGACATGCATGGTAGGTTGATTGGCATCTCTAAATTGTCTGTAGTGAGTGAATGAGAGTGTGTGTGTGTGTGCCCTGCGATGGGTTGGCAGTCCGTCCAGGGTGTATCCTGCCTTGATGCCCAATGATGCCTGAGATAGGCACAGGCTCCCCATGACCCGAGAATAGTCCGGATAAGCGGTAGACAATGAATAAGAAGAAGATTTGCTTTGAAATGCACTGCTGTGCGAATATCCAACTGTAGTCATAACTACTTACTGATCAGAAGGTTGGGAGTTCCAATTCGAGTTGTTCTGGATAATGGCGTCTGCCAAATAACAGAAATATAAAGAAATGGGAAGAATTCCACACAAATGGTCACCATTTCATACTCCTAACACTGCAGCCGGATTCATTCCTAATAGGTTTTAGTTCTAGCTATAACATTCTGTTGCTTTTAAATAGGCTGCTTGTATTCTTTTGGGACAGGATGTGATTTTTGGACATACTGTACGTCTGTTAAGTAACGTGGTTGCAGGACATCTGTAATGATCATGTATTGCTATGATTTACACAAGCAAGGTCATTTTGCTCATGTTACACATTTATTTCTAGAAAGAAGCAATCTGCCAATAGAATAAGACAATGTCAAGCTTAAAATAAGAAAAATGTCCCAATGTAGCTTTCATAATCTTATATCTGGTTTATTTTAATGTTAGAATAGGAAATACTAGATAAATGTGCTCACTTGGTGAGATATTATTGTTGTAGAAGACTTGCTTTAATGTCTCCAAAGGAAATGCACAACCCCCCCAACCCTCCCCCCCAAAATCACTATTTTGCCTGGAATGCGTTCTACAGGTCTTTTTATAGAAGAAAGGCATAATATTTCCACATGAATAGCTGTATAGTTAGTAAAAATGACTTATTTGAAGAATTCAGGAGGATCAAAACTCTGGAAATAATTGTGTTACCACACTTCCCCATGTAAATCTAATCCAGCCTGACTAGGGCTTAAGGTTAACTTCTTTGATTAATGGCAAGATCACCGAAGATGCAATCTTTGGTCTTGGTTCTGATTCTGGATGAGTTAAACCTGAAAATGAAGACCATTTATCTGTGAAGGTAGGTTATTATAGCACATATTTCAAACATTGAAAAGACCTCAGATGTTAATGGAAACCCTTCACACTCTAGCATTCACTTGTTTTTCATTGACTGGTGCCATCATTCTAGTCATTCATCACCTCACTAAACACACTGATGAGTTCTCGAGGCACACGAGAGGGATTTATGGCATGTAACTCTTCTTTATGATATGATATAACTATATCGCTACGATCTCCTTTGCTGCAGTAAAAGAACCAGCATGAGCCACAGTGCTGCAGTAAAGCCTGATTTTATCAGCACAGCCTGAGAGCTGCGATTAGTTTAGAACAGATGAGGCCGAACACTCACAGCCACATTACATTCTTGAGACTTGCAGTCCATCACGTAGCTTAAAAAGGGCACATTAAGTGAGCGGCTCGCTTCGTTGGTCGTTGTTTTTTTTTTCTCCCTTTCTTCTCCTGCATGGCTGTGTTGATTCTCCTGTTCTACACTGTTGTAACATTCCTAGCTAGGAGTCCCTGCAGCTTGTGATTCATTTCTACCTGCATTTGTTAATCTTATGAGCTAATTAATAATATTTTAGCGGGTTATGTACAACAGTAATGTACAGCGCAATGAGAATAAGGTGTCTGGTGTGATAAATTACACTCAATATACTTTTTACTGTTTAATCAGTCTCAGTTATTCAAAGTAATTGAACTGCATGATGGGAAGTAATGAGACATAGCGACGCAGTGATTTTTCTATGCTTCCCACATTATTTCTACTTTTTTTTCTTCTTCCCTTGGCCACACTACAGTTAAGTCCAAAATTACTGGCACCCTTCCTTTTAGGAAAAGCGGCCAGCTTTTTATTATGGAGGTGGTGTCTAACAGCTGAGAGCAGCGCTACAACTCTGAAACGTCGGTGCAAGGCCATCTGTATTATAAGACAAGGAAAACATGAGAAAACACAAAACACCTTTTAAACGTTAATTTAATTTATTGAAGGGAAAATGTTACGCAACACCAGTAATTACACCCTAAACCTAATAACTTGTTTTGCCAACTTTAGCAGCAATAACTGCAACATGTTTGATGACTGGAGCTTCCATATCGCTATGGAAGAATTCTGTCCCATCCTTCATTGAGGAATTGCTTTAATTCAGCCATATATATATATATATATATATATATATATATATATATATATATATATATATATATATATATATATATATATATATATATATATATTGTTGTTAGTATTGACCCAAGTAAATCTTTTAGAGAAAGAAAGTTTTGTTGCAGACATTAAAGGGTTAAGATATTTAAAATAATTGTACAATTTTTATTTATTTTTTAATTAAATGCAATTTAATGTAATTTTATTTTTGAGACAGTTACTTTATTCATACAGGGCCAGCTGATGTTGTATAACATTTTATTTCCTTCTGGATTGTCTTGGTCTTATATTAAATTTACTTTGAAGGTCTGGCATAAATTGACAAGTGCAACAAATTTGCAAAAATAGAAGAAATCAGCGACAAATACTTAAAATTTATTGATGTTGAAACAGCAGAACGAAATGCTATGACCGTGCAAATCAATACACACTAGTGAAATATTGGACAGTACACGGACATTACACAGTGGGATACTAGTATGAAGCAATATAAATCCTCTATTATAGTAATTCTCTTGAAAGCTTCCAATAAATGTGAAATTGACTCTGAGTCACTGTTTCGTGCAATAATCCTGAGTGTCTCTGTTGCTTTAGGTGACTCATTGCTCAAACACAATGGCATGAAGTTCACTACAAAGGACAAGGACAACGATCACTCGGAGAACAACTGTGCCTCCTTCTACCATGGAGCCTGGTGGTACCGGAACTGCCACATGTCCAACCTGAACGGACAGTACCTACGTGGCCAGCACTCGTCCTACGCCGACGGCATCGAGTGGTACTCCTGGACTGGTTTGCAGTACTCCCTAAAATTCACGGAGATGAAAATCAGGCCTACGTGCGAGCAAAACGAATGAGTGAAGCACAAGGTGATCTTCAGCCTCTGTGGTGTAGGTGTTAGAGAGACTAGGCACAGAAATGTGCGAGGACTGTATGATGATCTATTCTCCTGTTTGTTTTGCGTGGTTCTGTTTCCAAATCCCTTTTTCCATCGTCCACCATTCCAGTCGTAGTGTAGTGTTAGTGATGAAGCGCGCTCTAGCTGGTTACTTCTCTGAATATTATAAAATCAAGAAGTCATTTTTTGTCTTAAGGTTAATGTTGATGAAATGATAAAAAAAAAAAAATGTGTAATTTAGTAAAGATTTGTCTGGACTTTTGTTTTAAAAAGCAGCTGATTATCCCTGTTCTCGGAATGATTTAGGTTGTATTATGTACAGATGATGTTTTTCTTAATTATATTTTAATTCTGTCATCAAGTATTGCTAATTCCTGAAAGCTTGGTATTTCAGTCACTTCAGCTAGCGGGAAAGCAGAGAGACAGAGAGAGAGAAAAAAAGCTCAACTACTCTTCTAGCACTTCAATGGCACCATGCAGCAAAATGCACAATTACCGAGAGGCTATTATAAATGGAGCAGAGATACCGAGTCCCTGTTCATAGAGAGCATGTCATATCATGTTGTTCAGTAATTAATCACAATGAGCCTGAGGGACAAGGAGTGGGAGGAATTATTACATTAATGGAAACCTTATTATAATAACAAGCTCATTTTTGATTGGAAGTGCACTACATACATGAAGCACCATGGAGTAGATTACAGAGATGATCACGTGCAGTTTAGTAAAGGAATGTCTTAACCATGTCTCATTTGTTATATATTACTTTCCATTTGCCAGGTCACTGGGAAGCAGTTAGTTTTTGTTTTTTTTAAATAGAGCTCAATCCTTCTATATACACTGTATGGCCAAAGGTTTGTGTTGACCTAACCACCCATATGTAGTTCTTCCCCAAACCTTTGCCACAAAGTTGGCATCAATTGTATAGGATACCTTTGTATGCTTTGTATGTAGGATTATAATTATCTTCACTAAAACAAAGAGGCTCAAACCTGTTCCAGTATGATGATGCTCCTGTGCACAATGTGAGCTCAATGAAGACATGGTGTGTTAAGGTTGGAGTGGAAGAACTCCTGCACAGAGCCCTGACCTCAACCCTTAACCCCACTGAGCACCTTTGGGATGAACTGAAACACCAGGTCTCCTCACCACACATCAGAGTCTGATCTAACTAATGCTCTTGTAGCTGAACGAGCACAAATCCCCACAGCCACTCTTCACGATCTAAGTTCAGAGGTTATTAAAACAGCAAAGGGAGACTAAACCTGGACCGGGATGTTCACCTAGCACATATACAGTGGTGTGAAAAAGTGTTGGCCTGATTTCTTGATTTCTGATTTCTTTCCTGATTTCTTATTTTTTTGCATGTTTCTCACACTTTAATGTTTCAGATAATCAAAACACATTTAAATATTAGTCAAAGATAACACAAGTAAACACATCATGCAGTTTTTAAATGAAGGTTTTTATTATTAAGGGAAAACAAAATCCAAAACTACATGGCCCTGTGTGAAAAAGTGTTTGCCCCCTAAGCCTAATAAATGGTTGGTCCACCCTTAGCAGCAACAACTGCAATCAAGCGTTTTCCATAACTTGCAATGAGTCTGTTACAGCGCTGTGGAGGAATTTTGGCCCACTCATCTTTGCAGAATTGTTGTAATTCAGCCACATTGGAGGGTTTTCGAGCATGAACCACCTTTTTAAGGTCATGCCACAGCATCTCAATCGGATTGAGGTCAGGACTTTGACTAGGCCACTCCAAAGTCTTCATTTTGTTTTTCTTCAGCCATTCAGAGGTGGACTTGCTGGTGTGTTTTGGATCATTGTCCTGCTGCAGAACCCAAGTTCGCTTCATCTTGAGGTCACAAACAGATGGCCGGACATTCTCCTTCAGGATTTTTTGGTAGACAGCAGAATTCATGGTTTCATTTATTACAGCAAGTCTTCCAGGTCCTGAAGCAGCAAAACAGCCCCAGACCATCACACTACCACCACCATATTTTACTGTTGGTATGATGTTGTTTTTCTGAAATGCGCTGTTACTTTTACGCCAGACATAATGGGACACAGACCTTCCAAAACGTTAAATTTTTGTCTCGTCAGTCCACAGAGTATTTTCCCAAAAGTCTTGGGGATCATCAAAATGTTTTCTGGCAAAATTGAGACGAGCCTTTATGTTCTTTTTGCTCAGCAGCGGTTTTCGTCTTGGAACTCTCAGTCTCTTTCTTATGGTGGAGTCATGAACACTCACCTTAACTGAGCCAAGTGAGGCCTGCAGTTCTTTGGATGTTGTTGTGGGGTCTTTTGTGACCTCCTGGATGAGTTGTCGCTGCACTCTTGGGGTAATTTTAGTCGGCCGGCCACTCCTGGGAAGGTTCTCCACTGTTCCATGTTTTGGCCATTTGTAGATAATGGCTCTCACTGTGGTTCGCGGCAGTCCCAAAGCTTTAGAAATGGCTTCATAACCTTTTCCAGACTGATAGATCTCAATTACTTTCTTTCTCATTTGTTTTTGAATTTCTTTGGATCTCGGCATGATGTCTAGCTTTTGAGGATCTTTTGGTCTACTTCACTTTGTCAGGCAGGTCCTATTTAAGTGAGTTCTTGATTGTGAACAGGTGTGGCAGTAATCAGGCCTGGGTGTGGCTAGAGAAATTTAACTTAGGTGTGATAACCCACAAATGTGTGAGTGAATGAGAGTGTGTGTGTGTGCCCTGCGATGGGTTGGCACTCTGTCCAGGGTGTATCCTGCCTTGATGCCCAATGACGCCTGAGATAGGCACAGGCTCCCCGTGACCCGAGAATAGTTCGGATAAGCGGTAGACAATGAATGAATGAATGAATGAATGAATGAATGAATGAATGAATGATAACCCACAGTTAAGTTATGTTTTAACAGGGGGGGCAAACACTTTTTCACACACAGGGCCATGTAGTTTTGGATTTTGTTTTCCCTTAATAATAAAAACCTTCATTTAAAAACTGCATGATGTGTTTACTTGTGTTATCTTTGACTAATATTTAAATGTGTTTGATTATCTGAAACATTAAAGTGTGACAAACATGCAAAAAAATAAGAAATCAGGAAGGGGGCCAACACTTTTTCACACCACTGTAGCTGTGATGGTCAGGTGTCCACATAATTTTGGCCATGTAGTGTAATATTCAAAGTTGTATTGAAAGGGTTTAACACACTGACATTGTCTGTATCTGTTTTATGTATATTTATATTTATATTTAAAACAGGAGTGGCCTAATCTATCTATCTATCTATCTATCTATCTATCTATCTATCTATCTATCTATCTATCTATCTATCCATCCATCCATCCATCCATCCATCCATCATGTTTGTGTTGCCAGGAACAGTGGAACACCCACAGGATAAACAGAGTTAGAAATACCAGCAGTGTCAGTATCATATATGAAATCTGGCTCAGTCACGCCAATCCAGATGTTTTTTTTCTGATTAAGTACATATTATTTTTTTATATATATATATATATATATATATATATATATATATATATATATATGTATGTATATATATATATATATAAAATATACCTGGTCATTTTTATCCATTCTATCCATTCCCAAATAATCTATTTTTATTCAGTTATTCTTATTCAGTTCCCTCACAGATATTTCTTATAATGAAGCCAATTTCCATTTATTTATACACCATTACACAGTCATTTAGCCTCCAGTCGTTTAAAGACTAGATAAACCCGAGCATTCATTATTTAGCATTTATTCGTGTTGAATCTGTTTTTCAGTGTTAAAATCCATAATGCTAAAGTCAAATGTAAGCACTCTTGATTCAAATAAATACATTTGTATTTTTTTTACGGAATTAATTATTCATTGCATACAGTGTCTCAGACTTCACACGTCTGGTTGATTTTGTTTTTGCTACACATCTCATTTTTATTTTATTAAAAACATGATTTCATTCAAAAGGAGATTAAGAACCCCTGCAATTTGTAAACCCTGAAATATGAGTGGGCAATATGACAAAAATATACTATTGTGATAGATGTTTCTATAATAAATGAGATTCATAATGTTATACTGTATACACACACACACACACACACACACACACACACACACACACACACAGCCTGCAAAACAGCACAATTGTAACGAACTAAATTCAGTCGCACTTTTATTTAATATGTAAAGAAATATGACACTAGAAAATATTTTTCAACTCTCTGCTTATATATGAAACTTTAATCTAAAGTAATTTAATTTAAAAGTTGAGTTTAAGTTATGTAACTTAAAATCAGCTGCTCCCAGAGTATTTATTTATAAAAAACAAAAAGGATACTAAAGACATCTCTAATATCTCGAAACAATATATTGTCAAATATTTATATTGCCTAGTCCTACATATTGCCTGTCATATTGCCAAATGGGAAAATACACTGGAAAAAGCAAGCAAAGTAGCAAGCATTAGTAGCCCATTCAAAGTAAAGCATTGAAAAACATTTAGTATTAAAGGAAAGGTCCAACCTGAAACACGATATATATGATTTGATTGAAGTATTTGTGATGCATTTAATGCTTCTGGGGCTGATTTGCTGGTTTGCTGTATTTTTGTTATTTCTTTGAGAAGTTGGTGGTTGATTGTGGCTCTGATGTCACACAGATATGGATATTAGATTGGTGCATAATAAGAGACGAAAAAATAAAAAATAAAAATCAAAGCTCCAGAATGAAGCAACACAGTTGCACAGAGTTACAGCAAAGACTCAGCTCTGTTAGTTAGCACTCTATGAAATGGCAGTGATGGTGGGATTAGCATGGAAGTTGGAAGGTGATCTGTTTGAGCACACATTGGAAGTTCAGAGAGCTGAACAGACTAAAAGAAATAAAGCTGTACTGCCTTACTCTATAGATGGAAATGAAACCAGAGTGAAATTCTACTGGTGCCACTATGAGCGGTGGATAATGTAGGAAACAATGAAGCAAAAGTGAAAATAGATGAAAAAATGAAAAAGATCATATATATATATATATATATATATATATATATATATATATATATATATATATATATATATAATATATATATATATATAATATATATATATATATATATATATATATATATATATATATATATATATATATATATATATATATATATATATACATACATACATACACACACACACACACACACACACACATGAATGCAATTCCAAATTTTTCAAAGTTAATTTACCTGGGCTTGTAAAGTTTAGTATACCTTGCCACAGGCCACCTCATGTTAGTTCCTTACAGGGCGTCCATCAGGCTGTCCACCCATCCATCAATCCGTCCATCCATCCATCCATCCATCCATCCATCTTCTTGTACTGCTTTTCTGACACAGGGTCAAGGGGAGCATGGAGCTTATCCCAGGGGACTTGGGGTACAAGGCAGGGCACACCCTGGATGTGGGTACTAACCCTTCACAGGGCACAACCATACACACTAACACACCCATTCACACACATGAATGCAATTCCAAATTTTTCAAAGTTAATTTACCTGGGCTTGTAAAGTTTAGTATACCTTGCCACAGGCCACCTCATGTTAGTTCCTTACAGGGCGTCCATCAGGCTGTCCACCCATCCATCAATCCGTCCATCCATCCATCCATCCATCCATCCATCTTCTTGTACTGCTTTTCTGACACAGGGTCAAGGGGAGCATGGAGCTTATCCCAGGGGACTTGGGGTACAAGGCAGGGCACACCCTGGATGTGGGTACTAACCCTTCACAGGGCACAACCATACACACTAACACACCCATTCACACACTATGGGCAATTTAGAGACACCAATCAGCCAATGCATGTCTTTGAACTGGGGGAGGAAACCAGTACACCCAGAGGAAACTCTGGAAGCATGGGGAGAACATGTAGGCACACAGAACAGAGACGAGTTGAGAAGAGTTTGAGGAAATAAAATAGAAACATAATTAAATGTATGAGGGATACAAGTTAAATTGGAATGCAGAAAATTAGATCCACTTGGGTCATTTGACAGTCATGTCTGGTATAGCTTTTTCTAGATTTTCATTTCTCATTTGAATCTATTAAATGTGTTTAATGTTCATGGAATAAACCTTCAGAAATTTCTATTTCCATTAATGTCTGTGTATTTCCTGTGTGTGGTAATTATTCCTCGTGGTCAGCTAGCACATAGCAGCCAAAGGTCAGCTCATTAGTAAGAAAATGTTTACATCGGCCAGATATAGATCATTAAGGTGCTTTCGTTAGACATTTCGGACGTAGCACATTGTCGTGCGAATTAATTGGTAGGTTCTGTTTGGCAGTCACGCAGAACAATGCAGCAAAGCAGACTTCATTTCGCTGAAGAACTGGCAAGCACTGCATACACATCTTCCAGGTGAAGACTATATGAAATGCCACAGCAGCTGACATAAAAGATGACAGAAAAAGAGGAATGAGGGATTTTTTTCTCGATCTGTTCTGCTTCAGTTTAAGGACAGAACGAGTACTGATGGGGCTCATTAAAATTGAAGTCACTATGACTGCCTGGTACCGAATGACGTGCTGTATCTCAGCGTGACAGAGAGGCGCTCTGAGCCTCCAGCGTGAGCAGAATGAGGGGTAAAATAGGCCATGCTTCACCTTATTTGACATTTTTACATTGCAATTACGAGAGAGTAATGTTCACTTATTCTCAGCGCAAGTTAAAGGGCAGACATTTGCATGACATCATGTCCTATTACATCACATTGGATATTATTTTAAATTAAAAATTACTTCAGCTGACAGGAGGTTTGACTACAGTGCACTAAAGTGTAGCTTCAGTTTCTCAAAATAGTTACAGTAGGAGGTACAGTTATGTTAGCTCTCAAAATGATGGATTTTTTAAAGTAAGGGATAAAACATGACGGGGCATGCTGTTATCGGAAAGCAATCAACGACACGGTAGTGTGATACAGCTCAACATGAAGCTTAACAAGTTACTCTTAACACCTTGATGCTTTTATTCCTCTTAGACATTTTTTATAGTAAACATTTATTATTAAATGCCACACCATGTTATTTTATCTGGTTATAGATGCGTATAATGTTGAATGGCAACAAAACAAGTTCCTTTAACTTCTATTAGAGCAGCTATCAACCATTGCTCACACAGCATTTCTTTTTTCCTCTCTTGAAGTTGATAAGACAACAAAACACAGCTTGGGGTGACGCCTGAAAAGTGAAAATATTTCCATGAAGACTTCCTGACATTGGAGACTTCTTCCTAAAATGTTCAATATTCAGCTTCACCATATCAGTGTTAATATGTTTTTGTTAAATTACATTAAAACAAAATATGTCTATGTTAGACATGTGAACCATCCAGTATAGTTCCTCCGAATTAGTGGTAACTATAGAAACAGTACATTAATAAATTTACCTTGTGATTTACCTTGTAGGACGAACCACTGACAGAGCTGCTGTTATAGAAAATTAATTAATTAATTCAGATTCAAGAATTCGCTGTGGTATAAATTATTATAAAAACTTTGTCAATGACTATGATGTGTTTCAGAAATAATGGTTCGAAGATATTCTACATGATGATTTGTGGAACCTTTATTTCTTAGTAAAAAAAATTAATAAATAAAATAAAATTGGCCTAATGGTTTCCATTAAACATTTAGCTACTGATGGCAACATGGGTTAATGGGGACAATTATTTTAAAGCAAGGCAAAGAAAATAAACAGATCTTAATGTTTTTGTTCTTTCATTCAGTTTAATAAACCAGGATGTTTCTTCCTCTTTTGCACTCTTCTGCTCTCTCTTCTCCATCTCCTCAAAGTCATATTTAGTTACGTTCTTTCTGAGAAGGCCGAGTATAGGTGGTGAGTGCTCACATGTCCTCAATAGCGAGGTCTGCCTCTGAGTGCTGTCGGACCACTCAGCACATCATAGGCATGTCCATTAGCTTGTATCCTATATGTCTTATCCTGACAATTATGCTCTGCAAGCTAAACTTACAAGATAGGCAACCACAACAGGATGGGATTTGCAATGTTTATCCAGCCTGAGACCTTTCGTGTCTGCTACCCATGACTGATCGATAACCTGGTGGTGTGGTCAGGGTTTCAAATCACCGCTTCACTCTATGCATCCATTAATGGCTTGGCATGTCAATGTGGTGATTTAGGAGGATCTAAAGCTCTCTGTTTACTGAACACTTTTGGTCTAATGGAAGGAGTCTTTTTGGTTGGAGTAGTCACTGCTGTGCTGGTGGTTCAATGAAAGCATATTGAGATTATCCATTAAGACTGAAATTGATTCATGGTATAGAATGACCTCATGGAGGAAAATTCAGTAAACTTGATTCCCACTTGATCTCATGTCTTTTAATAAGAGAAATTTTGCTTGTCCATTTCAGCCCAATCAATGTTATTTGCAATCAGTAGAATTCAAGTTGTTTTATTATATGGTGTTCTTGCCATTTTTCCAAATCAGTTGGAAAGCTTTCCCAGAAGAGTGAAGCTCCTTATAACTGTAAAGTGGGACTGGAATCTGAAAGGAAATGTTCAACAAGCAGATACTGGCATGTTGATCAAGTGTCCAAACATTTGGCCATATAGTACATACACAAAATGTATAAGAAATAATTTTTCTTGTTAAAAATATAAGTATGCAAGCACAAACGCAGTAATTTTCACAATGTAATTAAAGTTCATATTTGATTATGGTTCCCTTGATCTCTATAAGGCATAATTCATGTTCCTGTATTCATGAGAGTTCACAGTCGGACCTGTTCCTTCTAACCGCCAATTACTATTGTTATTTAAATTAAAAGGGTTTCTTTGCAGTATGATGACTGTTCTGTAGTGTAATCATTAAATTACAGAATTCATGAATGTAAACACAACCACAGGTAGGAATACTATAAAAGCAAATTAATTCAATTTCATTAAATGTAATCTTATTTGCATAGTAGACTAATAGACTTGATGTAGATTTACATCCTTTATGAGCAAGCCAAAGGCAACCATGGCAAGAAAAACTCCCTGAGGCAACAAGAGTGAAAGACCTTGAGAGCAACCAAACTCAGAGGTTACACCAGAGGGTGGGGTTACAAATTATTACTCTTCTACACCTTTATAGGGTAAAGAAAAACAGCTTGGTGTACTGAAAGCCTGCAGTATCCTGGTGAGATTAATCAGGATAAGCATAGAGGCTTGGACATTAACCGGTTTTGGGAAATGAAAATCTTTAGGTTAGCTATGTTGGATTAAACAGAGCAGATATTTAGAAATGTGAATCCTGGCACCATTTTGGTAACTCAGTCATAATGGTTTGTTGGGGAAAATGTGAGGAATGTTTGATTCATTTATCGTCATGCAGCCTGGACAACTGCCTTGGTGGAGCCAAACATATTCAAGGTCTTTTTTTCCCTATTTCTTGCATCCCTGACTCTGGAAACATCAACTGACATTTTCTGTTCTCACTGCAGCACAGTCTCTTAACAATCTTTTTATTCTGTTTTCTGAAAAGAATTTTATTAAGAACACCAGGCTACAGTTTTTAGACTAATTCCTGACTTATCAAGTACATCCTCAACCAGGTTTGAAGAAATCTTTGAGTGTTAGCAGAAAACAAATAAAGAAAAATCCAATCAAAGCAGCATTTTGATTTATTTTTTGAATAAAACAGTGTCAACTTGACCACTGCCCAGAGGGATCAACTGCAACTGGGGATTTGTTTATCTGTTAAGTAAATCGCTTTTGAATAATTCATGCTCATGCATGCTGGGATGATTTGACTCATCTTCCTGGCTTGCTCATATTGATTTATTGAATAGAGCCATGTTAAAAACACTTGCTCGAGTGCCTCGTTCAATATTCAGAGTACATAGCTTTAAGAAAAAAAGCTGCAGATTCGCATCTCCAAAAGGAAAACAGCCCTTGTCTGCAATTGTAAACTGCATCCTACCTTATTTTACAGAGATACACAAGTATTATGGTAGCGTACATCATCTGAAGCCATGCTGTCATAATATAGAGTAATATTATAGAGCAACTGCACATGGTCATGAAATATACAATAAAGTGAGGAAAAAAGACATTATTTTACAAATAGTTTGCAGCAGAGGTTGCGTTTATATCTTTTAATTTCAACAACATATGTATTTTGGCCTGAGTTATGAGTTATGTTGCTCATAACTAATTTAGGAATTTACTTTAAATTGAAGCTTCTAGAAGGAAAATAATTCATTGCTTCAGAGTTGAGCAATAACTTTGTTATTTAGTTCAAAAAAAAAAAAAAAAAAAAACTTAATGCAAAAAAAAAGTATATCTTATAAATTGGCAAATTGATCTATATTGATTATATGGATATTATAAATAAAACAATAAGAATTTAACCTGTTTTTTTTTTTTTAAAACTTTACATTTAGTATTGCACTGAAGTCAATGCATGAAAACAGAAAGGCTTGGAATTAGCAGTGAAATTAAACAAAATTTCGAGAAAAGTTTGATATACTAATATTATTACTATATATAGATATTTAATAATTTTTATTGACTATGAAACCATGGCATTAACCCCGTTACATTTATGTTTTTGTGTTTTGTGTTTTTTTTTTGTGATGTTTGCTTATGACCTCACACTCGCACTACAAGCTCCTGCACTAAGATATCAAACCTTTTTTGTGATTGTTTCTCAAGCGAAAAACAGTGGTGCTAAAACACTGTCCAAAAGCGAGCCCAAAAGGGAGAAAGCAGAGTGATCACAGTAGTCTGGATTCAGAACATGAGAGCTTCTGTAATTAAAGACTCAGAGAGCCAGACACCTGCTATCTATTCCCCTGAAGGGCACCTGAGTACCCACTGTAATTACCACACAACTTCCTCCCACAAAACAAACCACACATGGCAGTGACAGAGGAGACCAGCTTACAGACACCTCAGGCTGTGGAGGTGCAATGAGATAGAAAGAAAAAAAACAAACAACGCCAAATCTGCAACATCAGCAGCAATGTTACATAATAATATCATCATCATTTGATTCACATATTGAGGCATTATTTTTCCAGATCAGCAGCTCTCACAGTAGTGTTTATAATAATAATCTGCTCATTCTGATAAGTCAGTAATTCTAGTAAGTCAGTAAGTTTTCCAAACAGGGAAAGTCTTCAGGATAGGAGTTTGCACTTTCTGAGAAGCTCCATTTTGTCTTATTATCTTCAACAGAAAGGAAAAAAAAAAAGAAGACAGACTGGTGAGGGAACTGTTATATAGCTGCCATAAGAGAGAACATTATCAAACTTATTTCATGGATATTCCATAATGTTCACTTTTTTACGATAGACCAAAAAAACGGGGAAAAAAATTATTTCCGCCTGTTTTGGTGGTGCCCATGTTCAGAATTGCATTATGAGTTCACAATACACAGTAGTGGTTAATGGCTCATATTAAAAGGAAGTTAAGAATTTGCAGTTTTTCACAAGCATTTTTTTATACCCTAAACCTAATACCTAGATTTACCATTTTATTGTACCAGTTGTAAACAGTGTTTATCAAAAAAAATAAAATTAAAAAACTTTAGATGTGCTGTGTGTTTTATCTCTGTACTAATGTTATTTGGACTCTTACACCCCCACCCCCAATTTCCCAACAGACATCCTGCTCAATTCTACATACATAATCCTAACAGCGCCCTGGCTAATTCGATACCAGACTTGCAGCAATGAATTCATTCATTTGTTTATACTGATTGAAAATATCTTTCAAGTCCAACACTAGTGTACAATGAGAGAGGGTTAAATGCAATTATAAAAACTGATAAAAAAAAAAAAAAAAAAAGCATTCCAGATGAAAAAAAGGCTGCAGATTTGCATTTCCAAAAAGGAAAACACTGAAGAAATGCTGTCAAGTTATAGAGCAGGGACTTTGAGTTTGAGTCCCATGTGTCCAGTACAGAAAAGAAATGCCATGGTTGTCAACTAAAGCCAAGTGGAAACGTTGAAAAGCCATGGCTTATTAACTTTAACAGAAAGAAACACAATGAGCAAGTGATGAGAATAACGAACCAACTTGCTTCATGGATATTCCATAACATTTAATATAATTATTGATAAATTGCTGTGGTATCAGAGCTATAAAACACATGTTATATAAACATATCTATAACTATCGTGTCAACAAATTAGTTTCTTACATTCCTATTTCTTACATATACAGTGGTGTGAAAAAGTGTTGACCCCCTTCCTGATTTCTTATTTTTTTTGCATGTTTGTCACACTTTAATGTTTCAGATAATCAAACACATTTAAATATTAGTCAAAGATAACACAAGTAAACACATCATGCAGTTTTTAAATGAAGGTTTTTATTATTAAGGGAAAACAAAATCCAAAACTACATGGCCCTGTGTGAAAAAGTATTTGCCCCCTAAGCCTAATAACTGGTTGGTCCACCCTTAGCAGCAACAACTGCAATCAAGCGTTTTGGCCCACTCATCTTTGCAGAATTGTTGTAATTCAGCCACATTGGAGGGTTTTCAAGCATGAACCACCTTTTTAAGGTCATGCCACAGCATCTCAATCGGATTAAAGTCAGGACTTTGACTAGGCCACTCCAAAGTCTTCATTTTGTTTTTCTTCAGCCATTCAGAGGTGGACTTGCTGGTATGTTTTGGATCATTGTCCTGCTGCAGAACCCAAGTTCGTGTTCGTGGCTAAGGGTGGACCAACCAGTTATTAGGCTTAGGGAGCAAATACTTTTTCACACAGGGCCATGTAGTTTTGGATTTTGTTTTCCCTTAATAATAAAAACCTTCATTTAAAAACTGCATGATGTGTTTACTTGTGTTATCTTTGACTAATATTTAAATGTGTTTGATTATCTGAAACATTAAAGTGTGACAAACATGCAAACAAATAAGAAATCAGGAAGGGGGCCAACACTTTTTCACATCACTGTATCATGTAGGATGAACATGAAACAATGGAAAACACTGAGCTGTGTCCCCCAGTGCTTACAGAAATGCAGTATAGAGATGCTGAAAATGCTATTTTGTTTTTGCAGTGGCCCTCGTTGCTCTCATTACAGTGGATATTGCTTTCTCTTGTCAGTGGCTTTATATCAGCTATGCCTTTAATACAGAGAGATCTAGTGTAGAGGTAGGTACACACTGGGGACATAATATACTGTCCACACACAGACAATCCTATTTGAGTCAGAGTGCAGAAAACCCTTGTTACACAATTAGTATTTCACACATTGAAATCATACATTGCATAATAAAAGCTTTCCACTTTAAGACTTGGTACATTGTAGTAGTATAAAACTGAAGAATGTTAGGGCTTGAAAGGTGGAACAAGCTGCTTATCAATGCATATGGTTAAGGCTATAAATCTACACAGTGAATTGGAAAGAGCATCCTCTATCTTTTTAATCATTGTACATCACACACACACACAAATCATGACCCAACCACAAAAGCCTAACACAAGTGGCTTGCTGTCCTACCAAAGATTCAGCATTGTGAGAAATCTACTCTAAGCTGATCCGGAGATAACAGCTGCCTGTAGCATTCCTTGGGTGTGAGATTTACTGACCTCCTGAAAACCCCTAGCAGAGATTACTGGAGACTGTCCATCGCATTAATTAATTGGACAGCATGGCGGATTTTGTAGCAAATCCTTGCCAAGACCTCACATCTTTGATTAAATCTGATGCTAAAAGTAAAACGTTCCTGAGTAGCTCTTGATCCATTTTTCCTCCACGTTATAAATTTGCTCTGGAAAACATCCTAATGGAATTCAGCTCATGGGTTTTCGAGTGTTTTAGAGAGTCTTGTAACAAGCTTGCACATGGTGGGACTGACAGTCTTTTCTCACGTTTGACTCTCAGGCTGCTTGCGTAATTATCTTGGTTCCTAGAGCCTGCTCAATGCTGAGAAGCTTTAGTGCCACTTCTAAGAAGGATTCTGATTAAAACTCATAATCTGCAGCAGAGGATTGATCACAGACAGCTAGACTTTCAAGGACAAAGCCTGAAGAAGACTACAGTGCAGATTTACTCCCATGGGTTCAGTTTATTTCTTCCATCACCTGGCCAAGATTTCACATCAGCATACAGTTTTGCCATACAAATCACTAAGATTAAGCATTTGAAAAGTGCTTGCCTTATAATCTGGAGATCATGACCATGAGATCAAAATTGGCTGTGTTCTCTTCCCTATCATTCACATCACATGACACTAGCCAATCATGGGTGTCTATGAGCTCCTGCAATTAATAAAGATAAGGATGTCTTGGGAGAAACACAATACCCTTCACCCTGATGGATTTGTAGAAGTCATTTGAAGGAGACACCTAACTGGTGGGTTGGAATTGGCCAAGACTAATTTAGGGAGATAATTGGAGGAAAATCTAAAAAAATACAAGACTAGGCAAGTTCGTTTTGCTAGACCATTATGGGCTGCATAATACTTGTCACACAATGTATGAGGCAGTAATTTATGTAGAGCCTAAAAGATATATCATTCTGATTAGAAGTTTTTGAGATTTGTCCAAGCAATTTTTGGGCAATGCCCTGTGTTTCAAAAGTTGTTCATTGGAAGGTCTGGGTTTAAGATGCCACTGTTGGGTCCTTGAGCAAGATCCTTAACCTTCTCTGCTCCAGGGTGACCTTTTATAAGCTTTAGATGACTCCTTCATGTGTTTCTGAGGAAAAAGAGAAAGTACACATAATGTTGGTGCATGAGTGTAGTGAGGATAATGTTTACTATTATTTTTGCTATTTGCAGCTTGTCTTTAAATACATATCTCCTGCATTAAAAAGTAGGATGGGGCATAGCTTAGCAGGTGTTCATTGGAAGGTTGGGGTTCAAGCCGCAGAATTGCCAAGCTACTACTAATGGGACCTTGAGCAAGACGCTTAACCTTCTCTGCTCGAGGGTACTGTTTCCTGGCTGAGCCTGCACTCTGACCCCAATGTCTTAAGCTGGGATATGAGAAGAAAAGAATTTCACACTCCTGTAATGTATATGTGACAAATAAAGGCTTCTTTTTCTAACAAGAGTGTAAAGATCCCTATATTTGATCTCTATTTAGGCTGACATTCATCTCAAGGAAGCTTGTTGGTAGTGCCCATATGAATGGGGAGAGTAGACTGGTGGGTGAAAATTGCTAGGTGACCATCTTGGGAAAAATAAAAAGTTAATATATTAATACTTATATGTCAGTCAGGTGTCTGGAAGTTGCTACCATATTCAAAAACTATTCAAGTTGTAGTACAACACCATTACAAGTGCCTGCTCTAAAGTCAACCAAAATCACCTGCCAGAGTGCTGACACACTGTCATTAATCTTCATCTTCTACATATGTATAAGAAATACTGCCTTCAACAGTGATGGGATCAGTGTGGTTCTGGATCATGAGCTTAAACAGGGATAGGATCAGGGCCTGAAACTGACAGGATCAGGGACTAAGAGTGAACCAAGTTCAGAACTAGAAATAGAAAGCAGGGCTGGACCACAATCAGAAGAGGAAACAGTGACAGAGGTACAGTAGGCATGACTGGTAAGCTCCCAGTGTTTTTAGCCTCAGGTGCTCTCTGCTTATCTCACCTCACAACTAAAATATATGGCTTCATGGTCACTAAAACTTGCCTTCATGGTCATAGTTTATCCATTTAGTGTGGCTTAATTGCGATTTTTGGTCAATATTTATTCTAATATTATTATTAGACTCTTAAAGATTTTCTATCTGTTATCCGCTTACTTCCTGCAAAATTGCTCATAGTAATGATAATCATCCTATGAGTTGCTCCCCTTCACCAAAATAGCACAGTTATCTAACATCAAACTGTTTTAAACATTAACACAGTACAACTCTTTACCTAACTTCCAAATGAGATTAGACACATTAAAGCAAATAGGCATTGAAAATGCATGCCTTGCCTCAAATCATTAACCCCAGCAAGTGTTCGGTAACGACAGCAGCATTGAGTTTTTGGAACCCTGTAAGAGTTCATTTAGCTTCTCATTTAGCTGTGTACTCAAATATACTAATGTACCAAAGGAAGAGTTGATGCTCCAAGTAACACTAATGCAATTGAATTATTTGCAGACTTAGACATAGTCACATTGGTTAGTTAGAGTGCTTCATTTCCTGTGAAATGGCTGAATCAGTGTATGCAAGTCTTAGCTGTTTCCTGTTCAGTCTAGAAATGAGCTGGTTTATGCAACGGTGAGTGGCATGACGGCCAAAATGGACAGGAGGGCCAAGTGTGATAAGTGTTTCTTTTTTTCCACACATCAGAAAGATGTAGAAAACATGATTGCGTGAGTGAATGAGAGTGTGTGTGTGTGCCCTGCGATGGGTTGGCACTCTGTCCAGGGTGTATCCTGCCTTGATGCCCAATGACGCCTGAGATAGGCACAGGTTCCCCGTGACCCGAGAATAGTTCGGATAAGCGGTAGACAATGAATGAATGAATATATCAGTCACAAATGACGTTCAATGACAGGAACTACGAATAAACCAATTTAAACAAATCAGTCTTTAATCTAGATTTAAAGAACATTTAAAGAACCTGGGTATATACTATTGTCTGGAAATGTCTAAGTCTACAAGCTCTATGTAATAGTAAATCTGCTTCAGCTGAATAAAGCTCTCAAGTTGGGTGATGCAACTTCAGAAGATCAGGAATATCCCAGAGTTAAACCATTTAGATCTTTGTGCAGTATGTCATTATCAATGCAAACTTAATAGGGAGTCAACGTAATTTGAAGGAAATTGGAGTAATTTCAGAAGGAAAGTAATAATTGACTTTTTGTTCTTGGTGATGAGCTGTATCATTCATAATTAGCTGAAGCTTATAAATAAAGCAAATTGCATAGATTTATTCCATTCATGGGCCTACTAAAATAATTGATACAACATGTTTGGAAGCACATGAGTGCAAGTATGGCAGCAATCTTATAACTGCCAAACCTTATATTTTGTACTTTATGGACCAAGATTCAAAGTTTTGCACATGCAAAAACGTAAGTGAGGAAGTTCCTTAGTAAAGACACCAGCTGGACTGTGCTTCACTTATAAGCAACCAGTCTGATCAGTATTTGATCATTATCCAGATCCTATTTCTGTGCTCCAGACCTGCTGGTGCTTTGCAGCCTTTTTGTCCTGGGCTAAAATCCTCCTATTTCTTTTATTCTTTCCTTCCAATTTCTCTCGCTCTTAAACACCACTCATAAATGTAATAAGAACATAGATGAGATTTTTTTTTTGCTCCACTGGCACAGGAATCAGTCAAAACTAAAACTTTTCAACACAAATAACATGGCAGCTTTCCAACTCATGGAAAGACAGAAAGAAAGTGAGAGATCGCATTTAAATAGAAGGAAAAACAGGCTGCAGGTGTGCTCCATTAGTCATTACACCTTGTAGCTCTTCCCCAAACATCACCCTCCTAATGCACACCTGCTAAGCCATGTCCCCTCCTGCTTTCTTAATGCAGGAGATATGCATTAAGACAAGATACAAATAGCAAAAATAATACTAAACATTATCCTCAATACATTCATGCACCAACATTTTTACATGTACTTTCTCTCTTTTTCCTCAGAGACACATGAAAGGCATCTACAGCTTATCAGAGATAACTCTGGAGCAGAGATGGTTAAGGGACTTGCTCAAGGACCCAATAGTAGCAGCTTAGCAGTGCTGGGGCTTGAACCCCGACATTCAAATGCACAACCAGAAGCACCTCTTTTGAAACACAGGGCATTGTCCAAAACTTGTAAGAGCAAATTACATCTCAAGAACTTCTAATCAGAGAGATATATATTTTACATAAATTACTGCCTCACACATTGTGTGACAAATATTATGCAGCCGATGACGGTCCAGCGAAACGCCAAGATTACATGTTCAATAAACCAGATTGTTTGAAAACCCGGCTCCATTAGCTACACATTGGCCTAAACATCATAAACCATCATTAATGAAAGCTCAGAGCAGTGGCTCATGTTCAGTGTTGGCACATTTGCTTATCAAAAGTGAAACATTACATCCACAATTCTGTGAGCTTGTGTGCTTCTTTTTCTAGACAATAGCTGACTAAGCTGATCTGGCATTAACAACCAAGCACATTTTTCACAGCTGCTAAATGATAGGCTCTTCCCCCCAGCAAAGCTCTCTTTCATAATCCACTATATTACTCATTTGACTCAGTAGTACAGCACTGCTTGGAGCATTAGAGTAAAATATAATAAATTGAGCTTATTGAAATGAATAGGGGATTAGAATTTGTCCTTATTCAGCTACAGGTTTGCAAAAAACAAATACAGCAACATTCTGAACTCTAGCTAAAAGTACTTTAATTGGATACTTATAATGCTAGTTAATGCTAGAGCTCATCATTTCCTTGGCCAGAGTAAACCATGCTGTGGGATGTTTCTCATGCCTCAAGGTCAAACGGTTCCCCTGTATGCACACTGCTGTATATCTGCCTAATTATAATTTGGCACAGCAGAGGAAACATGGTGGCCATTTGCCAAGTGATTCTGAGGAACCGTGTTACCTGGACTTAATCCATATCTGACAAATCAAAAGCTATGTGAAGGTTGTAGTGTGGGAGAGAAGTGGAAAACTGCTCTCTCAGCTCAAAAATGCTCAAAAAGCTTTCTTTCAGTATTCTAATGAGTTCAATTTGCAGGCAATTAAATCAGATCACTCAATATTGAGTAAGCACATTTTGGTCAATTTTGGTTATCATAACACTCTATGCTTTTGGCTCCAAACTCATATAGGTATATTTGATATTATGATTTAAGATCTCTTAAACCTCTTAGACAAATGCACTTTTTCACTAGGAAATAATATATCTCACACATTATCATTTCTCTGAGGGGTTGCACAAGAATCTACTCTTGGTTCTTATTATGTACATGTTCCTCCTGGTGCTATTATCTCTGTTCATGGGCTCTAGCATTTCTATGTAGATCTATGCTAATTTACATGGAGCTCTAACCCTTCCATTTTCCTCCCACCTGCCACACTTATGAAGTGTTCACACAATTTAAAACACCAGATGCCTACACATTTTCTAAAGTTAAATAATGACAAGTTGGAGAATCTGATTATAGCTTCCAAGTGATACTTGGGGAAACTGTGGATGTCAGTCTTACAATTGTTGATATTATACTTTCCAACCATAAACTCAGAATTGTTTTTGTTATCTCCATAACACTGTCAATCTTCACACCGTTCACAGGTTCTTTGCAATGCTGAAACCTTTATAGCCTTTCAACTTCATTGCTGCACTCACTTTATGTTGGTACGTTCTGTTCTAAGTGTTTACATGAACAATACAATGAAAATGAAGGGAAAACCTTGACCATGACATGGTTGTGGGGGATAAAATGGGCTGATTTGTGTAATTCAGAAACTGCACTCTCTAGAGATTACACCAAATTCAGAAAAAAATCCAACAACAACAACAAAGCTCTCCAGTGAGCATCAGTTCTGTGGGTAGAAACACTTTGTTGATGAGATCGCTCAGTGGAGAATGGCAAAATGATTCAAGCTGACAGAAAAGTTTACTCTTTACAAGCATGGTGAGTAGGAAAGCATCTCAGAATATACAATATGTCAAATCTTGATGTGGATGAGCTACAACTTAGTTACTTGAGTCCTGGAATGTGAGGCTTAACAAAATCTTTATAAATCTTAATTGCTGCTTACATGCAGATAGAATCCATGGACCAAACCTGCATTATGTCAGCTGTAGGGGTGTAATGGTGTCAAGAATTCTTACAGCTTCAATCTCACAGCTTAGGCTATGTGTAAGGATAGCCATGAGGTTGCGAAGCACTCCACAGCAGAGTTGTTTGCATTCTACTACACATACATTTTTAAAGGATTTCTAGGTTTATACAAAAATAAGACCGAACTACACAAAGGTGTTTATTTAAATAAGGTCATACACAATTTGGGAACAATTGTACATTTGTAACACACTAAACATGAATAAACTAGCTTCATCATGCACAAGCATTAAAATTTACTGATTCGGATGCTGACAATAAAAGAAAACTTCTATTGCCATTTATTACCATTAGCCAACTAATTCTGAGTCTTAATATATCTACACTTTCTTGGCAAAACATGTGCGTAATGGGTGATATCAATACATCAAAATCTGTATTTATCTATATCTTTAAAATTTGCATGCATCATATTAGCCTAACTCTATTTAGGTTCCATGCAAACTAAGCTCTAATCTATATGAATCAATTTTCTCTAAATATACGTGACAGCTTGTTGACAGAAACCTTACTTAGCCTGGTGAACCTGAACAACAGTTTTGCAGAAAAAAAATATGCATATTTGTGTAAAACGATGCATTTGCACCTCCTAGATAATCATGCCACCTACATTATGCTAATTAACTTATGCTCTATACCTTTTTTCATGTTCCTGCAGTCCCTTATTTTATAGATTATATGCATCAGTAATTTAAAAGGATTCAATTATTAGAAATAAATAAAAAAAAACTCAGAAAAGGGTTTATTTTAAAGCTTAAAAGTTATTCTGTGTTTTGTTCATGTACAGCACAGAATACTAAAGAGAAACATGTTTGAACAACAGAACTCCTATCCAAGGCAGTATATAAATTTGAAGAACAGTTCAGTTTGGTAATGAAAAAGACTGCATGAAACAGCAGGATTTGTCTTCAGTGAATGAGGTGTAATTTGGCTGTAGCTGGGAAGAAAACAGTTCTGTCTTTCTCTACATCTGTGTCACAACAACAAGACTTATCTTTCATCTTTTACATATAAAAGACATTTGTTATGATTATTACAACAACCAGACCTGGCAAAACTTGGCTTTCCGGTAGAAATGTTGCCTAATGGATCAACAAAAAATCCTATAGATTTTCTTAAATCTCTCACCAGAGTGACAGATCGCCAATGGCTGCCTCAGCCTGTTACTTGATGATGTGTATTGCCGTAAAATAGCGAGACGTTGCTAAATGTAACACATTTACATCTTCTTAATGTGCTTTATTTGCACATTTTTTTGCTGAGTGCACTCTAAGTGGTTGAGATTTACTTATCAGCACTTCAAGTAATCTTTTTTTTTAGTTAAACCTGTAGATTATATGTTGGCTATATGCTGCCTAAATGTATGCTTCATTTTTCAGTCTATTATTCAAAATCCAACAACTACATCTGCTCCAGTCATTTTAATATTTGCTTTGCCTTTCCTAGGCTGAGGAATGAAAATAAAAACAGTGTGACTATGAGTGAGAAGAATTATTAATGTGTAACTCAGATAAGATCTGGATGAGAATCTTATATTCCCGTAATTAGAACACAGTGTTGTCTTTTCTGTACGCTATAATAAGCACATAATTAGGTTTTATAGGGCAATGCACTTACGGCAGATTATAGCAGACACACAATGTTGTTAAAAAATAGATTTTTTATTGGATCATAAATTAATGAATTCTAAATAATATGTGACTTTCGAATTGCTCGTTATTATATTTTTGGTTTATCATTATTGTGTTTTTTGTATCTAGAGGGATTTTATTAAAGCTCATCACTATGGAAGGGCAGAACAAAGCAACTTGCTATGGATCCAGTGGTAAAATATGTATTGCACAATGAAGTGAGTGATACATACACAATAAAGTGAGTGAACATAAATATAGAAATTAACATTGAAAGACTTCTTATGCTATCAAAATGAATTAAATCAAGTTCTTGTATTCACTTCCAAAATAAATCTGATAGCCTATGTTGGGAATACTTAAATCTGTAGCCTATCCTGGGAACACTGGACACTGGGCCGATTGCATAAATTGTTAGTATATCTGCAACAATATTATTTACAACAAGGTATGTGAAAGTTATCTGTTGAAAAAATTAGACAGATGGAGAAAATGGTAGAACCTAAAGATCATATATTCAAAATAAAGTGTACTGTAAGTAGTTTTATCTCTTATTGTGGTACTCTATTTTTGGAAAATTTGTAGAATTCCTTTTTTTTCTCCTTTTCATCCATGATCGAAATTGCATTACACAGATCAGGAGACCTTGAGTCACTTCTCACTTCAACATGATGAGTGAAGCAGAAAAATGGTGAACATGGCTGCATGCATTGTACTGCTTTTATTCACCTTTGAATCATCAGCACAGCGAGTTCAGGTGGGTAGAAAACATCAGTCACATCCTCACCATCTGTTCCTACTCACTACAGTAAAATATAGATGCAGATTAAAGGAAATGCAGTGGGCCATCAGGGATCCAGAACTGATGTCTAATCAAATAGGAAAGCATTTGCTCACAAAAAGCCTTAAGCACAGCTCTTAATTAAGTAGACAGGATGCTAACATATCTTTTTACTAGAGTTGAATTCCTAAAGCTGATTGGTCAAGAGGTGTTCATAAATTTATTTATTTATTTATTTATTTATTTATTTAATTGAGCAGCTCTAACAGTAACTTTGGGTGCAAGTCAATCTCAAGGCAACTGCATTGTAGTTCTCATCGCAATCAAAACCCAATTCTAAACAGATTAAACATATGCAGTGTAAAGCTTTTTTTAAGGAGCCCTTAACTCTAACCCTTAACCCTAACCCCAATGCATGTAGCGGTTATAAAATGGTTTTAAAAGGACGTTACACTTTCTGGCCTCTTATATATCTTAAAAATGGCCGTTTTTACATGAATCTAATTCTAAAAATATTAAATCTCAGTCATTAATATATTATTGGTTGTAATTGTTAGACAATTGCTGTGATTAAGAGATTTCAGTATGTTGTTATAGGAAAATAATCAACTTATCTTCCTATAACAGCACTTCCTGCTAAAAGAAAGTGTTGCTATGGATCGTGACTTCACTTATACACTATTGTGTGATCACTAATGTGGTTTCTTTTAGAGAGAATCAGATTGTGGTTTGACTAAAAGAGGTTTTTTTGTTCAGGCTCAGCAAAGAAAATAGCTTTAAGTGTTTGGCAAGAGTAGACCGCTGAGTGGACTAATGGCAACAGGAACTCACAGGGAGTAACAGAGGGAAGAGCAGCTCCTTCATGTGGCGATGAGAGAACGACGATTCCCCCTAACAAAACTCGTTAATGAGCTCAAAATGCCAGTCAGGAATCTCTGCAACCAGCAGGGCAGCAACTGAGGTCATTAAAACAGCCCACAGATTCTTCAATATGTACATTTATACACATAATTCAGTTCTGGAGATCTTTTCTGGAAACTATACAGACTGGCTTTATTTAAATTCCTCTGTGGTTCGTAGCAGAACACATACATGCTTATAGACTCTATTATCAACATGAACCCATGGGCCATGAATTTGAAACTGGTTTCTCTCCCCCTGTGTTTTCACAGGTCAGTGTGAGGTCATTCAGCAAGGAAGACAAAAGCAGCATGATAAAACACAGCTTTCAGATTGAATTTGGACTGAAGGACATAAACACTGAGATGCTTTGTCAAGAAACAACTATGAGGATTTGGCATTGGATTACGTTTTTGTGATGTATTTGCCTAGATTAGATGTGATCATTATTTCTGTGTGAAAAAAAACTTTGATTCTTATTGCAACTTTAAACAGATAAAAACAGTACAAGGAAAAGGACAATACAATGACTATCCACTCTTCAGATGTAACTAATCTGATACAGTCTTGTAAATATATTTATATAGATATTTTATATTTATTTTTATTTATTTATATATTAAAATTGTATATTTTTTAACCACAAAAGCTCGTCTAGCACTAGCTCTGGGATGCGCGTCCACGACACTATGTACTACATAATCACATCGAAAGGTTGCGCGTGATGTTGGTGGAACACAGACGATGAGCTCAGACAGAGAGAAGATTTAGGTTTAAAATGATTTCCACATCCAGGGTACACACATGAATGGACCGTTTTAAACAAAAAACTGACACAAAGACTTGGTGTCATTCCACATGCAACAACTTCGGAGCAGTCCTCCTTCTGCACAATAATTCATTCATTCATTGTCTACCGCTTATCCGATCTATTCTTGGGGCATGGGGAGCCTGTGCCTCAGGCATCATTGGGCATCAAGGAAGGATACACCCTGGACGGAGTGCCAACCCATCGCAGGGCACACACACACACACACACACACACTCTCATTCACAAACTACAGACAATTTAGAGATACCAATCAACCTACAATGCATGTCTTTGGACCAGGGGAGGAAACCAGAGTACCTGGAGGAAACCCCCGAGGCATTACGTGCTAACCACCAAGCTACCGTTCCCCCCCACAATAATTCAATTAAATTCAATTCAACTTTATTTGTATAGCACTTTTAACAAAGAGCATTGTCTCAAATCAGCTTTACAGAAAATAAGAAACAACAAACAGACAAACAGTCCTAGATGTTAGATAAAATTTTCCCTAGTGAGCAAGCCTGAGGTGACTGAGGCGACTGTGGCAAGGAAAAACTCCCTTAGATGGTATGAGGAAGAAACCTTGAGAGGAACCAGACTCAAAAGGGAACCCATCCTCATTTGGGTGACACCGGAGAGTGTGATATGAACAATGTCCTTTCTGCATTTATGTATAGTCAATTGTGTGATGTAAATACAGCATGTGTAGAATGTTACATATAAATTAATTAGGAGGTTGTTGTCTTCCACATAGGGTTGGCAGCGTTGACATAGGGTTGCAGCGTTTGATGAACTTGTTTGTTGCTTGATGAACTTGTGCTCTTTATAAATAATCCAATTAACTCAAAAATCCCTTTTTTAATATAAAAAGGATGAATATGCACAAGATATAAAAAATCTGCACATTAATATAAAAAGGATGAATATGAACCTTTTTATGAATCACATCATGCTATACAGAGAATTTCCATTCTCTGGGTCAAAGGTTCATACCTGAGCAGCTTATAACTTTCTACCTAGAGTTGTGTAATAAAACTAAACAACTGTTGTAGCCTTGGCCACACAATGTACACAGTTAATAAATCACACTCATAAATTAATAATAGGCTGTCAGATCAGAAGGGCAAGGATGAGCTGTGCTTGTTGAGAAAGTGGTTGTTGAAGTCCTTCTCAGTGAAGTTCATACAGTTTTTTAATACAAGACTTTTTTTTCACATGCACAAAAGAAATATTCCCTTTGTGGATTGAGACCTTGTCATGGCACTCATGATGAAGGGCTTGGTGAACCACAGGGCATGTCGCCCAAAGCTTAGTACATCTAGTAGGACCACCCTTGGTGAACAGATATGAGGGCATAGGTCAGAGTAAGAGCAATACTAAAGATCCCCATAGTAGGAACAAATAAGACATTGTATACTCTGTTCTGACCATGGATACCAGGACCCAGCCCTGGAGCCAAGCCTGGGGATAGTGTCCACAAGTGGCCTAGTGACCGTGCCACCTATGTAACCTGGTCAGGTTCAGGAATTGTGGGCTCATCACCTGCAAGATAAAGTGTGGGGGCCAGGTGCAATGCCAGCAATGCAGCAGTCAAGCAGTAATCATAAATTATCTAGATCCTTGCAATGGAACCTGGCTTTGGAAATGTGGCATGCCACTCAGTTGGTAGAGATGGAGTTAATGAATGAGATGGAAAGATTTGGATTAGATATAGTCTTCTCCATGACCAAGCTTTTTCTTCTGTATCCACTCTTGCTGTTGCACCTGGCTCATCTATACATCTGATTATTTGAGCATTACTAGGAAGCCCTCCTTCAACTTTATGGCTTCCCTCCAGAGAATTCTGGAGCCACAACCAAATTTGTGTGTGGGAATAAGGCCAACTATATCTAGTCCCAGTCTTTCCATCACACAATTTAACTTTATGTCCCCACACAATATTGGTGGTGGTACCAAGCAATCAAGGGAAGCTATCAAATTGAAGAAACAGGGCTTGCCTTGTAAACCTCCTGCTTCAGTGACAGAAGCACCAGCAAAAGTGGTTCATACAGAAATTTAGCTTGGTCAAGGGGCGATTTTGGAGAGGTCATTGAAGAAGATGATCCAGTAAAGTATTTAACACCTTTTTTGCTTCTGAAACTGCTTTTGTTGATACTACTGGCTCTCCTATAAAAAATGCTGCAGTGATGGCTGGCATAAAAATCAGCACCTTCACAGCTTCCTTAGAGTAAAGCTACTACTGCTCCATAACAAGATGAGACAGTTGAGGTGGTTTGGGCCCCTTACAAGGATGACCCCCTGCCAGCTCCCACTAGAGCTGGATCTGACACTTCCCACTGGACACAGATTGGTGCACATGCTTTATTTTTTATTTAGTCTGTACCTTTGTATATAACAATTTATTTACATTTTTGTATGTTAATTAAATATGTCTTCATTAGGTTTCTTATTCAATCTAGCAAGATCCCCTGTATTCCTGGTGGTCCAGTGGCAGGATCTCATACTCTGCTGTGACCCGGGTTCGATTCATGGCCAAGGAACCAACCAACCCAGCCACTGAAGGGTTAACTCTCAGTACTGGCCCCAAGCCTAGATAAAATGAAGTCAAGAACAATATGTTGATCTGCTAATTCCCAAACAGGAAGCAGCAGAAGGACAACCTTATTCTCACAAGCATATATTTGACATGTTTAAAAATTTTTACCCATTTTCAGTAACCTCTTAATACTGTTCAGGGTCTAGGTGGATCTGGAGTCTATCCTGTGAACCCTGGGTATAAGGTAGGAATACAGCCTGGATGGGATGCCAGTCCATCCCAGGGCACCAATCATACAGAAATTTATCTTATTCAATTCACCTACCTCCCCATGCCCCCCCCTCTACTCCCTACCACCACCCTCCAAAAATGTCATGAAAAATGAAATAGTAGACATAAGATTTCATCTAAAACATCTATTAAAGCTGATTGCATGCATCAGCACAGCACAAGAAGTGAAGATAAACAGCAATTGAGAAAAAAAGGCCACTTCGTCTATCATCCAGAGAAAGCAGGCAAAATTGGGACAGTTTATCCCTAGAGGCAAAAACATGGATGACATACACAAATTATACAGACTCACAGGAAATGAACTGGGCCTGCAATAAGCATTACAGGAGATCAAGGATAGCTGGGGACTATAATATAAGGCTTAGGAAGTGTGTTGGATTCACTGGTTTATTTAAATGAGCTTTTGTGTGTGTCTGAAATCAATAATATATTCAGACATTTAGCCTACAAATGTGTGATTGTTCAGCTTGGTTAAGTGTATTTTTCATTCAGGGCATGTGTTTGAATCACGACTTATTTGTATGTGCTTTAATGCTCTGAATCCTCTGAGTTTAAGTCGACTTGTGATGTGGGGCACATCTACAGAGATACGGATTAAAGCTTCACTTTCTCTTGCTGCAACCAAACAGCCTGAAACAGTGAGTAGTGATTCTGTTCAATTATTCATACAGACAACAGAAATGAGTTGATATAGCTGAATAAAAACATAAAAATAGTTGTCTATTTAATTGAAATGCTGTTGTAGCTGTTCAAAGCACAGAGCCTCATTTTCCTGAAAGAGTTTGATGGTATGGCTGTAACCCAATCACATTTTTTTTTGAAGCAGACCATATTCATTTAGCTGGAGTCAACTGGCACATGGTTTATATCTCGTTTCACTTCTGTCTGTTTTCCTGCTTCCTGTGGCGTGTGCATCCTCAGAGCTGGGTGCTGTAAACAGAGTCAGATAAGAAACTGACAGATGAAATATGAAGAGGTTTACTACTGAGACCATCCAAAGAAGATGGGAGGATTGGGGACTGATAAATCACAATCTGCTAAAGGATCTATAGTAATAAAGAATGCCCTTATCAGACAGACCATTTGACTTGTTTAGAGACAGTATATAACCAGAGCAATACATTCTCAATTAGATGCAGGGTTTGACTGCTACTGACCTTCCACCACATGTTGATTATTTCAATGCATCCATTCATTTTCAGAAACTGCACTTTTCTACTCAGAATTGCAGTGGATCTAGAGCCTATCCTGTGAACCTTGAGTGTGAGGTGAGAATGCATATGGAATATTTATTGCATGCACACACACACACACTGATAGACACCTACCTATGTTTAGGGAGAAACTGGAGAACATGAAGGAAACCAACTGGGACAGGGGAAGAGAACAAGGGGAACATAAGGAGCTGGAAGCAGAAATGCTGTAGTTGTGAGTTGGTATGTATGTATGAGATGTATGATGGCAAGGTCATGATTTTCAAGTATGTGAGGGTCCGATTTGGAGTTGTAATGGTTTTTTTCACTATTAAGCTTGTTTTTGTGGTTTGTTTGATCATACAGCCCTAATGAAATCAAAGATGATTTTATATCAACCCAGCCATTAAAGGGTTAACTCTCAATACAGGTCCCAAGCCCAGATAAATTGGGAGAGTTTCATCTGCATAAAACCTGTGTGAAGTCAAGAACAATATGTTGATCCACTGATCCCCAAACAGGAAGCAGGTGAACGACAACCTTCTTCTCGCAAGCATATATTTGATATGTTTAAACTTTCTTACCCACTTTCTGTAACCTCTTTATACTGGTCAGGGTCAAGGAGGATCTGGAGTCTATCCTGGGAACACTGGGTATAAGGTGGAAATACAGCCCAGATGAGATGCCAGTCCATCCCAGGACAGCATTCACTCACACACTCATTTACACCTAGAAATGTATCTTATCCAATCCACTCACCTATCTCCCCATGCCCCACTCTCTACTCCCTACCACCACCCTCCAAAATGTCATGAAAAAATTATAAATTGCGAACTTTGCAGAATGTAAGTTTTATATATATATATATATATATATAAAACTTACATTCTGCAAAGTTTGCAATTTATAATGTATTAATGCTTTAAGCATACTACATGCCTGCATTACATGCATTACATAGTTCAATTAACTATGGCTGTAATAGCTGTGAGGCTGTCAAATGATTTAAAGTGGTATTAACAGGAAAGTTCTGCTTTGGGTTGTAATGTCATTTGGGGTTTTAACCTCATTATGGATTCATCCTCATGCCTGTCAGTGTCTGGAATAGCTGTTGAATATCTGATAAGATTCATGAATAATTCTTCTTCATGAAACAGCGTTCAAAAATCAATCTATATAGACGAGAAGAAGATTTTTAGCAAAAAATATAGATATGTATTGCATATCATCAATCATCTATGACATTTTGAGTTTCAGCCAGTGCAGGCCAAAGGTAATATTTGACAGAGATGACATTATACATTTATGTCTACTTGTACTGCTTACTCTTTTAAGACTATATGAATTCCCCTGTGAGTGTTCCAGACGTGGTAAATATACCCAAATTCTTTATTCAGGTAACTCATCTAAATAAATCTCCTGGAGAAAGTTGAAGTACTGCTTCAAATTATTCACACATTAAAATAGAAAATGCATAAAATCACATTTACTTAGTTACGAAGTTAAGGATGGATATTACAGTACAATGTGAAAACAGCAAATTAAAAGACACTCTGACTTTAGTTACTGGTGATAAAGAAGTGCCTCTTTCACTAAAGAAATGTGCTTACATGACACTAACTCAATTCACAATACAATACAATATCTACTGAATGCTAATAGCTGGCTGTCACAATACAAACTGCCTTGATAAATACAAAGTATGCAAAGCAACAGGTTTCATGCTTGAAAGTCACCTTTCGACTTTACCAATATATGATAATATCAATATGATTTAGTGTTTGAGTAAAAAGTCAGGGAAGGTAGGAAGTAAAAATTAAAAGTGTTGGGTGAAATAAAAGTCAAGTACAGATACTTAAAAATCTGATTTCAAACAGAATTCATTCATACAGTACATATAAACATGGACTATAAGGCACGAAGCTACAGGAACATAAACCAAAATCTTCACCATGTCAAACCTTTTTCTAATTTATTGATATGTTCCATCTATAGCATGTCATTATCAAAAATCAACAAAAAAAAAGTTACTTTCTGTTACTTACTGTTTGTATACATTTCCAATCAACATATTATCTGAAACTTACCAACTTTCATAAGTGAAGTGCTTTAAGCTCCGGACATTTCACAGTTCCATTACACCATATTATGCTGAATCTTGTCTCTTGATTTATAAATTTGTTGTCAATTTCTTGTTTTATAAACCTTGTTAACTAGAGTGGAAACACATTATATTTTTAAACATGTTTTTCTTCAAAATCTTTATTTTTTTAAAAACATATTTATGAAAACAAATCTCAGTTTCTAGATGAACTTTACATTCTCATTTCTTTCCCTAATTAGAACCTCATTATAGAGGAATTTCTAAAATACCTGTTTTTAATTATTGGATTACATTTTACACAAATTTTATAATGATTTTTTTTTTAACAGTAGATGTTTTACAGATTAATCAACAAATATTTGATTTTGTTTTTACTTATTTATTTATTTATTTACTTATTTTTCTTTTTAACAAGTAAATGTATTCATCTAGAGAGTGAAAAACATTTTTTTTTTAAAAATCAGAAATGGGATTAAAAAAAAAAAAAAAACAGTGAATATGCAAATACACACATATTTCAAGTCAATAAGCTTGTGTTGTTATTTCAGCCATATGGTACGGTGCACAGTAAACTGAAACAACGTTCTACTTAAAACACACAACTATGTACACTACACAGATCTACACAGTACTACAAGAAGTGCATGTGAAGCAGTGAAAGACAGTACTGTAAAATGCATGACCAGTACACAGTTTTGTAGTGAATACAGTGCACGAAGGTAATTCAATATTAGATGAAACTACATTTGAGTAAATGTAAATAAGTCGCAAGCTCCAGTGCAAAGACACATAGTACCTATAAGAATACCAAGCAAAGACTGATTGTGATTTATTTCTTTTTTTAATGACCCACCTGTTTTGCCATAATAGTTAACTCAGATATATTATTTGCATTGGTGTATTCTGCATGTGTATTGTGCATTCTGCTCAGGAAGAAAACACAGTCTGGTTATTTATCACCCAGAACAGAGTGAATGAGAGAAGTCTGGTGAGCTTTGCTCTTTTGTGATGTGATTTTTTTTTCTACTCCTATTCCTAGTGCTTGAACACTGCAAATTGATTGCTCTCCTGCTGTTCATCTTAAACCCCGTCCTACATTACACGTTATCTCCTGGAGAACAATTCATTTCAGCTTCACACTTTGTTGCATTATTTGGATGCAGACTTTGTTGCATTATTTGTGTCACTGCCTTATCCCGAGCTTAACTGCTCACTCTTCAGTGTTATGCTGTATCTCTTCGGTTTTAATGAAAACCGATCAACCTCTCAAATCTGCTCGTACGGCCAGAGCTGAAGGTGCGAGAAGGTGCCCCAAGCTAACAGCATGGCAAAGGTAAATCTATTCTCTGTTTAATTAATTAGCACACTGTTAAAAGCATTAATTGAAATTCTGCTGAAGTTCATATGTTCTCTAGTGCTTTGCCAAAGCACTCGGTCAAACACAAACCACACATCTGTGTGCTGCCAAAGCAAAGGCCAAATATCCTCAAAACCACAAGCTACGTGTATACTGGATATAGCTCTTTGAGTAGAATGATACGCTTACAGGCCACTTTATTAGGTACACCTGCTCAACCAATCATGTTGCAGCAGCACTATGGGAAAGGTCATGCAGCTCAAGAACTTTAGTTAAAATTCACATCATTTATCAGAATGGTGCCAGATAGGCTAGTCTGAAAATTTCAGAAAATCTCTAAGGATTGTCCCTTTCATTTCACACACTTTTGGTTTTATCAAAACAAAACAAAACAACAAAAAAACAGTGAATGGTGTTAAGACCTTGTTGATAAGTGAGGTCAAAGGAGAAAGGCCCCAATGCTAAGAGAAAGAAATGATAGAGTAAGTCAAATCACCACTCTTTATTACTTTGGTCAGCAGAAGAGCATCTCAGAACATACAAAATGTTATATATTGAGAAAGGTTGGGCTATAATAGCAGAAAACCAAATTGGGTTGCACTCTTGTCAGCCAAAAAACAGGAATCTGAGGATGGAGTGGGCACAGACTTACATCACTGGATCTTAGGAGCTGGATTTCTGCTGTAACATGTGGATGGTGGGGTCAGAATGTGGCAACATGAATCCATGGACTCGATCTGCCTTGTGTCACCAAATCATACTGGTAGTGTTAGTGGAATAAGTTAATCTTGGCACAGATTGGTCCTCTTAATATCAATCAAGCATTGATTGAATCTTGAATTGTTGCTGATCACACACAATTCCAACCCCAATTTACCCGTCTTATAAGGGCTAATTCAGCACAATAAAGCACAAGGTGTCTGGATCCATGAACTTAACAGCGAGTTCAGGGTACTTCAGTTTCCTTCACAGTCACCAAGTCTAATTTTAATAGAGCACTTTTAGGATGTGGTAAAACTAAAGAATTCATTCTCTGTCATAAAGAATTGAGGCTATTCTAAAAGTGAAGCATGGTCCTACCCAGTATTAGTCTCTCTTTCCTAAAAAAAAGGGGGGGGGGGAGGGGGGCTGGTGAGTATATAACAAGGATTTAACAGAAGAGTATGGTTTTTGGAGAAACAAAGAATAAGGACAGAGAAAAATAATCAGGACCAAGCTGCTCCCGCTAGCGGTAACCTCAAGTCAAAAGCACTTGAGTGGTGATCAAATGCATGCTGGAGAAATATATGCTTACTGCTACAGGAGACATTGAACTCATGTATATTTAATACTAAAATATACAACGTTTAATTCAAATTTATCCAAATCATATGCAATAATTGGCAAAAGTGCTGAATGCTGATGAACTTATGTCCTTTCATACTTATATTTTTATCTCTCTCTGCTTCACTCATAATAAATAAATAAATAAATAAATAAACAAACAAAACCAAAAAAATTAATAAATAAATAAAATGCACAGCAGATCATGTACCACTGTCTGTTGATTAATTTTGGACTTCAATGGAACATTCTGCATTGTGGAAGAAACAAAATATTCTTGAAGAGTTGAAGGACAAACTGCCTTGGGTAATGGCAACACTGAATCATGTCCTTCTGTATATGAATGCATAGTGAAACCCATTAAAGATGCTTGTAGTGAACTATTTGTGAGGTGTTTAGTGATTCTGGTGCTAATCTTTCTGTTGGTCCTGGTTTTTGGTATTGCTGTGAGAGGTTAACAGTAGTGTGATGTCACAGCAGAACATTTGCTAGTGTAGATACATTATTGTTTAACCAAACCAAAAAATGTCACACATGAGGAAACAGTGAAGTTTTGCTCTTTTACATAATCACTCATTCATATTAATGAGACATCCAGTGTGGAAGAAGCGGAGGTGGTTAATGTTGGACTTTAGTTCTAGAATGCAATGCAACTATGATGTAGTTACAGCAGAGACTCAGCTCAATTAGTTTCATATAGTGATATATATGAGACGACGGCAGTACTGGCATAAAAGTTGAAGATTTAGAAGGTCATCTGAGCAGAGGGTGCAGAAAAGGAGAAGAGGAAGGATGTGAGATAAAAAATAAAAAATAAACAAAAAGAAACCCTCAAAGAGTAAAGCATCACTTTATCAGGTAGAGATGAAACATGCTCTAAATCCCGCTGGTGATACTGTCTGTAGGCAGATATATGGCATTTCACTCAACTCTAGTATAAGAATTTAATCATGAAATAAATTACCATCGAAGGTTTCAGGCAATCAACAAATGAACCAGCATATTTTCCCAATTTATTGAATATGTTCATGTAACATCACCATCCATTGTGTTTAATCATTATGTATTTGAATTATCACTTGTATTATCTTAGCATGACATATTTGACCCCAATTGAAAAAGAATTCAATTTCATGCGTTGATATTTTTTACCTGTAGTGAGGACTATAGGCTGACGACTTCTTTCCAGACCTGCCTGAGCCATCCAGACACTCTACCCCTGGTTAGATTCTTGTCGTTTGGTAGTGCTTGATAGATCTGCATGGACAGCCTGTGACCCAGGGGACTGCTGTGGATAGAACCACTCGGAGACTATCACGCCATCTTTGAACTGTCGTTGACTCAGTCAGCTCTTGACAGTAAGGAAGTCAAAAATGCACTCAGAAACTACACTGACCTATGAGTTCCTCAGGAGCTCTTGGTTGCACAATTTTTCGTGACTATAAACTGTTGACGAAAGGACATTATCGACGTTTATATTATTTACTGTCCAGTGTCACCTAAATGAGGATGAGGTTCCCTTCTGAGCCTGGTTCATCTCATGGTTTCTACCTCATATCGTCTCAGGGAGTTTTTATTTGCCACCGTCTCCTCAGGTTTGCTCAACGTCCATTGTTAAAAGAGCTATACAAAAAATTAACTTATGTGAACTTAATTCTTCTCTTTATCTTTAATTGTAAATACAAGGAGTTGGGTTCCAGAGCCCAGGCTGTGCGTGGAGGCAAGCCCGACAACATCTAGCCGGTACCGCTCAACCTCTCTCAGCAGCTCGGGCTCCTTCCCCCCCAGTGAGGTGACATTCCATGTCCCAAATGCCAGATTCTTTGTCCAGGGTTTGGGCCGTTGGGGCCCCCGCCCATGACTGCTACCCAAATCACATTGCACCGAACCCTTATGCTCCTTTCTGCGGGTGGTGGGCCTACGGAAATGTGGGTCTACGTCTTTTCTTCGGGCTGTGCCCGGCCGAGTCCCGCAGGCAAAGACTCGGCCACCAGGCGCTCGCCTGCATGCCCCAACACCAGGCCTGGCTCCAGGGTGGAGCCCCGGTGACGCCAGTCCGGGCGACGTAACAGTCCTTGATGTTATTTTCATAAAGGTCTTGAACCGCTCTTAGTCTGACCTGTCACCTAGAACCCGGCCGAAATGAGCTTCCTCCATAGGGTGGCGGGGCACTCCCTTAGAGATAGGGTAAGGAGCTCTGTCACCCGGGAGGAGCTCGGAGTAGAGCCACTGCTCCTCCACATCGAAAGGGGCCAGTTGAGGTGGCTCAGGAATCTGTTTCGGATGCCTCCGGGACGTCTCCCTGGAGAGGTGTTCCGGGCATGCCCCACCGGGAAGAGGCCCCGGGGAAGACCCAGGACACGCTGGAGAGACCATGTCTCTCGGCTGGCCTAGGAACGCCTCGGGGTCCCTCCGGAAGAGCTGGAGGAAGTGTCTGGGGAGAGGGAGGTCTGGGCATCCATGCTTAGACTGCTGCCCCCGCGACCCGGCTCCGGATAAGCGGAAGACAATGAATGAAAATGAATGAATGTAAATACAAGATTTAGATACTGAAGCCAAATTTGTAATTGTTCAAAAAAACTTAAAACTTAAAGTAATCCATTGTCTTAACTACTAAAGGTTATCTTCAAGTTGAGTTTACTCATGTTTTTAAGGCAGCAGGTGAAGTTTGAAGGTGAAGTTCAACCATTCTGAGATATCTTATTGTACAGATACATTAGATTGAGATTAGACCGAATATTCACTGGAGTATGGAGTTCTGTATAGTATTCATTCAGTGAAGTCACCCTCACACTTCAGTTTGCTTTTTAATTTAGCCGATCATTTTATATCATAAAATTCACATCACAAGTTCCCATATGCTTTCATTGATTCCTTTCATTCGCCTTCTTACAGGACTCTCCGACTGACTGCCTTTCGACTCAAGCCGAACAACTAAAGCATGTCTATTCTAATTTAATTCTGCCTCATGCTGGGAAATTAAAAGTGCCACCTCTGATTAATGTTGGATCTTTCGAAACGGCTGCTCTTATGACCCTGTTGTGTCACCTCCAAAGTAAATGGGGTTTCTGGAACAAACTGGATAGAGCAGCAACAGCGAGAATGTGTAATGTCAGCTTGTGGTTTGTGAGGAAAAAGGGAACAGTTTTATATACCATGCTTCATTACAATTCCATGTGATTAACACAACTGCTGCCCGAACACTAAAACATGCTCTTCTATGTGGAATCAATAGCAAGATATGTGAGTTGTAGTCAATTAGATTAAATTCAATGGAGGATTCTAGAAAAATCAAGCACATGGCGAGAAACCTAGCAGTAGATGAATATGAAATAAGGCATAACATGGCATGCCTTTGTAGGAAAAATAATCTTTTATACAGCCAGATGTACAAAGTTATTATTAACACCCCAAAGTTGATTATTTTCCAATGAGAGCATATTCTGAAGTGTTTTATCCTTACAATTTTTCTTAAAGAATTACACTGTGTACATTTTATCGACTTATAGTAACATTTAGAAGGGTACAGGTTTAAAGGTTAGCAGGTTTGCCTCACACCTCTGGGGTTGAGAGTTTGATTCCTGCCCAACTCTTTGTGTGAAGAGTCTGTGTGTTCTCTGCATGCTGCAGGGGTTCCCTTTGGATACTCCATTTGTCTCCCTCAGTTTAAAGACATGCATTGTAGTCTGACTGGGTTGTCTGTAGTGTGTAAATAGGTGTGTGTGTGTGTGTGTGTGTGTGTGTGTGTGTGTGGGGTGTATGTAACTGTGCTTTGTGATGGGTTGGACCTCATCCATGGTGTCCCCCTGCATTGTACCCCGAGTCCCTTGGACAAACTCCAGGATCTCTGCGACTCCATGCAGGATAAGCAGTACTGAAAACAGATAGGTAAATGATTACATTTAAAGTTGTAGAACATCCTTAAGACAAGTTAGATCCTGTTATCACTTAAATTATAGAAGTTTTAATTAAATTGGTTTAATTAATTTGTTTTAAATAACAAAATATAAAAGGATGTTTGTCATGTTAATTAGACACAGAATGAGCTCCGTCCTGAAGATTCTCCTGGGCTGGAAAACATACTAGCTGTTACAAACTGATGACACTGAAGACTCCTTGCTTTAATGTTAAATAAAGTTTTCCTCACAGAAAACTTCATCATAACAACTATGATGTTTTTCCATTTGTTAAATAACATGTTAAAAAAAAAAAAAGATTTATTTTACTTTTCGATTATGTAACGTCCCTGTAAATATTAGAATGAGCTCTATAGTCAGAGCTGCTAATACAAAACATTATACAACACCTCCTAACCCATTGGATTTGGGAACATTAAAGCGCTGAGGTGTGAAATATACTTTCCAAATGTTATAAATAACAAAAATCTGTACATGAAAATAAAATAAAAGCGTTAAAGCAAACAAACAAAAGATCTTTCTGTCCAATTTGAGTTCAATCAGTGAGATGTTATGGTGATTTGCAAGGGTGTAACTTTGGTTTGAGAAGTGTGGGGGGTGGCACAAAATGGGGGAAAATGTTTTCGATTTGAATCCCATTTCCTGCATTTACAAACATTTAGGGACTATGGTGATATAAAATCCAGGAAATAACTAAGTTGATTATAATGATAAATCCTGCCAAAAAGAATAGTAGGCTACTAAACCATATATATATATATATATATATATATAAAATATATAATACTTTCTATATTGTTTAATAGGGGCCGATCACCAAGACTTGAGAGAATCATTTTATAAAGTCAAAAATGTTCACCATTAAATGTTTTGTGTGTGAATAAAATTTCAATAATGTGAGACTCAATTTCCACTGTTAAACAAACTTTTATTTCAAACTAAACGCTGTACCTGAAAATGTAAAATTAATCACTTGTTGCACAGGACGCTTGTCAGAGACACATCCACCAAACTGCAGGTGTTTAGAATAGGAAAAGCAAAACTCTTTGATGAGCTGTGTGTGTTAAATCACTATTTTGTAATATTAATTGCAGATAGACAGCAGCAAAAATTAATATGTACTTGTATGAAAATGTTGATCATTACTTTAATAATTGTCTCTCAGGCATAAACAACCACCCTTAGTTAATGAACAAATTAAAATATTTACATTCCTGGTGCTAATTTTCTGTGCAGCACAAACACCTAAAATAGATCATTTTTATGCATCCAACACTGTATTATAGAAGGGTAGGAAGTATCGATCTGTAATCGTTATTTCTGTAATCCAGAAGGATGGAAAAATTGATAACACAATAGATACACTACTTATTTGGTACACAGGATGCAAGATTGTCACACAATCTCACAAACAGTAAAAAAAAAATTAACTTTAATATATTCATTAATTGTCTACCGCTTATCTGATCTATTCTCAGGTCACGGGGAGCCTGTACCTCTCTCAGGCGTCATTGGGCATCAAGGCAGGATACACCCTGGACGGAGTGCCAACCCATCGCAGGGCACACACACAACGGACAATTTAGAGATGCCAATCAACCTACAATGCATGTCTTTGGACCGGGGGAGGAAACCCCCGAGGCACGGGGAGAACATGCAAACTCCAAACACACACGGCAGAGGTGGGAATCGAACCCCCAACCCTGGAGGTGTGATCCAAACGTGCTAACCACCAAGCCACCGTGCCCCCCAACTTTAATATAAAGAACATTTTTCATTCTCCTCCATCTATCCATTTATTCCCATCTCTCCATGCATCCTAACTCATCTGTCCTCTGATATGAAAACGACTGAGTTATGATCATATTGAGTCTAACATTAAACTAGCATCCAGAGTCTGCTTGTCATACACTGCTGACAGAAAATGCACGGTTTAAAATGAACACGTTTTCATGATACACAGAAAGTTCTAATCTACATTAAATATTTAGCTAACAGTCTGAAGTTCCTTAGCAACAACTGTGTATGTTAATGTTAGCTCAGTCAACGTTAGGCTATCAACATGTGTAGACAGTAAATGTGATTATCCTGACCTGAGCTAATTTACTGAATCAATCAACTCAGATCTCCTTGCTTTCTTTTCATCCATGATGACATTAAGGTCATCTGTTGCTGCTTCAGGTGTTTCATCCCTGACTGTGCCGCAACAATAGAAATCATAATAGAAATAGAAAGCAATAGAACTTCTGGGTGTTTACAAGAATGGGGTGGCGGGGTGGCGGGGTTATGTTTTATTTAAAAAGCTATTTATGTAGTTGGCAAAGAACCATAAATTACCTTACAAAAAACTGGGTGAAAATTATATTCTGGAGGTTTAAAGTGCAAAACTTGTTTGTAAATTTGATTATAACAGGAGGGTTAATAAATGTATTGCATATTCCAGGCCACAATATGTTCTTGGATGGTGGAAACAATGCAGTGACAACATTTGGCACTTGTGGAACAAGCTCTTTGAGAGGAAATATGAAAATTCAGCTTCATTCAAGGGCTGATTTTTTCTTCGCTCTTTTCATTAAAATGTGAAGTGCTGTTTGAGTGTTTTGCTATGCAGTCACTTTGCAGTCCTACTACCACCCCCCCCCCCCCCCCAACACACACACCCCACCATTTGTCTCCAAAAAAGCCATCTACTGTAGCAATTAATGAATCATTTTAGACAAGCCCTTGTTCCATGCTGTTAAGACCTCGGTTCACCTTCCACAGAAAGTAAGTAAGACAACACAGTTAGGATTTTTCCAACATATGTATCTTGATGAATACTGATTAAAATGTCAGGGTCTTTGAAAGAACCGGTTTTCATTCTCAGCATGACACCATGGGCCTCTTTCCAACATCATGTCTTCATACAAAGATTCACACATATTACCACAAGGATTATTATCAGCCAAATGTTTTTTTTTTAATCACTGATTCACTTTAAGATAAATCAGCTCTTGACTTCAGAGTACTTGAGAAAATGATTCTAGGTTTCAATAGACGTTCCATCACAGTCACATTAATAAAGAATTTTCTTCACTGATAAACAAGCAGACACACACACACAAACAGATTTGTCTATGGCTATGACTATCCGAAGCATCTGTTACAAAAAAGTAAACCTTTGTTAACATCTCTTAATGGTGAGAATGCAATTATTCTGTTTAAATATCTTATATTTTGCATGTCATTAGCAAACACTGATATAAACACAATATAATAAAAAACTTTCTGAATCCAAACCAACGAATAACAAAAAAGATCTAAATGCTTTATCTTATTTGATTGTAGCAATTTAAGGTCAACTTGACATACACAACATGGTCAAATGTATATGGACACCTGTGTTTTTTCCCAGACTCAGAAGAAAACAATTGTCTTGAATGCCATTGTGTGCTGTAGAGTTACAGTTTCTCATCACTGAACTTAGTCCAAACCACTGACCAGCATCACAAATCCTCTGTGGACAATTGACTGATGTTGGTGAGAACAGAGCCCTGATGTCACCCCTACTGAACTCCTTTATGATGAACTGGAACTAGAGCACCCCAGGCTTCCTGGTCGTTGTCCTTCATCATTACTTGACCTCACTAGTACACTTATGGATAAATGAGCACAAATTCCCAAACAGCGATACTCCAACATCTAGTGGAAATCTGTCCCAGATGCCTGTAAGTTGTTCTAACAGCAACTTCATATTAATGCCTATGGTTTTGGATAGGGATGTTCAACAAGTGCTGTCTAGTTATGATGGCTAGATAGTGAAAGACAACATAAAATCTTCACAACAGCCTAACAGACATGTGTTAATGGTTATTCCAGCAAATTCCACAATATATAAAAGTTTGCATTATTCAGCTGCTTTGACAGGTTTATTGTTGGTGTGTTTCAAAACATTCTGTGGTTTTGTGTAATTCTGTTTGTTGGGGGCCAAAATGATCAGCTCTTAATTTGTAAAACATGAGGGTTAAGAGAGTAGGAACAATGACTGCTGTACAATTAGGGATTACAAAACATTTCAGTGATGCCATATGAGAACTGGAGGAGGAGGTCAAGTGAATGTTTCTGATGTGCTCAGCTTCACAATACACACTCAACTTCGCAACAACCATTTCTCTCAGAACAACAGGGTTTACAAAATAAAATAATAAATAAATGAAATTAATGATAAAACACTTTCTGAACATGGTTAATTATCCACATTACCATGTCTGCAGATTTATATGTATATGTCAAAACCAAGTACTGGGCTTTGGACACACTGAAGGGCATCCTTTGGAAATATTTGTTTTACCACTTAACCCACACCTTAAGCCACAAGAAGTATGACTCTAACCCACATAGATTTTCTGACATTAGCAGCAATCTGAATAGACAAGAGGTCACTTAAAGCTATTGGAGTCAAAAACCCCCAACAGTTTAGAGAATTAGCTCTGAAGTGAAAGCTCCAGCTCTCTGATGGGAGGATATTTGCTGGCGCTAAGACGCTGAACCCTGCTCCATTTTTGGCTTCTTGCTAAACATTCTGAGCCTGTCAGAAGAAATTTACATAATTAGCCTTCTAGACTATAGGGGTAATGTCCAAGCATAAATTATTTACAGGCCAGTGAATCTGCTTTATTTATCTCTTACTCTTACCTCACTGACTCCTTGACTACATCTGAACTGTTTAACTCTGTCACGATAGCGATCAGTTTAATCCCTGTACTTGAAATTTTCATGGGAGGAGAGATAATACCGGGGAATGTGTGTGTCTGAATGTCCATGCAAGTGTTCTGGAGATCTGGAGGACATTAATGGAGCTGTGACAAGTGCACAAGGACCCCGAGGCAATCATGCGTCACATCACATCACAGAGGGTGACGGAAACATCACCCTCTGACAAAATCCAGACGACACAGAGTCAGAGGACAAGTCTCTCAGCCTGACATGTCCTCTCTCCCTTCCTCTGTTTTTTCAGCATACACACATTTCCTGTTGCTTTTTCTCAGAAAACACACAAACACACACACACACACACACACACACACCCCTTCTTCTGGAATTCTGGAACTCCTTGACAGAAAAGTAACTTGAACTTAACAAATGACTAATCACACAGTTCCCATATGAAATATACACGTATTAAGTTTCACGCATTTTCAAATGTATTGGATGTGTATTTAATTATTAATTAGTGTTTTTTGCACATACATTTATTTTTTATGTTTTTTTTTGTTAATTTTAACAGTTTATTCATGGTTAATTTTTTTAATCTGCTTTTGGCACAATTTATTTATTTTCACGTGTAATTTCTACAGAATTCATTTATGTCACATTTGATTTCTACACAATTCACTTATTTTCATGAGTGTTTTTGTTCCAAACAACTCTTAGTTTGTTTCATTTATTTATTTTCACTTATCTTCAGTGTCATCAGTTAATATTTTTAGCATTTGGTACATGCCCTTATATGCCCCTAACCCAAGGGCCTTGCTCAGGTGCCCATCAGTGGCAGCTTGGTGGACTTGGGATTTGAACTCACAACCTTCCAATCAGTAATCCATCACCTTAACCACTAAGCTACCACATATTCAGATCAACATTCATTTATCTGATTTTGACACGAGGCATTCATTTTCACATGCGATTTTATTTACACAATTAATTTCTTTTCAAATCTGACTTTTACCCGATTAATTTATTTTCTCATAAGTGACTTTGGCATGTGATTCTTTTATTTTCTCATGCAATTTTGGCATACGATTCACCTAATACATAATTTGTCACAAAAAATATTCGGAATTCGTGATATGAAAATAGGATTCATTTGCAAATATGTAATTTTGGCCACACAGAAATTTCAGGGTATAACATGTCATTAATTTTAGCTTTATCTCTGTTAGCCACATTTTTGCACTCTCTCTCTCTTTCTCTCTGTGTGATTTTAATTTGCCTTGTACGTTTTCATCATGATATGGCTACACTGAAGGAACAACCGTTGCTTAAAATGCATACTTGTCACATAGCAGCCAACAGCATTAAAGGTAAACATAATGCTATTATGTTCTAGCACCCTTAGGAATGCTGCAAAATGGAAAACTTTCCACATTAACATGCTTTGTTTTTTGTAGTGTCATTCAGAGTGATGTGAGAAAACATGATACTATCTTTATTAACACATCTGGCAGTGCTGTGCTACCAACAGTCCCAGTTTGATGAGTGTACCCTGTTTGGCTGTGGCTGGAGCAAAAATGTCACTTTCCATTTTTCCTTTAGCTATTAACGGTGCTTGAATGTTTCAGGATGACAGATGTCAGCTGTGCTGTCTAGGTGATACCTGCCAAGCGCTGTCACAAGCTCTTAAAGTTCAAACACAAGTTTTAGATGCTCTGAGAGTTGTAAATCATCCAGGTGTGCACTCTGATGGAGAAATTTCTATAATAGATGAATATTTGAAAAAAGGACTTGCATCCATACTTAACACTCCATTTGCCTAATCCCATCTCCTGTTTTTATTGAAGCTTAAGGAGCAGACTGTGAATCTATGTGCAGACTGAAGCTACAATTTAAATAATATATATATAAAAAAAAGTTTGGGATGTTTTTGTCTTGAGTACCTGAACTTTACTTGAGTATTATTTTTTCTGGAAACTTCTTACTTTAACTTCACTACATTTGAAAGACAAATATTGTACTTTTTACTCCACTACATTTCTGTCAAGGTCATTGAGTAGAAAGTAGTTACGTTAATCAGAAGATGACTTTTTTTTCACTCTTGTAGCGTCACATGTCGTGAAGTTCAGTGGTTTTCCGTAATTTTTTAAACTCTGATCAAAATGGACGAAGACAGATCATCAGCGCAGCGCGAGCATCCATGCGTATCTATACATCAACAGTGGTGTGAAAAAGTGTTGGCCCCCTTCCTGATTCCTTATTTTTTTGCATATTTGTCACACTTTAATGTTTCAGATAATCAAACACATTTAAATATTAGTCAAAGTAACACAAGTAAAAACATCATGCAGTTTTTAAATGAAGGTTTTTATTATTAAGGGAAAACTAAATCCAAAACTACATGGCCCTGTGTGAAAAAGTATTTGCCCCCTAAGCCTAATAACTGGTTGGGTCACCCTTAGCAGCAACAACTGCAATCAAGCGTTTTCCATAACTTGCAAGGAGTCTGTTACAGCGCTGTGGAGGAATTTTGGCCCACTCATCTTTGCAGAATTGTTGTAATTCAGCCACATTGGAGGGTTTTCGAGCATGAACCACCTTTTTAAGGTCATGCCACAGCATCTCAATCGGATTGAGGTCAGGACTTTGACTAGGCCACTCCAAAGTCTTCATTTTGTTTTTCTTCAGCCATTCAGAGGTGGACTTGCTGGTGTGTTTTGGATCATTGTCCTACTGCAGAACCCAAGTTCGCTTCATCTTGAGGTCACAAACAGATGGCCGGACATTCTGCTTCAGGATTTTTTGGTAGACAGCAGAATTCATGGTTCCATTTATCACAGCAAGTCTTCCAGGTCCTGAAGCAGCAAAACAGCCCCAGACCATCACACTACCACCACCATATTTTATGGTATGATGTTCTTTTTCTGAAATGCGGTGTTACTTTTACGCCAGACATAATGGGACACAGACCTTCCAAAAAGTTCAATTTTTGTCTCGTCAGTCCACAGAGTATTTTCCCAAAAGTCTTGGGGATCATCAAGATGTTTTCTGGCAAAACTGAGACGAGCCGTTATGTTCTTTTTGCTCAGCAGCCGTTTTCGTCTTGGAACTCTGCCATGCAAACCATTTTTGCCCAGTCTCTTTCTTATGGTGGAGTCATGAACACTCACCTTAACTGAGCCAAGTGAGGCCTGCAGTTCTTTGGATGTTGTTGTGGGGTCTTTTGTGACCTCCTGGATGAGTTGTCGCTGCACTCTTGGGGTAATTTTAGTCGGCCGGCCACTCCTGGGAAGGTTCTCCACTGTTCCATGTTTTGGCCATTTGTAGATAATGGCTCTCACTGTGGTTCGCGGCAGTCCCAAAGCTTTAGAAATGGCTTTATAACCTTTTCCAGACTGATAGATCTCAATTACTTTCTTTCTCATTTGTTTTTGAATTTCTTTGGATCTCGGCATGATGTCTAGCTTTTGAGGATCTTTTGGTCTACTTCACTTTGTCAGGCAGGTCCTATTTAAGTGAGTTATTGATTGTGAACAGGTGTGGCAGTAATCAGGCCTGGGTGTGGCTAGAGAAATTTAACTCAGGTGTGATAACCCACAGTTAAGTTATGTTTTAACAGGGGAGGCAAACACTTTTTCACACACAGGGCCATGTAGTTTTGGATTTAGTTTTCCCTTAATAATAAAAACCTTCATTTAAAAACTGCATGATGTGTTTACTTGTGTTATCTTTGACTAATATTTAAATGTGTTTGATTATCTGAAACATTAAAGTGTGACAAACATGCAAAAATATAAGAAATCAGGAATACTTTTTCACACCACTGTATGTATATATATATATATATGAAACAATAATAAAACAATGTGTTGACATTTACTTTTGATATTTAAGTACTTTCATTTAAGTAAAAATCTGTCTTTACAACTTTTACTTGTAATGGAGTAATGTTTGACCAGTGGTACCTGTACTTTCACTCAAGTAAGGAAGTTGAGTACTTTGTCCACCTCTGCCCTGATTGACATTTTTTCTTGTTCTGGAATTGTTTCGATAGCTCATTGGTCTTTATGATGCTGTGTGTTTTAGATATATTCTCTGACAAAATCTGGAATGTTCCAAATTCATATCGTACTGCGATATGAATTTTTCCATAAGAAATAATGTAAATGCAGATAATCTGTTTTAGCAACCCAAAAATATTATCAGTATTAACAATTTCCAAGGGTCAAGGGTTGGCTAAAAATAAAACGGACCACCCACACCACCAGTCTGTCAAAAAAAAACACGCGGAAAATGACGTAGCTTTTGAACACATGCTGAAGGCAACGGTGGCATCGTGGGTTGACTCTTTCAAAACATCTTTCGCTGACTGAATTTTCTTAAAAATTCGTACACTCACTTGAACTCTCGTGGAACTTGAGTTTGGTTCGTTTGTATGCCAAAAATGCTTTATATGCCGATGCATATTTCTCACAAAATTTCAATTCTTAAGATGAAAATTCATACGGGAAGGCCGAGGTTCCACTGTATTTATTTATTTATTTATTTATTTATTTATTTATTTATTTATTTATTTATTCTGAGAACATATGACACTTGAATTACACACAGGTGAAATCCATTTAACTAATTATGTGACTACAGTGGGAAAACGAGTGAACCAGAGCAGTTTAACTCCAACAGGGGTGAATACTTGTGTATAAGTTTAGAATCATATTTTTTCACACACTTTTTTAATTGAGTAGTAGTAAGAGTTTGTGTAGATTCATTACACTTACTCCAAAATGTGGAAAGGTTCAAGGGAGGTGAATAATGTCATATCGCATAATGTCTCAGGCTCTGTTTCACGACAGCCAACAAACATGGCTGTCACTTTTAATGATGTATGTCTGATTCCCATTACGTATGTTTGTTTTTCGCTCTTTATTTACCCCTTGGTTTCAGTTCCTTGTTTTGAGGTATATGCTCTGTTACTTTGATGTTGCTAAGCTGTTCGTCTCTGTTTTTCCAGTTTTTGACTTCACTAGTGTTCCCAGACTTCTGATCCTGTTAATCTCTGATGTTCCTGTTTTGCCCTGTTGACCCTTCCCTTATTTTTTGGATTGTGCTTTTTGCCTCGGTTTGGATTTACACGGTTCTGATGCTTTTACCTGTTCCTAATTTTGTGACTCCTCTGATGCTTTTGCCTATCTCTATTTTTCATATGATATGTTATTAAAGCCTGCATTTGCATCCAACTCCTTGAATCTGCTTTGTGACAAATACTTATGCAAAGTGCAGTATTAAGACCTCGTGTCTGCTGACTGATGGATGCATCAGGAACTGGTGGAGGACTCTCTCAGGAGAATACACTCTCTCTGAGACACAGGTGGAATTGATTGATATCCACTAAACGTGTAAAGAGCTGCTTTAAAATTACCCTAATCTGTGGGGATGAAATTGCTTTAAGCTAAAATATACTCAATCCCTAGTTTGCATTTTACCAAAAGCCTAATACATTAATCTTTTGTTAAGCAAAGTCTGAGAGAAGAACACGTTGCAATTTTTTCTTGTCAGCTATACAAAAGGAATGGCGGGAGGCCTGACAGATACACACGTTAGCGTTTACCAGTGATTTATTTCCCACGTTGCCTGATGACAGCAGCACTCCTGTTTTTTCTCAGGCTTTTCTAGATAAATGAGCTAAAAGACCAATCGGAAGTTTCTCACTGCAGCCCTCTTAATACTGCCTGTCCCTCAGGGTGACCCTCCTTCCTCTCAGATCTAAAGGGAAATGACAGCCACTCGTCTCCTGTCTCCATAAATACTCTCTCCATCACTCTTGACTCTCTTTCCCTCAAACTCAGACGTGGATTTTTTTTTTTTCATCTGTGCTCTTTGACTTAGAGGAAGTGAAATATCTGTGAAGAGTGTCTGACAGAAGATGAGCTCCTTGGTGAGAATGGCAAGTCAATAAAACCTCAAGCACAGCCGATTAATGTTCTAAGTGAAAATCTGAGTTTCTGGCCATGAAATACACACTGATTTAGTGCAATCATAAAGAATACAGTGAGGTTGTGTGCAGATTTATTCAGCTTACCTGCCAAGGGTAACTCTCAGCATGATGCTAGCATGGCTATGCTTCACTGTGGAAATGGTCTTCTCAGGTGAGGAGCAGTGTTAGGGTTATTTTGAATTATATACAGGCAAAAATGTAATATGTAAAAAATACTTGATTTAACAGTGTGTATGGCCTCTTTAGCAGATTTCCATTGCACATTGCAATAACATACAGGCTCAGCCTATAGGTGGAATAAAACAGCCTACAGCTTGGGTGACTAATCCAACTGAAGTGTCATACAGGCTACATCCATTCACTCACAGCATAAGAAATTTTCACATTTCACATCAATGATTTACTCACCATAGTTAGATGTTATTGATGAAACTCACATTGAATGAAATTAACCATTGGTTGTAAAGTGACAGGAAGCATGGCACATGTGGTAGGTAGAACAATTTAATGCAAGAAAAAATGTCTGAAATGCATCCCACGCATTGTGCTGTTGTGATAAAGTGATTCACTGCAGAGTGAGTGGGCATGAATAAAAAGCAGGAGGAGTGGCAAAACAAATCACTAGAGATCAGTTAGAGACAGCTGTATAAAGTATCATGACCTTGGCTGATGTTTTACTAATGATTCCTTTCCATTTTTCAGATTCATCTTTGCTCGATTTTCATTCACTTTGTCAGGCCAGCTTTTTAAAGAGAGGAGATTACATTATGTCTGAGACAAGACAGTTAAAACATACTTTGTTGAAATATTGTGCCAGAATACTTACTAACAGTATCTTCTGTCAAGTCAGCAAGGAGCAAACCATTGGTAAATGCACAGACTGCCAAAATCCTTATTCTGTGCAGCATCTATAAAGAGCTGACAATTTTTCAGGGAAGGACACTATGGCCAGATACAAGAATTTCATGGTCCAGTCTGGGTGATATTTTGGTACAGCAAAGGTCCTGTTGGAATGAAAGTGTGAGGGTGGAAGACTGGGTGTCCCAGACGGGCAAGAAGTTGGAATCTGGTGAATTACACCAGGTTTGGAACCTGAGGGCAATGTGGTCAAGTTTGACATGAGGAAAGGCATCTTGGAAGAAAGCAGTGACCAGATGGATACTGAGGAATTCTGGTGAATAGAAAAGGCATAGAAGCATGTTGTAGCGCTAGAGGATTTGGAACCATTGTTGCCCATCTGGTTTCTCCAAATCCTGGGATGCAAAACCAAGGGAAAAGCGGAGGTCTGCAAATAGGGCAGATTGTCACAGGCATTACTATGAGGAGTCGTACTGTCTAAAGTGGCTGGAAAAACACACAAAAAAGAAAAATTGGAAAGATTTGGCTAATGGACAAAACTAAGTGCACCTAAGAATTTTCTAGCAAAAAATGACCACTATACATACTAACTCCAATACTGCCATATTTGCTTGTATAAATGTTTTACCATTTTATCACAAACTCAGAAAATCTCAGGACGTTTAATTGCTTTTTAAAGCCTTCTTTCCTTTCCTAAAGCTTAATTTTACCAGCATCTTAAAAATATGGTTTAACCCTCTATTAGCTGAAGATGATTCTGTTTCAGATTCTTACGCTAAGGAAAAATCTTGAGGCCTTACAGTAAATCCTAAGGCCATTCTGATTGTACAACTGTGTACATACACTGTTAACTGGTAGGAAAATCACATTAAAACTCATTAATCACATTAAAAAAATCAGATTTATATCATTTATTTATTTCAAACTGGAACCATGATCCCTCTAGTGATATTTAATCTCAAATTAAAAACCTGAGAGTGTGGGCTGACTAAAATCCCACTAATAAGACTGTGAATCATTACAATTACTGACTTGTTTTCCTTTCCATGACTCAGTTGCCTCGCTTGCTGAGAGCAAAGCAGCAGTTTAGGTCTTAATCAGGCAGGCTGTGATATCTGGAAGGATTTAGCATGAGATACACACAGAGATTGTGTTACAACACTGTTCTGAGGTCTGAGACATGCTGATGAAGTGCATGAATAGACAGCATGGAAAGAACACTGAGGTAAGGACCATCAAGCCCAGTAGTGATGTGGTTGGAATCCTGCTTATTATCTTATCTAGCTTATCTATCTAGCTATCTAGCTTATCAATTATAAGACTTGCATGAATCATAAAGCAGGGAACTTACCAAAACAAATACTTCAGTTTGGAAATGTTTATACTATGTGGTCAAGAGTATGGACGCATCCATGTGGTTCTTCCCCAAACTGTTGCCATAAAATTGGAAGAAAACAACTGTATATAAATGTTGTATAGGTTGCTGAACCATTACAATTTTCTTCACAAAAGCTCAACCCTGTTCCAGCATGACAATGCCCTGTGCACAAAGAGAGCTCCATTAAGGCATGGTTTCCAAGGTTAAAGTATAAGAACTCCTGCCAGAACCTTGACCTCATCTTTTTTCCAGACATCGGAATTTGACCTCACTAATGCTCTTGTGGCTAAATGAGCAAATCCCCACAGTCACAGTAAATCTGGAATGGGTCACATCATGTAACCTTGTATTAAACTGAATAATGTACTAAAGCCAAAGTCCTTATATACGAGCCAAAAGCTAGGAAATGTGAGTGGAATTTTGCTGTGAAAGATGTTGGGGACCAAAAGCACAGGAAGAAAATGCAGCAGCTCTGACACTATAATGAGTGGCAAAGTAATAATGTTTGTATTAAAAACTTGCATGATCAGCAACAATCATGGATTGAATCATGAGTTTTTGAATCAAGTATTCTCAGACTAAATCAGAGGGATGTGTAAGTCCTTTACATGGTATTCATGGTCATATGGTTAACATTGCCTACATACAGCCTTCTCTTTGAGCTGTTTGTTTGATTAGGAAAAAGGAAATAAACTACTATGCATTCAGTCAGACTGATTAATTTGGCCATTGTGATGACAGCTACAGGGACATCCAGTATAAAGCCACACTATATAATTACCATATATACCAAAATATATAGTATATACCACAACATAAAGGTTTATAATAATTATTGACTTATTTCCTTATTCAGGAATTCTGTCATTATTCTGACTTTTGAAATGTTCAATGTAAATAATGGCCTATCTTAAAGATATCTTGAAATAATGAGTTATAAATAATGAGATATTAAGTCAAAACAACAACACAGCACTTCAGCCTGGCTTGAAGCAGCTTTGTACTAAGGCTGCTATATGAAAATTCACTAAATGTGCTTTCCAAACTCAGACGCGTGAGTCTATGGGGATTTGAATCAATCAATCATTGTATATACATAACTGAGCCAATATACATAAATAAATGTGATAAAAAAAAAACCAATCTTTAACTGTATCACATATGAGGTTTGGGATGCATAAACATTTTTAAAAACATATTGGCTTTGCATTAGAGAACAGCATAATTGGAATCAAAATTGAATAATTTTCAAAAGTGCCCAGAGATCTCTGAGTCAGTGTTGTGGATCAGATGACTCATATCTCATATCTAAATTTTAATAAGAGCTGCTTATTTTCAGCAAAAGCGGTCAAAGACCCTCTCAGATGCACTTCACAATAACAAACCCATTTTTCGCTTCTTTAATGTGTAAGTGTAGGATTTAATACGATGTGCAAAATGGCCACATTGTGATTGAATGAGTCTTGTTTTTGTGTCAGTTGTTATAAATGTCCTATGTGTAACGATCATGTAGTGGTTCAAGGAAAAATCCATCCTAAACATCTTGCCTATTCATCTTTATAATTTACAATGCGATCTTCAGCGGGACCCAGGATTTATTTGGAAATGCAATTCTGAGATAACCAGTTACACTTTTCATATGCATACCGGTCTATTTTCACTTTACAGCACATTTCCAGTTTCCTGGATGCCCCAAAGGAATACAACTAAGAAGAAAATATTCCACTTTGCAGTCATAATTGCCTGATGGGAAATGGCGCACCCTCCAGACATTGATTATTTTCTCACAATGCACACCTATTGTGTATTATTCCTTACTGGAATGATAATTAACAGTACATGTCAATTAGCACTTAGCAAATGAGTTCCAAACAGGAATAATGCTATCAGAGCTGCTTTAATGTCAGGGTGTACTGCACCAGCTGTACTGTATATGGTTCAAATGACAATAAAAGCTCTTGAAATATACTAATTCTGTTTCACTGTGAAATTAATTATAATAAACCATCTCATTCTTCTCACACAAGTGAAATAGTTCAGCTGATGGCATTTGCTTTGTCATCACATGCCAAAATATGATAACCCTCATAGCATTGAAAGATCTCCACCAGTATCTGAGGGGAAAATATAACTTTCAGACCCATTTCATTAATGTACCATGATCATCTTTAATAAATGATTTCATCTCTCTGGCAGTGACTGCTAGCTAAAGCTCTAGACTCTACTTATTGAGAATTAACCTGTCATAATCATAATAAAAAATGTCAGCTGGTACTAAGTGCATTGTCTTTGATAAGCAAATGACAACTAGTCATAATCATTTATTTTTCAAGTGTGTATATTAGAGAGTTAGATTTTCATGCATAAACATTGGCTTTTTAAGTAAAATGACTGACATTTTTATATAATGGGACTAAAATTGCTGTTGTACTTCATTCCTTTTCTCCATTCGATTTATTTTGGGAACATTTTGACCTTTTAGCTATCTTTTCCAAAACAATTGAAGGATGACATTCTACTTTGAAAATATCTGGATTTTCATTTCTGGATATCACAGCTTGCTTTCAGCTGCTCCCTGTTCGGGGTCGCCACAGCGGACCGACTGATCCGCACAACAACTTGGCACAGGTTTTAAGCCGGATGCCCTTCCTGCCGCAACCCTCCCATTATTCCGGGCTTGGGACTGGCACTGCATCTAGTGGCTGGGAATCGAACCCGGGCCTTCTGCATGATAGGCGAGCAACCTACCACTGAGCCACCAATTTCTGGATAGCACAGCATTACTGATAAAAAAAAAAAGGTTGCATATTTGTGGAGAATTGATCAGCTAACTCCATATTAAAATAAGCCATGGTTAATGTTCTTAGCAATAAATACATACACATTCAGCCATAACATACATCAAAACCACAAGCGCTGACAGGTGAAGGGAATAACATTGATTATCTTGTTACAATCAAACCTTTCTTGGGGTAGTATATATTAGGTAACCAGTGAACAGTCAGTTTTCAAAGTTCATGTGCTGTTAGTGTAAGTATGTGGAAATTCTGTGCTTACAGTCATTTTCCCATGGATAAGGGTGCTTATATGCACAATATGAAGCGGACTCTAAAACTGCCTTACCTGTAATAAACTCACTGTAAGATGCCCTTGAGTGGCTTGTTTCATAAAATAGTCACAAAAATAGGATGATAAAATTCAGTTTTCAGTCAGTAATGTTATATATTATTAGTATTATTTGCAAAAAATGACTAACAACTAACAAAAGCTTTGGTTGCTAAGCAACCAAATGGGCAAAGATTATGGTTTTCCATAGACTGCATCAATATATTCCAGCATTTGTGATATTCTTGCCCATGAATCGTGTGATACTGACACCTATACGATGTGAAATTAATGATGAAAAACAGCCAGAGAGGAAAACAAATTTGTCTGCTGTCATGCGCAGCAGATCCCTGAATCCAGTTCTATTGTTTATCTCTTTGTGTGGAAGGGTGAGTCCAAAGGAATTAATAGGAATTTATTTGGCATGTTATACAAGAATGTTCATTAGGAACAGCAAAATTTAAAGACAAACAAAACATCATTTCTGGTGGCATACAGTATAAAAATAGCTTTTGTATTTTTACTATACCTCCAGTTCTCTCCTGGCTGCCCAACTCCAACCAAATAAAACTTCCTTCACATTTTTGTCTCATTCTCTAATTTTCTTATTTCAATAAAAATAGAGCAGATTGACTCTTGATGATCAACTCTCTTGTTTATCTTCCTGAGAAAGTGGGATGTGGGGATTGCCAGGGATCACTCTAGGCACCTCTCCTGCAAGCACTGGGATGTAGTCTGTCGCGTCATCACACGCCACAGATGTTTCACTGTGGCCTACAAACAAACATGGCCACCCTAGACTCATATTCCTAGCAGTTTCCTGCACTCCCACGCTCCTAGTCACCATCCCTCTGATTATTTTCACCTGTGTTTAATTAGTCTGTTCTGTTAGCACTGTTTAAAAGCACCTTTGTTTCAGTTTATGATTTCCAAAGTATACATAAATTTATACATGCTTTCGGGGTCGCCACAGCAGACCAACTGGTCCGCACAACAACTTGGCAAATGTTTTACACCAGATGCCCTTCCTGACACAATCCTCCCATTTTTCCAGGCTTGGGACTGGCACTGCATCCAGTGGCTGGGAATCAAACCCGGGCCTTCCGCATGAGAGGCGAGAAACCTACCACTGAGCCACCAATTCCTCGACATAAACTTATACATAATATACATAAATTTAGTCTGTTAGGTTTAACATGCCCGACTTTCCGTTCCTGTTTACATGTTTTTGGACTAAGAATATACTCTTTTGACCTGTGTCTATTTTGACCCTGTGTCTATTAGACTTCGTGCGATTTTCACCGTTTATCTCTTTTCTAATTTTTTTTAACTGTTCCTATTTTTGTGACCCTCTGATTGAAAGACACGTGCATCCTACCTCCAAGTGTCTTTGTTCGTAACATAGCCTCAGATGTGCCTATGTGAAGGATTTTTCAATGGCTTTAAACAACATGCAGCCAATCAGGTTTCAGAACCAAAACATTCTGTTTTATAATAAAGTTTTATAATAGAAGTTGCTTTCGGCTGCTCCCTGTTCGGGGTCGCCACAGCGGATTCCGGGCTTGGGACCGGCACTGCATCCAGTGGCTGGGGTTGAGGCATTGGCTGGAATCGAACCCGGGCCTTCCGCATGATAGGCGAGTAACCTACCACTGAGCCACCAATGCCTCATAATAAAGTTTTATAAGCATGACCTACTGTATGCTAGTCATCCCACATTTAGTATCAGTAATAAAAAAAAAGACTACACCAAAAAAAGGCTGATCTTTAGTGAGGTCAAAGATCACTAAACCACACTTTCCCCCTCTGGCTAGAAAAATTAACTTAACACTTACATAACAAGCACTGTGTCAGATTCTAGTACAGCATAGAACGTCACAGTGCTCAAACAAAGTGGAAAAAAGTTCGTAAAATCTTTTTTTTTATTTTATTTAACAATATTATTTAACAAACGTTTAGCAATGTTAGGACAAAAACATAAATAGGATGAAATGCCCACAACACTGTGCCTTATTATTTTTTTCAGTGTCAATAAATAGCATGAAAATACCCCCAGCAGACTTCAGTTTTACTGGTATAACTGGTGATATTTTCTTAGAAGTCATACTGATTTTCAAGCTCCGACGAATCCAGATGCATCAGTTAGCTTGTGCTGTGTTTGTTCTTTGCATCTGATTTTACCTGGACCGGAAGAGAAGTACAGTATCTCTAGCAATGTTATGATTGGGAATGTTTCATTTAAACATTCAGTAGATAGACAAAGAACAAAAATGTTAGCAAGTGATGCACCTTTTTCCACCGACACACTGCTGGAGCTGGTGCTGTCAGAGATCCATTTTCGGCTCATGTGTACACCGGTTAAACAGGAAACCATTCCAGAATCAAATTTTGATAGTCTATGTAAGATAATGAGTACATATTTTTGGGACCACTTGATTAATCTATCAGTGATTATTATATACTTATCCTTTAAGTTTGCATGACATATTGTGGACAGCACAGTGGTACAGTAGGTAGTATTCCTGCCTCACATCTCCAGGATGACTCCATGACTTAATAATATTGACCCTGATACTGTTACTGTCCAGTGCTTTGGCCATATGTTTTCTCTGCTTTTCTTGCACCTGTAGGTCTGTTGGCTGCTATAAATTGGCCCAAGGTATGAAAGAACAAAATTAGCAAATGAGAACGTCTCATCTGTTAATTTAGTTAATTCTGACTTCTGTCAAGTTTTCTAAAAAATAAATAAACATGTAAATAAATAAAAGTAATACTGAATATCATATTCATATTTGGTTAAATCTTAGCATACACACACACACACACTAATGCACACACACATACACACGTCTGCTTATGGTAAGGTCAGCTCATCCTGCATGGACTCTCACTCTTGACATCGACACTCACTTACTGCAACACACACAATCTATAAATACACTTCATTCTGAACCACACACAGCTGTAACGAACTCTCATCACATACTCACTCTCTGCTCTCTCCCCCTCCCATTTATAGGCTGTGCTTCACCATACCCCTTTGCTACCACAATCCTAACCAAAGCTTTGCTTCTAACTAACTTCGGCCCAAATGGAAACCGTCCTATCTCAGGTACTGACTATGAAAATATCTACCCTGGTCCCAGTTTGATAAATTTTAACATCCACTCTCAATCCTTCATGAGCTTCCACTTTCTTTTCATCAGCATCTTGTTTTATCAACGATATCCAGTCCTCACCATGGTCTCTTATCCACCTCCTTGGATATTAACAGAGAAATAACCTTTGTTATTTTCATATGTATTACAATAATGCACCCAACACAGACAGTATTACTGCACCTGCACCTTCTTACCTAGAACTGTGAGCATTTGCAATGGTCCACTAATTTACAGTTAATATTTCATCTTCACTACATGTAGCATTTGCAGTTTACCCTTTGAACTGGTTCACTTTGTATATCCTGCACTATACAGTTAATGATTCCTTTTGTGTAAATTTCTTAGATGTTTTATATTGATTCATTCATGTTTATTCGTTTCATAGGTTCTTTATATGTACGCTTCCTTTAGTCATATTACTATGCACCAATACACCAAGACAGATTCCTTGAACATTCCATTCCATTGTCTGTACCGCTTATCCGATCTATAATCGGGTCACGAGGAGCCTGTATTCCTTGTACATGTAAAACAAATTACTTAATAAAATAAAGCTGATTCTGATCTATATGTAGAACAAATAACCGTTAATAACAAGTATGTTGAAGTTGAGCTAAATGTAAATCTGTTAATGATTTAGCTATTCATTCTAATCTGTGTGATAAAAAAAAAACAGCTTTGGAACCAGCACCCAATACAGTTTTGGTGGAAAAAGGCTACCATTGCTCTGCTGCATGGAGAAGTAAACATGGAGATGTTCATTTACAAAGTGAACAAAGCCAAGCTCTGGGGGATCACTTAAACTATTTACAGGCCAATTATTCTGCTAAAAGTATGTACTGCAAAGAGTCCACTGTGCTCTGTCAACCATTAATAAAGACATTCATAGTAATCCACTCCATAGCAGTTGAGAACAGCTTCAATCAAACTGACTTTTTTGTAGTTGTTTTTTTTTTTCTTGATCATTTCCATAGATGCAATGATTCCTTTACCTTGTTGTTCTTGTACTGGTTTAGTGGGAGTAATTCCTCTTGATGAACAAGGGCATAGTATCACCACTCCACCACTGATAAAAGTCTCAGTAATTGTGCTCTTTCCTTTATAGTGCTGTTGAGATGTCAGAGAGAGGAACAGTTCATACTGGGCTAATGGCTCCTAGACAGTTCACATCATTGTACACTTCTCTTATGTAGTTAGTTGCTCTAACACCTAGAGCCCGACGCTTTTTTCTTTTTTTTTCCATTAGCAATGTTCTTTCTGTGTCCATTACTCACTAATTTTCCTCGCATATAGGCCTGATTTTCATCTCAGTGAATTTTAGGGAGTACTGCCAGCCTGTCCAGGAGGACCACTCGATGCCATCGGCGTAGGACGAGTGCTGGCCGCGTAGGTACTGTCCGTTCAGGTTGGACATGTGGCAGTTCCGGTACCACCAAGCTCCGTGGTAGAAGGAGGCACAGTTGTTCTCCGAGTGATCGTTGTCCTTGTCCTTTGTAGTGAACTTCATGCCGTTGTGTTTGAGCAATGAGTCACCTAAAGCAAGAGAGAAAAAAATAAATAAAGGAAGCCAAGAAGAAAAAGAATTATTGTGTGACTCAATAAAAGGTAGAAGGACTTTTCAGTCATAATTATAAAACTGTCACTGACTATGCTTTTTTCAGTGGGTGGAGCTTACTTCTCAAATTAGTCACAATCCTTGGAGTGTTGTTTGTTTGCTGGCTGAATTAAGTGCTGTAAATGTTGATGTAGAAATCGTAGGTTCTTAATTTTATGCCGTAACTCTTTTTTTTAATAACTAGCAGGTTTATTCTCTTTTTAGAAGTGGTGTTAAAACTAAAATATTATCCATGAAGCTAGCTAAGTACACTTTAATGCTTTACTAGCATTAGCATGTTACATAACTAGATAGTTTGCTTTCTATTTTAAGTAATACCTTTCTGGATATATAGTTCACCAATATAAATAATTTGATGGAGAAACAAGGTATGGCATCAAAACCCTGTGGAGTTATGGCATCGAAACCCTGTAGAGTTATGGCATCAGAACCCTGTGGAGTTATGACATAAAAACACCATGGATTTATGACATCAAAAACCTGTGCAGTTTTGGCATCAGAACACCATGGAGTTATGAAATGAAAATCCTGTGGAGTTATGACATCAGAACCCTATGAAATTATGACATCAGAACACCATGGAGTTATGACATCAAAACTCTGTGACGTTATGTTAAATGTGAAGGCATAATCCTATAGATATTAACAATGAATTTTATTCTGCTTCTGCCTTTAGAACTCAGTTGATTGATAATTCTGCACAATAACTTCTAGGGTACATTAAAAATGACAGAATTCAGCCATTAAAAGTGATTTATACTTTTAATATCCATTAATTAAGAGAGATTTATCACAGGTATTGGATGTGCATTTGCATTTGAGTAATTAAATCCTTCTCCTATGTGAGACAGAATACAAGGTTTGTAGATGTTAAATAATTCAGTATATAATTGGATCAATATGCAGTTTTTAATTATGCTATTTTCTAAGATTTCTCTCTCGTGTTCTCTCTCTCTCACACTTTATGAGCTTGGCTGTTAAGTATAATTTGATTTCTATTGTAGTGAAGTGCTTCAGTCATAAATTGTTTGGCCATTAAAAAAAAATGATAAGACATCATTCATTGTCTACCGCTTATCCGATCTATACTCGGGTCATGGGGATCCTGTGCCTCAGGTGTCATTGGGCATCAAGGCAGTGCCAACCCATCACAGGGCACACACACACACACTATGGACAATTTAGAGATGCCAATCAACCTACAATGCATGTCTTTGGACCGACGGGAGGAAACCCCGAGGCACGGGGAGAACATGCAAACTCCACACACAGCAGAGGCGGGAATCGAACCCCCAACCCTGGAGGTGTGAGGCAAACGTGCTAACCACCAAGCCCACCTCTGATAGGACATCATTTATCACTTAAATCTGAAGTTGATCTGGAGAGAGTCTGATATATTTCATCACTAATCATGAACTACAACAAACCTACTATCAACAGAAAGTGTCTGCTTGATTGACAATTCAAACATAAATGCAGCCCTTAAACTTGTAGCAAGAGAGAGGGAGCTAAAACTCAAAAAGCTAAAATGTGGGCTGTGGAATGAAGAGAATAAAGATCACATTACCATGTCTCATTACATTCCATTATAAAATTTAATTACTCATAATAACTGTCTGATTCGACAGTACAGAATGTAATTCATCATGTCAAAGCTCATCATTTTTATACAGGTTCTCCCTTGTACTTCATTTGCTAAAATATTATTAATTAGCTTAGAAGTGTTTAAGCAGTAAAGATAGTAAAGAAAAGGTGAGGAGAAGAGTAAAGAATGGGAAAAGGTGAAATTAACTGATGAGAAGAGAATTGAAGGGAAAGGAGAAGAGAAGAGAAGAGAAGAGAAGAGAAGAGGAAGAAAAAGAAAAGAAGAAAAGGAGAATGGAAGAGAGGATATAGAGGAGAAAAAGAGGAGAAAAGAAGGGATGAGAAAACACCAGAGGAGAGGAGAGGAGAAAATAGAGAAGAGAACACAGGAGAAGAGAAGAGTTTAATTTGCCGTAACAGGTTAATTCAGCGTGCTGTAGCAGTGTGATGGACTGCAGGTCTCGTAAATGTAATGTTGCAGTGTAATGGAATTCGATGGCGGTTGATGACATCAGCCGTTCCTGCAGACATATGAATCATACCAGAACTTTTACAGAAATAATCGAGAGATCATATCATAAAGCAGAGATATGCTCATAAATCTCTGATGCCTTGTGGGTGCATTGGTTTCTTCTTTGCTGTGTTCAAATATCCATGATACGTCCATTCCAAGTGCTGTTTATAACAATTTGGTGTTTTTGGTGTATCTGTAATTGTGGGGAATTAAAATAACTCACACAACAACCTTGGCGATTCTCACTTTCTGGTTACAGCATTAAATTCACATTAAAACACGGTGGAGTTATGACATCATAACATCATCAAGTAATGACGTCAGAACCCTGTGGAGGTATGACATCAAAACACCATGGGATGATGACATCAGGACCCTGTGGAGTTATGACATCAGAAGACCATGGAGTTCATTCATTGTCTACCGCTTATCCGATCTATTCTCGGGTCATGGGGAGCCTGTGCCTATCTTAGGCGTCATTGGGCATCAAGGCAGGATACACCCTGGACAGAGTGCCAACCCATCGCAGGGCACACACACACTCTCATTCACTCACGCAATACGGACAATTTAGAGATGCCAATCGACCTACAATGCATGTCTTTGGACCGGGGGAGGAAACCAGAGTACCCGGAGGAAACCCCCGAGGCACGGGGAGAACATGCAAACTCCACACACATGGCGGAGGCGGGAATCAAACACCCAACCCTGGAGGTGTGAGGCAAACGTGCTAACCACTAAGCCACCGTGCCCCGCAGACCATGGAGTTATGACATCAAATTGAAGCCTATTGATCATTTGGGTTTATGACCAGGCGTGTTAGCATACTGCTGCTAGTGCAAAGTAGTTTGATTTCTTTCTCTCAGATTCTCATATTTTCAGACTAATTTCAACTACAGAATGTTACAAAGCATAACAAATCACTGATCATGTGCAAGCAAATGCTATGATTTTCCTACTCAAACATACACAGAGTCAATTGTTTTTCCCAAACATTTCAGGCTTCAAAGCTGCAGCACCGAAATGACAAAAACACCCGACTACACCACGCATTTAAATCAGACGTTTTGGAATAGACCCACCTAGCCATGAAATCATTATGAGCTATTATGCACACAAATTTATAAATAGACCAGCAGAGAATAAATTACAAGAAGCGTAAATAAATTCCAAAGCTCAAACAGGCTTTGGTATGTAAGGAATAAAACACTTAGGGGTGTGCTGTAAGAGGAAAATAATCATGTTTGGCCTAATTTCAAGTTACTCTTACCAACCTGAATTAGTTTATTTTCTTATAACAGTATGATAGTGTTTGATGCTTCTTATACCACATTGACTTGTCAATGAAAATTCACACATCATAGTTTTTATCCATTTCAAGTTGCATTTAATGCTGAGGAACGTCTGCAAAGCAGGTTCATGTTATCATTTACTATACACAGGATTCATACTGAAAGTCCAGAACTTTTCAAGCACTACTTTTTTGACTACATAAGAGAAACATATAAGAGTTCTTCATTTTAAAGTCTTCATAATAAATTTATCTTGAATTTATCTAATCTTCAAGAAGCCAATTTTTATATGGTGCCGTTTCCTGTCATGCTCGATTAAATGAGCATTTCCCAGGTATTGCTTTGACTTCATCATAACATTCAATGAACTCCAGATGAGTTACAGAAGCTGCCTGTCAAACTAATAGAGCGAATGTGAGGAGGAGGGGGAGGGACTACAGCGGTGTGTCATAAGAATTTTCTTGTTCTATCCAAAACAAAGATTTTGAGGTTATTTAGCAATTTTGTATTTATCGCCTTTTTAGCAGCAGTTTAACTAATGCAACTTTCAAAGTTTTCAAGTTTCCAGTAATTTAAGCATCTTGTATGAATCATCTATATAACAGCAGCTTTATACAGTTGGTCCCTCAGACCACCCCCTCTAAAAAGGCAAAAAATCATATTTGTTTGTCATATTACCAAGGAACTGAAACATGTTCAATAATGAAGACTTTCCTGTGGTGGAAAACTGACTGACTGTTACGTGACACCTGAGCCTCTTTCCACAAATATCAATAAATATCAAAGCTGCGGGATGTGGTAGCTTAGTGGTTACGGGGCTGGACTATTGTTTCGAAGGTTGACTCCCAGGTCCACCAAGCTGCCGCTGCTTGGCCCCTGAGCAAGGCCCTTAACCCTCAATTGCTCAGTTGTATAAAAACGAGCTAAATTGTATGGCACTCTGGATGAAGGTGTCTGCCAAATGCCAGAAATGTGAATGCCAATATCACTTTACAGAAAGCTTCAGCATAAACAACTAAATGCTTATCTTTGTTAAATATCTTGTTTTAAAATTCATATTATTTTTAATGGTTATAAAAATGAAAATGTTGCACAATCAGAGCTGCTGATATAGAAAATACATCAACATCTTCTGACCAAACAGATTTGAAATTCTGCTCTCTCTTACTGACATTAGTGCAAACAAATGTTGCATTAAATTGAATATTTAGCCGATGGAAATGGTGGACCAAACACTCGAAGATATTTGTTTTAAAATGGCCGTTCTAATAGAGTGTCTGCTCTGGATGTTAAGTAAGTAAACTGTAAACAAGTGACACGTCCTATTGCTTCAGGCAGCTGCAGAAACTTGATTGGCCACCACAGAATTACTCCTGTTCAAGAAGTAATGAAGGGTGGCCATGTGGTTCCTGAGGGAAAGCCTAAGGGGATTAGCCTAAGGGACAAAACAACCGCATAAGACTTTCAGTTGCCATCTACTGGCCTTACATTTTTCATTTCTCCTTTCAGTTCTAGTTGCAGAACACAGAATTACTTGACACATAATACTTTAACAAAACACTGAAATAATATGTGAAGTCATCTGGGAAAACTCACTGGCTTTTGCTGTGGCTGAATTCTGGCAAACAATAATAATTAGGATTACAACAAATCAGGTTTTTGACAGACTTGGCTTTTTAACCAGGCATTTTTTAACCAGAGTTTAAATGCTAGAATTTTTCATTAGGTTTCAGATAGAGTCTATATATTTTTTTTTATAGTTTAGAAGTATATAGTGTGAAATGTCACAATATGAAAAGTTTCCCAGGCGGTTACATTTTTAAATACAAATGCTATGGAATTTTGTGAAGCCCAGGGACTATATTTTTGCTTTCTGTCATATTGTTTAGTAAATGTGTATATCTTAGTTCATGGAAGTAGGATAGCCAATGAGATTTCAAAGTTTCTGATTCACATGAAAAGTGAGTGTTTAATCAGACGGCATCAGACACATACTGTCTGAGTAGAGCATCTGGGGCTGAGAGTAATTAAAATAATGTTAATTTGTTTATAACGAATTTGGAACGTTGAAAAAAATAACTTTATGGCTTGTTGCCATTTCATCAGTTTTTGAATTTTAGTCTCTGCAGCTTGTCTGAGCTTTAGAGATAAAATGTACATGTTTCGGAGTGCGTACAAGAAGCAAGACAGCATTTCGACCATGGTATGTATCTAGAGTAAAAGTAGGACTGGTTCATAACTATAGCATTCTTCTCTTATGTCTCATGTGTCTCTTCTACTGTATCGTATATCTAGATACAATGCAATGTTGGAATCCTGGAATGTCTCTAAAAATAACATAAAGCACATATACCGGCTTACTAGCAAGACAAGCAGGTTTTCTACTGCCATTCTGTCTGTTGTGTTATTTTGTTCTTGGGATTTAATAGCTCTGGTGATGAAAAAGTGCTTGATTTCTTTTATGACAAAACAACAACTTTTGTGGCAAAAAGCACACAAACAAACATAAAAAGATGTTACATTCCACCTAACTTGAAGACACTTCCCATAGGACTATATGTTGACAAAACGGAACAAAAACGAGTGAACACCCTAAAGCAATTACCTCAGGAATCACTGCGGTATGCTGTTCTGCAGAAAGCTGAAGGTGCATGGTTAATTAGAGCAGAGCAGACTCTGCTTTTCTTCCCCTCACTGATTTATATTTATAAAGTGTTTTTTTCATTTCCCATAATTAGCAAACTGTCCACCTTTATGGCAAGCAATAGACGTGTCACACTGCCTCATTATCGCTGCTCCTCCCGGTGAGTCCGACCTGGTGAGGAGGCCAGAGGCAGAGGACAGGAACCTGGGACAGATTGATTGCAGAAAACCAATTAACGCTTGACAGAGAACCTGAGGGCAGTGTAGGTAAAGGTTCTCTGCCACACTGAGATAAGCAGCAGATATACTTTATTTTTTCAGTACTTATAGGATGGGAAGCTTTAAAAATACAGTAAGTGCTGATTTTCATGACAATTCCTATACTATCTACTCAGACTTGGGACTTTTGTTCACTCTGGAGTCCAGTAGCCAACTTTACTAAAACTATACTTAGGGTCTTTTAAGGGTAACACAGGAGATATTGCATCTGTAAGTAGTGACGTTTATGTGCACTCTGCTCAACTTTTCCTGCAGTAAGAGAAATCTGAGCCTCAGGCTAAAGTTGCGTCAAATGAAATAAGAAAGCGAGCAACAGAGAGTGAGCCACTGTAGCGCAAAACCACCTACTGTTCGAAATCCACTGAACAGTTTTTTTTTTGAACGGTAAATAATGTATTATTCCGAATTTCACTTCAGTACATTCTTTCACTCATGAGAAGAAGTTCACTGAAGTGTACCACAGGTTTATCCCCATTTTCTTCTAGTAATGTATACATTTGAATTATTCATATGCTATTATGTTTATATGCAAGAATTTTTACATATACTTAAAAAAAAAAGTACAAAGTCAACTTTTCACGCCTCGTTCGTTTGTGCTTTCTCAAGCTGATATAATGTGTATATGTGAACAATTCAAATGATCTCAGACCCACAAATGAACCGTACTGAGACGTATGAGAAGTATAGTATACCTGTGGGTCTTTTGGGGGTTTAGGGTGATACAAAGACACATCAGTCTGCTTTGTGTTATGTTATGCCAGAAGCACCTACCATGAGGCTATACATACACGTGTGACACATGTGAACAAAATTGTTAGTTCCTTTCCATTAAAGGAAGAAAAACTGGCCTGGACAAAAATGATGGTACCCTTAACTTAATATTTTGTTGCACAACCAGCATTTTTGTACAGGCCAGTTTCATTAGTTTGTTTTTTTTAAATGCTTCTGTTTTCAGTAAATTTTTATTTATTATTATTTTTGTCAGTTTCAAGTTATTTCATTGACCATTTTGGGTTTTTCTTTCTTTAATGGAAGGGCACCAACATTTTTGTCCATGTGTGTAGCTGATATCATCCGCCACTGGTAAAAACCTCTCACAGTATCTGGTCTTTGGGTTGTTTAGTGTCAGGAGGGGATCACTGCACTTAGTGACGTTTAATACTTGTCCCATTTTAAGTCCATTTACATTGTGAACACCAACAGCGATGAGGTCACACACAGCAGCTGGTTCACTTTAACTGAGTGCGGTTTATTCATTCAAGTGTACTACATGTGAAACCACCCTTATGTGTATATATAAGGGTATACACCTTGATATTCTAGTACTAATTAGGTTGTGAAACGTATTTCACACAGAGTATACTGAATTCTCATATCTGTGTACATTGGTATAAGCTAGTATACATGCTCAAAATGCTTTTTTTTTATTTAAAAAAAAATCTCTAATCCTATTTTCTCATATTTGCATGAACCTGATTTTACTGTGCAGTAACACACTAGAAGGTTAAATACACCTCACTTGATCGATGACACTAAATAGTTCCCAAAAGATAACACTGATCATTGCACATTCATACTCTTTGCTTCTTAAACTAGCTAGAGGTTTTCCCAAGTGGTGCAAGAGTTCATCCTGTGGTTGGATGATGCCATAGTAATGGATTATATTTTCTAATGGTTGATGTCCAATTTTATAATGATCTAAAGGTAAATCCTTTTTTTTTTTATAATAAGGTCACAAGGTTGGTCTTAACTTAAATGAAAAACTGCTAGTATGTTCTACATTTCTGTAGTGCAGCATGAGTCTTCACAATACGACTCAATAAAGCACTGCAGTATAATACACCTCTGAAAGGTTCCTCCTTCCCCATAAATCTAAAAGATTCAGCTTGAGATACAGCCATAGCTGTTGAATACTAAAGCTCTCCGGACAAAGAATGAACATACCAGCGGTTCCTGAGTAGTCCGCTATGCTCAACGGGTAGCCGTCCTCGTCCGGGTCAACGGAGAACAATCCAACTCCAAAGGATCCATACTGCGCGAAGGAAGTGCTGTTCTCAAAGTCCTCCAAGTCAATCCTCAACTCATAATTAGCCTGAATGGTCAGGGCATGAATCCGCTTCAGACCTAAAAAATAAAAGTGAGATGGTGCCGTTAAGGAAAAAGATTAGGAAGAAACTCAACACAATTGGATAGAGCAGTCTGGCAGCAAACATGAACTTCCATGAGAAACATCATGTAGAGTTCAGTTTCTACCCCAGTAAATCCAATCAATAAACGAATCAATAAATTCGAACAACTTTGTTTAAAGGAGTCAGATATTCCCAGGTTCAGGTTGAGTTCATAACCGGAGTCACTCCTACACACTCCTACAAAAAATGTCAAATCTAGTATTTCTTACATATTTGTCTTTATAGACCAACTGTATAACTGTTTTTTTATTTGATTGTTTTTTTTCTTTCTTTTTTTTCATTTAATTTAGATGCATTAGGAGCAATTGGTCAGGACATTAATGGTAATAAATATGGGGGTGTTGCTACATTGCAGAAATTAGTATTTAGACTTTGGAATTAAACACAGGATGATGTTTGAATAAAACTGCGGCATGTCCCAGTTACATGAACTTAAGTGCATTTATCTTGTGTGATACAGTATAGACAATACTTGACCTTACATAGTGAACTTAGGATTTGTTTATTTTTGCACACAACATAGGAGAGAGCATCTTCATTGACACATTGCTGATGCCGAGGGCTGAATTACTTGGATAAAATTATGAAAAACACTTAAAGAGAGCTGTAAGCAGAGCAGGTCAGCTTATCCTTCAAAAGACAAAAACATCAGATCCACACATATAATCATATAATCAGTCATTGAATTGGAATCATATGCTGTATTTATTATATTTTGTCTGTTTATTTTGTTCAGTACAGCTAATTCAATTTTGATTTATTTTACTTTTCTGAAAATTAATTATATTTTTGAAAATTTTAATTTAACACATTATAATATCTGAAAGCTTAATTAATTTATGTGCACAATAAACAGTTGGCACACAATATATATAACAATGAAAAGTAAAACCCCTGTTTGGGGTTGCCACATCGGATCATTTGGTCCACATGTTTCGATTTGGCACAGGTTTTACACCGGATGCCCTTCCTGAAACAACCCTCCTATTTCATCTGGGCTTGGGACGAGCACTAAGAGATGACTCTTCGGCGGCTGGGTTAGCTCCCTGCCTGAGAATCAAACCCATGCCATGGCAATGAGAGTGCGGGATCCTGCCGCTGGACCACCAAGAGGCTAAAAGCATGTGCTGGATCATGTGCTATTTTGTAAGTTGCAGAATAATGACGGTGGAAGCCATATTGTCAAATGAAATCATTTTTATGGTTTTGATATTTATGTAATAATTGTGACAGGTCAATCGAAAACTAGTCTACACAACAGCTATATCTTCGTCTTAACAAACATATCATTATTGTGTAGTTATAATGTAATGTAATGTAAGTTATAAAATAATGTAATATGAATCTTTTCCATATGTTCCAGTACATTTACTTTGTAATAATTGGATCCATTTAAATAAAGACACTTTTGAACCTTCACTTAATTATAACTGCCTCAATACAGACTCTCACCTATCACTTTCTTTTTTAATTGGATTGAATATTTTGACACAATGTGTTTCTGTATATATTTTTTAATGAATGTTTTCTTCCACAGCATTGGGAGCTACATGTGCTAAGTTGTTTTCAAGAGTAATTGTGTGTTTTGTACAAAACTGGCACAAACAACTTAGTCTCTAGTCCTCAGAGCTATGAAGACAACCATTAAATTCATCTAGTGGTAAAAAAAAAGAAAAAAAAAGAAAAGTATAAGTATTGAGACAAAATCTTAGCCACTTAAAACAGAATGTTCAAAAAGCACTGAAAGGAAACATTAAGCTGGATGAGGGCTAAACGTACAAAGCTGTCTGAACCCGTTTTCAGACATAATTAGGTAAATCTTACATGCTTTGTAGGAAATTCGTCATTTAAAATGGGAGAGTGAATACATATGTCTGCTCAGTGTGCTAAACTTTTATCTTTTAGGGAAATGATCCAACAGATTTTGTGTGTGTGATTCTGTCCACCTCAAAAACTGAAAAAACAGGTGCACACCAGCGTCTTGCTCGAATCTGCGTATACAGTGCTGCCAGGTGTGTACTTTTATTTTGATAAAAAAAGAGACCCTTTACTTAGGGAACTATTTAGGTAAACAACATATTTTAGTTCAATTGGATTACATTTTATTTGAATAGCACTTTTAACAATGCAGCTTTAAAGACATTAAAATTATTATTTAAATTTGTGGCATGGAAAAAAACCCTGAGAAACATTGAGAGGAACCTGAATCAAAAGGGAATCCCCTACTCATCAGGGTAACAGTGGTAGCGTGAACATAAATTGTTTGTCTTCTAACACAATATACTATTGTTACGGTGGGCAAGATCCCCCGTAGGATCACTAGGGGGCCTTCAGCAGGGGTTGTGTTTGTTTGGTCATGTGTTCGTTATAGCCACGCCTCTTCCTAATGTGTTTCCGCCTTTGTTCACCTGTTCCTAATGTGTCAATGATTATGTTCCTTATTTATAGTGGCCGTCTGTTTGTGTTCATTGCTAGTCCTCGTCTGAGTGTAATGCCTGTGTGGATATATGTTGTTCAGTTGAATAAACCCCTGTCTGCCGTCTATCTCCGCGTTGGGTCTGATGCATCTAAACCAGCACAACGAGCGTATTGTGACAACTATAAAGCAACTCGATTATGAATATCAAAAGAGTTTAAGGTTTCTTGTACCAAACCCAACTGATCGAATGCTCAACATTGGAGACTTGAGTGTAAACTTTTCTTAGCTATTGCAGTCTTTAAGCTTTCCATAAACGAATATCCACAGCCATACCAATATCCATTAATCATAATATGATTGTTCTTCTGCCTGATTTAAAAATTTTGCAGATCTGGCAATGCTGGTTATATGCCATGAACACATATAGTACATCAATTTCTACACAACTACACTTTTGAGACACTGACCTGCTTAATGTTACAGACTGTAACTGTTGCAGTCAACCACAAGAAAAATAATACAATTTAATTAGCACTTTCAATTGCTCCTTATTCTGCACAAATCGTTTCATTAAAGTCAATTAAATGAAAGATCGGCTGTATTCACGCCCTCTACCAACCAGTTCGTACACAATAAGAAGTTTTATAAAGAATCATTTACATACCTTCATTGCTCAACTTGAATTCAGTCCCGAGCTTTCTGACAGCTCTACAGCTAAACTTTTCCCAGCACTTCACGGCAGCGTTTAAACCACAATCTGACCCTCTGAGCGTCTAAGTTAAGAGCATGCTCAGTGAAGCAACACTCCAAAGAACTCAAGTCAGCTCTCTGACATCAAGGCTCCAACTTCAATATATTTTTCATTAAATATTCCCAACACTGAGAGAGCAAGCATGAAGTGTACACACGAGTTCCCTAGAAAGACCAGGTACTTGTGTGTACTAACCCTAACCCCTAGGCTGTCTGTTTGGGGGATTGTTACGGCTTTTAAATGGTTGTTCACAGCAACATAAACTGGAAGATTGACTAAATCATATCCTGATAATACAATTATAATATTATATAATGAACCATATTTTGAAAACTTTAATTCTTAAGACATTTCCTGGAATAATTATGAATGTTGTATGAATGTTAACAGTTTGAAACAGTTCTTTCTGGATACTTGCATTTGGAAATCCATTAACAAATAACTGTTGCTGAAAATGATTTACTTTAGACCCAGTCATAGAAACATGTGTCTACAATTTTCTCATAAAAGCTCTTTAATTCTTCTGCGAAGGGATGATTTTCAACCCTGAGGCTGGCGGAGTGATAACTGATACTAAAAAGATGTTAATAATTATGAGGATGTTTGGTTTACAACATGACACACATAAAATATGAGGAGCAGTACCTGGTGGCTTGTTACTGTTTCACCATTTCAATTAATTTTCAGTTTATAACACATAGGATTCATAAAAAGTATTTGACTGGCAAAGTGTAAAAAAAAAAAGGCACTTCAGAGGACATATTAAAAATCTTGTCGCCTAGAATAAGAGTCCAGACATACGGTTTTAAGAGAGATATTCAGTAGTTCTGAGATGAAAATTTTAGTAAAAAGTCTTAAAAAGTTGCAAGTTTTATATGCGATAAATAAGTCTATATATGCATGGCATGGTTCCCCATGATCACTAAAAGAGGAAGAAATATTTAATCTTGTCACATATACATTACAGCACAGTGAAATTCTTTCTTCACATATCCCAATGTCTGAGGGTCAGAGCACAGGGTCAGCCATGATACAGGACCCTGGAGCAGAGAGGGTTAAGGGCCTTGCTCAGGGTGCACATGCACCCGGCCATCCACGTAATTCCTCAGACCAGGCCACCTTCTTCCATTGCTCCATGGTACAGTTCTGATCTACAGTTCAATGGCCTTTATTCTATTTTCATAAATGAGATAAATAAAGGAACACATTTGAAGATCCTACAGATATTTTTGCCCCAAGCTTAACCAGTCAGAGCACTCACAGCCACAGGCTTGCCTGAATAAAAGAATGCACAGCTCCATTGATTTATTATCCAAATGGAGCAAATATTTGAACAGTAAGCACGCTGTTGATGTTTAAACAGTTCACTTGTTTGAAAGTCTAATTTATTCTCGCAAGAATCTCACATTCATATTAGACTGTCAAATCATCTGAATTCTGAATCAAAGCTTAATATTAGGGTTTAATCACAATAAATAGAGTAATTAGAATTTATCTGTTGTTTAGACACATTTTTTATTTGTTTTCGTAACATACAACACATTTTGCATACATAGTTTCTGATCAAAAATGTTTTAAAATGTAAAAGTAAAATGTTCTACAAAAAGCCATGTGTTACACTGTGTAGTTGCCATGCTGTATAGATCAACCAACATTTATTCAGATATTACATACAGTGGAACCTTGGCATACGAATGCCCTCTCTTATGAATTTTTGCTTTAAAAATGTAAATTTTGCAAGACGTTTGCGCCGGCATACGAAGCATTTTCAGCATCCGAACGGATCGAACCGAACGCCGGCTAAGTTGCACATATGTCCAGGAGCCGTTCAAAACTCTTACGTCAGTGGAAATCCAAGGGAAGCCAACTGAAGCGAGTTTATGATTTTTTTTCAGTCAACAAAAGCTGTGTCGAAAGAGTCAACCCACGCATGCATTCAAAAGCTATGTGATTTTTTGGCTGTTTTTTTTTGTTGACAGATTGGTGGCGTGGATGGTCTGTTCTATTTTTAGCGCAAGCTTGGTGGCACGACTACCTGTGAGGAGCCTTGACCCTTGGAAATTGGTAATATTGGTAATATTTTTTGGTGGCTGGAACGAATTTTCCATTCTTATGGAAAAATTCGCATAGCAATACAAATTTTCACCTTTTCAACCCGAACAAAACGAATTAAATTCTTACGCCAAGGTTCCAGTGTACACATTTTAAATTTTAATAAGTAAAAAAAAAACACTTGCTCCAAAATATTGTTGTACTTTTTTTTTGTAAAGTAGCTCTGAGTATTGAAGGACTGCAGGGAGCCATTAACTTTTTTATAACTAAAAATTGAATCTCTGACTATAAAAATTTTGAGGTCCCCTGCTCTACATTATGCGAGCGTGGAAAAAAGCTGTTGTTTTTTGAATAAGATGTGTGTATGTGCTTTGTGACAGTCAGCTCTACTCTCCTTTTCCCTCCATGCAACAAAACAGGGTCATTAATTTTTAATCACAGTCCTCCGTCTGTGTGGCTGCTCATGGGAGAGCTTTTGGGAAAAGAGTCTCATATATGGAGGTGTTCCTTTCACTCTGTCACAGTGGCAGAGAGAGGAGAGATGAACAGGGAGACGAGGAGAGAAAGGTGATAAAAGCTCAGCACACAAATACACACACACACACGCACACACACACAATCACCTTCTCTCTCTTTCTCGCTAGAGGTGAGTGTGTGTTGTGCCTGTAAGCTTTCAGGTCTGGGTATGGGGTCTCTGAACACCTGGCATGTGACTAACATGTCACAGACACATTAGCTCTTTGACACAAACACACACACACACCACACACACATACACACACGTGATCATTCGCCCATTTTATTTCATAAGGCCCCATTTACATATAAATGATGGATATAAATATAAATATTTAAGAATGTAAACAGAAGGTAAACATTTTAGAAAAAATGAAAGAAAAATTGTATGCTTCATTTATAAGGTCACACACGCAGACACACGTGATTCTGCCACTCAAAAATATAAAAATTGAAAAAGATAGATAGATAGATAGATAGATAGATAGATAGATAGATAGATAGATAGATAGATAGATAGATAGATAGATAGATAGATAGATTTTGTGTGCGCGTGTGCATAAACTATGAATTACAAAGTATACTTTTCTACATATTTTATGTCATGTCCTGCAATTCAGCCTCCAACACTTCAAATCTCCATCAGCAGAAATCATATTAATCCATCAGCTTTTCTGTGTAACTATTCAGACCCGTTTTACCCTCTCCATCTGGTGTCTGCTCTATCTCTAAGAAAAACATCACATCAAACAAATTACTGTTCATTACTGTTTTCACATCCAGCTAACCAAATAGCCTCTCTGGGACCAAGAGATATGTGGTGCATCCAGGAGGTAGCACCAGACTATGAAATTAATTGCCTGTTGAAAGATTTTTTTTTTTTTTTAAATCCTAATACCAGACTGCAGAGTTTCAAACAGAGCTCATATCTGACAGAAACACACTTGGCATCTGGACCTGTAAATATAAAAATCAGTTCTTGGGTGATAAGCTTGAGCAAACTTGCCAGTAAGCTAATTTTACTTTTTGCAAACCCGCTGTTTTTAGTAAGTACCTCATGTTCTAGGCTTTCACTTAATTTACACATCACATTTCTCAGCAAAAATACTGTTGAGGTTTGAGACACAGTAACACCACAGAATATCTGGATAAGAAAAAAAAAAATCACTAAAGCAGAAAAAAGACGAGTTTTGTTTTTGTTTCCATTCTTGGGATCTGCATAAAACTGGAGCAAATTAATGCAAGTGGAGTGTATCAGTATTATCCAGTAGAGAAGGATAAGTAGGTGGCTTTAAACAATAATAGTGAGGATTAACGAAATGCTTTGTGGATGTTGAACAAGGTCATGGTATATTCAGGAAGATCAGGATCGCAGATAGATCACAGATAAAGACCGAGTTGTAACTACCACTATGTTCGTGGTGCGCGACAACTCAGTGGGGAATTTAGTAGTGTTGTGTTTATGCGTCTACCTGCTGAAATGAAGTTTCACTCTCACTAAACTGAGAAAAGGAGTAAGATCAAAGACATCTTCCAGGATTATGTAGGCAGTCCAGTGGAGTTTGTGAAGCATTGCTAAAGAGGATGTGATCTTTTTGTTACAATGGAAAAAGTCACAACCAATCACGATCTATGCCTACCTATCTCAATGACTCACAAACATGAAAACTGATCAATAATCTCAACTGAGGCTTAATGTGTGGATAAATTATGAAAAATAGCTCTATGGCTGCATCCATCCATCCATTTAGCAATTCATTCAATAATCCAAAATTCCACAAGTTTCTTTCACAAGTTTGCTCCCATCCACGATTACATGCACCTGTGCATTGTTTCCCTCTCATTAGCTTCTGCAAATCTTCTGTGTTTCTGTTGTCTTGTAAAATCCAACCATGTTTTATACCTTTGATAAAAAAAAGCCCGTGGTTTTGTGTATCTTGTATCTTCTATCTCCTCCGTCTACTATTATAGATTTGATTAGCTGTGATCTGACCCCTGCTATGGACTTGCTCTGGTTTTGCCTCAGTACACTCCACACTGCAGTTTCACTGATAGTCATGCTAACCAAACAGTAAGTCAAACAGACAGGTTTTACTGGGTCGTGTGACTGAGGTGTTAATGTGAAGGTTCAGATTTTATTGTACATGTTTAGTAGCTAAACTTTTGATAAAAACTGTATTACTACTGGACCAAAAATAAAACGTTCTTCAATCAACTTGTAGAAATGCTCTTGAGAGGAAAAATTACACCCCATTCTCATTATATATTTCTGCTAAATCAATAATCACCAACCAAGTATTCATTATTAAATTATTAATTATCACATTGGGTGTAATCATCATGATTAACAAGACGAAAGCTCATTGCTCATAAGCTAGTGATCTCTCTAATACCCCACCCCTACTCTGCACCGCTATGCTGTCTGGAAAAACATACCATATGCAGGTGTGTTTTGTGTGAAGTGTGCAGGTGTGTTTGGTGTGAAGTGTGCAGGTGTGTTTGGTGTGAAGTGTGCAGGTGTGTTTGGTGTGAAGTATGCAGGTGTGTTTGGTGTGAATTGTGCAGGTTTTTTTGCTCAGGTGTGCAGGTGGGTTTTTTGTGAAGTGTGCAGGTGTGTTTGGTGTGAAGTGTGCAGGTGTGTTTGGTGTGAAGTGTGCAGGTGTGTTTGGTGTGAAGTATGCAGGTGTGTTTGGTGTGAATTGTGCAGGTATGTTTTGTCTCAGGTGTGCAGGTGGGTTTTTTGTGAAGTGTGCAGGTGTGTTTGGTGTGAAGTGTGCAGGTATGTTTTGTGTGAAGTGTGCAGGTGTGTTTGGTGTGAATTGTGCAGGTATGTTTTGTCTCAGGTGTGCAGGTGTGTTTGTTGTGAATTGTGCAGGTTTGTTTGTTGTGAAGTGTGCAGGTTTTTTTAATTTTTTGTGTGAAGTGTGTAGATGTGTTTGGTGTGAAGTCTGCTGGTGTGTTTGGTGTGAAGTGTGCAGGTGTATTTTGTGTGAAGTCTGCGAAGTGTGCAGGTGTGTTTTGTGTGAAGTGTGCAGGTGTGTTTGGTGTGAAGTGTGCAGGTGTGAAGTGAGCAGATGTGTTTGGTGTGAAGTATGCGGGTTTTTTTAAATGTTTTTTGGGTTTTTTTTTTCCAGGTGTGCAGGTGTGTTTTGTGTGAAGTGTGCAGGTGTGTTTTGTTTGAGGTGTGCAGGTATGTTTTGTGTGGTGTGCAGGTGTGTTTTAGTTGAGGTGTGCTGATGCGTTTTGTCTACAGTGGGATATTGTTTTTTGTCTGAGGTGAGTATATGAGGGGGCTTTTTTTGCATAGTTGTGCAAGTGTGCTTGCTGGTGTGAAGGTGTAGATTTTTCAGATCATTCAGGTGTGAATTTTACACAGGAATTATCTAATGATTTCTTCCTCCTTCATGCGAATCAGACAACAGTGCCAGGGGTTGTATATTATGTCTAATACATTCAGGTTGTATTAACACATTGTGCGTGTCATACTTGCACCTCCATGTAAGAATGTCAAAAGATTCTAGCTGTTCCTTGAAAAAATCCAAGGCTATGAAATATTAAGGAGGTCATTCAATAGCAGCCAGTTGTTTGAAAGTAAGCAATTGTGAAAAGTTATAACAAAAAACTTCACAAACACTCACACACGCATAAGAGAAGTGACAGAATAAAGCAGGCAGCAGGAGATATGGAGATGTGGGTAAGAAGGGAACAGAGAGTAGAAGATGCATACAGTGAGTAGCCATGCTTGTCAGCAGAGCATGTGCTGTACATCTCAGGAACTGGATTTCAGTAGACCAGACGGGAGAGAAGGAAAGGGAGGAGAAACATGATCACCATGTGCTTCAACAGAACATAAAGAGATGTAGGAGGAGAGAGAGAGAGAGAGAGAGAGAGAGAGAGTGAGAGCGAAAGCACAAGTTCTGGCATCAGAGATCGCTGACAGCTTTGCCAAAGAATAAGAAGCTCTACTTCCTATTGAATTTCATTCTTTAATGCAATATGCTCCAACTGGTTCACATATTTCTCAGTGCTGCAAAGCATCAGTACTTGTTTCCGAATCCCACTAGAGTACTCTGACTGGATGTTAGTAAGAAGTGTGCAGGTGTGTTTTGTATGAAATGTGCAGGTGTTTTATTTGCAGGTGCGTACTATTTGAAGTGTGCAGGTGTGTATTATTTTTAGGTGTATGGTGTGTTTTGTATAAAATGTGCAGGTGTGTGTTATTTTAAGTGTGTGGTGTGATTTGTATAAAGTGTGCAGGTGTGTATTATTTGAAGTGTGCAGGTGTATTTTGTTTGAAGTGTGCAGGTGTGTATTATTTGAAGTGTGCAGGTGTGTTTTGTATAATGTGTGCATGTGTGTATTATTTGAAGTGTGCAGGTGTGTATTATTTGAAGTGTGCAGGTGTGTATTATTTGAAGTGTGTGGTGTGATTTGCATAAAGTGTGCAAGTGTGTATTTTTTGAAGTGTGCAGGTGTGTATTATTTGAAGTGTGCAGGTGTGTATTATTTGAAGTGTGCAGGTGTGTATTATTTGAAGTGTGCAGGTGTGTGTGAAGTGTGCAGGTGTTATTTGATTAAAGTGTGCAGGTGTGTATTATTTTAAGTGTGCAGTTGTGATTTGTATAAAGTGTGCAGGTGTGTATTATATGTAGTCTGCAGGGGTGATTTGTATGTAGTGTGCAGGTGTGATTTGAATATAGTGTACAGGGGTGATTTGTATGTAGTTTACAGGTGTGATTTGAATATAGTGTGCAGGTGTGATTTGAATATAGTGTACAGGTGTGATTTGAATATAGTGTGCAGGTGTGATTTGAATATAGTGTGCAGGTGTGATTTGAATATAGTGTGCAGGTGTGATTTGAATATAGTGTGCAGGTGTGATTTGAATATAGTGTACAGGGGTGATTTGTATGTAGTGTGCAGGTGTGATTTGAATATAGTGTGCAGGTGTGATTTGAATATAGTGTACAGGTGTGATTTGAATATAGTGTGCAGGTGTGATTTGAATATAGTGTGCAGGTGTGATTTGAATATAGTGTGCAGGTGTGATTTGAATATAGTGTGCAGGGGTGATTTGTATGTAGTGTGCAGGTGTGATTTGAATATAGTGTGCAGGTGTGATTTGAATATAGTGTGCAGGTGTGATTTGAATATAGTGTGCAGGTGTGATTTGAATATAGTGTGCAGGTGTGATTTGAATATAGTGTGCAGGGGTGATTTGAATATAGTGTGCAGGTGTGATTTGAATATAGTGTGCAGGTGTGATTTGAATATAGTGTACAGGTGGTGATTTGTATGTAGTGTGCAGGTGTGATTTGAATATAGTGTGCAGGTGTGATTTGAATATAGTGTGCAGGTGTGATTTGTATAAGTGTGCAGGTGTGATTTGAATATAGTGTGCAGGTGTGATTTGTATGTAGTGTGCAGGTGTGATTTGAATATAGTGTGCAGGTGTGATTTGTATGTAGTGTGCAGGTGTGATTTGAATATAGTGTGCAGGTGTGATTTGAATATAGTGTGCAGGTGTGATTTGAATATAGTGTGCAGGTGTGATTTGAATATAGTGTGCAGGTGTGATTTGAATATAGTGTGCAGGTGTGATTTGAATATAGTGTGCAGGTGTGATTTGAATATAGTGTGCGGGTTGTGATTTGAATATAGTGTGCCGGTGTGATTTGAATATAGTGTGCAGGTGTGATTTGTATGAAGTGTGCAGTTGTGATTTGTTTGACGTATACGCAGGAATGTGCAGGAATGTAATACTCATCTCACAATACACAACTAGCTTGTCATACTTTTGAGTTAAATTATGTTAGTTGTCACTTTTTAGCCTAAACCATTAGACCTCTGTGCAAGCACAACATCAGAGTTGGGCATCACATTGGAGCTTTAAACTTGCTGGCTAAGAAAATGATGATTTCTCCACCCCTGCAATGGAAGGCTTTATTTCGTGTAGTCACAATCAACCCAGTTTATTTATTCACATCACTGTAATTGACTTCATTGAAGGCACCTTTCTAATCTAAAAGTTCACAAACCCATCTAACTGAGCATAAAGGCAATTTCAAAGAGTCTGTGAAGATATAGCACATTCACAGTGCATAATGAATTCACACTGCTGAATGTTGTTTAATCTTACAAGGAGGGTGAGAGGACCACTGATGAGACGCTACTGGAGATTGAGCATAGTCGCTAATAAGCACTGAGGTGTCACTTTCAGCTCAATATGCTGAGAAGTGTCATCAGCTTCATTAATGCATGGAGCAGTAGCAGCTCTGATGCCAGCTCCTTTACAAGACATTTCTAACCATAAACATATCATCATAAAGTGTTAAAACTGGGAAAGAGGTGCGATGAATCAGTGACCTCTGACCTTGTCATGTGTGTTTGTTACCGGAGTGTGGGATGGCCTGTTTTGGTGAATTCACAGCCTTTTGATTCAGGACTGCCCTGGATTTCAGGATATTGAACCAGGTTTCAGATTAAGAGCATTAAGGACTGTCTTTTGATCTTTCCAGATAAGAAAAGATTCCGGTGTTGCAACCAATCTTCTCCTCAAAATCACCAAAAGCTTTTAGACCAAATCATTATACAAGAAACCTAAACTAGATCACAGTAAACTACTAAATTACTGAACAACAGAAAGCTTCACCTTAATCTCCAAGATCCTTAAAAAAGCTAACACTTCAGGACCTATATATCTGAAAGCTTTAACTCTGATGCTTAAAATACTCCTTCACTGCATTATTAGATACTGATTAAAGACGTTTCCTATCATATTGTATTGTGTAGAAGCCTTGTATTATTGTTATTTATTAGCATATTACTTTATCATATTACTTCATCTTTACATCATTTAGCCAACTTTCAACTATCAACTTTAAATGATATCCTACACATGATGATGATGATGATGATGGTCTAATACTCTGCTTATTTACTTGTGCTTGCAAAAAAATGATCTAGTTACATCTGTGGAGCAATGAAATGTACATATATAGAAACGGTTATGTGTGAGAGCACTTGAGTTATGTGAGCACTGAGACACATACATGTCCTTTCGTCCTCGTTCACCAAAGTCAGCTCACGAGTCATGGTTTAATTCACAGCAGTTTGAGTTGATATCATAAACAAAAATTGGGTTAAACAATGTTCAATGGCACCACTGATTGCTGAATAATAAGAAGGTTCAGTATCTGATGCATCTATTATTATAGTAATAATAGAAGTTATTATTTCAGTTTTATTATTATTGTTATTCTTCCTCTTATTATTATTATTAATAATTTGGTTATTTATTTATTTATTTATTTATTTGCTATTCAAACCTTCTTTTAAACGTTCACATTCCATGATTTTAGAAGTTTATAATTCCTAATGCTATCTATCTAATCTAATGTCCAACTTCAACTGTCAATCCAACTCAACCTTCCTACAGTTGAGCTGCTGCATCTCTGCTGTGAGTTTGTCTTTGCTGAGGGCAGTGTGGCCTCTACACTTTCTCTTTCTTTCTCCATTCCCTTATCTTCATGTCTTTGTACTCTTTATTTTCTCCCCTCCAGCTCATCTCTTTGAACTTAGGTTAATTGTGTTCAGCTTCCTCGTGTCTTATTGATCAGAGATCAGAGGAGCTTCAGACTCATCTTCTTAAACAGAAGGGGCAAAGTAGAGCTCCACCAACAGGCAAAACTACTTGTTTTATTATCCCATGGTGGGGAGCATATTATTGGGCATCCAAACAAATAGCAGGCAGTTTCCCAGACTCGGGGTCAGAATTCTTCATAACCTGCCAAAGGAAATATCATACAATACTGACATTCAGTGACAGGCCTGTCATTCCACATTATTAATGCTTTAGTCTCAAGAAAATGTGCACATGCTTCCCTTGAACAGTGCAGGACAAAAAAGAAACTGGATTCATCCCTGAAATGAAAATATTTTCCAACTGACAATGTGCGACTTTCTGCATATTTTTTTCCTGATAAAAATAAAGGTAACCTTGCAGTAAATTAAAGAAAAAACTATTAATCGTACATATATTAGTTGTATCTGACAGGAACAAATAGTCAGAAACACACACACACACACACACACACACACACACACATTGGGAAGACCATAGAGGAGGTTTTTGAAGAAGATATTGCACCTCTCCCTACTGGGGTATCTCCTGTCTGTTTTCTTGGCTATCCCTGCACCCACCACCATCTGTTTCTGTCATGTTGCTACATCAGTGTATTCCTCTATTCTATGTTACTCTTTTCCTAAATCTCTACAATAATTCAGGCATGTTATTCACAGGCAATCAGTCTTGGGTGTGTCATAAGTGGTCATTTATTCAGACCTTTATTCTCTAACATCATTCTCCTAAAATAATTTTAATTAATGGTAATGGCTGAATAAAGTCACAGCCATAACAAGACCTGCTTCATTTAACTTTTAAGACATAATTGATGATAATGTACTTCAGCCAATTGAAGTGAACTTGTACTTATCTTTTGTAATATCTAAAATAGAATAAAACATTGCTTACCAAGCCAGTGCTCCCCTGTGATCTTCCCGAAGCCCTCATGATATGCAGCCCAGTCCCTGTAGAAATTTACAGAGCCATCCTCTCTGCGCTGAAACACCTGAAAGACATGAATTAGAAGGTTTACAACCTATCATTTTATTTAATGAGCCCCAGTGTGTTATTGTGTCTTATACAGTGGCATAAATAAATTGGATGTTTGACATTGTACAGTTGAAAGAAATGGTCGGAAAATGGCCATTTAAACCGACTGTGGAGCTCTACATTCGGTTAAAATGATGCCTCGGAAGCTGCTACAGAGCCCATTATGTGTCAATCAATCATTTCCCGCATGTCAGAACTTTTAAATGTATTCATTCATTCCTTCACTTTCTTTTAAAGGGTTACAAAGGGTTGATTAACGCAGCTTGGTACCATGAAAGTGCAAAACCTCCTGTAAACATCCTCTAGAAGGAATAGTTTCACTTTCTGACTGTTACAAAGAGCTGACACTGGAAACTCCTTGCAAAAAAACTTCACCATAACAATGATTAAGCATCATTAAGTAGTAACAGGGGGGCATGGTGGCTTAGTGGTTAGTACATTTGCCTCACACTTCCAGGGTTGGGGGTTCGATTCCCGCCTCCGCTGTGTGTGTGGAGTTGCATGTTCTCCCCGTGCCTCTGGGGTTTACTCCGGTTTCCTCCCCTGGTCCAAAAACATGCGTGATAGGTTGATTGGCATCTCTAAATTGTCCGTAGTGTATGATCGCGTGAGTGAATGAGAGTGTGTGTGCGCCCTGCGATGGGTTGGCACTCCGTCCAGGGTGTATCCTGCCTTGATGCCCAATGACGCCTGAGATAGGCACAGGCTCTCCGTGACCCGAGAATAGATCGGATAAGCGGTAGACAATGAATGAATAAGTAGTAACAAATTTATTAATTAGTTTATCAATAGTTGTAGATCACATGAAATATCCACCACTCGGGTCCCTTTGAATTGGTGTTGCTATAGAAACAAGCTCATTAATATAAACCTGTGATATGAATTAATGCCAGTGTTACTGTGCTGTTACAGAAAAGTAACTGGTACTATCTTCTTCTTCTTCTTCTTTCGGCTTTTCCCTTCAGGGGTCGCCACAGTGAATCATCTCTCTCCACCATGCATCTTCTGCATCCTCAACACTTGCACCCACTAGCTTCATATTCTCATTAATTCCATCCATATACCTCCTCTTTGGCCTTCCTCTTTGCCTCCTGCCTGGCAGCTCCATGTCCAACATTCTCCTACCAATATACTCACTTTCCCTCCTCTGAACATGTCCAAACCATCTTAATCTGGCCTCCCTAACTTTGTCCCCCAAACGTCCAACATGAGCTGTCCCTCTGATGTACTCGTTCCTAATCCTGTCCAATCTTGTCACTCCCAAAGAGAATCTCAACATCTTCAGCTCTACTACCTCTAGCTCTGACTCCTGTCTCCTCCTCAGTGACACTGTCTCTAAACCATACAGCATGGCCGGTCTCACCACTGTCCTGTACACCTTCCCCTTGATTCTCGCTGATATTTTCTGATCACACAGAACTCCCGACACCTTTCTCCACCCATTCCAACCTGCCTGCACTCGCTTCTTTACCTCTTTCCCACACTCTCCATTACTCTGGACTGTTGACCCCAAGTACTTAAACTCCTGTACCTTCTTCACCTCTTCACCTTGTAACCTTACTGTTCCACTTCCCTCTCTTTCATTCACACACATGTACTCAGTCTTACTACGACTGACTTTCATTCCTCTTCTCTCCAGCGCAAACCTCCACCTCTCCAGACTTTACTCCACCTGCTCCCTGCTCTCACTACAGATCACAATGTCATCTGCAAACATCATTGTCCAAGGAGACTCCTGTCTGACCTCCTCTGACAACTGGTCCATCACTATAGCAAACAGGAAGGGGCTCAGAGCCGATCCCTGATGCAGTCCCACCTCCACATTGAACTCCTCTGTCTGACCTACAGCACACCTCACCACTGTCCTGCTCCTCTCATACATGTCCTGCACCACTCTGACATACTTCTCTGCTACTCCTGACTTCCTCATACAGTACCACAGCTCTTCTCTTGGCACCCTGTCATACGCTTTCTCCAAGTCTACAAACACACAGTGCAACTCCCTCTGACCATCCCTATACTTCTCCATCAAAATTCTCAGAGCAAAAATTGCATCTGTTGTGCTTTTTCTGGGCATGAAGCCATACTGCTGCTCACAAATTTCCACTACCTTCCTTAACCTAGCTTCCACTACTCTTTCCCATAGCTTCATTGTATGGCTCATCAACTTTATCCCCCTATAGTTGCTGCAACTCTGCACATCACCCTTATTCGGCACTAACACACTTCTTCTCCATTCCTCAGGCATCCTCTCACTCTCTAAAACCCTGTTGAACAAACTAGTTAAAAATTCCACTGCTGCCTCTCCTAGACACTTCCAGACCTCCACCAGGATGTTGTCAGGACCAACTGCCTTTCCACTTTTCATCCTCTTCAAAGCCTTCCTGACTTCATCCTTTCTAATCTTATCTACTTTCTGTTCCACAGAGTTCACCCCTTCTACTCTTTTTTCCCTCTCATTTTCCTCATTCATCAGCTCCTCAAAGTACTCCTTCCATCTCCTCTGTACACTCTCCTCACTTGTGAGCACCCTTCCATCTCTATCCTTAATAACTCTAACTTGCTGCACATCCTTCCCATCTCGATCCCTCTGCCTAGCCAACCTGTACAAGTCCTTCTCTCCTTCTCTAGTGTCTAACCTAGTGTACAACTCGTCATATGCCTTCTGCTTGGCCTTAGACACCTCCCTCTTCACTCTGCGCTGTAACTCCTTGTATTCCTGTCTGTTCTCTTCTGTCCTGTCCATGTCCCACTTCTTTTTGGCTAACCTCTTACTCTGGATACTATCCTGAACTTCCTCATTCCACCACCAAGTCTCCTTATCTTCTTTTCTCCTTCCAAATGACACACCCAGCACCTTTCTCCCTGTCTCCCTGATTACTTCTGCTGTAGTTTCCCAGTCATCTGGCAGCACTACCTGACCACCCAGAGCCTGCCTCAACTTCTGTCTAAATTCCTCACAACATTCCTCCTTTTTCAGCTTCCACCACTTGTTTTTTTTCTCTATCTCTATCTTTGACCTCTTCGTCTTACAGACCAACAAAGTCATCCTACACACCACCATCCTATGCTGTCTGGCTACACTCTCTCCCACTACCACTTTACAGTCACTAATCTCTTTCAGATTGCCTCTTCTACATAGGATGTAGTCTACCTGTGTTCTCCTACCTCCACTCTTGTAAGTCACTCTATGCTCCTCCCTCTTCTGAAAATAAGTGTTAACCACAGCCATGTCCATCCTTTTAGCAAAGTCCACTACCATCTGTCCTTCAAGGTTCCTTTCCTTAACTCCAAACTTGCCCATCACCTCCTCATCACCTGTGTTGCCCTCACCAACATGTCCATTAAAATCCCCTCCTATCACCACTCTCTCACCCGTGGGAATACTCTCCATCACCTCATCTAATTCACTCCAGAATCTCTCTTTCTCCTCTAACTCACAACCTACCTGTGGGGCATAACCACTAACAACATTCAACATCACCCCTTCAATCTCTAACTTCAGACTCATCACCCTGTCTGACACTCTCTTCACCTCCAGAACATTCCTCACAAACTCCTCCTTCAGGACCACACCTACCCCATTTCTCTTACTATCCACACCATAATAAAACAGCTTGAATCCTGCTCCTATACTACGAGCCTTGCTACCCTTCCACCTGGTCTCCTGTACACACAGTATATCCACCTTCCTTCTCTCCATCATATCAGCCAGCTCTCTACCTTTCCCTGTCATAGTAGCAACATTCAGAGTTCCTATTCTCAGCCCTACACTCTTACTTTTCCTCTTCTCTCTCTGTCTGCGCACTCTCCTCCCTCCTCTACTTCTTCAACCAACAGTAGCCCAATTTCCACCGGCGCCCTGTAGGTCAACGGCGCTGATGACGGTCGTTGTTAACCCGGGCCTCGACCGATCCGGTATGAAATTCGTACTGACGATTCGCATGGTTAAATTTGGCAATGTTTTACGCCGGATGCCCTTCCTGACGCAACCCTCTCTATTTATCTGGGCTTGGGACCGGCACAGAAGTCACTGGACTGTGATCCCCATGGCTAGATTTAACTGATACCATCTGATTAATCAAATTCCATATTTCAGAATGTTATAAAAAAAAAAGGTCCTTTCAACAAGAGTTGAATTGCTGTTCAATAAGAAACAATCCTGCAAGAATACATCATTTCAATCAGAAATATTTGCCCCTGAGCCGTAAAGGATAAGGGTGTGAAAGTAAAACCTGGACAGAATTCAAAGCATAATTCAGGCAGTAATGGACTGCTGATGCCCTTATAGGAGATTAATCAAGCAAGCAGTGGATCAATGAGTGCTTGAAATGCCCGGAAAGGAAGAAAAAAACTGGCTACCTATTCAAATGAGAAGAGAATAGTGTTCTGTTCATGTGAGAACAAAACATACACAGACACACAAAAACTACCCTTGGAGATGATTTCCCATGGCTCTTATCTTAAAAACTACAGAAAAATGAATGCGCACAGATTTAGACACATTCTTCAGTATGAATTAGAAATAATAACATTGTTTTCTGTGTGTGTGTGTGTGTGTGTGTGTGTGTGTGTGTGTGTGTGTGTGTCAGAGATCGACAGCATCCTTGTCACCTGGCATTCATTTCAAAGTAAAGCCTTGCCATTAGTGTGGTTTAGCTGCAAGTACCTGAAGGCATTTTTTTTATCTCTGAAGATGCATAGCATATAACCCAGATCCCACAGGGAGGCCTGGGAGCTGCACCTTTCAGGCAAGAGATCTTGGAAAACACAGAACACTCTTAATAAAACATGCAAACATTCCATGCCTGTGCTCAGGGCTGCATTCGAAACGAACGACAGCGTTTCGATTCTAAATAAATCCCTACTTTCTATCCTTCTTCAAGCCACAAAAGCATCCAAAGAGCTTTAATTATTCACAATAATCACTTTAACTACTTACTGGTTCACATTTAAGTAGGAAGAGCTCTAAATCTTTATTGTACCTAGAGTTTAAATTCAGGCAGTTAAAAACAAGGGATTTGTTGTGTTGTTTCTCAACTTAGATTTGTTCCATTTTAAAAAGCATTTAGATGGTATATTTAAAAAAAAAAATAAAAAAATACACTGGCAAAGCTTTGAGAACTCCTGACTCAGAGCCCTAGAGCTGAGAAACCGGCTGTGAATGAAAGGTGAAGCTTTGGGTAATATCTCTACAGCAAACCTGCTGACTGTATTGTCTGTATACTGGGTAAACAGAAAAACCCACACACGTTATAACGGCATTAGATGGAGTCAGAGTGGGTGTGTGATGTTTCCTCCCTCAGTTTCTCTCTTCATATCCACCATGAATCTGCTTCAGCCTTCACACAGTGCGTCCACGAAACAATTTCTCTCCCTATAACGAATGGCCACTGGCAGCAGAGCACACAATAGCTGACACTAGTCCTTCACTTCAGATGAGCTTCAGCAGCAGAGTACACTGCTTTGCTATGCCCACTTTTGTCAAAAGGCTATAACACAGAGGGACGACCTTGTTCCAAATAATTTGAACTATTCTGCCACAGTGCTGTTGAATTTGCAAATGTGATTGGTTCATCAGCAGCTCTCCAGATGCCAGACCCAGTTTACAAAAAAATTTTTCCCAAAGGGTTAATTAATAGATAGATAGATAGATAGATAGGATAGATAGATAGATAGATAGATAGATAGATAGATAGATAGATAGATAGATAGATAGATAGATAGATAGATAGATAGATAGATAGATAGATAGATAGAAAAAAACTTTGTCATAGCATAGAACACATAAAACACAAGTACACAGAAATAAAAATCATTTAGCATCTAATAGAAATGCAAATAATAGAATTGTGCACATGAACAAGTGCAGTTAAATATGTAAATATATATACAATGCATATATGCAGTCATTTTTAATAATTAATCATTTCTCTAATCTATGGCTAATAATAAACAGATTTTTTTATTTGGTTATTTAACAAAGAAACTATTATAGTGAAGTTTTCTGTAGGCGAGGTTTATTTCAGGTTGTTGGAAGGAGTCTACTGTGTCAGTTTTGAGTCTTCAAAAACTTTCTAGATAATCAGTAACGTGACACTCTTCATTTTTTGTCTTATTAAATTTAAAGGGAAGGAAAAAATCTGGTGAGCAAAAACTGATTCTTTTCGCTGTAACGTAAGTGATCACAGGAACTTACTTGTTTCATGGATATTACATTGTTACTATAAACAGATAAAAAATCTGTATATCTGCATATAAAAGAATATTGTGTTTATTAATCAATTAAAAAGAGTCATCTTTAGAAATTTGCTGTGGTATAAAAGCAATAAAACACTTTATACTGAAGTGTTATCGTAAAATAAGCTAAAACTTCACTCTGCTTAAGTCCTTATTATTCTTCTTATTATTATTATTATTTGCTAAATAAAAATCCATTTTTAAAAACTTTAAAAAATTATTATTAGGTGTAATTTATGTGGACTGTGGAAAGTCTCTGTTTTGTGTTTGTTACTATAGAAACGATTACACATTAAAACAAGCACATTAATATAAAAACCTCACTGTCTAAACTGCTGTTACAGAAAATTAACCAACACCTTCTGACCAATCAGAGTTGAGAATTTTATAGCACTACGAGACCCAGTGATGAGCAGCGAAGGCAAGGCCTGCATGCTGAGGACTGTCAATCATCTCAGCTCAAAAGCAATCTGAGGACAGAGCAACAAGGAAGCCCCAAACGACATCTCCGCAACCTGAATGCCTCAAAAGCACACAAAAAAGACGCTCGTTCAGCAACCGCAGCGATCGATCAATACCATTAAGCCAGCAAAGATTTCATAGCCCTGATATCTGTCAATTTTGTACAAATGTGATAAGAAAAGGACAGTTAGGGAGCAGACTGAAAATATTGCTTTAAAGCCTGTGTTTGCTTTCCAATTTACAGCCTCTCTGTCGATGCTCGCACAGTCCAAATTACGCAGTTTCATCAATGACAGAGATGTGCCATGAAGACAGAGCTTTTCACTGATGGAATCCACAGCATCTCCTCGGCAGCTCTCTAATCCACAGACATTACAGCATAGAGACAAATAGAAACAAATAAACTGATGCACATTGCTACTGAAGCAGGTTTTTTTTCCCCTGTTCAATGCGCCACATTACAGAAGAGTCGATATCTGTAACAATTCAAGGCTGTCTAATCGTCAGAAATCCTTTAAAGCTCTATAAAACATCGTATAGTCAGCATTCTTAATCCCAATTACTGTGTCTCTTTTGCTTTGCTCTTAACCTGAAATCTGTTTATGAACATTTTTTTTTTTTGTCAGACAGCAACATGGATTAACACAATATTATGGAAATGCTAAGCTCGTATAAGAAGTCAAAATAATGATATGCCACTTAAAAAGAATTTTCTTCATAAACTGTGATTCATTGATTCTGGAAAAGACTACCTCCTTATACGCAGTCAGCTTTCTTTCTTTCCATTTTATTATAGCGCACAAGAAAGAGAAAACACCTCACTTTATACTAATTGACAGAAGTCTGTACTGTGGGCTGTTAAAAGCCGTTTTAATTTAACTTGGGCTTGAGAAAAGTGCCAGATAAGTAAGGAATAAAACATATGGAGTTGTGGTGGCATAGGAAAATATATCATTATTGAATTATTTATATATTCTAATAGGGAGGTGATGCAAATTTGATTTGTGTTCCACAAAATGGAATTTGCTACTCCTGATCATTTTGTATTATTTAATCATACTTTTTATCCATTTATAGTTACAATCAAGTTCGTTCCTGTTATTATGAAATTGCTTTATAGCAGCTGTAAACAATTGTTCCTTCACGAGCCTCTTTTGAATTCTCCTGAAAACTGTTCTTTGCAAATGATGGAGAACATGTGTAAATGAATGTGTTTCACTAATTTAACTCAAGAAATAATAGACTAATAGACATCAGAAATAATACAATACACTTCAGTGTGTACAGTTCTAATATGAATGAATAAATAAAATAATTAATCAATCAATTAATTACTTAATTAATTAATTTAAAAAAAAATTGAACAATTAATGAATTTACATACATTTATGCAGTTGGATTATGGCAAAATTCTGGATTAGTGAATAATCAGATTTCTTCTGTCTACAACAAGAGAAGAGATTACTATAAACTATTTTATCAACCAATTAGAGTTCTTATTAACTAGTTCTAATTAATTAAGATGTGTTTCAACTACTTAAGTGTATGTAAAGTCAATCTTTGTTCAATTTATTGGACTAATAATAATAGAAATAATACACTCCTGCACATTTGATAATTGATCCCTGCCAAAGATCAGATAATTAACAGATTATTAATGGGCAGGTAAACACAATCACTATTCGACAAAGATCCAACAGCTCTGAATAAAAGCCAAAGACAGCATGCCAACATTTATCTGCATTAAAATGAGAGAGAGAGAGGAGAGAGAGAGAGAGAGAGAGAATTGAGTTCTCTTTGTTGTTGCTATGTGTGCAGAACGTTGCTGGGAATCAAGCTTCCAACCCCAGAGGTGTAAGGTAAACATGCTAACCACTAAACCAGCATGACCCCCTCTTTTCATGCAATTATCTGCTATTCTGTGTGACACTCTCTCTGTCTGTGAGATCCGGTTTGATTTTTAGCTTCTAGCCTATTTTAGTTTTGTTCCTGATTCTACTTTAATGCTCTATTTGCCTAATTTGTTTTTTTTTACTTTGACTTTGTTCTTGTCCTTGAGATTATGCTGTATTAATGATAACATATATCTACTGTTTGTCATTATGTATTCTAAGTACTACACTGATTTTAAGGCAGAACAGGATCACATTTCCACCTGTTTTAATATTTATATATCAAATGGGATATTTTTCTAGCTAGCGCTAATGACATTTCAAATGCTTCAGCAGAGAGTTCCAGTGTGAATGCATATAAGCTAAATAGAATTTAATTGATCATTTTGAACACTGGCATGGCAGCAGGTAGTGAAGAAGAAGCTCGGGTAGCTATGATACAGCACCTCTGGAGCAGAGAGGGTTAAGGGCCTTGCTCAATTGCCCAGCAGTAGCCGCTTGGCAGTGCTGGGGCTTGAACCCCGATCAACAAACCAGAGCCTTAACCACTGCCCACAATAGTGTTGCTGCCTCACAGCTTCAGGGTTCTCTGGTGTGATCCTGAGCTGAGGTTACTGATTTGCATGGGTCGTTTAAGAGTTCTCAGGTTTCCTAGCACCTCCAAAAAGTCATGTTTACAGTAAATTTGCCTTTTTTGCATGAATAATTGTGCACATGGTGTTTCTAATAGAGTACCATGTCAATTAATCCAGTACAAACCCAACCAGTGTACAGAAGTTTTGAAGATGAATGAATTAAATTGGAATTCAATGACCAAGTGAATTTAAATAAACCTCCAACACTTCTTAGTGTAAATAAAACGTCAATATTTTTGCACTACACAGCACATGAGAGGTAAAAAGATACACTGAATTTTTCATGTAAGCCAAAAATTGCACATATGGCTGAGAAATTAAAATTCTTAGACAGAAATGCAAAGTCATTCCACATATTAGACTTCCATTTCACTCCTAATCAGATCAGGGCCTTAATCCAAAGAAGGAAATGAGCTCTTTACTGAAGTAAAGCAGGACGCTGACATAAGGGGAGAATTTCAACTAGCTCATTTGCTTTCAGTGCTTGGAGAGTGTTTATCCCGCCCATACACCGTCTCTATATTTTTCCCCCAAGGCCAAAAAAATGCACCTTTTTTGTTGGGTCCATGTTCAGCATTTAATGTCTTTGTCATGTCACACTACACAGTGATGCTTTATATGAAGCTCTTATAAAAGTAGACACACTTTAAGAATTTTTTTAAGAATTTTTACCCAGCCAACTAGGGAGAATATATTTATAGAAAAGTTCCAAAAAACCTTTTTTTTTATTCTTCCTTTTTTTTTTTTTTTTTTTTTTACAATACACTATCTTCAAAGTAAATGGTGATATCGTTCATAAGCCTCTAAAATTTAGTTTTAAAATCTTCAACCACTTCCAATTCTGTGTCCCAACATTTACATTTAAAACATTTACATTTCTGGCATTTAACAGGCAGTCTTATACAGAGCTTACATTTGTATCTTATTTTATACAACTGAGCAATTGAGGGTTAAGGGCTTTGCTTAGACAGCTTAGTGACAGCTTTGTGGGCTTGGGATTTAAACCCACAACCTTCCAATTAGTAATCTAACACCTTAACCACTAAGCTACCACATTCCCACAAAACATACATCTCACACTGAAAGTCTTGATTAATTTTATATCAGACTTGCGGCCATAAAATAATTCATTTGTTTACACTGGTTGAAAACATCCGATAAGTCTATTTCTATTCCTCTGGCAGAACAGAATGCCAGTGTACTGGTGAAAAGGGTTAAAAGCGATTTATCTCTCTACACTCCCCTGCTCTTGTGGATTTCTAATTCTAAATGAGATCTGATGCACTTACAAACCGCAAACCTCCAGAAAGGACTTGACATACGTCGGACTTGTGTGTTAATTTATCCTCAGTATAATTTGTAAATACTGATTAATCATGTAAAATGCAATCTGTCCAATTAAATGAGACTGGAAAAAGTGGTGAGTGGAAATCACTGGTACCATCTGCAGCCCATCAGCAATCTAACCCCTGCTAATATGCTGCACACTGAATTGTGGAAGTGGACTTGCGCAACTCAACTCAGCAAATCAATGAAAGCCAGTTGGGCAATCAAGGATTATACAGATAGCATCTGGTGAAAATAACTTTGCAGATACTCACTAAAACTCCTCACCACTTTTTCACAGGATGTGAAACGCTATATGCGGCGCATAAACGAGCACTGCAGAGATTCCGAGGGTACGATCTAAAAATGGACTATGTGTTTTCCCCATGTTTTATTTGTTTCGAAGCAATTTGGTAAAATGGAGCTTATAACTTAGTACACTCCTCTCAGAAGGATTAGACCGTTTCTTCAGAAGCATTAAATGCCACTTTGGTTTGTCCCTTTGGGGTTTTCTTTCTAGAAAAACATTCCTAATAGTGTCTGTTTAAAAAGGTACAACCATTAACCGTCCAAAGAAGTTGAGAAACCTTTCCGAACCTATAACTATAACTTTGAGGTGACACTTCAGGCTGTTTTTCCTTTTATTGGTTATCTATCTGGTTACAGCTCTTTTAAATGAACTAGATGGTAAACCAGCGCTAAAAACTCTGGCCAAACAAACTGGAGGGTGGATATAATGAAGATAAGAAATCACTGTGAGGGTAGACACACAAACCTCTTTCAGTGTTCTCTTGATAGTATCTGATGCCACACTGATCATGATATAGATGATACTGAAGAGGGAGGGAGGAGGGATGGATGGATGGATGGATGGAAGGAAGGGAAAAAGAAAGGGAAAAAAGGGGGGAGTGAGGGAGGAAGGAAGGAAGGAAGGAAGGAAGGAAGGAAGGAAGGAAGGAAGGAAGGAACAAACAAACGAATGAACGAACGAACAAACTAGGAAGGGAAAAAGAAAGGGGAAAATGGAGGGCGTGAGGGAGGGGGAAAATGTAGGGAGGGAGAAAGCAGAGGGAGAAAGGAAGGGAGGGAAGGAAGGAAGGACGGAAGGAAATAGGAAGGGAAAAAGAAAGAGAAAAAAGGAGGGAGGGAGGAAGGAAGGAAGGAATTTTCTCACTGTTAACACAGATCTGCAAGGGACATCATGTATTCAGAACTACTTTCTCTCCATGCCGCTGTGAGTAGCTCTAACTTACACTGCTTTACTCTCCAAGTCTCAAGCATAGCACAGACTTGTCACTGTTCTCTTAGCTGCATTAATCATTAGTGCTATATAAAGAACGTCGCTTTCTCTGCCATCATATCCAGGACGCTGAACCTTAAAAATGATTTTGAATTCATTTCACAGTGATAATAGAAAGTATAGATAAGGATGTCTGTTCTGAAAAGGAAAAGTTGTCCCTTTAAAATCTGCACAGTGAACAAGCAGTATTAAACCACACAACTTTGGGAAAACTAAATTAAAACTCCAAACTACAACACACACACACACACACACACACACACACACACACACACACACACACACACACACACACACAAACATTTTTAAATAAAAATAAAAATCAGCCTGTCCTGGCAGTTTAGAATAAAACAAAACCAAACAAATAGAAGAAAACTAATTTTCTTTGGAACAACTGCAACAAACAAACAAATAAATAACCTAACAAGTAAATAGATAGATAGATAGATAGATAGATAGATAGATAGATAGATAGATAGATAGTAGATAGATAGATAGATAGATAGATAGATAGATAGATAGATAGGAAAAACAAGAGTCTAATATAGTCATTATTAAACAAAGAACAACAGTTTAATTACCCCGCAAAATGTGTTGTGTAAAAAAAATGTAATCATTTTTTTGGGAAAAACAAAAAAACAAAAAAAAATGATAAATTGCCTGATGCTTTTACAGAATAATTGCTGTTATTGCTCTAATCACAAAGTCATACGCAGATGATTACACAGATGATTCGCATCCCATCATGATAATTTTTTCCCTTGACGTTATCTACAAGCCTGTTAGTTTTGGTTGGAGATAAACTTTATACTTCCTGTCCTGCATTCAGTTTATTGATAGCTAGCTGCTAATAAATTCCCAGCAACTTGTGAAACATCTGCCCATTATCATTATCACGACGGCTTAGTCATCCCTCAACAAGATTTCTCAGCAGGCTGCCTGTTTGCATTTATTCAAATGTCAGAGACATGAGGCGCTTCTCATCGCCATGCTGAATTCCCATGTGATCTTATGCTTGATGCAGCTGGCAACAAGTTAACCGGCTTCATTAAATCTGACTTTTTAATTTGCAACTAATTACCAAGGGAGTGAGAACGAGGAAGGAAAAAAACTCCCGAAAAATACCAAAAAAGGATACGAGCTTAATCGTTCAGAAAGAAAGAGCCAGGAGAGCACTACAGTTCTGTACATTGTTATTGCTCCATCTAGCTCAGATTTATGCAAATAGCTCATTCCTTAATGTCTTCTGGGATTAATGGAGCTGTTAAAAGGTAACGGCGGGAAACCGGCACTGGTGATATATAATGAAGTTGGACAGCAGTAATGTCCTCAAGGCCTGCTGCTTTACCGAGTGGATGAAAGAACACAATATGTTCTTCATAGGAATCAAAAATCTTGTCTTTGTTCACAAAAACAATAAATCACAAACTAGCGCTGAGAAGTGGCTGTTTGAAGAAAACATAAAGACAAGGAAACTATAAAACTCAAAAAGCACTCGTGAGTTCACCGACGGTTGTACTTGTGACCAAGCATTCGTAAAAATTCACTTTACGGACAAAGTAAATATTTCATGAGAAGCACTTTACCTTCAGTCATACACTCGCTTTATATCGATATAAATGGAACATTCGTTTTAATCCCTCTTACCACAATAAAATGTTAATAAAACATTTATCTTGAAGGGGAAAGTGCTGAGGTCATGCTTGCTGTTGCCAAAGCAACATAGTTTGAACTGGATGGATAAATTGAAGTCGGCGTTCCAGGTGTTTCATGTGTGTGAGTGTAAAACATTGCTATTTCCAGTTAGATGAATAAAGAGGCTACATGATTAATGCTAAAGCTTAAAACTTGGGCGTGAAAAAACAAACAAACAGATAAAACTGAGAAAACGCCCCTCAACTTGTCGGAAGGTTCTCCTCAGTCAGGACTGCTCACCGTCAACAGTAAATAAAGTACAAATTCTTTCATTTTAAGTAAATGATAAGCAACAAGAACTTTTCTACCTTCACAGGACTTTTTTTTATATACAGTGGAACCTCTGCATACAAATTTTATTCATTCTGGAGGCGAGTTCTTAAGGCAAAAATTTGTATTGCAAAACTAATTTCCCCATAAGAAATAATGTAAATGCGGATAATCTTGCAGGAAGCGGATAAAGCTTTCCAGTTTAAAATGAGATTGATAGAATTCCCCTGCCATGTTCCCAAATAGGAAAGCCACTCACTCTGCTGCAGTTTCCTCAACAGATTTACTTACTTGCTGTACGTTACAGAATTTCTTTACATGTGCACAGCAGTATGTCGGCTCCCCCGACGCACAATGACCGAGCAAAACAAGAAAAAGCAAACCAGCACATCCAAGCACAAAGTAATCAGAAGTTGATGGAAACCACCAGAAGGCGACTGAGACGGAAACGCTGTGTGACCCTCATTGTTAAATGAGCTTTGAAGCTCCAAATGTCAGAGCTGCATCCCACAGTGCAACAGGAATCGGTCGTGCTATTAGGGCCGGCTCAGCACAAGCGTCAACCCTACGGAAAAGCGTTCGGTGTGTCAGCATGTGAAAAAAAAATATCTCCTTGAACCACTGAGCTCTCGACATGAAGCGCAAATACTTTCAAACACCCTGTCGCCCATCACAGACGACGCAGGGGCTAAAAAAAGGTTTCAAACTCATGCTGTCACTGAGCGCCTGCTTTCAGGATCTGCACGCAGGAGCAAGAAGAAGCTCTTTCACACGTGCAAGTGGCACCCGGAAACGTGTGAACACTCGCCAGAGCTGTTCATCTGGCAATCTGCCGTCATGCGACCCAGTGAAGTCAGAAGACAACAGACTGAAACCTTCACAATCTGGATTTTTTTCGTAACATGGCAAGCTGTAATTTCTGAGAAAGAAATTCACAAGATATTCGGAGGAGTTTGTTTCTTCAGGTTGTGATGCTGATCAGTCTTACTCACTTTTCTGAAACATCTTGTTATGTATAAACAAGGTAGATATGGAAAGGTCAATTTTCTTCAAGTGTGAAAAGAAGATAGATTCACTAGAGTTGCTCGGGACATCAGATTTTTAATTTTTTATTTTAATGTCTGAAAATGACATTTGATTGTGTTTGTGTTTCTTCGTATGTAATAGCAGACAACTCATTTGTTAGAGCGAGTAGACAGTGGGGCTGTCACTTTTTGGAAAAATTAAATAAAGGGATATGGTAATTAAATAAATGGATATGGTCCCTTGATTGCTCAGTTGTGTAAAATGAGATAAATTGTAAGTCGCTCTGGATAAGGGCATCTGCCAAATGCCAGAAATGTAAATATAAATTCAAATAAATTTCAAATGCCACGCAATTCGTCCGAATATGGTTGAATATCCCCCGCTCAAAAAAGGCCACCGCAACACAAACCTTCTTTTCAGTAATTTATCAACACTCTGTATAACATCATTAAATAATATGCAGTCATACGAGGTTCTATGCTTGGTGCTGCTCCGCTCGTCTGTGCCTCTGTCCGACTCTCTGCTGTCTCGCTGCGATGTTAAGTCAATAGGTGAGCCTGAAGATTTGTTCTCGACAGATTACAATCTTTGACCATAACTTTGGCATCTACAATGAAGCCAAAATACTTCCACACGCTGCTTTTTAGATGGTGTCGGGTCATAACAGTTCGCTCAAAGCTGCTTCGACGCTTGCTGTTAGCTTCCATTTTCGTATCATTGGCTTAAGTTTGTTATGGGTCACGAGTCGCTCAGGTGGTTAAGGCTCTGGGTTGTTGCTCAGAACATCAGGGTTCAAGCCCCAGTACCACCAAGCTGTATCATGGCTGACCCTGCACTCTGCCCCCAACTGTCCAAGCATGGGATATGTGAAGAAAGAATTTCACTGTGCAGCAATGAATATGTGTCAGTAATAAAGGCTACTTACTTAAAAGGACATTCAAAATTTTTAGGGCTGCCGGATCAGATACTAAGCAACAACATTAAAATTTGTCTAATGCTCTTAGGCTGCACATTAATATTCATATGGGCAAATTATAGCTCTAATTATAATTATAGCAAGTTATAGGTATGGATTTTTCATGTTATGTTCGATCGGATGTTCGTGACTTAGTCACAGTGGTCCAGATGCCAAAGTCACGACTGTTTCATGTTCACTTCATGGCCTTGAAGATGAACCTCGATAACCATTTTTTTAAAAACAAGGGAACAGCTTGTGATACACATGACAACAGACTTGTATTTTAGATGTCCAGCCTGTAGTTTTTAAAAGGGAAAAAAAAAATGTGGACATGCTGAGGACAATTACTGCAGACAGTCACAGCTGTGCCACAGATGTTTCTACACCTGATTATGGCACCTAAGCTCTTTGCTCCAATTAACCACTGTTTGTTAGAGAGATGTTCTGTATTTTAAGAGAATTTAAAGCTTTTTTTTCAAATCCTGCCTAAATCCTTTTTCTTATTTTTCTTGCTTTTCTCTTTCGAGCCATTTGCGTGACAGATTTTGTGTATATATGATGTGTATCTCTGCCTCCCTCTGTGCTCCTTTCTCTGTCGTTTTAATCTTTTTCTTTCTCGCTCCATGTGGCAGAAATGGAAATGGAGTGCAAAGAATTTTTTAATTAATAAAGTAACACTAGAGAATGCAAGCAAGGAATCGAAGAAAAAAAGCAGTATGAAGGGAGTTTATTTGTATGCGTCCCATGAACTGCGCTGAATGTGAATGAAACACAATGGAACATTTCCACTTCCTTCTTTTCTGTTGCACGCTAACCCGGTCTTCACCTCCTCTCCTTCCTTCTCTTCTTTTTACCACCAGCACCTACCTTCTGCTTCCCTCCTTTGCTTTCTCCATCTTTTTTCCTTTTGCTCTCTGAACTCAATCTGCTCTTGCAAGCCCCACATCCTTGTCAAGAAAAAAGAAAAACGCTGGAGGCCAGCGATGATGAATTTCTTTCCCTCAGCTTTCTTGCTCCTCTACAGTCTCCCACTGCTGATGCTGTGCTCAGGAGGGAACGAGTGGAGCAAATGCACTCCTGTTCAATATGTCCCCTTAAAAGACGTGATAGAAAGGGTCCATATAGAAAATGTGTGTTTCTGTCAGCTTAGTGGATTGCTTCTAGTGACATGTCTGCACAAAAAAGGTTTGCTTTATCTTTTTTTTTCCTATAGCGCTACTGAATTCTCGATTCTGATCGGTCAGAAGGTGTTGATTAATTTTCTTTAACAGCAGCTTTAACAGTAGTTCCAGCTGCAAGGCTTCTTTAAGACACTCACATTTCTTTAGAAACAACTTACACCAGGACGTGTATGACGTATGGCCGGTGTACATAGATTTGCGATTATTGTTATGGTGATTTTTTTTTTCTTTGAGGAGGCATTTATTAATATTTTTGGAAGGGGTCTCCAGTGTCAGAGCTTTGTAACTCTCAGGTATTTGATGTTTCTCTAAAAGGGAAGCTGATTTTTTGTCTTAAAAGAGAGTATGAAAGAGAGAGAGAGAGAGAGAGACATTAAAATCACAGGCACATTCTGGTATAATAAGAATAAAAACACTCCTGGACACCCTGTTATAGCAAATATAATGAACTTTGTGGTAGTAACTCTGCCTCCCTTTGGGCTACGGCACAACCTTCTTTTTTTATATCAGCAGATGTTCACATTAAGCATCCATATGTGGAAGAATGGGATTAAAGTAACATGAATTTTGGTGCCAAAAGGGTTGGTTTAAGTATTTTGATAAATGCTGGTCTCTAGAGTTTAGTCAGAATAGTGCACAATTCAAAAGTCATCTCAAACTCGTTTCATGAACAATGAGTTCAGTGTAATTCAGAGGTTTTCCCAGTCAACAAATCTGAACCCAATAGAACATATTTAGGATGTGAAAGAACAGGAGATTCAGAGCCGTATGAAGGTCCACATTAAAAATCTGCAGGAACTGCAATCATATCAACATGGACCACAACCTCAAAGAAAAATCTTACTAGGAAGAATCAAGGTTAGTCTGAGAGCAAAGGGATTCTCTTTTCAGTATTTGTATTCCTATTAAATAAATGAATGAGTGTATGGTGCATCACCTCCAGTAATAAGACAATCTTTTGTTAATTATTGGGATTAATTAGCAAAAAGAATTAATGGGATTAAAATGTTTGATGGACCCAAATATAAAGGTGAAAACACTGCACTCTTCTCAAAGACGTGTACCGTTGTTTCTCACTCCCGCCGGGAGCCACCACGTCGCTTCTCATTTGCATAGATTTTAGCCCTCTCTGAAACTAACACTGCAACTGAATAACTTCGACACGTCACTGTCAGCATGAGTGCAGGGTTTTGCATGAAATTAATTGTCACCTGTCGCTTTGTCACTTACTAGTGTGAAGACCGGGTGAGGAGAGGAGAGTAATGTAACCATGACTTAATTAAATCTGTACCTATAAAATGTTCCCAATCTTTTTGCTTACGTTCTATTTTATTGGGATTATGTGGTTTCGATATACAAACTAGCCGAACATGTTACGTGATCCATTAGAGTGTGTTTCTATAGAAACGTCATATTATAATTACCTCTAAACGAGCTTAGTGTGAGCACACAGGAAGATCGGTTCAGACCCATGGTCCAGCACTCGCTTCTAATCAAGCTTATTAGCAGGATGTTGTAAAGTATGTAGCCTTTATTTTTGTACGTGAACGGATATATTTTTTACCAAATACAAATGTTGCATCATGCACTGAAACTTTTCATTCTTCACTATGCGCAATGCTCTACACATGAAATGTTGAATGTCTTTCATTTCATTTTTACTTATTTTTCTTCCATTCAGAGCTCACCCACAGTTTCTTTGACTTCTCCTTCTTTTTGACTATGACTTTTTTAGATTTCTCCTGTTCCTTCAGAGTTTCTAACTTCTCCAACTAATGCTACATTTACACATACACTCGCTTTACTATGCAGTCACCAATAGGCATTTCTACTACTGGTTGCCGTAGCGATAATGGTCATCAGTGTTTGGTGCATTCCAAATCAAGTTTCCTTGAATGTTGTGAATAAAATTCAGCAGTGTGTATACTGTATGCATTATATCATATGAGATGAAGGAGAAGCGGTCTGCTTTTTACCACAGATAACATACACGTTACATTTCTGGCATTTATCCACATTTTTATCTCATTTTATACAACTGAGGGTTAAAGACCTTGCTCAAGGGACCAGCAGAGGCAGCTTGGTGGACCTGGGACTCAAAGTCACAACCTTCCAGTTAGTAGGCCAACACCTTAACCACTAAGCTACCACATCTCCACTTTACTCCTGTTGGTAGTTGTTGCATCGCGTCACTCCGTATTCGCTTAAAATTCAGCTTTTCTCAACTTTGTCATATCGCCTGACACACCCACATCTAGTCACCAATGGGTGAGCAGTTGCTTGTGTCCTCAGCAGCTCTCATTGAAACTCGGCAGCTCTCATTGAAAATGAATGATCTCCAATTACTTTGTAGCTGTGAGACTCTACTTATGTGAAAGTCTCATAATACCTTTTTAATAGCTTCAGGGGTTCAAGAAATGGGTCTACTATATACACTATACACTATACTATAATACCTCTATTCTTTACATTCTTTGCTAATTGAATACCATAAATTTCATTACAAATTCTATTATGAACAGCAACTCGAGAGAAAAGTAGAATCTTTGAAATAGTTTCAGAGCTTCTTAGTATTTTAGATTTTGCTTTAATGACCCTTGAGTAGGCATGGACTCCAAGAGTTTGTGCCAAACCTTGTAATCCATTTTAAAGCAAATCCATCAGCTTTTCATCTGAACACATGCCTCAGAAGAAAGAGATTAGAGATGAGCCAAATCTGACCTTCTATACAAAGCAGTTATCATGGTCAGTATCACACATTTGCTTAAATTTAAAATAGCAGCATAGAAATAGTGCATAATCTTGAATATTAAAAATATTGAATTTTGTTTGTTTGAAATATTTTGAAATTCTAAAACCTTTTTTTTTCATTAACTGTTTTTAACAGACCACTGGCAATCAGTTCCACTGACTGAATGGAAATCGCATTATTAGACATTGTCTATCAGTTTAAACAAATGAATTATTTTATTGCCGCAAGTCTGATATATAATGAGTCAGGACTCTGTTGGCTTTTACATTTACATTTTACATTTCTGGCATTTGGCAGACGCTCTTATCCAGAGCAACGTACAAAAGTGCTTTAGTTCTCAATCAATGAATACATTAACACTGGTTCAATAGGACACAAACTTGGGATACCATTAGCCTAAAAACTGAGTTGGATTTTTTTTTTTTTTATACAACATAATACATAAACAGGGAAAAATAAGAGCTAGTTTAAGTGCTTCAGGAAGAGGTAAGTCTTCAGTTGACGTTTGAAGACGGCCAGTGACTCGGCCGTACAGACATCAAGGGGAAGTTTGTTCCACCACCTCGGTGCCAGAATGGAGAAGAGTCTAGATGTATACCTACCTCTTACCCTGAGAGATGGTGAGACCAGTCGAGCAGTGCTAGCGGATCTGTGGGAGCGAGGTGCAATACGATGAGTGATGAGAGCTTTGAGGTAAGATGGTGCTGGTCCATTCTTGGCTTTGTAGACAAGCATCAGTGTTTTGAATCTGATGCGTGCAGCTACCAGAAGTCAGTGGAGAGAACGCAGCAGTAGGGTGGTGTGGGAGAACAGGCTGGTTGAAAACAAGTCGTGCAGCTGCATTTTGGATCATTTGCAGTGGGTGAATTGCGTTCAGAGGTAGACCTGCCAGAAGAGAGTTGCAGTAGTCCAATCTCAAAATGACCAGAGACTGAACAAGCACCTGAGTAGCCTGTGTGGATAGAAATGGCCGAATCCTTCTGATGTTGTACAGAAGAAACCGACATGAGCGTGTCACATTAGCCACATGGGAGGAAAAGGACAGTTGATTGTCCATGGTTACCCCAAGGTTGCGAGCAGTGGCTGAAGGGGAAATCATGGAGTTGTTCAGAGATATCGCAAGGTCTTGGGCTGGGGATGGATAACCTGGGATGGCCAGCAGCTCAATTTTGCTGGGATTCAGTTCCAGCTGATGAGCTGTCATCCAAGATGAAATGTCCACCAGACACGCTGAGATTCGGAGCAGAAGCCGTGGTATCTGAGGGAGGGAAGGAGAAGATAAGTTGGGTGTCATCAGCAAAGCAGTGGTATGAAAATCCATGTGAGGATATAACTTTGCCAAGAGAGTGAGTATAGAGGGAGAAAAGGAGAGGACCAAGTACTGAGCCTTGTGGGACACCAGTAGAGAGTCTGCGTGGAGCAGATGTCAATCCCTTCCATGTTACCTGATATGAGCGACCATCCAGATAGGAAGCAAACCATTCCCATGCTGTTCCACAAATTCCAAGACTCCTGAGGTTGGACAAGAGAGTCTTGTGGTTTACTGTGTCAAATGCTGCAGACAGGTCGAGGAGGATGAGGACTGAAGATGAGGCTTTTAGTGTGTTTTTCCCTCTGTCAGATAACTTTACACAGAATTATAGTAGTTGAAGATAATCACCTTCAAATTTTAGATGCTTTTTAGATGAACAAGCATTTGGGGCGTCTCAGAGACAAGAAATGGGTTTGATATCAACATTTATGTGTTTTTGGAACTTTTCGATGAATATATTGCCCCTAGTAGGTTATGAAAAAACATAAATACCTATAAAAAACTACAAATCCCTGAGTGTCAGCTTTCATAAGAGCTTCATATTAACCACCACTGTGGAATGTGACATGACAAAGACAATCAGTGCTGATCATGGATGCAAAAATAAAAATGACATTTTTTGGTCTCTGGTAAAAATATATCCACACTTTGAGTTCAAAACTGGACCTGATTCAGCCCACAGTCTGTTTTCAGTCCTGCTCAGCAACAACATGAACCTTCTGTGTGTACTACAAATAAAACAGTAAGGAAGAAAATAAAACAGGGACATAAATTGCCTCTTGGAAGCTTGGCAGCTTTAACACAAACACTTGTGCTTGTGTGTGACTGCACTTTCACACAGCAGCAAGCGTAATTGCTTTAAGGGAAGCAATGTAAATATCAACACAATAAATAGTGCCACTAGTACCGTGTATGTAAACGTGAAGACAAATTTTCGTGTGCTTAGGCATGGAACGGCAGCTGATCAAGCCGGAGAGATCCCATGCAGATTTCTACATGTGTCACTCAGACTGGAACATGGAATTGTGTAATGAAACATCACGGACGTTGCTTTCGTTTGAGCTGGGGTATAAAAGCAAAATTGTGTCCTCCCTTATGAATTTTCGCCTTAAGAATTGAAATTTTGCAAGAAATTTGCATCAGCATAGATAGCATTTTCGGCATACAAACCGAACCAAAGCAAATGCCGGCTAAGTTGCACGTATGTCCGGGAGCCGTCCGAAACTTGCTTGCATCAGTGGAAAGCCAAACAAAGCCAACCGAAGAGAGTTTACAAATTGTAAGATTTTTTTCAGTCAGCGAAAGCTGTTTTCGAAAGAGTCAACCCATGATACCACCGTTACAGTTTACATACGCTTCATATTGGGAATATTGGGAATATTTTTGGGTGGCTGGGACGGATTATCAGCATTTACATTATTTCTTATGGGAAACTTTTATGTTTTGCAATACAAATTTTTGCCTTAAGAACCCGTCTCCAGAACGAATTAAATCCATATGCTGAGCTTCCACTGGATGTAATCCTGGTTATTCACACTTGTACAATCCTGAACCCTGGGTTAACCTTCTTTTTTCCCAAATTTGAAGATTTGTAGTTTCAACAACCATGATTGGATAAATACAGAGTACAACAGCTTTAAATAACGGCTTGTGTCATGCTTTGGCAGCTCTGAGAAAAAATGTCACCACGTAAATCCTCCTCGGCTGTTTAAAGCCTCCTGAGATGCACAAAGGCAAGAAAACACACACGAAAAGACAAAAGAAAAGAGAGAAAAAAACAAAAACGTTTTAACTACTGTTTACCCAACATGCTGGGTTTCTGTGACTGTACAAAAAATGATATGAGGCTCACACAGTTTGATGGTCTGATGTTTCTGACATTCTAACACCACATTGTTTCACAGTGTACACATTTGGCACCGCAATATGGGATTAACACCATGAAAGTGGTTACTAATACCAGTCATTACCAGGCACTGGATTAACAATCCAGCCAGTGGTCACATTGGAAAAAAAGAGATAATAGCCTATTAAATGGAACAGTGAGTATTTAAATATCACCATTTTTACACCCTGGCCATCTTTTACTAGATAGTGTCAATTATCCTACCAGATTTTTTAGAGAAAGTTTTCTTTTTCCTGGTCTTTTCTGAAAGTTGAATGTGAATTGGTGAACATTTCTACCTTGGCTCCCTGAAGTTAATCCTGTTGGCCTGAAAACATAACATAAATCATAGTCTGATATTTGAAATCATAGGGAAATTAAACAGCTTTCATAGCTTGTACACATTTGGCACCACAATATGGGGTTAACAACATAAACCCATTTACCCTAGGTAAACCCAGCCTCTGAATTACAAGTGTGAAATGTTTTTCTCTCCCAGGTTAAAAGCAGGGTTTAGATCAACAATATCCTAGGATTAAACACAGTATGAAAAGTCCTAAACAGATTCAGTTCTAGAAGTCCCAGGCCTTCATTAAGCAGGGACTATCAATTACCAAGGCTGAATAAAAGGTGTTTGACCAGAGCCTTCAAGAGCAGGACTCACCGTCCAGCCACCTCCATCAGTACTCATGTCGCAGTAAACCTGGAAGCCTGATGGGAAGTGAATAGGAAACACCGAATAGATCCCGTCTTCCCTCTGTCCACTGGCATAGATATCACTGCAGTCTCTCGGTTGGGAGCCTGGGAGAAAAGAAAGGGGGAAAAAAAACGCGTAACATTATCATTTATCATCATAACATGGCAGACACGACGTGTCATCTTTCACACGCTGCCTCCGAATGGCATCAGTCACTCAGAGAGCCTTCAGAGAGAAAGGACCAGCCTGAGGGAAGTCTGCAAGCTGTAGGGCACTGAGGCTCATTATGGCCACTTTAAGATAGTGAGGGAATAAGCTATTTGCATTACCGTCTCCTCTGGCGCAGCCTCTGGGCCGGATGCCGCTGCGTGCCGGAGCCCTCTGAAGCAGATCCGCTTTCAGGAGCCCTCTCTCTCCGCCAGCATCCTTATGCACAGAGTCTAGCATGTCACGCAGAGAGTTCACAACCTTCATCATGTTGATCTGAGTCTCTGACAACAGCTGGAGTGAGAAAACAGAGGGAAGGAGCAGTTTAAGGCTGTTGTTTCATTTATTTATTTTCATATCATATCATACAATCTATTAAGTGTTTAGTATCGAATATTACATCTGTGATTAATGCAGCATGTAGCAGGGAGTGACATGAAAGAAGAGGGTGTGTAAAAGAAAGTTAACAAACAAATAAACAAAATAGAAACAAAATACTACATAGACAAAAAGAAAAATTCACAGCTCAAGGCAATTATTTATTTTAATTAATTTTTTTCTATTTATTTAAGTAATTTATTTATTTATGTTTTTTTCTTGTTTGTTTATATGAATGTACATTTATTTATTTATTTATTTACTTGTGTTTGTTTGTGTTTATGTTTACTCACTTAATTATATGCCTGCCTAATCGAATTTATCCAATATTCTTTATGTGAATGTACTGATTGAATTCACTTATTTATTTATTTACTTGCTTATTTATGCACCTAAAGTACCTATCTCCTGAATTTTTAGAGCTCTCACCAAGAATATGACAGCTCAGCATCTGGAATGTGGTTCCTCCGAGACGCATGAAGTCTGCCACTGCAACTTTTCAATCTGCTTTCTTATCTATTAACGTGTTTAGTATCTAATATAAAATCTTTGGTTCCTGCAAAATGTAGGAAAAAGTGAAACAAAAGGTCTGGGAGGATATATGTAAGAAAAGAGTTCAAAAAACAAAAACAAGTAAACGTTAAAAAAAAAAAACAAAGCTGTTGTGTTCCAAATGCGATTATAGACAAAAAGTCTAGACTTTTTTTGTCAGTAGACAAAAATGTAAAGCTCACAGCAAATATGAGGAAACAAATATTTTTATTTATTTAAATGCATTTGTTCACGTGAATGTCAATTTGAATTTACTTAGTCACTTACATACCTATAGTACGTATCTATCTCATGAATTTTTAGTATTTCATAGCTAATTCCCACTAATTCTTTATGACATGCTGTTCATTCTTCATCACAAAGGAGCTGAAGACTAACGGTCTGCCCACTTCCACATACATCAGTTTATACATTGGTTTGTTTCTTTCCCAGAGAGCTGAAACTTTTTACTTTCTTTAACTCTTGAACTCTTGGTGACATCAGAATGTGCAGCAACTGACTGAACACATCCTTATTTGTGACTCTGAACTCCAACCAGAATCATTTCTACTACTTACTGATAATCAGAAGAATGAAAAAAGCCAATCACAGTTGTTTCCTAAGGCAGGCATGACAAATTCACTATTAGTACCCTGTCTTTACTAATACCAGTAATTATTAGGCACTGGATTAACAATCCAGCCAGTGGTCACATTGTAAAAAAAAAGGGATAATGGGTTAGTGGCTGTCTGACTAATGTAGTAGCCTATTAAATTCAACAGTGAGTATTTAAATATCACCATTTTTACACCCTGGCCTTCTTTTACTAGATAGTGCCAATTATCATACCAGATTTTCACGGGAAAAAAATGGACTTTGGACTTTTCTGAAAGTTAAAAGTGCATTGGTGAACATTTCTACCTAGGCTCCCTGAAGTTAATCCCACTGGTCTAAAAACATAACATAAAAACAGTATGATATTTGAAATCATAGGAAAATTAAACAGTTCTCATGGCTGTTCTCAATAAGTTGATACACCTAAAATAAACTTGATTTTCCTGGGCTGAGTTGCAGTCATTCTGCAGGCGATCACTTGTGTGAGGTGAGAATAACCAGGGATTGGATGCCAGCACATTGATAGGCACCACACACACACATTCACACCCAGAGGAAATTTACGGTCACCAATTTACTTCCCCAGCATGTTTTGGGAGGTGGAAGGAAACCAGATAAACTGGATGAAATGGTCACGGACACAGCAAGAACATGCCAAACCCACACAAATAGAATAGTAAGTCAAGCTCAGGATCGAAATGGGAAGCCTGGAGCTGTGAGACAGCAATGCTACATGCTGCATGACATTTTAAACTCATCTAAAAGTCAAACACTGCCATGCCCTTCAGTGCTCGCGCCAAAGCTAAACCATCCAAAGGCTTTGACTGACAAATTGGTAGACACGCCTCCTATGACTAGTTCAATATGGCGGGGGTTTTTTTCAACGGTTTACAGAGCCTGCGGCATGACAGGCATCAGAGTTTTTCCACGGAGCAAATCTAAATATAACCTAGCAGAAAATAGAAAAAAGTTTCTATATATGATTATTTTTGACCCAATACATGATCTTATATTTATTATATAATACCAATAAGTCACTAGGGACTCAGGAGCCATTTTAACAGGCTGTTCTTGCTTTTTGCCATTTCATAGTGTTCTGAATTTATTCCTGCAGAGTGTGAGATGATGGCAGAATTTAAAGTGTTTACTTTCACAGCAACTTTTAAAAGTAAACTTGAAAAAAAAAAAAAGTTTAAAAGTGTGCCTAAATATTTACTGCTGCCGTAAATTCGGACTCTAAATGATGTGGCCTAAACGTAATTAGAATTTTACTGTTAAACATCAGGCTCTGTGCATTTCAGTTCAGCTTTGGCTCAACACCTGTGTAAATCCCAGCATCAACAAATGTCAGTATTGTGTATGTGTCTTGTTTGGACTGTTGAAATCCCATTGGTGAAGTGAGCTCACTTTAGGAACACCAGCACTCCATATACTTATATCACAGGGTATTGCTTTGCCGGTTACCACAGCAACTGTGCCTATGTGTCATACATGAAGAAGAAAGCGCTGATAAAAAATACATGACAAGCATGTGTGTGTCTTCACCTTTTGAAAACTGTGCCTCCATGATCCAACACACACTAACAGGTATCTTTCATGCAAGCTCCATGACTCCCAAAAGAAAAGCATTCAGACTGTCATCGAGAGATCAGCAAAGGGAATTATACTAGTCAGTCATGGGCATTTGTGTGGAAGAGGGCAGATAATATATTCTTTCAAATGTGTTATGGTTTATAAAGATCTGGGAGATGGCTTCAGGTGTCTCAGAGGAAGCACATGCTAACCTTCAACCTCCCCAGGGTGATAGCTTACTGTGTGAAAAAGGAAAGCCGAGTAGTGGGCAGGAAATGTCGTGGTACGCAGATATTGTACCTAGCCTACACAATAAGCATACTATGGTCATGATCATTGTTATAGTCATGGTCACGGTCGCCTGACCATTACACCCATATGTCCTTGTTGATATCCCAATTCAGATTTAAACCCCCTTTAGTTAATAACCTCCACACTTCTGAGAAGGTATTCCACTAGATTTTGGAGCATGGCTTGTGTTTATTCGCCCGTAGAAGCGTTAGTAAGGTCAGGCAGTGATACTGGGATGTTACAGTTTAACCCAAAGGTGTTCAGTGGGGCTGAGGTCAGAACTTGGGCGACTTCTGTTTTTCTACATCAGACATGGCTACCATGGACGGCTTGGGCAGTTCAGGTTTATTTATGTTATGTCCTGTGCCGACACAGGAAAACACTAGGTGTCAAGTGAAGGCAACAAAAATACAAACATAAGATCCAGGGAAACACAACCAGGTAACAAAAGACAGCAGATATATGCAGGGGAGGTAATTAGAGACACATAAGGAACTGGTGTGCTCAAAGTCAAAGTCAAAGAAGCTTTATTGTCACTTCAACCATATATGGCTGATGCAGTACATGGTGAAATGAAACAACGTTCCTCCTGGACCAGAGGTGCTACACATACAGTGGGGCAAAAAAGTATTTAGTCAGCCACCAATTGTGCAAGTTCTCCCACTTAAAAAGATGAGAGAGGCCTGTAATTTTCATCATAGGTACACTTCAACTATGAGAGACAGAATGAGAAAAAAAAATCCAGAAAATCACATTGTCTGATTTTTAAAGAATTTATTTGCAAGTTATGGTGGAAAATAAGTATTTGGTCAATAACAAAAGTTCATCTCAATACTTTGTTATATACCCTTTGTTGGCAATGACAGAGGTCAAACGTTTTCTGTAAGTCGCCACAAGGTTTTTACACACTGTTGCTGGTAGTTTGGCCCATTCCTCCATGCAGATCTCCTCTAGAGCAGCGATGTTTTGGGGCTGTCGCTGGGCAACACGGATTTTCAACTCCCTCCAAAGATTTTCTATGGGGTTGAGATCTGGAGACTGGCTAGGCCTCTCCAGGACCTTGAAATGCTTCTTACAAAGTCACTCCTTCGTTGCCCGGGCGGTGTGTTTGGGATCATTGTCATGCTGAAAGACCCAGCCACGTTTCATCTTCAATGCCCTTGCTGATGGAAGGAGGTTTTTACTCAAAATCTCATGATACATGGCCCCATTCATTCTTTCCTTTACACGGATCAGTCATCCTGGTCCCTTTGCAAAAAAACAGCCCCAAAGCATGATGTTTCCACCCCCATGCTTCACAGTAGGTATGGTGTTCTTTGGATGCAACTCAGCATTCTTTCTCCTCCAAACATGACAAGTTGAGTTTTTACCAAAAAGTTCTTTATGGTTTCATCTGACCATATGACATTCTCCCAATCCTCTTCTGGATCATCCAAATGCTCTCTAGCAAACTTCAGACGGGCCCGGACATGTACTGGCTTAAGCAGGGGGACACATCTGGCACTGCAGGATTTGAGTCCCTGGCGGCGTAGTGTGTTACTGATGGTAGTCTTTGTTACTTTGGTCCCAGCTCTCTGCAGGTCATTCACTAGGTCCCCCCGTGTGGTTCTGGGATTTTTTCTCACCGTTCTTGTGATCATTTTGACCCCATGGGGTGAGATCTTGCGTGGAGCCCCAGATCGAGGGAGATTATCAGTGGTCTTGTATGTCTTCCATTTTCTAATAATTGCTCCCACAGTTGATTTCTTCACACCAAGCTGCTTACCTATTGCAGATTCAGTCTTCCCAGCCTGGTGCAGGTCTACAATTTTGTTTCTGGTGTCCTTTGACAGCTCTTTGGTCTTGGCCATAGAGGAGTTTGGAGTCTGACTGTTTGAGGTTGTGGACAGGTGTCTTTTATACTGATAACGAGTTCAAACAGGTGCCATTAATACAGGTAACGAGTGGAGGACAGAGGAGCCTCTTAAAGAAGAAGTTACAGGTCTGTGAGAGCCAGAAATCTTGCTTTTTTGTAGGTGACCAAATACTTATTTTCCACCATAACTTGCAAATAAATTCTTTAAAAATCAGACAATGTGATTTTCTGGATGTTTTTTTCTCATTCTGTCTCTCATAGTTGAAGTGTACCTATGATGAAAATTACAGGCCTCTCTCATCTTTTTAAGTGGGAGAACTTGCACAATTGGTGGCTGACTAAATACTTTTTTGCCCCACTGTAACTAAAACAAAATACATGCGGGTGACGCAGACAAACATGAAGTTAAACTAAGGTGCAGAATTTTTAAACTAAACATACAACATAAGTGTAGGGAATGACGAGACGAGTGCAGACAAACAAGACATAACGCCGACTGTGTGCAAAAAAAAAAGAACAGTGTTGTACGGTGAGTGCAAAGAATGGTGTTGTACAGTGAGTGCAAAAATAGCAGCAGAGATATTGTTATAGCAATATTAAAGTAGCATGTGCATGTAAACACTAACAGATGTGTGTGTGAGTTCTGTTCAGTTCAGTTCAGTTCTCAGTTCAGAATGTGTGTGTGTGTGTGTGTGTGTGTGTGTGTGTGTGTGTGTGTGTGTGTGTGTGTGTGTGTGTGTGTGTGTGTGTGTGTGTGTGTGTGTGTGTGTCCATGTTCCTCAGTTTAGTTCAGTTCTCTGTTGAGACACCTGATTGCCTGAGGGAAGAAGCTGTGCTAAGGTGGGAATGGGATGGGATAAGGATTGGGTGGGGTAAACACACATGAGAACACAGAACATAAACAAAAGCACATGGCACAAACCCTGGCAGAACGCCCTCTGGTGCTTTGGCAGGGAACTTTCCAAGTCATCCATGACACTGGCAAATGACATCTTAGGATACATCCCAGTTTTTATACTAAGTATGTGTATCTTGTGTATTTATTTTACAGTGTTCTCTGTTCATTGATTCTTAACCCTTCTTTTTTCAATTTTGTAATTTAATTTTTTCACATTTTTATGTTTAAAAGCCAGAAGTGCATGGCTATTACAATATTCAGAAAGAGAAAATTATACAGGTATAACGTTTCTTACCCTTCCCTCCCAAACCAAGCTAATTAAGGTAAAATATCCTTGGATTACAATAAAAAAAATTATCAGGAAACTGCTATTTGTTAATATTAAAAACAATTAGAATATCGACAGTATTTTAAAAATAAAGCTAAAAATGTATCAGAAAATAAGTTTTAGATATAGGTTTTAATTGAGTTCTAAATGATTGCTTATTGCAGAAACAACTACCCTAGCTCTGTTAGGAAATTCAGAGCTCAACCTGAGGCAGCCATCATGGTTATACTGTGATTTGGGTCTCTAAGTGCTGCATGAAAAACTAGAGCAGGATTCAGACATTTCACTTAGAATTCAGGTCTCAGCTCTCTGCCGGCGCTCGGCTAGTAGATAAAGCCTACTTTGATTTCTGCTGCCCAGTCTGCTCTGTAAATGGACTATCAGCTGCACAGAGCAGGACGCTGATGCCTGCTGTGTGAACATTATTTAAAATACGTTGGCTTGCTGACCGAGTTGTATCCATTAATCATCGACGTATTCAGCGCTATTTTCCTGCAGACTTCCATATCATCAATAATCATCCTAACATAGTGGGCATCTGAGTGTGGAACATGGCACCCACTTACAAAAAAAAGCTGATGCTTGCTGGAGGAGGAAAGATTAATGAACACAACAGCATCGGAGGAAATGGAATAAATCAATCAAAACTTTCAAACTTTCAGCATGAGTGAGTGTAAGCCTCTGATCTGAACTCTGCGGTCTATTAGGGCTTACTCTTATTACCAAATGTCATTTTAAACAGGAATTTTTTAGGATTAACAGATGACATTTGAAGTCATTACTGAGATAAAGAAGCACAAGTAGGATTTTTTTTTTTTCCATAATGAAAATCATGACCCTCATACACTTTAGTCCATAAAGTACGTGGCACGGTGGCTTAGTGGTTAGCACGTTTGCCTCACACCTCCAGGGTTGGGGGTTCGATTCCCACCTCCGCCATGTGTGTGTGGAGTTTGCATGTTCTCCCCGTGCCTCGGGGGTTTCCTCCCCCAGTCCAAAGACATGCATGGTAGGTTGATGGCATCTCTAAATTGTCTGTAGTGTGTGTGATTGCGTGAGTGAATGAGAGTGTGTGTGCCCTGCGATGGGTTGGCACTCTGTCCAGGGTGTATCCTGCCTTGATGCCCTATGACGCCTGAGATAGGCACAGGCTCCCCGTGACCCGAGTGTAGTTCGGATAAGCGGCAGACAATGAATAATGAATAATATTGTTCAAATGTTTCTCAAGTTTTAGGCTCCATTTTAGTTCTCAATCAGTTTTAGGCTCCATGGTTATTTTCAGAAATCAAATTCTGTATAAATGTTTTAGTTTACTTGTGATTGTTGGTAGAGTAACAAAAGAAAAAGTTTAGAACAAAAGTTTCTTTTTTTTATTTAGCAACTACATGTTTGTAAAATGTATCAGCTAAAAGATCCAGCTTTGCAGAGAGATCAGAAAGTGACAGCATGGATAAATTTCAGCATGCACCTGTTTCTTTCCGGTTCTCCAAATAAAGGGCAAGAGGGTGGAGTCTTAGAGTTAAAGGTTTCTCACTAGGTGACAGAGAGATGCATGGTGTCTGACTCGGCAGGGAAAACCCATGCTGCTCGTTCTAATGAGGCTGTTCTTGTAATTAACTACCATGAAACAGTCTTACAAGATAGATCTCAAATTAAATCTGTGCTTCCCCAAAGCTAAGCTTTCCAAACATTGGGCTATATTTGAATGCTGTCTTCTAAATTAAAAATTCCTGCCATTTTCATTAAGGTCCATCATCATTAATGATTTTAAGTACAGTGCATAATGTGAGTAAAGTATGTCCACTCCAGTCAGTCAAGAGGAATCCAAATCTATATCAGGCTTAAGGTTCACCAAAATTGGATAGTCAATGATTGGGAAAATGTTGTTTGGAATGCCTTTCCTTTAAAAAAAAAAAAGTCTCAGATTCCTCTGCTTGGCTGGCAGGAGTGGAACTGGATGCAGTTTTCTGTTGTTGTAATCAATCAGCCTCAAGGATTGACACATTGAGATGTTTTTCTGTTTAGCATGGTGCTAAAAAGTGGTTATTTGAGTTACTATGGCCTTCCTCTCAGCTCACAGAACATTCTGCGAAAACTCTAGAGACTATTGGGTGTGAAAAAACATCTTTTGGGTTTGAAGAAGATTCTGAAATGCTCAAACCAGCCAGTCTGGCATCATTTGGCAGACACCCTTATCCAGAGTGACTTATATTTTATCTAATTTTTATACAATTGAGGGTTAAGGACCTTGCTCAGGGGCCCAGTAGTGGTGGCTTGGTAGACCTGAGGCTTGAACTCATAACCTTCCAAGCAATAGTCCAACACCTTAACCACTAAGTTACATCATCCTCCAATTCACACTCTTTTCACCTGTATCTGCATGATTTTATGCACTACTCTACCTCCACATGATTGGATGACTATATAAAATCATGCAGATATGGGGTAGTAGTTTCAAGTAATGTTCACATCCACCATCAGAATGTGAAAAAAAAGGATCTCAGTGATTTTGACTGTGGCATGCTGGTTGCTGTCAGACGCACTGGTTTGAGTATTTCTATAGCTGCTGATGTCCTGGGATTTCCACATATAACAGTCAGTAGTGTCTACTTAGAATGGTGCATGAGCAGCAGTTTTGCAGATGGAAATGCCTTGTTGATGAGAGAGGTCAATGGGCAAACTAGTTGGAGCTGACTGGAAGGCCACAGTAACTTAGATAAATACTCTGTATAATTGTGGTGAGAGGAAAACATCTCAGAATGCAGAAGATGTCAAACCTTGAGGTGGATGGGCTAAAACAGCAGAAAATCCTCTTCTGTCAGATGAGAACAGAACGCTGAGGCTGCAGTGGGCACAGAATCGTCAAAAACTGTACAGTTGAAGACGAGAAAAATGCAGCCTGGTCTAATGGATCTGGATTTCTACTGAGTAACACAGATGGTAGGATCAGAATTTGGCATGGATGGACCCATGGACCCAACGTACCTTGTGTCAACAGTCCAAGCTGGTGGAGGTGTTGTAATAGTGTGGGGAATGTTTTCTTGCCACACTCTGGGGTCATTCCTCATCATTTGAATGCCACAGCCTATTTGAGTATTGTTGCTGATCATTTGAATCCCTTTATACGCACAATTTATTCACCTTCTAATGGCTACTTTCAGCATGATAAAGCACCAAGTCACAAAGCAAAACTCGTCACAAATTGATTTAATATACATGACAATGGGTTCAGTGTTCTTCAGTAAATCCAATTTGAATCCAGTTGGTCTGAATCCAAGAGAACACCTTTGGGATGCGGTACAATGGGAGATGAAATTGCATGAAATTGCACCTGGAAAATCTGCAGGAACTGCATGATGCAATCATGTCAACATGAACCACAAACCACAATGTTTTTAACATCTTGTAGAATCCATGCCAGGAAGTGAATATATATATGTGTGTGTGTGTGTGTGTGTGTGTGTGTGTGTGTGTGTGTGTGTGTGTGTGTGTGTGTGTGTGTGTGTGTGTGTGTGTGTGTGTGTGTGTGTGTGCGCGTGTGCGCGCGTGCGTGTATGTGGTTGTAATGGAGCAGTAAGCAGGGATGGGCCCAGAAAAAAAAAATTCACCTTTTTAATGCAGGATTTAAAAAGCAGTTTTCTCTAGGTATTAATAGGTTTTAACACACACCTATTTACAAGGAAAACGATTTAACCATCAAAACAACTTTTTTCCTTGTTTGCTATACTGATGTCAAGATCATTACTGTAAGTTGATTTCCTGTATCTAGTTGAATACTAAATCATCTTAATGATGTAATTATATGTACACCAGAATGCAAACATTCAGTGTCTTAGAAATGTTTTGACTCAGCAAAAGAGGAATCATTCAAATAGAGAAATGATGATTGAATTCATTATAGGAAGTTAGTCAGTATTTGATATTTATGTAACCCAGTGGAAGAAATTTGAAGTTTCGCTGAAACTTTCTTGTGGATGTGTATCAAAAGCTACTGTTCCTCAATGGTGTGTTACTGTTGTTGCTTGTGGGAGTGCACTGTCTAGGACTTTTAAAGCTAACTAATTAAAACGCAAAGTAAATAATGCACTAAGTGTGAAAATTGGTTCTTTGATTTACATGCTAGATTCTGTACTAGTTTCATTAATTCGTTAGATTAGATTAGCAAAGCGAGCTAACTGTGCTACTTCCTTTTTTAAGGATTTCTTCGTAGTAACTCTATACACATATAATATTCAATCACTCATAGTCTACTGCTTATCCGATCTATTCTCAGGTCACGGAGAGCCTGTGCCTATCTCAGGCGTCAGGCCTATCGGGCATGAGGGCAGGATACACCCTGGACGGAGTGCCAACCCATCACAGGGCACACACACACACTCTCATTATGGACAATTTAGAGATACTAATCAACCTACAATGCATGTCTTTGGACCAGGGGAGGAAACCCCCCAGGCACAGGGAGAACATGCAAACTCCACACACACACATGGCGGAAGCAAGAATCAAACCCCCAACCCTGGAGGTGTGAGGCAAACGTGCTAACCACCAAGCCACCGTGCCACCCCACACATATAATAATCAGATGAAATTCATTTCTGCATCTACAGGAAATGTAACTGCAGGATAGAACTAGAAACAGTTGTGAAACAAACTAGTTGTGAGTGGGGGATTGCTTGAAAGTCAGATCCTATGCGCCATAGGATTGGCATGAGAAATTGTTAGAGATAATAAATAATAATAATAAATAAAAAATAATTTATTGTGCTATCGGTTTATTGCTTTATGCTGTAAACCAAGTGTTGTAAATATAGTACAATTTTTTTTTTTTCTGTAAGGGTTAGGATGCATCCCTAAGAATTTCAAAGGATAGGCCTTTTTTCCCAACCCTGTTATTACCTTTGTGTTTTGTTGAGGTTGAGGTTACTAGCCTCAGCCAGCGGATATATCACAGGTTGTCAGCTGGCAGAGTATGGAAGCCAGCAATAAATTGCAGCGGATTGAACAGAACACTCAAAAACGACTGTAGCAGAGCCAATAAACTTCTGAAACAAAAACTGACTGTAATTCAGTTTTCTTCCTAAACATGAACCAGAGCAACGTCTGTATAAAATGTCGTTTGTAGCTTATCCAGTCACATGAATTTATGGAAATCATTTAGCTGGAGAGACTAGCTACAGGACTACAGACAGGAAAGCAAAGTTATTACAGAGTCACTAATCCCCCTTCGCAGCAACACAGCACTTTCACTTCATTCTGTTTTTTTTACATTGCCATGTGTTTATGTTTTGTTTCATGCCCTGTCTCCACCCCTGTCTTGCCATTTCCTGTTTTCCTCATATTTCATGATAAAGTTCACCTGTTTTCAACTTCAGTTTTTTTTATTTGAATCTCTGGAGTCAACAAAGAGCCCACCTGCAGCTGTGTTCTCAAAACCTGCTTGTGTCCCTGAGGTCTACGTGACAGGTAGTCACAGATTTCTCATCTTATTTACACGCTCTGGTCCCATTAGCCAATTCTAATGAAGAATGAACAAAACAGCATGTGTCTCACTGCGTCAAAACTCAATACAGATGTCTCACACACCGTGGTGCTAGTCGTGTTAGCATGAGACACCACTATAAAAGACAACTTTTTTTTTTAAACAAGAGAAACTTTAGACACTGTGTGATTATGTTGAGAATCACTATTCTATGTTACGTGGAAGAGATACAATATATGAATCTGACCAGCAAACAGAGAGTGTGGAAGGAGCCAGAGCTTGTTTGAGAATTTGAACAAACTCAGCAGTATGTTGGAAAGAGGAATCTGCAGATAATCTGTTGATTGGTGTGCTTTAAAAAAAAAAAAAAAAATCACGTCAGGATGCTAAGTTTGTACTGTGTACTGGATGGACTGGTGGTGGTTATTGAGAGGTTTGGGATAAAGAGGTTCTTAGCTGGTAGGTGGATCGTATATGTTTGTAAAGGTTTAGATTCTGCTGATTTTTCATATATGCAGCGTTTATTTGGTTTGAATTGAACCCTGATACAGGCTCCACTTCACAGAGATTCATTTAGGTTCACTCGAAGGCGTACCAAAAAGAACCGGTCCGAGAATGTGTGAGCAAGGTTGTCTCAGTAGCTGTATTAAGTGTATTGTGGGTTGATTGCAGTGAGAATGTGATTCGATGAATTAATTCAGCTTCATCAAGTTGACAAATCGAGCAGTTCAGTTTGGATTGTGAGCATTTTATTTGAAAAAAAGAGGAAAATTTGGTTTTTTTAATTATATACTGTGAGAAACCAACCAAACCAAATAGCAAGTGAATCAAAAAGTATTGATTTTGCTCTGATTTGGACTCTACAAGCTCAGTAACAGTTCTGAGGTAGGAGAAGCCAAAAAGTCTGTTAACTCTGCTCAGTGATTTAGTATATATGAAAAACAAGACTGGACCAAGACCTGAACTCTGAGGAACTCCTGAAGTAAAGCTGTGAGGTGATGAAACGAAGCCTCTGCATGCTACGGGGAAGGATCGATCTTAAAGATTTGATGAAAAAGCCAGGTCAGTGTGTAGCTTCTAAAGCCCAACCTAGCAACAGTGGATATAAGGATCTGGAGATTCAGTGTTTCAAAGGCTGCTGACAGAAGCATGAGGAGAAAGAAGGATGAGGCAACAGAAGGTTGAGGAGGAATTTGCACTTTTTTGGTCTTCTTGGATAGTTTATACACTTTTAGATCATGCAGTATTCTGGTGATATGGCTGAAAGTAGAGTGTAGCTTTAAAACTACATTTGCGCCAAGCCAGAAAAATATAGTGTGGCAGTGTGCAGGTCTACTTATTCAAAAACACACCTGTTTTTTTTCGTTCTTCTGTGAGTTTGATAGCTGTCATGTATGTTGAAGATACAAACATGCTAGGAGTGGTAATGTGATGGATTAGATAGCACTTGGTGCAGTTACTTGGGCTTGGTGGTTACTGCAATACCCTCTATGAATAAAAGCTGGGGTAGACTGATTTACTCCTGGGGGAACATCCATCCATTCATTCATCCATCCATCCATCCATTTTCTATAACCACTTTTCCTACACAGGGTTGCAGCTAACCTGATGTCTATCCCAGGGGACTGAATCCCAGAATCAATGGATTAAGGAAGTTGACTGGGTAAAGAAAAAAAAGGATAAGTACACCGACCAGGCATAACATTACCTGCCTAATATTCTGTTGGTCCCCCTTTTGCTGCCAATATGCAATAAACTGCGATGCATTCTGTTTTCTGACACCTTTCTATCTGAACCAGATTTAACTTCTTCAGCAATTTGATCAACAGTAGCTTGTCTGTTGGATCAGACCACAAAGGCCTGCCTTTGCTCCCCACATGCATGAATGAGCCTTGGTTACCCATGACCCAGTAGCCAGTTCACCACTGTTCCTTCCTTGGACCACTTTTGACAGATACTGACCACTGCAGACCAGGAACACCCCACAAGAGCTGCAGTTTTGGAGATGCTCTGATCCAGTTGCCTAGCCATCATAATTTTGCCCTTGTCAAACTCGCTCAAATCCTTACGCTTGCCCATTTTTCCTGCTTCTAACACATCAACTTTGAGGACAAAATGTTCACTTGCTGCCTAATATATCCCACCCACTAACAGGTGCCATGATGAGATGATCAGCGTTATTTACTTCACCTGTCAGTGCTCATAATGTTATGCCTGATCAGTGTATATGGTAATAGGCAGAAATTAATTTTGACTGGTATTTTGAAAAAAAATATCTGCCAGTAACTCAGCTGTTTAGACATCCAGGAGAAGGCCAATCGAACATTTGGGTACAATTAAATAAAAGGGTGTTGATGTATTTCTTCCTTGTATCTTGACAGATAGTGGGTCAAGCTGTTCTGACAGTGCTTCATAGCTGCTCTAACCTGTGACCGCTTTTTATTTTCAAGGCAAAAAAACATCTTATGTAAACCATAGAGCTCAACTGTCCTTCAGACGAGGATCTACAGCTTATTATAAAACTAACCTAAGAGAACATGACAAACACTAACCGTGCACACCACGAGGGTTTAAGCGAGCAAGTTCATCTAGGCGGATAGCTGAGAGAGGCTGGTGTTTATTGCCTGTCTGAGGAAATCTAATGAAGGCATGCTCCTAGTTCACTGGCTGAATTCATAAAATGCTGATCTAAATGGTCGGGCAGCTGGCCCCTCTGCCTCTCAGTCTTCCAAGCAGTGTCTAGTGCCAAACCTGAAATAACGCTATTACAGGTTATATTTTTGCTCTTCATATCATCATATCATCAGCACAGTAGAACCACCAAAATAACTCCTTGAGGGAGAGAATTCTCAAGTTTGAAGTATTTATTCAGTCAATAAGACATGCTGGGGAAAAAAACTAGGGGAAAAAACACTAAACTCAGTGTTAAGGGACATGTTAATTAGAGTATGATATTTATGAACCCAAGAAAAACATAATAAATAATTAATATTTGAAATATATGCTAATTTAAATTACTTGTCAGACTAAAATGATGACTCAAAACATGATATGCTACATCAGAAACTTCTGTCTAGACTATGACTATTCATATACTCATTCATTTCCATTATTTGTGTATAAGATGTTTTATCAGGTATTGTAGCAAGGTGCTGTAATTAATTGTGAAATAAATTCAGATTTGTTCATTAGTGTGTCAGCTATGTGGTACTGGATGTTGGTTTTGAGCATTATTTTATTTTTAATTATGAGTAAATGAGCACAGTTGGATAGCTACCTAAACCCAGTAACTGCTAACAATAAGCTAGAACAGATTAATGTGCGACAGCATACTTTTCAGCTTTGATCCATTTCCCTTATATCAACTGTTAATCCACAAGGTTCTCACCTGGACGAGCCTGGCCTGCTCGGTCTGCAGCATGCTGATCTCCTGGCTGATGCTGCTCTGGCCCTGCCTCAGCGCGCTGTACTCCGCCTTCAGCTGATTAATGTGGGCCGACAGCTTAGCGATCTCCTCGGCCAGTTGGACCAGAAGCCCTCTCTCCTGTCCCTTCACGGACTTCAGGTCTGTGTCATGGTGGCTAAGCGAGTGCAGCAGTGACGTCTGGACCCCCTCTAGTCTTAGGAAGTTGCTGTTGTAGTCGGGGCAGTTGGGCTCGATGAAGATGTTAATGCGGGAGCCATCGCCTCTCTCCACCGTCACTAGGGCATTGCCTTCGTCCTGATTGGTCGTGATGAGGGGTGGAGTATCGGGGACTGAGGGTGCCTGGGAGTGGTTCATTAAGAGGATGGTGCCTGTTACCGTGAGAGCCAGTAGCACAGCAATGAAGAGCAGGATGGTGCACAGGAGGTAACTACAGCTCCTCCTCTGTGAAAGAAAGAGCGAGATAAAGCCAGGTTTATTGCTCAAGATTCAATTACTGCAGAAAAACGTACTGTATAACAACAATATCATCTCTGTAGGTCATTATTGCACATTTTAATGCTATTTTGAAAACACTCTATATGCAGAATTTAACTGCTATATAAGTAAATGCTATGAGATTAAAAGGATCATTGCGATGCTTCTACATACCTACAAATTCTCAAAGTGTGCTATGTAAAATGTGCTGCAGGTGCACACTAGTAGATGAGCTCAGGTGGGTTTAGTAGTGACTTTGGGGAAGACTATAAGCTGATTTCTGTGATTGCTCTGGGCCTGTGAGAGCTTGGCTCTAATAATAAACTACACAAGATGCTTTGTCTGTGCAGCTCCTCCAGCAAGGAGAAAATCCCCCCAGGGCGAAAGTATGTGAGAGAACTAGCGACGATACTAATACAAGTCCTGCAGCTCAATCCATTCCGGTTCAGTTAAGTGTTTGGAGTTGACACCTCTTTTCTCAGTGTGTACATACTACACAAACAATGGCAGCTTGTCAGAAATGAAGAGAAAAAGATTTGATGACAAACGCTGAGGCTCGGGGAGAACGAAACGGCCAAGACGGCAGAGCGAGGCCCCACTTATCTGTGTGATGTTCTTTACTTATTTGTTTGTTTGTTTATTTCTTTACTTTGGAAAAATCTGCAGAACTCATCTCACAATGCCCTGCAGCATCCTCAGCAGTTTAGGTTCCTCTATTTTTTTTTTTTGTAGGTACATATAACAGATTCACAGCAGTGTTCCTTACAGCAGGGGTTCCCAAACTTTAACTGTAAAATAAATCAAATAAAATACTAAAACTTCTTTGACACTTTGACAAATCTTAGATCCTAATGTGCAGTAAAATCAGCTTTTGCGATCATCCCAGTGATGATCAGTACAGTTATTTGGTCATACATCGAATTGTGAAATCCCTTGACAGACACAGAATGCCGTGACTGTCACACTACGCTATGTCAAGGATTAGTCTTGTCTTTATGTCACTGATCCTCAGACACAGTGGACAAAGAATCATCTATTTTCAATAGTCAAGTCTTCAAAAAGCCTTTTTCATGACCTGAATTCACTCTGTCATTACCATAATACAGCGATGTATTTCCTTGTACATGTCTTTCCCTGTACACCAAGTCTTCTGGATGTCTAAAGATAAAGGTCAAGTCTTCAACACTATAAACCTTATTAGACATTTGAGAACTCATTTCTATTTGGAAACACTATGTGGCATTTCAAAGTATTGTCTTGGCACACAGCATATTTTAGTCAAGTATCAAGTCATTAAAAAGTTACAGTGAAGTTACACATTTCAGTACACATTATCCCAGTAATATCTTAATTAAACTAAATTGCACTCAATCACATTAGCAGCATATATCCACATGTTGTATTTGGAGGTAGATGTGAAAAACTCAAAGCCTCAAAGGGAAATGGAGAAGGTAAAGAACTACCAAGCAACAGAAAAGTTCATCGCTAACATCACGACAGTGCATGGGATGATAGTAGATATAGAGTTCTGAATGGCTTTGAAAAATAAATACACTTGCTGCAACCTAGAACAGGTGAACAGAGATTTGAAGATCTGAATGTATTCAGAAGCTGAAGCTTCACAAGCTGGAATCTCCAAGGTGCATCTTCCTGCACTCGAGGCAAGAAGAAGAAAGCAGGCCTCCCAAGTGGAGCAAAAGGAAAGGTTTTGCTCTATGGCAGAAAGATCCATTGATGAGTTCCAATACATCCATGGCTGGGTGTCAAGAATGAAAAGCTGGCCATGATCTCAGAGTGGGAGGAATCATATATGGGGCTCTACACTGGCAATCAGTGACACTAGCCAATCATAGGCGCCTCTTTGCTCATGTATGGAGAACAGGGCTGATGGAGATCAAGTGTGAAAGACTACACTGTGACATTATTAACAGCATTTGGAGGTCTATGAGCAAGTATGTTTTGGCCCCAGTTGGTAGTTGTCATGTGACAACTAAAGTGGGTGGGAACTGGTAAGGAATCGTGAAAAAAATGAGGAAACACTTTCTTGATTGGTTGTGGCATACAAGGATGTATCCAGGTGATGGCCCCTAGTGGTTTGGAGGTTTGAGAAAGGACTTTTTTCAATTCAGAAATTCCCATAAAGGTTCAATGACCTTTGGTGATCAACCTGGTGATTGAGGAGGCCAGGGAAGGTACTGTTAAACACCATCATCCTAGTGTGAAATAAATTATTTTCTCAGAATGAATAGCCGCATTATTTTCCCTGAATATGGAAACATCATTAGAAAAGAGAGTTTGCATAATGTGCACCTGGTTACGCAAAAATTGCCTCATATTTGTTGACTGTTATGTGATCTTACAAAGCAATCACTGGACATAATGAGTTCCATGAGAGAGCTGCCCGAATCATTACGGATCTCTTTGCAGACACTGTGCGTTGAAGGCTTCATCTGGCTTCCTCTAGAAGCAAATCTGTCCAGAAATAGGAACTAATGGTCTCATCATACCATATTCCTTTTCTCATATTGCTCAGAAGGTCAAGGCCATCAAGTTGTGTGTCATTATACGTTGGGCTTTGAGTGAAAAGGCTTTTGATCTTACAGCCATCCCATAAATTCCAGCTGAGAGAATTTCGACTGCAGCAATTATTACATGCAGGAAATCAGCCTGTAAGAATTGTGTGTGCGAGGAAATTCTGATTGCAGATAAAAGCAATGATTAGAACAGGAGAGAAGTCAACAGCAGCTGAGCTGAACATCTACATTCATCGTCAAGTCCAAAAGGAGTACAGTCCCATTCGGTCTATGGAAAAAGGAATAGAAGCAGTTTCTGTCAGTAATGCCTTAGCTTCCTTGCTTGTTGTATGAGTGTTGACAGGCAATGCACATATTAGGTGAGAAGAGGAACAGACTGTAATTCAAGAAATGCAGAGATGCTTATATTCATTAAGAAGCATATGCCATTGCTGCTTAGTAAACCATAGCTTCAAAAACGGCCTTGCTGCTTCCATTTTGCTTGGTATAGGCCTTTTGAAGCTTCCTGAAGATTGTATTAATTAGAACGACTACATACTTGCTTACATGCTTCCTTTTATATCTTCTTGTTAAACATATTTTAACAAGAATTGCATGAATTAATTAAGACTTCAGTCTTTAACACTTGGCATACCTTTTTTTGTTCTTACAAAAAGGTAACAAACAAAACATAAAATGTGTATTTAGTGAAGTATCTTCCTTATCTACTTAAGAAGAACGGCTTCAATACAGTACCTTGATAAGTATTCAACATTTTTCTTTCCATTTGATATACATAATAGGTCTAGCATTTGAAGGTGTTTAAAATGTTTTCTATCTTAACAAATAATATTTAAAAAATAACCCCTTGGTTGCACCTATTTCTGCAAGTCCTTTGGAATATGTCATTAATTTTGTGCATAAGGATTTTGATCATTTTGTCCATTTTTCTTGATTTTTTCACCCAAGCTGTCCGACTGAATGGAGAATGGTAGTATACAGGATTGATCATTTTAAAAGATTCAAATTGTTTGTTTTGAATTGTGGCTTTCCACAGTATGCTTATGGTTTCTGGTTTGAAAGGTGAACATCTTTCTTTTTGTACATCGGAACGAGTCTTCTCATAGGATTTCTCTGTATTTAGCTGCATCCATCTTGCTTTCAACCTTGAGCCGGCACCCTGGTCTCGGGATCCTAACCACATGATGCTACCACCACCATGCGTCACTGTATTGATGATGCTATTATGATTATAATGTGGGGTACTGCTTTGTGCCAAGACTTAAAAAAGTTAAATATTGGTCTGATCAGACCAGAGAACTTTTTTCCATATGTATTCTGAGTCTTCATTGTGCCTTCTTTTTCAATAATCTTTGGCTCTTTGATATCATTTTTTCCCTCACTTTCATAAAGCCCAGCATTCTGGGATTATCCTTATGTACAGCTTCTCTCCTCTGAGCTTTAAATCTCTCCAGCTCCTACAGAGATACCTCTGGCATCTTGGATGATATTCTCTTTAATGCTCTCCATATCCGGTGGCTCCACTGTTGGTGGACAGCCTCCTCTAGATGAAGTCAAATTTGAAGCTGCTCCATGGACTACTTAAAGTTTTGGATGTTTATGTTACCATGCTTTATTTGATACCTCTCCAAAACTTTGTCCTAGTCGTGTCTGAAAGCTTTTCATGATGCTGTTAACTCGGAGGCCGTCCAGGAACTGCTTTATTCATATGGAGATCGCACTGCACTCTCTATACACCTCCGTTCGCCTATTTATTTCATGGATCTCAAACCCCACATGGCATAATCATTCTTTAAAAAATTTAGACAGTATTGATATCCTTGCAAACTGGTATGCCGTGGAATCAGTGGTATTAAGAGCCTCATAAGGGCAACTCCAGTATCTGTAAAATTGAAGATAATCCAAAAGATAGCTCTATGGGACAGATGAAGCGTCTTATGCAAACCCTAAACTGCATTCCAAAGAAAAGCACTGATGATAAAATACCTTACACACCTTAATATTTTCCTGTAGATCTGATTAATGGTGACTATCTGAAGCCCAAACATATATGGTCATTACTTTTTTTTCTATTTGAACTTCTAAAGAACCTTTACGTGCCAGCAGGAAAGTTAAAACAATATGAACTGACACAGAAGGCAGGGAGGGCAGAGGCAGAGTGAAGGTCAACTGCAGTGACACATGAGTGAAGACTACGCTACGGTGGCCATGATTACTTATTCAGAGAGGTGAAGGTAAGGTGTCACATTCACAAAGAGAGGAGAGTTTCAGAGAGAAGCCCTGAGTCACAGATTCACCTCACCTTGGCTTTTGATGTAAAGTTAAATACAGCGTGGTGCACTTTGAAGTAAAAAAAAAATGGTTGAGGAGATGGACAGCTTTGGTAAAGAGCCTTAGCTTTCTTTGTACCTGCCATACTGATTCATTTTCTCAATTCCTTTCCCATCTAAAAGTGAGCTTGAATTATAAGTGAGTGGTTGCAAAGATACCTACTGAACATTAACTTCTGTCCATCATATCATACGGTACTCCTCAAGTTGTGATCCAAATGCAGCTGGATAGTAAAACTAAGCTCCTAAAAGGGTGTTAGAAAAGTCTCATAAAAAGTCAAATTATTAAGTAGGACTGCATCAGGTGTATGTGTATTGTTAGGGGTTTTCAATCACTGCATGCAAAGCTTTTGAAAAAGACAACCAATTGTCATAAATAAGCAAGAGTCAAAACCAGAAGACACTAAACTGAAAAACAAGATACAAAGGAAACAAGGTTTAGACATAATGCCTTGAATGCACAATAAGTCTTTGCAAATGTACTATGGCACAGCAGGGTATGAATACACAACCTATTCAAAGATGAAACACAGAACAGGTGAACACAATTAGGTAAAACTCCTCACAACAGGGGCAGGGGCAGGATTAACACAGAAATCAAACATATATTGTTTTGAGATCATCACTCTAAGAGCCCTAATGCTGAGAATGGGAATTTGTGAGACACCTTCCTTGTTGGTCCACCATGTATGTAAATGTTTACAGACTATAACAAATCTTTTTTTCATTATCGAGCTCTTGGTCATTTCCAGCTGCAGGACTGCTCTTAATTGAATATTTTGGGGTCGGTATACCGTTTCTCAATCCGGTTTTGTCCTTGTCATTATCAGAAATTGCTGAATAGGTAATTTTCCTCTATCTGAAAAATGCTTCTCCACTATCATCAAAGAATCATCGCCCTTAAAGAGGATATAGGTGGGTGTAATGACATAAAACAAAGCAAAAAACACACTAAGGATCAGGGTAGAGTTATGGCTTTTGCTGCAAGGCAATTATGGAAAAGTAGGCCAAAACACTTTTCCGTCATGAATGTGGAATTGAGGTATGTGCATGCGATAAGATAAGAACAATATTGTGCATGGTATAGTACTGCACATGTAGTATAATTGTAATTGATGTAATGTACATTATAATTATTACATTAGCATACTATGCCTATAACATAGTATGCCTCCATACATCTATGACTCTAATGATAACTAAATATTTAAGGTGTTCTTTTGGGGATCAAATGACAGACTGGTAGAAAGAAAATTAAAGAATGAATCTTCTTCTTCTTTCGGCTTTTCCCTTCAGCGGTCGCCACAGCGAATCATCTCTCTCCACCTATCCCTATCTTCTGCATCCTCAACACTTGCACCCACTAGCTTCATATCCTCATTAATTCCATCCATATACCTCCTCTTTGGCCTTCCTCTTTGCCTCCTGCCTGGCAGCTCCATGTCCAACATTCTCCTACCAATATACTCACTCTCCCTCCTCTGAACATGTCCAAGCCATCTTAATCTGGCCTCCCTAACTTTGTCCCCCAAACGTCCAACATGAGCTGTCCCACTCGTTCCTAATCCTGTCCAATCCTGTCACTCCCAAAGAGAAACTCAACATCTTCAGCTCTGCTACCTCTAGCTCCGACACCTGTCTCTTCCTCAGTGACACTGTCTCTAAACCATACAGCATGGCCGGTCTCACCACTGTCCTGTACACCTTCCCCTTGATTCTCACTGATATTTTCCTATCACACAGAACTCCCTACACCTTTCTCCACCCATTCCAACCTTCCTGCACTCGCTTCTTTACCTCTTTCCCACACTCTCCATTACTCTGGACTACAGCACACCTCACCACTGTCCTGCTCCTCTCATACATGTCCTGCACCACTCTGACATACTTCTCTGCTACTCCTGACTTCCTCATACAGTACCACAGCTCTTCTCTTGGCATCCTGTCATACGCTTTCTCCAAGTCTACAAACACACAGTGCAACTCCCTCTGACCATCCCTATACTTCTCCATCAAAATTCTCAGAACAAAAATTGCATCTGTTGTGCTCTTTCTGGGCATGAAGCCATACTGCTGCTCACAAATTTCCACTACCTTCCTTAACCTAGCTTCCACTACTCTTTCCCATAGCTTCATTGTATGGCTCATCAACTTTATCCCCCTATAGTTGCTGCAACTCTGCACGTCACCCTTATTCTTAAAGATCGGCACTAACACACTTCTTCTCCATTCCTCAGGCATCTTCTCACTCTCTAAAACCCTGTTAAACAAACTAGTTAAAAATTCCACTGCTGCCTCTCCTAGACACTTCCAGACCTCCACCAGGATGTCGTCAGGACCAACTGCCTTTCCACTTTTCATCCTCTTCAAAGCCTTCCTGACTTCATCCTTTCTAATCTTACCTACTATCTGTTCCACAGAGTTCACCCCTTCTACTCTTTTTTCCCTCTCATTTTCCTCATTCATCAGCTCCTCAAAGTACTCCTTCCATCTCCTCTGTACACTCTCCTCACTTGTGAGCACCCTTCCATTTCTATCCTTAATAACTCTAACTAGCTTCACATACTTCCCATCTCGATCCCTCTGCCTAGCTAACCTGTACAAGTCCTTCTCTCCTTCTCTAGTGTCTAATCTAGTGTACAACTCGTCATATGCCTTCTGCTTGGCCTTAGACACCTCCCTCTTCACTCTGCACTGTAACTCCTTGTATTCCTGTCTATTCTCTTCAGTCCTGTCCATGTCCCACTTCTTCTTGGCTAACCTCTTCCTCTGGATACTATTCTGAACTTCCTCATTCCACCACCAAGTCTCCTTATCTTCTTTCCTCCTTCCAGATGACACACCCAGCACCTTTCTCCCTGTCTCCCTGATCACTTCTGCTGTAGTTTCCCAGTCATCTGGCAGCACTACCTGACCACCCAGAGCCTGCCTCAACTTCTGTCTAAATTCCTCACAACATTCCTCCTTTTTCAGCTTCCACCACTTGGTTTTCTTCTCTATCTCTATCTTTGACCTCTTCTTCTTACAGACCATCAAAGTCATCCTACACACCACCATCCTATGCTGTCTGGCTACACTCTCTCCCATTACCACTTTACAGTCACTAATCTCTTTCAGATTGCCTCTTCTACATAGGATGTAGTCTACCTGTGTTCTCCTACCTCCACTCTTGTAAGTCACTCTATGCTCCTCCCTCTTCTGAAAATAAGTGTTAACCACAGCCATGTCCATCCTTTTAGCAAAGACCACTACCATCTGTCCTTCTAGGTTCCTTTCCTTAACTCCAAACATGCCCATCACCTCCTCATCACCTCTGTTCCCCTCACCAACATGCCCATTAAAATCCGCTCCTATCACCACTCTCTCACCCGTGGGAATACTCTCCATCACCTCATCTAATTCACTCCAGAATCCCTCTTTCTCCTCTAACTCACAACCTACCTGTGGGGCATAACCACTAACAACATTCAACATCACCCCTTCAATCTCTAACTTCAGACTCATCACCCTGTCTGACACTCTCTTCACCTCCAGAACATTCCTCACAAACTCCTCCTTCAGGACCACACCTACCCCATTTCTCTTACTATCCACACCATAATAAAACAGCTTGAATCTTGCTCCTATACTACGAGTCTTGCTACCCTTCCACCTGGTCTCCTGTACACACAGTATATCCACCTTCCTTCTCTCCATCATATCAGCCAGCTCTCTACCTTTCCCTGTCATAGTACCAACATTCAGAGTTCCTATTCTCAATCCTACACTCTTACCTTTCCCGTTCTCTCTCTGTCTGCGCACTCTCCTCCCTCCTCTACTTCTTCGACCAACAGTAGCCCAATTTCCACCGGCGCCCTGTAGGTCAACGGCGCCAATGGCGGTCGTTGTTAACCCGGGCCTCGACCGATCCGGTATGAAATTCAGAGTACTGACTATTCGCATGGTTAAATTTGGCAATGTTTTACGCCGGATGCCCTTCCTGATGCAACCCTCTCTATTTATCCGGGCTTGGGACCGGCACAGATGTCACTGGACTGTGACCCCCATGGCTAGATTAAAATTAAAGAATGAATGAATGAGAATTATACATATGATCTGAATTATATATCTGCTTAGAAACTAAAGTGTTGCTGGATTTTGTTTCCATGCTAGCTAATATTTCCCTGGATAATGGCTGTGGAGCTTGATTAACTGTAGGACAAGCAGCAAAAAATCATATATGAAAAAAATGGATGTCTGAATATCTGGAAATAAATATTCTTCAAAGAGCACAGTGTTATGATTATTTAAGGTATCATTGATACAAACAGCTTAAGTATAGGCTCCTCATCAAGAGTCGGAAATATATAGCTTCTGGACAACACGTTAATCTAGCTGATCTTGTCCAAGCATATTTTTCTTATCAGGCCTTTAACATGCATAACCACAGCTGCTTTCCCAGACCTGCACAGGCTGATGGGAGTAGTAAGATATACAGCAGGTGTTTTCTTCTCCCTGGTGTACAAATTTACATGACATAGAGTTTACAAGAGCAGGTCAAAAAGCATTGCAAAGAAGCACTGTAATTATAGCAGCAGTACAACTCCATGCTTGAGGAGTGACCTCTCGCGTTCTTGAAAACCAAGCTCTACTGCACACTGATATCATGATAGCATCTGGCAGGTAGCATGGCACTGCACTGATAAAAGCTGAAATCTTAATCTGCGAAATGCATCGGATGTGCTATAAATACTGAACAAGCTCTGCAACTCTTGACAGAAAGCGAAGCGTCATCCAAACACACCGACAGTGCTCGAAAATCAGAGCAAAGTGCAAAAAAAAAGGTCAGGCTCCAGTTGCTCTGTAAATTAGACCTGGGCAGGGACCAAATCCCTGAAAGCAACATCTGTCACCCTGAATTATGATGGCTTCTATGTAAGACCACTCATCCCTACATTACCCAGAGGTCCACTCTCCAAAAAAGCACATAAACCACACCTTGTAATATGGATTATATACTAGGTAATATGGACAGTTGCAATGGATTAGCTGTGGTGTGGAAAATAGCTTTACAAATACAAAAATTCCTTATGGTTTGCAGTGGGAAGTAATAAGAAGGAAAGAGGCATCACACTGTCCTAATTGTATCTCATTCGATGCTTAACAGAGCGAATGCATGACGGTCTGGGAAAACCCATCAGATGTCATCGTGGATAAATGACAGGATATGGGAATACCTACCTGACAGGATCAAATTCTCCAATGTGTTCCAGAGTAACAAACTGTATAAACATTACATTACCTCTGTTCAGATACACTACACACAGTAGTTTAGTGGTTGAAGATAACGCCTTCAAATTTTTCATGCTTATGAACAACACTTGGGGAATCTTAGGGAGCGGAAATGGGTTTGATATCACCGTTTAATTTGAAGATAGAAACATTTGTGTGTAAAAAAAATCCTCAACATTTTTTTTGGAACATTTCTATGAATATATTGCCCCAAGCAAGCTCGGTAAAAACAGAACTACTTATAAAACCACAAAGTCTCATGAGCCATTAACCACCACTTCAGATTGTGACATGACAAAGAAATGTGAACATGAGCAGAAATTAAATTTTTTGGGAATTTTATATTCCACGCTATAAATATGCAACCACTTTTTACTGATTATAGGCATAACTTTCACACATGAACCGGGGAGAATTCTTAAGACTATTATAAACTCATACCAGAAAAGTGTGTGACAGGAACATGACTTTGTGTCTGTGAATTGCAAATTAGATTCCTACAAACCAGCACGGATGCAACGTTTCTAATGAAGGGCAGAGAGAGTGGCAGGTTTGGAGGCAGAAATGCTTCTAATAACTCTGTAAATTCATATAAATGGCAAAATACGTCATACAACAATGTGAGCTTCGTCAGTTTAGCAAGACACACACACACACACACATTCATATTTCTCAGTGACAAATGTATTGGCTTCACTGAGAACCAAGACCCAAAAACATCATCTTGTGTCTTGCGCATGTGTGTGTTCTTGTGTAACTGTTTTTGTACATGACTAGAATGCAAGTTGTCTTGCCTTTGGACCCTGGTTAAAAGAAAACAACCACTTGGAAATCCATTTGGGATTTTTTTTTTCCTGATTGCATTTCTCAAACAAAGTGGATGCCTCGGGAGATTTACCTCATTTTCCAAGAAAATTGTGATGAGCTTTTAACATTTGACAGAGGGAAAATAGAGTGAGTGATAAAGAGGCACCTCTCTCTCTCACTGTCCTTAATTAGGATGCTGGTTTTGGACTATTATGTCCCAGGCTGATGAAATGATAACTCGTTATGGCTGTTGAATGCTGGCACTAATTGGTTTGTCCACACCTGAATTCTATCTTGGTGTCCACAGTCCCAGATGACAGCTGTCAAAGTCACTCTGAGGTATAAAACAAGCTTCCTGTATGGGCAGCTTTCCTTCCTTTCTCCTATTAGCGTCAAAATCTGAGCTCCACCCACTTAACTCTGGTGTCTTCAGTGTACAAACCTTCGGACAGCCATGAACAGAGGTCAGTGGCATTTTGTGATTTCTTCAAAGACAAGCCAAGCTTCAAAAATCCCCAAAAGCCTTGTGGAGGGAATCAAGACGTCACACTGCATGTATGACATCCTCATAGTAAAGGGCATGTCATGACTGATGAAAGCTCAGGATTCAGCTCTAGACTTTAGTGAGAGGCAAAGTTGTGGGGGTTTTTTTTAATGTTTTTTATATTGTGATTTTCTCCCACATTTATTTACAGTTGTGCCACAGAGTTTTATATGGATGAGTTCAATAATAGATTCCATGAAGCCACTGGCTCTGGTTTAATGACTATAGGAACAATGTCTGGATAATATTACCCTTTAACTTTTGACTGCTTTTCACCTCCTGGGCCAAACAGTACTTGTGCAAATGGGCCTTTCATTGTAAAAGTCATGCTTCATCGAATAGTACAATAAGCCTCCAGTAAATCGCTATATGCTTACCAACTTCTGTCCTGTTTATTGATGGGCTAACATTTACTGCAAAAATTATATGCTAGTGATGAACATCAAAGGAACGTAATTTTCTCATTTTAAAATCAGTATGAAGCCGATTTCTAGCAGTGCTACTTGCTCACTCATGATATAGTCAGATTTGGCAGCTAGTTAAAACCCTTAAAAAGAGACTAGCAAAACAAAATGTGAAAACAATTCATCACTAATCACCACTGTTGACAACAATTGATCACTAATCAGTATAATTCCCAACAACCAATCACTGTTCACTGATGGTCCCACAAACCAATCACTGATCATCAGTATTCCCAGCAACCGATCACTACTCACCAATCACAAATCAGCATTATTCCCAGTGACCAATTACTGATCAGAATTAAGATCAATCACTAATCACAATAGTTCATGATGACCAATCACTGATCAGCTTTGTTTCCCAATGGCCAACCACTGATCACCACTGTTTTAAAATCAATGTTCAGCTGTGTTGAGGTGATTTACATCATCATGCTCATCAAACTATTCAGTAAGTCCCATGCCTGATGAATGGGGGCGGAGTCACGCTGGAAGAGATCACTCCTATTAGGATACAAATGCTTTTGGAGCTAAATCATTCAGAGGAATTTTCTCTATTGATTTGAAGTGATGCTTCTCTTTAAGGAAGACATGTGGATCCAAACTATACTGGAAAAATACCCCCCCTCAACAGCATGACATCATTTAATGACTTCAGGTGCAGCTTCCTGTTGAGAATAAGAAAAGGCTTGTACTAATAAAATCAGCATCATGCATGTTCACAAGATAGCTAAAGATTATTAGTCAATATTTACTGGTATTATATATTATTATTTGTGCAGTGATTATTTAAGGATTACTTTTTAAATTCTATTTCTAACTATAGTCAACTTGCTAGCATTACCTGGCAGGATTTCTGCAACATACTGTATTTGCAGGAAATACTCATAAATCTTCACTCCAAAAGACAGACAGGAAGCTAACAAGTGTGATTTAAGGTTAACTCTCATCTCATTCTGGCATAAGATCCGGTGCAGAAAATCTGTGCACTCTGTAAAAGGGAACGATCGTGTGTGTGAGCTGTATAGCAGTATATAAATGCCCTAATGAGCAAATCCTTCAGAGCCAACAGACTAAGCTGCATTATAGAGGGTGAACTGCTGTAGAGTAGGTTCCAGCTGTGTTTATGCTCCCCTGTGGTGTACTGCACACACACACACGTATGGCACTCTGTAATGAAGACGCCGGTTTAGACATGCCTGCTCCCCACTACTGAGTTCGCTCTTGAAGGTTCCCCATCATTGCTTGAGAGATAAAGTGGTGCTTACAGATGGAAATCAGATCCAACACCCTCTCAAGCTCTTGCTCACATTGATTGGTCCTGAAAGACAGATGCTTTCACCGAGTGTCCTTCGGGAAAGGTTCTGGGTCTGGATAAATAAAGCAGCTTAAAATTGGAACTCTAATTTAGGATCAGGTTTCCAGTTTGCAGGAACAGCACTTCTACCAGGTTTGGGGACAATTAAATTTTCTTCAGACTATAAATTTAGTCAGTAGAGTATATTTACCTTCTTAAAATCTTAAGTGAAATGAATTGGCTATGCCGCTAACTCATAGACTTCAACATATATTTTAACATATATTTCCATATTATACTGGATGAATGAGGAAAAGATTATACCATGTAAGGAAAAAGACACTTGGGGCATGCTGTTATAGGAACAAAATCAACAATGCATGAAGAGGACTACGCAGAAGTGATTACTTTCTTACTTAAGCGCAGCCCAAGTGCCACAGCAGTTTGTCAATGATTCCAATTTGCTGTTTATTAAAAAACAGATATACTCTTTTTTTTCTCCATTGTAGTTATGTTTAACATTGTAGAACATCCACGAAAACCAATTTGTTCCTGTTAACCCAAGCCTCTCTATCTTGTAAGTTAAAAACAAAGTAGGCTGTCATGTTGCAAAAAACTGCAAATTGTATCATCTTTCATCTTCACAACTCTAGTGTCTGACAAATGACAGCTTTAGCTCTGACTGTTACATATCACAGACATGCCAGACTCCTTCTAAAATGTTAAATGGATGTCTCCTCACAGAAAATATCACTGTATCGAAATTGACACACGTTCTTTAATCCTTTTTTTTTTTGTGGCACACAGTCTACTATGGCAGTCATGCGATCGAAAGTGTTAACGTAACCCTGTGAATTGCCTTACATGTCATTCCCTCCAGGATTTCATGATTTTATGATCGTAGAAATTAACCCAACATCAAATAACTCTTCAACATTAGGAGGAGCTTGCGATTTTTCAAAATTACTGCAGACTTGGGCCAAGACAGATTGCGTGATGTCATCACAACACACATTTAACTGCAGCCTCCTTTAATTGCTTGCATCGAACATGAGTACAGCTTTCACAGAAAGTAATTTTATCTCCTTGTCTCCTCTGTCTAACACCTTCAATGGTAGAAGTTTAAAGGAAGAATCCCGTCCTTGCAATTTCACCAATTCAAGTAGCACCTTCTGACCAATCAGAATTGAAAATTCAACAGCGCTGTGGTATGTCTTCCAATATGGTCTTTCAACATAACATTTCACACGTATAACAAGACAATATGCATCTTTTCACCAGCGTGAATGTGATTATTTATATATCATTTTGAAAATGAAACACACCAAGAAACATCAAAACATGCAGCAGATATATAATATAATGAACCAAATGGCATTCCCTCTAAGACGCTGTTCAGTGTAGACTGAAACAGATTGATATCATTTGGATAAACAATCACCTTCCTGCAATCCTTCTCCCTTGAGTTCTGCTCTGTGTGTTCAGTATGTTTAGATTTTCTCTGCCCTCTCTTTCGTCACACTCCGATGATGGATATTTAACACACGGCAACAGAGGAGCAAAAGCCGTCCATCAGCTGGAGACTCAGCCACATTTCACACTCCTCCAGAATCAGTCAACTGAAACCAAGACTGAAAGACTTAATTACCCATGCAGCTCTAGTTTAGGAGTCACCACTCTGAGAAACAATGAAGCCTGAGATTCATGTTAGAGGGGAGGATGAGGATCAGGGATCCAGCGATTCATGAACAAAGCCCTGACCAACCTGGAAGCCAACACATGCGAGATAAAATGCACACACAGCTACATTACAGATCCATTCTGAGACTTTTTGGCATTACTCAAATGACAGTCTTACCAGGGGCAACTGGCTTCTTTCTGGCTTTTCAAGCTGACACAACAAATCGTGGAAGTCCACTCTGTAATAAGCTTAAATTCAATAGCCAAGAGTAACAGCATCTTGTCATATTCTTGTCATCCATTTTAATCTGGCCCACAAGGGAAAATAAAGCTTCTCTAGCTTCTACTTTGCTTTTAGCTTTTCCTTACATCAAAACACTTAGTATAGGTTTGTGGTTATCCATATTGATCAAGTTGAAAAACAAAGTTTGAATGCAAATGACCACTCATTGGTTAGACATTCAGACCTAGACACCAATACCTTTACCAAACGTATTTCAGATATTCATTGCTTCATCATGTTCTATGTATCATGTTGTCTGTGGCAGCAGAATGACCAAATCAATGCACTTTAAATCAATGAGTGGTTAAGGCATTGTACTACTGATTGGAAGGATGTGAGTTTGAATCCCAGGTCCACCAAGCTGCCATGCTGGGTCCCTGAACAAGGCCCTTAAGTTGCTCTGAAAAAGGGCGTCTGCCAAATGCCGTAAATGTAGATTAATGCTCGTTGAGGACTCCTTAGTCTCCAGCACCTCTGAGCATGTCCCTTGTAGACTGGGTCTATAATTCATTTTCAACTTTTCTGAACAATGGTGCCTAGCCCAATCTTGTTGACATGACTTGACAATGCCCCTGTGCACAAAGCAAGCTCCATGTAGACATTGTTTGCCAAGGTTCATGTGAAAGAACTCAAGTAGCCTTACCGCAACCCCACTGATCACTTTTGAGATGCACTGGAACGTCGACTACTATGCCTGACTTCACTTATGCTCTGTGGCTGAATGAACACAAAACCTCACAGCTATGCTCCAAAGTGTAAAAAGCCTAAAAAGCCATCTGTTGGAAAACCTTACAGGAAGAGTGAAAGTTATTGTAACAGCAAAAGTGAATATGTCTGGAATGGAACTCACAAACTCACCCAGCAATTCAACAAAGTCCAGCTCTTTAACAATGACAGCAGTCACAGCATGTTGAGTCTTCATTTGTCCATTTAACTTTGTAATTTGTTTTTAAATATACTAATAATTGAAAATGAATGCTCTGAGTTTTCTTTTCATCAGCACACTCTGAGTGGGTTATGATTAGCTGTCTCCTCCCCCCCTTTTCCTTATCTAGCTTCAGATAAAACAATTGGGATATCCAAGATCTACATGGGAAGGTTGTGTTGCTGAAATTCCTTATGGTGTAAAAAAAAAATACACACGAATCTGACAAAAATGTGTGAATGAAAAAAAAAAAAGGAGAAATTGATTTTATAATATAATACATTAGAACATGCCAGAAATCAGAGTCCATGCTGCATGATTCCAAGCCATGCAATCAAGCTTACTATTGCTACATGATGGGATTTTTAATTGGCATTCATTTTGGCAAAAACTATTCCCTAGAACTTTTCACACAAATTATAAGATTCTGCCAGGGAAAAAAAGCAATACTTTTTGTCCACAAAGCTGGAGATTAAGTTAACCTCAAAGCATTAGTTGTAGTTCGTACTAGCTGGCTGATGAATAGAAAGCACTGTGATTGTCTTCAGCCTGAGCTTTAAAAGCCACTTCATTACAACAAAAGCTGTTTCACCTCAGGAGCCATCCACACTGCTGGTTCAATTTCTAAACTCTAATAGCTGCCACAATTTAAGCTGACGCAAGTGATATTAGTAGTTCTTGGCAAGTTCTTCTACCAAACTTAACCAACAAAAGAGGCTGTTTTCTTTAATTAACCACTTTTCAAGCTGACAAAACACACTTACTAATGAAAACAAGTTCAACGGTTTCCATTAACCATTTTCTCCATCCGTGTATAATGATTTGAGTGTTTAATGGAAACCAATAGTCTAATTCTCAGAGCAAAGTTAAACTCTGTATAGTCCAGTGGTAAGGAAAGATAGTGAAGGACAACTGCAGCACTTTTGTTCCGTGCTAGCTGTTACATGTTTGAATTCAGATCAAGAAAATTAGCAATACCTGCATTGACTGAATTCATTCAACTGTTTGACTAAAAATCTCTAATAGCCATGGAGACAAAATCCTGTGAAATTAACTGTTAAATGTTATGGACTGTCCATGAAAGAAGCTAGTTCTTGTTATCACTTACATTACAGTGGATATAAACAGTCATTCCCTTATCAGATTCCTTTCTCTTGAAGTGAATAAGACAAAACACAGATTGTCATGTTAAAGAGAAACCAGAAGGCACAAACTCATCTGCCTGAAAATTAAAAACTTACCAACTATTACAAAGCACTGACACAGGAGACTAGAACGCGTAGTCAAGATGTTCTTAAAAATCACTGACTTTAGCTTTAAGCACAATGGGTTTAATGATAAGAATGAATCTTTAGTTTCTAGAATCCAGATGGAGTGTTTTATTCATGCACATAACACGAAACAAATTACACATGCATTTGCTAGCTCACAATGTAAAAGCCACAACATTCTGCTCGGTCCTATGTTTTAATTACCCAGATGTCTACTTGTGGTTATTAAGTACTGTTGTGCTAGTAGCATGTTGTATTTGCACCCTTGACAAACAATCAGCAGGTTATAGCCAACATTTTGGCATTGAGTCTTCATTTGATGTGTATTGTGACTCATGGTAGCAAGTGTTATATGACGATTTTGTACCTGAGTTCATTTTGTTCAGTTTTGTCAGTGTCTTCATCTACCTCTATGATTGTGATGGAAAAATCTTCATTCATCCATTCACGCTAATTAATTAGTCTAGTAAAACCTGTTCTGCCTCTACCCAGATTGTCCACTCTGAGTTGCATTGTCTCAATGTGTGGAGTTTGAGTTTACACGACTCCAGTGTCACGGTCACGGAGTGCCAGGGAGGGGAAATCAGACCCAAGGTGCAGGGATAGCCATGAAACAGGGTTTTATTGTAAAATAAACACATACATGCACGGGAACACTGGGGAGAAAAGTAACCTCAAAACAAAAACCTCGAATAACAACAACCAAAAAAAAAGGCACACCATTACGACGAGGACTCAGCAAAAACAAGCACAAAACAGGAGGTATAAATAGGGAAGACAATCAATGTGACACGAGGGACAGGTGTACAGAGGCAGGGTAAACATGAGGGGGGAAAAAAAAACACAAAACCAAAACAAAAGCACATGGCACAGACAAACAAACCCCCGCTGGAAGCCCCCTAGTGGTCCCACAGGGCATAGCCACGCCATCCATGACATCCAGTTGTACAACAGACAACTGAACAATTAAAGGAAAGCATATTACCATACAAATCAAAATGCTTGTGTGCCTGTACTAAAACCCTGTGACATACCTTGTTGAAATACCACAGCAGGCCATATTATTACACATATTGTATGTAAAAATGGTATCAGAGTAGTGTTTGTCCCTTCACACTTAACTGGAAATTCTTAACAGACGGAAGTAAAGGACACATTCATCAAACACTAAGTCATTCTGTTCTACTTCTGCGCTGCAGGTAAGGGTTATTGATCCCATGAGAGTCCCTTTGTCTCCTGTGGGAGAGGAGTTTATTAATAAACACCAGGCAGCCAGATGAAATCACACTGATTAATTAGCAAGCCCTGAAATAACTTACGGTGCATTCAACAGGAGCAGGATGTGGAATGAGCCAGCACAAAGCTGGGTGTGTGTATGGCATCGCATTAGCATTCAGAATACAGGTGAATAAATTGTAGTAATGTCCTTTTTTTATATAAATGCCCTTTATAGACATGAATCAGTGTTGAAATGTCACTTAAAATGACATCTTACTGCCATACGTAGAGCTTATGCATAGAAGGACTTACGTAATACACATCTGCAAGCTTATTAATTTAACTTTGCATTCCACTTTACAGTGAGTGAAAAAGAACAAATGGACGTTCCCGCAATGAAACACCATCCTTCACTTCCTCCTCGACACGAAGGCCTCTGTCACGGAAGAGCGGACAGTGAATTTCCTGATGGGCATTAAGCGCATCATATACTCATAGGTTTTATATCCCCTGGGTAAAGTCTTATTTGCTAGAAACCTTCTGTTTTCCACCATCAGAGGTAAGGAATAAAACGTTACGGGGTTGTTTTCGGAAAGCTGGTTATTTTCCAGTAGGGGTTTTATTCCTTTCGAACCACAGTATTTTGCCTGAAGAACTAAGCATTGTATTTTTATCAGTTTGCAGTTGTGTTTAATGTTGTGGAACACCCATGAAACAAGCTCCTGTTATCACTTACCTTAGAACAGCTGTAAACACTGGATCCCCTACCTCTCTTTTTTAGCTCTCTTGAACTTAATAAGAGAAAAATTGCAGCTTGGCATGTTACAGAGAAATTGGAAAGTGCAAACGTCTTGTCTCTTTTGCTATGACTGTTAGAAAGTGCTGACACTGAAGACTCCTTCCATAAAAGCTAATCTAAACACATCTCAATGAACGCATCCTCATATCACTAATCAAAAGCTTTAAATCCCCTATACACGTCCCTTTGTAAGGTGTTACTATAGAAACAAGCCCATTAAATAAGCTTGTGGGTTCTCTTGCGACCAGAAATACTGTCAGAGGTAACAATCAACATGTTCTGACCAATCAGAGTCAAGAATTCAGCAGTACTGTGGTATAATGAATAATAATGGTTGATTAGGACATAAATTCCACTTTTGAAACCTTAATGCAGTCCCAAGTTTTCATAAACCACTGGCTTTAAATATCAGTTACATCTTACTACTTCCTCTTACTGTAGCTGATCATTAGCACACAGTCCACAGTAGGCTACATGTAACACATTTTTTTATATGGCTGGGGAAATAAGGATGTCTAAATGTACCATTTGTTTAAAATCCATACACCTAGATGGAGTACTTGAATGCACAGATAACTGAATCCACAATAGTGATACAGTTCTATGCTGTTCAAATATATTCTCATTCAGAATCATCTTTTCATAATTAATTATTTTATGCTGGTCAGGGTCACAGTGGATCTGGAGCACACTAAAATCACAGCTAGGCGCAAGTAAAGTATTCTTGAAAATGAAAAAGTACAAAAAGACCTTAGCATCCTATATTCAGTGTGTCCCACATGAGATCCTGAGAATGTGAAAATGTTCTACACAGAGCCTAAGAATATATATATAAGGTAATGGTCTTTACAGAAAAGGCTTAGAGTAGAAGCTCATTAAAAAGCTAGAATTGAGGCACCTTCATTTTGTAAGAGTGTAGAGACAGGGTAATAGGGTACGATAATCAAAACAGGGTAGGGTTATAGGGTAAAACAGTCAAAACAGGGTAGGGTTATAAGGCAGGATAGTCAAAGCAGGGTAGGGTTATAAGGCAGGATAGTCAAAACAGGGTAGGGTTATAAGGCAGATAGTCAAAACAGGGTAGGGTTATAAGGCAGGATAGTCAAAAAAGGGTAGGGTTATAAGGCAGGATAGTCAAAAAAGGGTAGGGTTATAAGGCAGGATAGTCAAACAGGGTAGGGTTATAAGGCAGGATAGTCAAAACAGGGTAGGGTTATAAGGCAGGATAGTCAAAACAGGGTAGGGTTATAAGGCAGGATAGTCAAAACAGGGTAGGGTTATAAGGCAGGATAGTCAAAACAGGGTAGGGTTATAAGGCAGGATAGTCAAAACAGGGTAGGGTTATAAGGCAGGATAGTCAAAAAAGGGTAGGGTTATAAGGCAGGATAGTCAAAAAAGGGTAGGGTTATAGGGTAAAATAGTCAAAACAGGGTAGGGTTATAAGGCAGGATAGTCAAAACAGGGTAGGGTTATAAGGCAGGATAGTCGAAACAGGGTAGGGTTATAAGGCAGGATAGTCGAAACAGGGTAGGGTTATAAGGCAGGATAGTCAAAAAAGGGTAGGGCTATAAGGCAGGATAGTCAAAAAAGGGTAGGTTTATAAGACAGGATAGTCAAAAAAGGGTAGGTTTATAGGGTAGAATAGTCAAAACAGGGTAGGGTTATAAGGCAGGGCTATAGAGTAGGATAGTCAAAATAGGTTAACGGCACAGGATTCATTCATTCATTCATTGTCTACCGCTTATCCGAACTATACTCGGGTCACGGGGAGCCTGTGCCTATCTCAGGCGTCATTGGGCATCAAGGCAGGATACACCCTGGACGGAGTGCCAACCCATCGCAGGGCATACACACACTCTCATTCACTCACGCAATCATACACTACGGAAAATTTAGAGATGCCAATCAACCTACCATGCCTGTCTTTGGACTGGGGGAGGAAACCCCCGAGGCACGGGGAGAACATGCAAACTCCACACACACACGGCGGAGGCGGGACTCGAACCCCCAACCCTGGAGGTGTGAGGCAAACGTGCTAACCACTAAGCCACCAGGCATAGGATGGGATTGTCAAAATTGGGTCAGTTACATTTTCACAAAAAAAACATACAGATAAATGGATTAAATCTAACACCTAACCGGTTCCTCAGGTTATCCAGGTGAGGCTTAAGATGCTATTCATATGAAATAACATTTTGGAGTATACCTGGCAAAATCTGAGAATATGTATTACTGTTTTCTCAATAAACTATAGGCCAAGAATGATTCTCTTAACCTAACCAAAAATAGCATTCTAAATAGCACAGTTCATATAATGATTTTTTGAGAAACAGAGGGGTATAACGGTTCATTCATCTTCTTGATGCATCGAGCACGGCCTCTCTATTCTGTAAAAAGCAATGCCAAGACACGATTCCTATTCGTCAATATGCAGAGAAAATGCATCCTCAGCTCTAACACTCCGTCAAAGAGACGGATACAATAAACACTGACAAGAGCTCTGGCAAATGTAAAACGATATTCCCCAACAAGCGTTATCAATAATGAGGACACATAGACCCAATATTGAAGCTACTGTAAATGGCTTGTACAGAATGGGATATTTCAGACACTAATTCAGCCCTTATGGCATGTCCTAGAAACATGGTTATGTCTAGTTTAACTGCCGGTTCTGCTCCCTACATCCCTTGCCTCGCATATACAACAGATATGATGTTTGACAATTGTTGAGGCGTGAGCCATTGTGTTATTTTTCAGAAAAAAGGCGGTTACTCTGCAGACAAAATCTGAAACACAGTGTCTGCATTGTTGGGGAAATATTCATCTATTCATCTTGAGTAATCTCTTTATCCAGGTCAGAGACATTATACAGCTCCAGAGCCTATCCCGGGAATACTGAGAATACACCTGGATCAGATGGAAGTCTATCGCAGGTTTACACAGGGAGAGATTTTGAGTCGTCAGTCCACCTAAATGGCACGGGAGGAAACTGGAGAAACCAGAAGAAACCTATTCAAACACATGCAGCCAGAAATCATTTAAAACGTATTATTTTCTATTATTATTTCATAACAATCTATCCTATTCTGTGGTCATTTCTGTAATTTGGCTTGGTTGTTTGTAATTTTCTTCATGGAATCGTCCTTGTTCATGTAACACGTTGTGATATTCAGATGATCATGACGATGAGTGAATATGAAAAAAAAAAAATCAGTCCGTGACGTCACCCGGTGACTGATACCCACTTTTTTGAGCTTATGCTTACTTTCCCCTGAAAACACAAGTCGGAAACGCTTAAAGGGGGGGGGGAACATTACATTTGCCGAAATTTAGACATTATACAAATACAAAACGGTATTTTTTTTCTAAGAATTTCAGCGGTGATCTTGTTTTAATAGCATGTAACCCGAAACGCGTGTTATGGTATATAAGATATATATATATATATATAAAAGCCTAATTTTGTAGTTTTTTTCGCTAATGAGGCTATATCCTAAACCAGGATTGAAAGGAGAAGTCACTCAAGCAGTCAAGCATGCTTAGTCATCAATCTCACACTGTGGACACCTAAAACAAGAGATTAAAACTGACCCCAAGAGTTGAGGGAATGATGCTGTTTAAATGAGAAGAGTGTGTGTAAAATGGCTGTGTCTCATTTCGCGCTGTCTACCTGAGCCTTGTGCTGCGGTCCGTCTTCAAGCTCCGTGACGCTGTTCATGATTTCTGATCTCCTCCACCGGTATTCTCCGGGAAAAAGACAAACAAACAAACTTCAAAAATCCGTGATTTGTCCTCACGGAATGTGAAGATATCCGGCTTTCTTTAATCCCTCCATTAATTTTAATTTCTCACTAGGAGATGAACTAATTCAGCAGCGCGCACACACACACACACACACACGTCCAACACAGAGCTACTGAACCTGCTGCAGATCTGACACACTCATTTCCGAAAAGAAAAGCACAATTACTAAGACACCTTACTAACAAAAAAGAGAAAAATATACAAATTTAGTTGGAAATGTCGGAGAGACTTCAAATAAAAATGCTCTAGTGATGCGCGACAAGCTTCTCCCCATACAAATCTTCCTGTGAAGAAACTTCATCTGTCCGTTAACGTGATGAGAAGAACAAATAGGTTGTTTTTTTTTTTTAAATAAATAAATAAAAGAGAGAGAGAGAGAGAAATGTTGGTATTCTGGTAAAAAAAAAAATATGTATCCACAGTAGTGTTGCGGTTCGTATTAATCCTGTAGAGTCCATGAGAGAATGTGTGTAGTCATTAAAATGTCTGTCTCACATCACACTCAGCGTCTCTGTAGTGTGTCTCTGCTGAGCTAAAGCGCTGCTTTAGCGACGACAAACAGCAGCAGAGCGGTTCTCCTGAACAGGGTTGCCAGATTGCACTAGCTGTTTTGTACTGTCGTTTATACGCTTAAAAATAATTTAAGGAACGTAAATCACAAAAAAAAAAATCAACATGGAAGTACATAGGCGTAGGGTAAAAATGACGTCTAAGCCTTGTAACTTAATGTTTACCTCAGAAACACTGGCAGTATCATAACCATACACAATTTTCAACTCATCTTTCGTCAGTTTTTGCCAGGACTATATTAACATGCCTAGAATTTTTGAAGAACAACAGCAAAAAGTTTGCAATCTGAATAAATTATGTGAATATTTTTGTGGAAGAATTCATTCACAGGTATTAAGGGTCCCTAAATAGACATTAGCATTCATGATGAGTAGCTACACATTCATTCATTCATTCATTATCTACTGCTTATCCGATCTATTCACGGGTCACGTGGGAGCCTGTGCCTATCTCAAGGGTCATTGGGCATCAAGGCAGGATACACCCTGGACGGAGTGCCAACCCATCACAGGGCGCGCACACACACACACACTCTCATTCACTCACGCAATCAGACACTACGGACAGTTTAGATATGCCAATCAACCTACAAGGCATGTCTTTGGACCGGGGGAGGAAACCAGAGTACCTGGAGGAAACCCCCTTGGCAGGTGGAGAACATGCAAACTCCACACACACGGCAGAGGTGGGAATCAAACCCCCAACCCTGGAGGTGTGAGGCAAACATGCTAGCCACCGTGCCCCCCCCCCAGTAGCTACACATGTAGTTAATTAATACTGTGTTTGTATTATTTCATATTTACCACATTTCTATTCATTTCCATTAATCACTTTCATGTACTATATAAAAAAATCAGAAAATTGTGGATAAATGAAAAGGCATATACAACTTTTATCACTTGCCAAAGTTAGCTATCTGTATATGCAGTTAATTGAGAGCTAACACAATGAAAATGATGAGTATTTTTATTGGTCAGTACTAGCTAGCTTGCTCTTTAAATCCACTGCACTGCAATCTTGTCTATTCCACATTCCATTCCATTGTCTGTATTACTTATCTGATCTATCAAGGTCACGGGGAGCCTGTGCCTATCTCAGGTGTCATCGGGCATCAAGGCAGGATACACCCTGGACGGAGTGCAAACCCATCGCAGGGCATGCACACATTCATTCACTCACGCAATCACACACTACAGGCAATTTAGAGACTCCAATCAGCCTAGAAGCATGTCTTTGGACTGTCGGAGGAAACCGGAGCACCCGGAGGAAACCCACCAAGCACAGGGAGCACATGCAAACTCCACACACACAGTGATCAGGAGCGAGATGCGAACACAGGACACTGGAGATGTGAGGCAAACGGGCTAACCATATTCCATGTCTAAATCTGTTCAAGGTTGTTGTTGTTGGTGGTGTTGTTACAGTAACTTTATCCTGCAGGCTACATCCACAATAAAACGTGAATAGTATAGAACTTCTGTCATTGACACCTCATAGCTTCAGGGTTTTAACCTGAGCTTGGGTTACTGTGAGTTCTCCCTGTGTCCATGCAGGTTGCTCCAGGTACTCCAGTTTCCTCTCACCTTCCAAAACATGCAGGAATGTGCATTTGCTACATTAAAATGGCTCATTTGAGGTGCAACTGAGGCTGTTTCTGTGTTGAACAATCCAAGTAAGCTAAGAAATTAAAGGGGAAACCTGCTCTGAGTTGCCAAAATGGGGAAATAATCAATTGAGCAAGCAATCAATAGCCTGGTTACTCGGTCAATAAGCTATTTGTCACTCCATTCACTGCTTACCTGTGTTCATTGTACTATTGCATGGAAGAGTAATGGTGCAGTAAATAATTTTTGGAAATATGTGTTAGAATTGATTTCTGTTCCACAAAATAGCAGGTAGAGTATGATGTATTGCAAAAGGTTACAGGAAGTCAAATATCTCCTGTGGTTTGATATTTACTTGTGATTATGCATTGTACTGAAATATCCAGGGGGAAGTATTTTATACTGTTAGACAGGAGTAAGCAGCTTGGTGGCAAATTTATGACCTGTTGGCTCAACTGTCACCCTGCAGAGCTCTGCTTCCTTAGTTCCTTATGGAACTAAAGAATATGTGATCAAGTGGAAGAATGTGTGAATTTCACTGTTAAGTCCTGAAACAGTTAGGGAGTCAAAGAACACTATATGAACAATATTTATCAAATACAATTATATGTTGGACATGTAACATTAAAAAACCACATGAAAATTAATGTGTAGAAATGATATGTGAAAAGAACATGCACTACATGTGGAAAAATAAAATAATGGTTTTAAAAGTCACTGATTATCCACAATGACTTTTCCGAAAAGTAAAAAAAAAAAAAAAAAAAAAAAGCCTTCAAGCTTGTGAACAAAAAATATTTATTCATTAGAACTTGGATTGTTCCTTATTATAACATAGATGTAGTCAATATTGAAACAGTGAATAATTAAGTTCTCACACACAGTTTAAGCAAAAAAAAAAAAAGAATAAATTCAACATTCATGGAGATTGAGGTGCAACTGAGGCGAGCAGTCAGAGTAAGCAAAATAATTGCATGTTAAATCCACTCTGACTTAATAAATTGTGCAAATAGTCGATCAAGGGGGAAATCAATAAGCAAATAAGTTCATCAATAAGCTGTTGACATTGTTACCCATTTATTTTCTTATACATGAATTAAAGGTGAAGTAGCTGTAGAGTCAAGATAAATAGATAAATAACCAATCCAGTATTATACCAGTAGAATAGATGTGAGCATTATTGACACACAGGGTCAGTGGGTTTAATGGGTTTCGAATTGTAGTCTGTGTGTATCATTTAGAGATCATTTAGAGACAGAAAGAGATATTTAAAACTGATCTTCAAGGTCTTTGAAATAAAGAGAGTGCTCTGATGGTCTAGATTTTATCACAACAGGTTTCACTAGTCCTTTTATCCTAATCTGAACCTAACCCACTGATTCACAAGCATCACATTTGATTCAGTTTCAGTTAATTTCAGTTCAAGTTATATAACATTTTATATATACACATACTTTAGACATACACTATAGATTTGATTAGATTTGAGAAAATGAAAAAGAATAGCCTGTTGAACACATTCTTCACACCTTGTAGACTTTTCTTTATGTTTATACTGTATATATTACACATAATTCTTCTATATTTCTTGTGTTCATTTTTCACATGATTTATTTATACCCATGTGATTTTTTTTCCACGACTCGCTCATTTTACATAATATTACACATGATTCATTTATTTACGATTTTCTGTTTCATGATTTTTACATTTGGATTTTTAAAATTTCTTTCTAATTTTAACTTCTTTTCATTTTTTATATTCTTTCTCACATCTGATCACTTATTGATCAGATGATGTTATGATTGAGTTCACACATGAAATTTCAGGGCACAACATTCATTCATTCATTCATTGTCTACCGCTTATCCGAACTACTCTTGGGTCACGGGGAGCCTGTGCCTATCTCAGGCGTCATTGGGCATCAAGGCAGGATACACCCTGGACGGAGTGCCAACCCATCACAGGGCACACACACACTTTCATTCACTCACGCAATCACACACTACGGACAATTTAAAGATGCCAATCAACCTACCATGCATGTCTTTGGATTGGGGGAGGAAACCGGAGTACCCGGAGGAAACCCCCGAGGCACGGGGAGAACATGCAAACTCCACACACACATGGCGGAGGCGGGAATCGAACCCCCAACCCTGTAGGTGTGAGGCAAACGTGCTAACCACTAAGCACAACATAATGAAATATATTGTATTTGATGTATTAAAATATACATTTATTCTTGATCATAGGGTATATTATTCACATGATCACATGTGAAAAACGAATTGTTGTGTAAGAGAATCCATCATAATCAAAAAACATCCACAGGTTTTAAAACAATATACACACAATATATTGATATAATTATAAAAAACATGATCAAAGCAGTGAATAAAAATAATTAGAACAACTTGATTTATGTGGCAGTGTGTTCCCAGATCTTAACCACCTAATCCATGCATGTAGGACTTTTACATAGCTCATATTAGAATTTAAAACATATTAAAAAAAATTGTGGACCTGCTAGGGGATTGGATTAAGAGGCTTAGTTAACACAAAGAAAATACATTTAGTTTTCTTCAGTAGAAGTTCTGCCTAGTCTGTGCTGGTTAAAATTGTAACAGAGTGACAAGTGTGAAAAACTATGGTGTATGGCAGCATTCTGGCAAGGTCATGGAAATCTCATAGAAGATGAGGGTGTGGAGGGGTCAGAAGGTGAATAATGGGTTTTAGAGGTAGAACGCCTCTGTGCCGCATCGACAGGGCTGCTGCGGGTCGATCACGCTCACGTTTCACTCTCTATTTGTGCTGAAACACTTCAGTGGTTTTGTAAATAGGCAATTATTTTTGCCAGGAATTTCTACACCAACAGCTGCATTGACTCTTTGAGTGCTTTAATATCTGCACACATCAAGTAATGTGTGTTTTCATACATGGTAATGACCATTTGCTACAGAGCTTCACATTCAGGAGACATTTTGGAGAATAATAGCAGTATGAGAAGAAACACTTCATGCTGATTCTTCTAATTAAGGTAAGACGATGTATTCAGGTTTAATGGTGCATGTTCTAAGTACAAGTGCTTGGACCTTGTGTCTCAGGTATTGGGATGTTTTAAATGCAAGGCTTTCAGTCCAGTGTGAAATCATGACTTCATTATCAGCGGGACAATTTCAGAGAATTAAAACCCTTCAGAAGATGCTGAATTCAAAAACAGTTGGGTATTTCAGGTGTGTTAACATTATGCCGTTCCTCCCTTTTTTCATACCGTTTTGTTGACTGGGTTTAGCGCCATCAGTTTAGCAGCAGTAAATTTTCATATGCAACCCCATAACTTGAATCTGTTCATGTAGAGCATATCAAATCCCCACAGCACACCTGTTCACCAGCAGCGACTTCACACTGCGTTCACACACACTGCAAAAGAGATTAGGCAATGGATTTTGCCACTGGGTGTCCTAGCTGAACTAGTGTTCAGCTTCTAAACAAAACAAAAATTCTCTTTGTAGCAAAAAGTTTGTGATATTCAAGCAGGATGAGAAACCTTGGCCTTGGAACTTTGGGAAACCATACAGTATGTATTCACAGCAGGAAAATTTCTGTTTGTGAAAGTCCAAAAGATAGTCGCTATCTTTGCCACACACACAACTGTCTTGAATTTATTTTTTATGTATTAGCATTAAGAATTCTCCTTAACCGAAACTAATAGACCCAAACCTGTTCCAGCATGGCAATGCCCCTGTGCACAAAGTGGAACCAAAACAGACATGGTTTACCAAAGTTAATGCAGAAGAACTCAAGTGGCCTGAACAGAGGCCTGACCTCAGCCCCACTGGTATGAATTGGAATATTGGCTGAATACCAGTACTCTTATTCCAGAGGCTGAATGAACACAAATCCCCACATCCATACTCCAAAATCTAGTGGAAAGCTTTCGAGGAAGAGTGGTGGTTGTTATAAGATAAAAAAGGGACAAAATCTGGAATGGGATTTTCGGTTTCTTCCCCCAGTCCAAAGACATGCACTGTAGGCTGATTGGCATCTCAAAATTGTGTTTGAATAGGTGTGTGTGTGTGATTGTTCCCTGCAGTGGTTAAAAACTTGGTCCAGGGTGCATTGTGCACCAAGTCCCCTTGGATAGTACACAGGCTCTAAGCGACCCTACACAGGACATAGGCATAGTTCCAGTTACATTCACAATTCTGGCATTTGGCAGATACCCTTATCAAGAGCAATTTACTTTATCTAATTTTTATACACAACTGAGCAATTGAAGGTTAAGGGCCTTGCTAAAGTGTCCAACAGTGGTAGGTTGGTGGATCTGGGATTTGAGCAATTGAGGGTTAAGGGTCTTGCTGAAGGGCCTAGCAATGGTAGGTTGGTGGACCTGGGATTTGAGCAATTGAGGGTTAAGGGTCTTGTTCAAGGGCCCAGCAGTGGTAGGTTGGTGAACCTGGGATTCAAACTCACAACCTTCCAATTAGTAGTCCAACACTGTAACCACAAAGCTACGACTTCCCCCAGTTATCTAATTTGATTGATCGAGTGTCATTTGAACAGTTCTTATGCAAGGTATGGCATAAGAATCACATTGATTTACCAACACTATCAATTATTATTTAGTCAAGAACAATGCGCAAGACATTTTATCCACTTATACAATAATTACATTTAATATTGTGGAATGTCCACAAATCAAGTTATTTCTTATTACTTATTACTTATAGCATATTAAAAAGATACATTTAATCAAGCAATAAAATGCAGCTTGTCACATAAACTTGTGATTAGAATTACAGGTGGGACTACTGTCCAAGCTGCTATTATCAAAAATTAATCTAACCAATCAGAGTTGAGAATACAGTAGTACTGTGACCTAATTTTTTGATAAGGAATGCAATTTATGTTGCCACGTAAAGCATAATAAGGGTCAAAACTAGAACAAAATGGGTTAAAAGTGCATACTTTTTAAATGCCTAGTATAAAAAGTATTCAAGTGGAAGCTTAAAAAATGAGTGTTGTTTGTATTTCCCCCAGGCGCAATAATTGTCAGTATCTTTGCATTGTACTGTCAGTCTGTTACCACTTGAAAATGCAGAGAGGCCCTGGATAGTGAATGCTCACTCGAGTGTGTTTTCATTGGTTCTAATTTACTCGCGTGCATACAAATGAACAGAACTCGTGCACAGAAAAATGTTCTCATGCAAATGTACTGCCGTGCAACTGTTGACAAATCCTGCACATCTATTGCCAATTATATAAAGCCGCTTAAAAGGATCGGTCATGGCCAAGCGAGTGAGCCAAATGCCCCCCAATAGAGATGTAGCCCTAAAATGGAAGCTGGAAAAGATTTGTTGGTCTCATCTGCAAAAAGAGGCACCAGAAGCAATGGCTAATATTGCTGTTTTTGTTTCGATCCTCACATCACACTTTTTTTTTTTTTACTATTTTTAAAAGTCATTTCGAGTGCAAATTTGACTGGCTGCTCTATTTGTCTGCATTATTTTTGCCTGCTGTCTTGAATTCCCATTTTGATAATGTTTGCTTAGACTATGTTATGAAGACATGGAAGCTTATGGAAGCTTCCTCACAATCATGGTATAATGTGTGACTGAGAATTTGCTGTTCTTTGCAATTTATACAACCATGAGAAGACTGTGTGTGTGTGTGTGTGTGTGTGTGTGTGTGTGTGTGTGTGTGTGTGTGTGTGTGTGTGTGTGCGTGCTACCTATCACCTGTGAGACTGGAAAACTACACAGCTAGTAAAGCACATGTGCAGATGGCCTCCCCAGTGGAGGTTCCCTCATATCTAGTGGACCTACAGCAGGGGTGAAGGCCGTTTATGTCACCTGATGTTCCCGGGAAAGAAACAGAAACAGACGGAGAGAGGGGTGAAGTTTGGATTCATGGTGATGATACCACAGTGTTGTTCTGTAAATAACATCTCAGAATAATCTCTCATATCTTCTATGTAATGTACAATGGGTGCAGTGGGAATACTGATTGTAAAAAACATAAATATTTATACACTTTAGATTCAATAACTATTTTTTTCTTAGTCGCCCTACTTTTACTGGCAATTTGTATTTATTATTCTATATGTATTCTAGATTTATAGACTTTCTATTTCATTTATTCTTAGTCTTTTTGTACTAATCTTTTATAGATTGTTTTTTGGGTCTTGCAATATTATTATTATTATTATTATCATTATTATTATTGTTGTTATTATTATTATAGAAAACATTCTATAATTCACAGATGTACACTTTTAAACAGAGGATTAGAATTGAGTGCTTATGGATTTGGTGTTATGTAACCATGTTTAATGTTGCTTTGAGAATCCTGTTTGCTCTTTTTTATCGGCTGTTGTTAGGAAGGAAAGAAGGAAGGAAGGAAGGAAGGAAGGAAGGAAGGAAGGAAGGAAGGAAGAAAAGATGAATGGATGTACTCAGTACTCAGACCTTTATTACCAGAATAAAAACATAACTGTGCTTTGTCCATTAGCCACAAGTTTAAAATAGTTTTTGATACCCGCTCAATGTCAGTGAATGTTGGATGTCATTGTGTCTGAATTCTGGCAATAGACCAAAAATGCTTCGATGCTTTAACATTTTGAAACAATTTATACTTTTCACCAAAGAGATATAAGATTTTTTCTTAAATTTACTTACTGCAAATAAAACATTGGGTAAAGAGCCTTTAAACAAGTCTGAACAGAACTTAATTTTTGCCAAGAGAGGGAAGGTTTGACTCCCAAATGATGCCACAGCCATCTGTAGTTTTTTTGTCTCTTAGTATAAGCAGCTTTTCGGAAATATGTGGTTGGCTGGCTTGATGACTTGAGGAAGCATGTGTTTGCCTTCACCTTCTCCTTTGATGGCTGTCAAATGATATGGAGAGTTAGCTAGGACACTTCAGAGACTGGTACACCTCAGTCTATTTGTCCCATATATTTTATATTTACTTGATTTCTGTCTCCATTTCTCTATGTGAACTGAACATATGGTATGTGTTTCTGCAAGCAGGCCAAACCCAAAGTCATGCAAAAAGTGGCATTTGAGCAGGAATTCTGCATCGTTAATTATTTAGAAACTTTTTTACACTACCAACTTACTCCCATGCCAAATTTAAAGCACATGTATGCTCTTACCCTGGGTCTGCTGTGTGTCTCTTATCTAATACTGCCAACAGAACAGGCTCACACCCTCAGGCTTTCTCTGTTCAGTTAAATATAGTTTATACATGTAGTTTATATATAACGGTGGCTTGATTTCTTTTTCAGTTTAAACATACAAACAAGTATGAATCTCTGCTTCATTCAGAAATGTCATTTTCAGCCTTGGGGTCACCAGTAAATGCTCAAACTATGGCTGGGATTTGTTTACTCCTTTGGTGGTTCACTTTTGAGTGATTCATTCTTATATACATGTATATCCAGATAATTTGACTCATCGTTCTTACCCAAACATTATTTACCATATTAAACCATATTAAAAACACTCAAGCATCTTGCTTAGTATTCAGAGTGCACAGCATGAAAATGCGAGCTACAGATTCTCTTCAGGTGAAATGATACCATTTTGAAAAAGGTAAATCATTTTGCACTGAGCTTGACTTTGCTGGCAGGGGAACATATACCTTAGGCCATAGTCATGCATAACTCTCACATCATGCCAGAGAAATGCTCAAAAGAAGCATTCAAATAGGACAGCAACAGCAGAGGAGCAGAAGTGAGTGTGATCACAGACGTTTGGATTGAGCACCCTGGTGTAATTAGCGATGCAGGCGGAAAGACGGACACCTGCTGTTTCTTCAGGCCTGAGGGCGGCTGTGTACCTTCTCTGATCCCCACACAACCCTTCCGAAATCAAACAAACCACATATATGTATCTGATGAGAGCAACTCTAGCACTTAAATCAAAATGATTGAAAACCAAATTAACAGTGTGTGTTAAAAACCTTCTCTCCTACTGCATAAATATCTTGTTATATAATGCTTTTTAAGAATTCTCAAGCACACATTTATTAACAGCTGCTAAGTATTTTTTTTTTCCAATTCATATCCAGATTATGTTCATATAATAATATCATGTAGGCTGAGTATTTAGCTGAGCCTAACTGTATTTCTAAGAGATTAAAATCAGCTAATAAATAATAAATGAAGATATTCCATACTCGAAATTCAAATCAGACGAAGGTCAACACCAGAAAGTACAAAGTATACTTGGAGGACAATGAATGCATGATAAAACTTGGAGAATATAAGGAAAAAGAACACTAAACACAGAACAGGTGCACACATCAGGAAACCAGTGGACAAGACAAGGGCAAAGATAAATTAAAACAAACCTAAACTAAAAATTTGTAATTCTTAACCTTATCAGGTATACGATTGTTATATTTTATCTACAGCATTTGAATTTCCAATGCAAAATGTACCTTATTGCTGTGTTCTTTATAACTCCTGTGTAACTCCCTAACCATTGTGCTCACTCTTTGGACCCTTTGGAACTGTTCAGGTCCCAGAACATTATTGGGGTTTTAAAAGGACTACTTGGAAAAAGTAAAAAAAAAACAAAAAAAAAAAACCCATAAAAGTCCTTTACACATATTGTCTTAAAATACCCTAACTTTAAGGAAAGAAAGAAAAAAACACCATTTTTAAAAGAAATATTTTCAATTTCCAGTAATGTTCTAATGACAAACATCATTTCCAATAGTAGTTTTCCAATTCCAATGTAGTTTCCATGTAGTTTTCCAATATGATTCCTGAAAATCAAGTAAGATCCTGCAGGACAAGCTGAAAGTCCAATAGGATTTTTTTTAAAAGGACAATGATGGGGTCAGGAACCATGCATCCCCAGAGGTCTGTATAGCATAGCCAAGGTGTCTGTGATTTGTTTTTATTTAATAAAAGCACAGGAAGTTATTATATTTATTATTAAGTTCTTATAGTTATTAGCTGGTTTGACTAGTCACGTGAACTGAACTAAACTTCAGTAACTCAATTCAACAACAATTCCAACTTGTGCTTTGTGTCAGTGGCAAGTCAAGGGATTGAAAGCTCAATAGGAAATGCATCTATACTAAATTGGTCTGTGTAAATTATTCTACAAAAATGTTGAGAACCACTCATCCAGACAGGCTATGCCATCTTTATAGCTGTTATTGGTACTGCAAGCTCTACCCTAGTAACCTTTTTGAGCTCATAGAGTCATCCCTGCCCCTGGCATTGGCTTCAGTTGATCTGCACACTCTCATTTCATCCCTTGTGCACTACACTCATCTCTAAAATGAAAGAGTTTGTTTAAAGCCTAATCCAGCATTTATGGCTGAGTGCTTTCCGGCACTCACCCGCCCCCCTACACCTCCATGGATGTATGAGCAGCATTTATCACACTGATTGGTGGAAATACATTGACTAGCGTTGGCATGTCCTATTACAGTTGTTATTCAGCATTGAATTTACACTTCTTCCTTAAATGCTAGACTTGGGAACTTCTTTAGAATTCACGCATGGATACCTTTTTAGGTGACGGTTTCCACTTGATGTTTCAGAGCAGGGATGGTATCATTTTGCTAATACAGAGTCTGATTGTACAATTTGTGCCGATTATATGCATCGAATTATCATATCATAGACCTCTAACAGCTTATCAGTCATCCAGTCTGTATATTACTAACATAAACACACCATTAACATGACCTAGAATTTCCCTTGGATATGCAACAGCCCACAGAGTTGAGATACATTAATATCGAGAAGACTCCATGCTGAACATGCAACGCAATGCAAACACACTTGGGGGGGATTTGTGAAATGAATACATAGATATTCTCACTTATTGCCTTTAAGAACTGCTGTTCCAGCCTAGGGGGATTCCTTCAGGTTCTCCGGTTTCCTCCCCAGTCCAAAGACATGCGTTATAGGCTGATCTGTCTTTAAATTATTTGTGGTGTGGGTAATAGTGCCCTGTGATGAGTTGGCACCCTGTCCAAGATGTCCTCCTCCTTGTGCCTTGACAATAGACTCCAGGCTCCCAGTGACCATGTGTAGGAAAAGTGGTACAGAAAATAGATGGATTACTGGATTACATTTCTGCTACATCGCTTGATGTCTTCAGTAAATAACAATCAGCTTTTTTCCCCCACTTTCACCGATTTATTGTCTGTTAAGTGTTCATAAAATTGCTCACAGCAGGTCTTAGGACTTATCTCCAGATTTATTTATTTATTTATGTTTATGGGGTTCATTCATCATTTATCTCATTTAGCTGTGTACTTAAATAAACTAATGTACTGAAGGAAAAACTGATGCTCTAACTAATGATACCATCATTTGATTACTTGGATTTAGTCATATTAGATAGATAAATGGATACAGTGCTTTATTTCCTTTGAAATGGTTTGTTCCTGTGCAAGATTTTGCTATTTCCTGTTCAGACAAATAATGAGAAATCTTCGTCTGTGAGCTCAAATCTCCAAGGTTTATGTAACTCTGAGTGGCATGACTGGGCAGAAATGGGAGGGAGAAATAAATATGCTGCTGAGTGTGATAAAGCAAATATTGGACACATTAGAAAGAAGCGGAGGCTTTAAAGCTTGGATCACAGGCCTTTTCTATGCTGCATAAATATAATCTTGCATTTGGAGTTTAATCAAGTCAGAATTTTATTTTAGTTCTGAAGAAAATGTTGGCCTTTGAACGGTACTGTGGGTAGCAAAGATGCTTTTGCTGTGTAAGTTTGATTTATATTTTGCAGGAGCGTTGTGCATGACATTACTAGAGTATATATTTATATGTATATAAAAAATTACATTTCTCAAAAAGGTCAAATGACAATGAAGGCTAAGAATGCAAAAAATCATTGATGTCCAAAAAGTCTCCAAAGCTATCTTCACTAAAAAAAATCAATGCATGTTTGAAGATGTTTTAAAGCAACACTATCAATGCTTCTGTCTATCACCGCCTGCCTTTTTTTAGGCTTGAATGAGTTTCAAACTTTTTCACTTGCTAAAAGCTTCAGTAAGTAAAGGCTGTGATTCACTTAGAAGCTGCTAGTGTGATCGTTACTGGATCATTATCCACTCTGTGTGCTCCATCCACACTGGTTCTCTCTCTCTCTCTCTCTCTCTCTCTCTCTCTCTCTCTCTCTCTCTCTCTCTCTCTCTCTCTCTCTCTCTCTCTCTCTCTCTCTCTCTCTCTCTCTCTCTCTCTCTCTCTCTCTCCATCCTTTTCCCACAGTCATATACAGTATGCTTTCGTTTTCCCTGTCTTGCTTTTTCTTTACACCTCATCTCTTTCTTTGTCATCTGTAACATGTTTATATAGTTTGTCACCACCACCTCCTAGGAAAACCAGAAAAGTCATGTGTATAAGCACGCTTGATGTGAAATTTACACCTGTGGTTTGATAGATATGTTATGTTTCACATATTTTTTAGATTTACAGCTTGTGGTGTGTTTTTTTCCCCCATGATCATTTTTTTCAACGCATAGGGCATTTTTTAGGGTGTGATTTTCCCTCGTGAAGAATTCTGATTTTTTCTGATTCATTTTAACATAAGGAATTCTAATAGTGGGGGGCACAGTGGCTTGGTGGCTTGGTGGTTAGCACGTTTGCCTCACACCTCCAGGGTTGGGGGTTTGATTCCCACCTCCACCATGTGTGTGTGTGGAGTTTGCATGTTCTCCCTGTGCCTCAGGGTTCCCTCTGGGTACTCTGGTTTCCTCCACTGGTCCAAAGACATGCATTGTTGGCTGATTGGCGTCTCTAAATTGTCCGTTGTGTGTGCCTTGCGATGGTTTGGCACTCCATCCAGGGTGTATCCTGCCTTGATGCCCAATGATGCCTGAGATAAGCACAGGCTCCCCGTGACCCGAGAATAGATCCAATAAGCCGTAGACAATGAATGAATTCTAATACTACTACTACTAATAATAATGTTCTTCAGCTGCTCCCCATTTGGATTCCCTTCCTGACCGAAACCTCCTATTTAATCCAGGCTTGGGACTGGTACTGAGAGTTAACCCCTTAGTGGCTGAATCATTTCCCTGCCCAGGAATCAAACACATATTTGGTGGTGAAAGACTAATAATAATAATAATAATAATAATAATAATAATAATAATAATAATAATAATAATAATCCTGGTGAAGGTTGCATTGAATCTGAAACCCCATCCTGTGAACCCTGGACATGAGGTAGGAATACACTCCTATTACGGGATGCCAGTCCATCACAGGGCACCATGCACACACTCATTCACATCTGGAGCACATGGATATACTGTACTGTATATACATACGTATATGTATGTATGTATGTATGTATGTATGTAATATACATGTATATTATCTCTGTTACTGTTGTACATACAATGTACATAATACACACATATTGCACAAATATATAACTATGCTCCTACTAAATGACTTATTTATTGATGTACATAGTTGCATATTTATTTGCACTTGTTTATTTGCACCTTTTCTACTATTTGCACTTCTGGTACATGCTGAACATTTTGTTGCTATGTACCTTCAATTTGCAATGACAATAAAGTTCTATCTATCTATCTATCTATCTATCTATCTATCTATCTATCTATCTATCTATCTATCTATCTATCTATCTATCTATCTATCTATCTATCTATCTATCTATCTATCTATCTATCTATCTATCTATCTATCTATCTATCTATCTATCTATCTATCTATCTATCTACAGATTAACTTACAGGCAGGTATTGGAGGAAATGGGAGAAAACCAGAAAACTTAGACAAAAGGAAGGACACATGACATGGACACAGGGAACAGGGAGGACCTGCAGGGAGACTTGGAATCAGTAAAAGGGGTGGTGGGTTCCTGGAGCTGTTATGTGACAATGCTAAAAGAAATAAAAATAGTAAACAGCTGAGTTGGGTTGGTTGCTAAAATTGAACCCTAGTAGGGTAGCTGGGCACAGATACACTGATCACTGACAGTGCAACAACTCTGACAGCAAACATGGCAAACTGAGAGTGAAAGGAGCAGAGCAGAGCAAACTTTCATGTCTTTTACAAAAGCAGCGGATATGCTGAAAGTGATCAGATGCTACATCCAACCCAAAAACGGATCCTGAAAGAAAGATAAAGGAGTGAGTAAGTCCACCATTTTATCTCAGGTGCACTGGCGTGGATAAAACCTAACTGAAGCCTTAAAAGGACAATAAAACACACCATGTCTTGGCATCTGAACACCTCAACTCTGGTTAGGAAGGCGCAACAGCGTCTTTACTTCCTGAGAAGATTAAAAAGTTCATCTATCCCCCAAGATCCTGACCAACTTTTACCGCTGCATAATTGAGAGCAGCTTGATGAGCTCCATCACAGTGTGGTACAGCAGCTCCACAGTGTGTGAAATGAAATCACTGCAAAGGGTGGTGAAAACCGTCCAACGCATAATCGGCACCCAACTACCTGCCACTGAGTCTCTTCACCACAGTAGATGTCTGCTCAGAGCACACAAAATTATCAAGGACTCCTCCCACCCTAGTCACAAACTGTTCAACCTCCTTCCACCCAGGAGCAGATACAGGTCCATCCTCACCAGAACCAGCAGGTTCAGGGCCAGTTTTTTCCCCACAACCATAAATCTTCTGAACTGTACACTACACCTCTAGGACGCTCATGTCTCTCTACACTTCACCACCTTGCAGTTCTGCTTCACCCTGTACATTCTGCTACATCTTCTCTGTATAATATAATTATAATGTACATATTGTTAATTCATATCTATCTATCTATCTATCTATCTATCTATCTATCTATCTATCTATCTATCTATCTATCTATCTATCTATCTATCTATCTATCTGTATATACACTGTATATTTATCCCTGTTACTGTTGTACATATAATGTACATAATGCACACATTTTGCACAATTATATAATTACACATAATTACATATTTATCTGCACTTGTTCATTTGCCTTGTTCAAGACAAAATACAAAACATACAATTAACAGTATCTATGTGTATCTAAGCTTCTTTAAGCTTTATTTGAGGCATAACCACCAAAAAGACCAAAATCCTTAATCCTTTTGCTTTCTTCAGAAAGAGGAATATGGATCCGTTTATTGTTTTCGAATGAAATGGTTACATTTTCAGATTTAATAAGCCAGACTGTGTGAAAATCCTTCTCCAGGAGCCATATGTCGACTTAAACACCACCATCATTACTGAGAACTCGGAGCAGAGCAGCGGCCAACTTATATTGGCAACAATTATACATATTATATATATATATATATATACAGTGGTGTGAAAAAGTGTTGGCCCCCTTCCTGATTTCTTATTTTTTTGCATGTTTGTCACACTTTAATGTTTCAGATAATCAAACACATTTAAATATTAGTCAAAGATAACACAAGTAAACACATCATGCAGTTTTTAAATGAAGGTTTTTATTATTAAGGGAAAACAAAATCCAAAACTACATGGCCCTGTGTGAAAAAGTGTTTGCCCCCTAAGCCTAATAACTGGTTGGTCCACCCTTAGCAGCAACAACTGCAATCAAGAGTTTTCCATAACTTGCAATGAGTCTGTTACAGCGCTGTGGAGGAATTTTGGCCCACTCATCTTTGCAGAATTGTTGTAATTCAGCCACATTGGAGGGTTTTCGAGCATGAACCACCTTTTTAAGGTCATGCCACAGCATCTCAATCTGATTGAGGTCAGGACTTTGACTAGGCCACTCCAAAGTCTTCATTTTGTTTTTCTTCAGCCATTCAGAGGTGGACTTGCTGGTGTGTTTTGGATCATTGTCCTGCTGCAGAACCCAAGTTCGCTTCATCTTGAGGTCACAAACAGATGGCCGGACATTCTGCTTCAGGATTTTTTGGTAGACAGCAGAATTCATGGTTCCATTTATCACAGCAAGTCTTCCAGGTCCTGAAGCAGCAAATCAGCCCCAGACCATCACACAACCACCACCATATTTTACTGTTGGTATGATGTTCTTTTTCTGAAATGCGGTGTTACTTTTACGCCAGACGTTATGGGATACAGACCTTCCAAAAAGTTACATTTTTGTCTCGTCAGTCCACAGAGTATTTTCCCAAAAGTCTTGGGGATCATCAAGATGTTTTCTGGCAAAACTGAGACAAGCCTTTATGTTCTTTTTGCTCAGCAGCAGTTTTTGTCTTGGAACTCTGCCATGCAAACCATTTTTGCCCAGTCTCTTTCTTATGGTGGAGTCATGAACACTCACCTTAACTGAGGCAAGTGAGGTCTGCACTTCTTTGGATGTTGTTGTGGGGTCTTTTGGATGAGTTGTTGCTGCGCTCTTGGGTTAATTTTGGACGGCTGGCCACTCCTGGGAAGGTTCTCCACTGTTCCATGTTTTCACCATTTGTAGATAATGGCTCTCACTGTGGTTCGCGGCGGTCCCAAAGCTTTAGAAACGGCTTTATAACCTTTTCCAGACTGATAGATTGGTAGGTATGTAACTCAAGCTGAAGCGAACTTGGGTTCTGCAGCAGGACAATGATCCAAAACACCAGCAAGTCCACCTCTGAATGGCTGAAGAAAAACAAAATGAAGACTTTGGAGTGGCCTAGTCAAAGTCCTGACCTCAGTCCGATTGAGATGCTGTGGCATGACCTTAAAAAGGTGGTTCATGCTCGAAAACCCTCCAATGTGGCTGAATTACAACAATTCTGCAAAGATGAGTGGGCCAAAATTCCTCTACAGTGCTGTAACAGACTCATTGCAAGTTATTGAAAACGCTTGATTGCAGTTGTTGCTGCTAAGGGTGGCCCAACCAGTTATTAGGCTTAGGGGGCAAATACTTTTTCACACAGGGCCATGTAGTTTTGGATTTTGTTTTCCCTTAATAATAAAAACCTTCATTTAAAAACTGCATGATGTGTTTACTTGTGTTATCTTTGACTAATATTTAAATGTGTTTGATTATCTGAAACATTAAAGTGTGACAAACATGCAAACAAATAAGAAATCAGGAAGGGGGCCAACACTTTTTCACACCACTGTACATCAATCTCATTCATCCAATTTATTTCTTAACATGGCGTCTGTGAAGAAATGTCTATCATTTTATCGACATCAACTATAAATGAACACAGCACGGTTTTAAACAAGTTTCCTTTCCTGGGAATGTGGATGCTTGTGTCACACATGACAAAATAATTACTGTATCCTTATTTATAGAAAAGTGCACTCATGCCATGATATGCCTGGATATTAAGTTTTAAACCTGGGTTAGAAAGAAAGCGCATCACCTTGTTAGACGGTAAGAAAAACAACAGGAATTTTTACACCCATGTTTAAAAAGTAAAACATATTCGCTGTACCATATTGTCTGTGCACTGTTCCAGACATTATCTCAGTTTGAAGCTGATTTATCATTAAAGCTAAGCACATTTATCACAGTTATCAAATGACAAGAGAAGATTCTCCTCCTGTTAAATGAGGAAATATAATAAATTGTAGTTAGGGACGAATTTGCTCTTTCTTAAAAGTAAACAAATCATATGTGATTTTCTTGGATTTTCATCTGTCAAATTCTGCTCATCAGCAGCCCACAGAAATGAACACAAAGAACATTTAGACGTATCGCATACCCCAAACACAATCATGTACTCGGCATATCTGACTAATAATAATTTGGCACAGCAGAGGAAACATGGTGGATGTTTGCCAGCTGATTCTGGGGAACCGCTAGAACTTGCTAAATATCTTAAATCTTAAATCTCTTTGCTGTATTGAGGTTGTACATGAAAGACATGTGGGATGTGACAGACTGGAATTCTTTCCTCCTCATGTAAATTTGTTATTTCTGTGGATAATTTAATTTCCTAACCAATTACAAATAAACAAGTTTATACATAATTCTGTGTTGATATCTTAATATGAAGAGTGGAATTTGAGAAGTAAGGAATAAAACACTTTAACAATTACTGTTACCACCTTAAAGCTGATTATTTTACAATACCTCTACATCCTAAACTGTGTTATTATTTAATAATCTATTAATCCTTTTTACCAGTACACTGTCTGAATGGAAATTATTGACTTATCAAACATTTTTAATCAGTATAAACAAATTAACTATTTTATCACTGCAAGTCTGATATAAAATGAGTCAGGAATTGGATTTCAATTCAATTCAATTTATTTGTATAGCGCGTTTAACAATGGACATTGTCTCAAAACAGCTTAACAGAAAAATATAAACATTGAAAAAATAATAAAGTTTAAAGTTAAGTTAGTATTTATCACTAACATTTATACCTAATGAGCAAGCCTGAGGCAACGGTGGAAAGGAAAAACTCCCTGAGATGATATGAGGAAGAAACCTTAAGAGGAACCAGGCTCAAAAGAAAAGTCATCCTCATTTGGGTGACACTGGACAGTAAATAATGTAAATGTTGATAATGTCCTTTCTTCAACAGTTTATAGTCATGAAGTATTATGCAACCTCAAGCTCTTGAGGAACTAATAAGTCAGTGCAGTTTCTAAGTTCATTATACACGTAACACTAATTCCTTCCTGCCGAAAGCTAGATAGTCTCCAAGTGGTTCTATCCAAAGCAGTCCCCTGGGTCACAGGCTGTCCACCCAGATCTATCTAGCAGCAGTGAGCACCACCAAGCTACAAGACTCCAACCAGGGGTAGAGCATGTGGATGGATAAGGCAGGTCCCTCTCTTGGATAACCTTACACTGAATTTTAGTGGTTGAAGATAAACACCTATAATTTTTAGATGTTTAAACAAGCAATTGGGCCATCTCAGAGAGCAATTGGGCCGTCTCAGAGAGCAATTGGGCCGTCTCAGAGAGCAATTGGGCCATCTCAGAGAGCAATTGGGCCATCTCAGAGAGCAATTGGGCCGTCTCAGAGAGCAATTGGGCCATCTCAGAGAGCAATTGGGCCATCTCAGAGAGCAATTGGGCCATCTCAGAGAGCAATTGGGCCATCTCAGAGAGCAGAAATGAGTGTGATATCAGCATTTATGTTGAAGATTTTTTAAAATATACTTTTGCATAAATATATTGACTTGAGTAGGCTAGGTAGAAACAAGAAATACTTATAAAAACTACTAAGTCATAAAGAGTGTCTACTTTCGCATAAGATTTAAAAAAAGTTCCATTAATACAGTATAAACCTTTGACTTGGCTTCTAACTTCTGTCAGAGCAGTTGTAAAAGAAATAATCAACAGCATATGATTAAGAGACATGTTTTACAGCTTGTGTCTGACAACTGAAACCAACGCCTGTCTTCTGAGTAATAATGTTTGCATTGCTATGAAGAGCAGAAAGAAAAATAATCCTATTAAAAGAATCCATTAACGCTTTACTGCACTGTACATAAATAGCATATATTAATGATTTAACTAATGGATTCGTGATTAATACTGGCACATGAGGAATACATAATACAGTGTATACTGTAATATAAATAATAAAGTGTGTACCCGTAACCTTCAGTGGAGTCATATATAAATATAAATTAGTATTAACATCTTGTTAAAACATTCTGTTAGTTATTACTGTGACTTGTAGTCTTAATTAAGATATCATTTGGAGAAAATTTTGGTTCAGAATTATATAATAATTATGGCATTTTATTATGACTATAACTGTAATAGTGAAATCATTTGAATTTTATTTTAGTGTTAGTCTTTTAATGCCTAAAAATATGTAGAAGCTTTAGTCATATTAAAATAATATGAATTATTTTGTTATTTTTAGATTTTGTCTAGTGTAGTTGCTGAAACTTGTTGCCAAATTCGTTTTAGTGAGCTAAAAACAAATCATTTTTTTCCTCTTTAATTTTGTCTTTTTAATGTAAAAAGAATTTCTGAAATGGATCAGAATATCATTTTACAATATTTACAATAGCATTAGCAAAGCTTTTGTCCTTCTTTAATGTACTAGTTGTTGTTGTTCTTCCGGCTGCTCCGTGTTCCGGGTCGACACAGTTGATCATTTGGTCCGCATGTTTCAATTTGGCACAGGTTTTACGCCGGATGCCCTTCCTGACACAACCCTCCCATTTTATCCATGCTTGGGACCAGCACTAAGAGTTAACTCTTCAGTGGCTGGATCAGCTCCCTGCCCGGGAATCCAACCCGGGCCACGGCAATGAGAGCAGGGGATCCTGCCACTGTACTAACAGGAGGCTTCATCCTTCTTTCATGTAGTATATTCGCTAAATGAACATTCTGCAGTAGCTGGAAAAGAGAAGAATTTAATAACTTGTTAATTTAATACTATAAAATAATGTTTTACAGACAGACCAGGCATAACATTATGATATTAATATTGTGTTGGTCTCCCTTTTACATGCGAAGATAAGGAGACTTGGTGGTGGAATGAGGAAGTTCAGGATAGTATCTAGAGGAAGAGATTAGCCAAAAAGAAGGGGACATGGACAGGACTGAAGAGAATAGACAGGAATAGAATGAGTTACAGTGCAGAGTGAAGAGGGAGGTGTCTAAGGCCAAGAAGAAGACATATGATGAGTTGTACACTAGGTTAGACACTAGAGAAGGAGAGAAGGACTTGTACAGGTTGGCTAGACAGAGGGATCAATATGGGAAGTATGTGAAGCAAGTTAGAGTTATTAAGGATAGAGATGGAAGTGTGCTTACAAGTGTACAGAGGAGATGGAAGGAATACTTTGAAGAGCTGATGAATGAGGAAAATGAGAGGGAAAAAAGAGAATGGGTGAACTCTGTGGAACAGGAAGTAGATAAGATTAGAAAGGATGAAGTCAGGAAGGCTTTGAAGAGGAGGCAGCAGTGAAATTTTTAACTAGTTTATTTAACAGGGTTTTAGAGAGTGAGAAGATGCCTGAGGAATGGAGAAGAAGTGTATTAGTGCCGATCTTTAAGAATAAAGGTGACGTGCAGAGTTGCAGTTGGTGACTCATAAAGTGGATGAGCCATACAAATAACTCTTTGAGAAATTTGTGAGCAGCAGTATGGCTTCATGCCCAGAAAGAGCACAACATATGCAATTTTTGTTGTGAATTTTGAGGGAGAGGTAAAGGGATGGTCAGGGGGAGTTGCACTGTGTGTTTGTAGACTTGGAGAAAGCATATGACAGGGTGACAACAGAAGTGTTGTGGTACTGTATGAGGAAGTTAGGAGTAGCAGGACAGTGATGAGGTGTGCTGTAGGTCAGACAGAGGAGTTCAAAGCAGAGGTGGGACTGCATCAGGGATTGGCTCTGAGTCCCTTCCTGTTTGCTATAGTGATGGACCAGTTGTCAGAGGAGATCAGTCAGGAGTCTCCTTGGACAATGATGTTTGCAGATGACATTGTGATCTGTAGTGAGAGCAGGGAGCAGGTGGAGCAAAACCTGGAGAGGTGGAGGTTTGCGCTGGAGAGAAGAGGAATGAAAGTCAGTCGTAGTAAGACTGAGTACATGTGTGTGAATGAAAGGGAGGGAAGTGGAACAGTAAGGTTACAGGGTGAAGAGGTGAAGAAGGTACAGGAGTTTAAGTACTTGGGGTCAACAGTCCAGAGTAATGGAGAGTGTGGGAAAGAGTTCTGTGTGATAGAAAAATATCAATGAGAATCAAGGGGAAGGTGTACAGGACAGTGGTGAGACCGGCCATGCTGTATGGTTTAGAGACAGTGTCACTGAGGAAGAGACAGGAGTCAGAGCTAGAGGTAGCAGAGCTGAAGATGTTGAGGTGCTCTTTGGGAGTGACAAGATTGGACAGGATTAGGAACGAGTACATCGGAGGGACAGCTCATGTTGGATGTTTGGGGGACAAAGTTAGGGAGGCCAGATTAAGATGGTTTGGACATGTACAGAGGAGGGAGATTAAGTATATTGGTAGGAGAATGTTGGTCATGGAGCTGCCAGGCAGGAGGCAAAGAGGAAGAGTTGCAGTAGTCCACTCAAAATGACAAGAGACTGAACAAGCACCTGAGCAGCCTGTGTGAATAAAAATGGCTGAATCCTTCTGTTATTGTACAGAAGAAACCAACATGTCACAATAGTAACATGGCAGGAAAAGGACAGTTGATTGTCCATGGTTACCCCAAGGTTGTGAACAGTGGCCAAAGGGGAGATCAGGGAGTTGTTCAGGGATATTGCAAGATCCTGGGCTGGGGATGAATCACCTGGGATGACCAAATATCATTTAATAAGCCCTAACCTGTAGTAAAACAGTTGAAGTTTGAGAGCACAATTTGCTTTTATCTCATCCCAATATTGTCTTAAACGACCCACACATAAAAAAAGGTTACTTTAGAACATAATGTTCATGAGTTCTCCCAACCTAGAACATGATGTAACTATAAAACACCATGACTAAGGGGAATAAAGGAAACTGTGTAGATTTGCTTCCTAAAAATGTGTTGATTAGGACTACAACCTGAAAGCTGACCAGAAACATCACTCTCCTGGAGCGCTAATCGATGAACCTAATGGATTAAAAAAAAGAAATTTTTCTAAATCAGTGGTGTCCAGTCTTATCTACAAAGCACATGTGAGTCTGCAGGGTTTTTAACTGTAGGAGAAAATGCAAGCGTTTGAATGCAAGTTTATGTTTTATTATTTATATCACACAGGGAGGAACAACATCTAGAGGAAGTGTAATCACATAATGCAGGATGTGTTGTGAAACTTCATGGTTTCTTGACTACTCAGATTTGACAAGGATGATAAATTATGCAGGATGATGAATGTCGTGATGCAACAATGGAAAATAAAATTCAAAACAGAATTTAGATTTAAAAAAATATAAGAAGGGTGCCAGATAACGCAACATCAAAACAAACTCAAGACCGCTCTGGATGTATTGTAAGTCTGGTGATGTGTAAATAATTAGGCTAAGATTTAAAGAAGCAATAGAACAAGATTTAAGAATAAACTTAACAAATGAAGTAATACATCAGATTGCTCAGCAGTAAAATAATAAAGACAAAAGTGTTGAACACAATAAGGCCACAAACCAGTGACATGATGAGGCAGAAACACTGCTCTCAACCTTGGGCTAACCATGGACAATCAATTGTCCTTTTCCTCTCATGTTACTAATGTGACATGCTCGTGTTGTTTTCTTCTGTACAACATCAGAAGGATTCGGCTATTTTTATCCACACAGGCTGCTCAGGTGCTTGTTCAGTCTCTTGTCATTTTGAGAGTGGACTACTACAACTCTCTACTGGCAGGTCTACCTCTACCTCTGAATGCAATTCATCCTCTGCAAATGATCCAAAATGCAGCTGCACGACTTGTTTTTAACCTGACTAAGTTCTCCCACACCACACCACTGCTGCGTCCCCTCCACTGGCTTCTGGTATCTGGCCGCTTTAGGTTCAAAACACTGATGCTTGCCTACAAAGCCAAGAACGGACCAGCACCTTCTTACCACAAAGCTTTAATTACTCCTCACACTGCACCATGCTCCCTCTGATCTACTAGCACTGCTCGACTGGTCCCACCATCTCTCAGGGTACAAGGTAGGTAAACATGTAGGCTCTTTTCTGTTCTGGCACTGAGGTGGTGGAATGAACTTCCCCTAGATGTCCATACAGCCGAGTCACTGACCGTCTTCAAACAACGGATGAAGACCTATCTCTTCCTGAAACACTTAAACTAGCTCTTATTTTCCCTTTTCGCTTTATGTACTGTTGTATGTATTTAAAAAAAATACTCCCAACACAGTTTTTTGGCTGGTGGTATCTGTGACCTATTGAACCAGTGTTAACGTATTGGGAGACTCAAAGCACTTTTGTACTTCGCTCTGTATATGAGCGTCTGCAAAATGCCAGAAATGTAATGGAAATGTAAACAAAAAACAAGCATGATGTTTGTTGCCATGGGAACAGCTTCATAAATAGAGAACCAGTGGCATTGCTCACTCCGCCAGCTACCCTATTAGCTTCACCCCATTTACTAAATTGCAGCATTAATCTGCTTGAGATGAATAACTGAGTAATAAACTGAATATTTAAGACATTCAAGCTTGAAGTAATTACAAATACTTTGACTTGCTCATTCTGTCAGATAATTTTGCTTATTTCAAGGGTTTATTTCTAGAAAGAAGTAAAATTAAGCAAGTGTAGGAATATGCTTAATGTCTCTTGATGAGAAAATAACTGATAACTTTTACTTTATTCAAGATATCTTCACTTGAAATAATTTTATCACAGTGTAAAAAAGTGGTGCTGGAAATAAACTGCTTGTAGTTCTCTGAAAACTTCCCTGTGACATTTAGAAGAAGAAGAAGTTGCTTTCGGCTGCTCCCTGTTCTGGGTCGCCACAGCGGACCAACTGGTCCGCACAACAACTTGGCAAATGCCCTTCCTGACGCAACCCTCCCATTTTTCCGGGCTTCGGACCGGCACTGCATCCAGTGGCTGGGGTTCCCTGTGACATTTATTACTTCAAAAAAGCCAGTCAACACTAATAGTATCACTTTACTCCCTCTGAATGCATTTTATTTACACTGTAACAAGTCAAAACCCATTTCTCACCACAGTGTTTTGTATGAAAAAAGTTACTTCAAATATGTTTCCATTCCCCCGGAATATTCTTCATCTACGACCTGTGGTCACAGTCAGTCAAACTCCACATAGATCAGATTTAATATTTGTTTGGTTCAGCCTCCGCAGGAGCAACTTGGTTTATTGCTGTGATGTTGAGAAGAAAATTACTGCAAAGCTTTTATGAGATGAGGAAGCATTCATTATACTCCTTTAATTGGGCTGCAAGAAGAACTGTGTTGTTTTTGGCTTTTCTGTATATAATCATATGCGCATAATAAGTGGCCCACAGGTTTGATAAGGCAATGCACTTTCACCAGCAGATGTTTATTTGAATGCCTTTTAGACTGGGAAAAAAACAAAAACAGATCGCTTTATGAGTTTATGTGACAATAGGAAGACATTGAATCTCACATTATTGTATTTCTGCAGTGTTAGATAACAAGAAGGGTTTATTATTATTATTATTGTTATTATTACTATGATTACTACTACTACTACTACTACTACAACAAGTGTAAAGACAACATTCACAAGTGATTAAGTGCTGAAAGAGTTAATGGGAAAGAAAGTGTTTAAAGACAGTCTTCAAAAGTGATGAAGTGATGAAATAGATAGATTGGTGGATAGATAAACAAACAAACAAATAAATAAACAAACAAACAAATGAATAAATAAATATGCAAGTGAATCATAATGACACCATGCTTGCTTCACATCTCCAGGGTTTGGGTTCAATTCCCAAGTTTGCTCGCTCTCCCAATGTCTCAGGGGTTCCTTCTGGGTACTCCAGTTTCCTCCCCCAGACCAAAGTTATGCATTTTAAGATGATTAGCATCTCTAAATTGTCCAAAGTGTGTCTCTGTGTGTGTAATTGTGTATTAATACACTGTAATAGACTGGCATTCCCGTCCTTCCTTGTGCCTCGAGTCTCCTGGGATAGGCTCCAAGGTTCCCCGCAACCCAGTAGAATAAGTGGTATTGAGAATGGATGGATGGATGGATGAATGGATGGATGGACAGATCATAATGTCTATATTTTTTGTTTTTTTCCTTATCTATTTATTATTAGTTCTTATTAATCTTACTAGTTCTTCCTTTTCTACATAAGTTTACCATTATGGTGAAAACTCTCATTCGTTTCATGCTTTCCGACAGTCAGACATGTGATCTCCTGACATGACAGCTTGTTATAGAAAGACTACATCTGTACTTGAATTGTGTCTGTACAGAATCTGTACCGCAGTGATTGTGTCATTCTCTACAGACTGCATATGAAGGAACCTTGATCCATCGCTCAGTGTCTGACAAAGCTGCCAGAGTGAAGCAGAAGAACATGGAAGATTGGTGCATCGTGTTGTCTTTGATTCACCTCTGAATCATCAGCACAGCAAGTTTTCAGTAGAAAAAAAACGCTTTCTTAGAATCTATTTGTTCTCAGTACAGTGAACAGATAATGTGTTCTAAATGAATACATGCGCATAGATGTGAATAGGATCCACACTCACACTCATACAAAATTTGTGGGTTTGTAGGTAATTTCACTGAGTCTAGAGGTATGCATCGTGACTATGATTTTCATGAGCAGTAGGTTTTTACTTTCATGCTGGAAAAAGGAAGCAGTCAGATATGAAGCTTGTGTGACAAAGAAAACCCACGTTCATTGCACAATGCATTGATTGCATCCTTATGGAAATAAAACTCAAAAAAAAAATTTCATGGCCAGGTACAAATAAAGATAATGACTGTACATGTTGGATTTATGAAAACAGCCTCACAGAAATATCTAATTGAGACGAATTATGAAATGGACGGATGTAGCTGAGGTAATGTAAGAGAGCCAGAACTCATACACCACAGTGTATTAGTGTGGTGCTGGAAGTTCTCCTTATGGTTTCTTTCAGGGTTTCACGATTGAAAAAGTTCATATTTAAATATAACATACAAATGTCCAGTTTAGGCCACACCCACTTCATCTAAGGAGAGATACGATGTTCAGAGAGAGATATACACCATAATCCCAAACATCTACTGTATGAGACTGTGTACGTTTGATTAAGAATGAGCATAAGATATTAGTAATAGTAATTAAATGGGAGGAGTGTGATTGTAAATGTGTTGCTACAGATGTGGGAAGAGTCAGCGTGGGTTGGGATAAATAATGTGGTTTGTGTTTGAATGAATCAGAGTACGAGCTGACTGAGTGAGGATGTGTCTGGATCAGCACAAAGGGGAGTGTTAATTATTTGGCGAGGGAAAGATGCCATCTGGCAAATGGCAAGAGGAACTCGTGGGGAGCAAGAGTTAGAGAGAGAGGGAGAGAGAGAGGAGCGGCTTCTTCATTCCTGCTAACAGGGAACATTATTCAGTAAGTGTTCGCTTACAGAAAAGCCAAACGTGAATAATCACACACCATTTTTCAGCCATGTGACATCACATCATATTTCTCATAATCCAGCGTAAAAGAAGTGACAAACTCCAGAATCTAATGCAGCTACAGTAAATGACGTGGTTGTGATGAGTTAAAGCAGTGACAATATTTCGATACTTCGATATTTAGAAATTTAAGAAATGATGGAGCTGACGGAGGTATTAGCATGAAAGTTGTCGCGTGCGAGTTTCCTGGTTGTAGTCATCCTGTTTGTGTGCAGTTGTAAAATGCTGCAAATTTCTATACAAAAAAGGTCCTCACAGTAATATATCATGATTTATTGCCTTAGTGTTGAGTTTATTAGTATGATTGTCCATGACATGGGGCGAACTTCAGCTCACACAACTGTCTTTGTGGGGTTACACTTGGTTTTAATGAATAATTTTAGCTGTACAAAAGAAATAAAGCAAACTGCATTTAAAACTCTGTTCAATTAAATCAAGTCACGTGAAACCAGGGATTAATAGACTCTATGCACGACTACTTCTGCGTTTTGTTTCAGTTGCTCCGCAACTTCCGGTGCTTGGTAGCGTTTTTCATCTATCATTTCAATGAGAGCTATCAGCATGGCATTTTACACTCGCTGCTTGCAAGAACTTTCATGGATCATAGTGAACGATGTCAATCGGATTGTAAGATTAGCATCGGTCACTCTTTCAAGTAGAAAGGAGAAGGGCTTCAACTTGTATGTTTCAAGTTATATCGACCACTTTGAAGGTACGTATTCTCAAGCTAACAAGCTAATGTTAGCTAAATACGTAGGCAGTGGGTCATGCGTAGAGTCCATTATGTTGCTGAGTCATCTTTTAAATTTACTTCTGGATTGTGAATTGATTGTTTGACCATCGATTTGTGTGACCTTTTTTCTAGGATCGTACGTAACATACGTATTCAGGGAGATCTATCGAACCCTGCACTGTTTGAGCATCGCTCTATTTAGGCAGAGATGGCGTGAGAGCTAAAAAGGGCATAAGTAAACAAAAGTGAAAGCAAGCTGACGTGTTGATGAAATTTGGTTAAACAGAAAATGTCAATTTAGTATTTTATTCTAAAATAAATCTTGGCGTAATGCCGCGTGTACCCTCTCAGGCAGATCCACGGCCACCTGCACACGCTTTAATCACAAAACCCGGCACTGGTTGCTACGCAACACCCTTGCACAGGTAATCAGCCTAAATGTACTGCGCCTGAACACGCCTCTTTATAAGTCCTCCGAATGCCTGGTTTTGCGCGCGTGCCAGGTAACAGAGTACTGCTACAGTATTTTGCAAAACTGAATGGAAAAGAACTTGGAGAAAAAATACTGTGGTATTGAAAGAAAAGGAGGGGGGCACGGTGGCTTGATGGTTTGGTGACTAGCACATTTGCCTCACACCTCCAGAGTTGGGGGTTCGATTCCCACCTCCGCCATGTGTGTGTGGAGTTTGCATGTTCTCCCCGTGCCTCGGGGTTTTCTCCGGGTACTCTGGTTTCCTCCCTGGTCCAAAGACATGCATTGTAGGTTGATTGGCATCTCTAAATTGTCCGTAGTGTGTGAAAGCGTGAGTGAATGAGAGTGTGTGTGTGCCCTGCGATGGGTTGGCACTCTGTCCAGGGTGTATCCTGCCTTGATGCCCAATGACGTTCCCCATGACCCGAGGATAGATCGGATAAGCGGTAGACAATGAATGGATGAAAGAAAAGGAAGTCAGGAGTAAAGAGAAAACATGGAGAGAAAGAAAGAAATGGAGCTCAGGAGTGAACAGAAAACATGGAGGAAAAAAGAAAATGAGCTCAGGAGTAAAGAGGAAACATAAGAAGAAGAGAGGTCTGATTTCATGATAAATATTTCGGTTCTTTAATTCAAGAGCCCCTTTATATAATTTGGTGGCCGGCATGCACTTCCTTGTCCTCCACACTCTCTCACCTTGTTCCCTTAATCATATATCGTCCTTTTGGAACAAAAGATTGTGCTTCCTGTGCTGAGCCCTGTAACACTTGGTGATTAATACGCAAGCAATTTTTATGAAAATGTGATGTTATCATTCTTACAAGTAAAATGGTGCAGGAACACTGCAGTGACCTTCATAAATGCTTTGTAGAAATTTTCTGAAGTCTCCTGGAGAACCAGATAAACTGAACATTCTTGGAATGGAGCCAAAGTATAACAGTCCATATGTGTTCTCCTGTCTGCTATCAGAGGAAAGCTGAGCATTGAGAGAACCACAATCCCCTATAACAAGAGCTCCAAACTCCTGTGAGGAAGCATTCAAATCATAACTAGGTCCCAGAAAATGTACAGGAATTATGTTTGCATGTACATAATGTGTTCTTTCTGTGGATCTGAATCACAGATACATCTCTGTAACTGGATTTATTTTTTTTTGTTTCTTTTCGTTGCGTGCACCACAGAAGCACCTCATGAGTACACAAATTCCTTGTGTTTACAACTCAAGTTGAGGTCATGCTGCAGTGAAAACAAGGTCGGCGCAGACGAACAGCTCGTTTCTGCTTTCAGATTGGAATGGGATTGAAGGATAAAAATTTTGAATTAGAAAAAGCGTGAAGGTACTTTGAAAAGAAAAAAGTCTATTATAAGTAAAGACCGTGTGTGGAGAACATTCCAAGGTCTGACAGGCGCAGAGAATTGAATCGGAAAACCACAGTGGCTTGAAATTTTTCTGTGGAAAGAAATTTTTGGTGGTTTTATAAAGCTTCACAAAACAATTTTTAAAAAAAAAATCTATTTTTAATACAGTTGCATAACCCTTTGGTTTATAACTTTTCAAGTATAAACTCTAAAGAAATCGACAAATAATAGATAAAAGTGCTTGAAAGTATCAAAAGGTTTTTCAACTTCACTTTTTTGAGGACTGGATTTTTCAGGAAATCAGAAAATTTTGTATGGCAGATCCAAGAGAATCATTCAAATAACCTTTAACCTATAACCTTTTGCTTTCTGGAATAGCTTTGTTCTTTAAAATAGTACTAGTTCTTAAATAGTACTTGTTTCTCCGTCTGTTAATTCTATTCTGTGACAAAACGGGTAATAAATCTATCAATTCCACCAAGGTGACACATTTCTACTATCTTCTGGGCAGCATATCAGTGACTGATGAAATCTAATCCTAAAAAATCGATTTTCCACAGTACTCTACCACTGCGCATGTTTCCAGGTTCCAAACACATGCTCTATGTGTTGAAACTGCAGCCTCATCTAGATGACATCTTCTCTTATAAAATTTACACTAAGGGTGTGTTTTAATCAGCTCCTCAGCTCACTACGTCATGAGTGAGTATATCATGTACACGAGTTCAGGGTCTGGGAAAAAACCTGGCTGACATTGCGACGCTGATGACTCAATTTCCAGTGAAATGGCTACTTTCTCACATTGTAAAACATTGCATGCCACCGCATTCATCAACAACAGGCTGATTGAATCTTTGAGCTCTTTTTGTTTTTAAAGTACATTATGTAAAAATACTTTGTTCTGTCACATATCCTTAGCAAGTGGAATGTTTTTAAATCATTAAAAAACACTCAAAATATTAATCTTACATTCTTGTGGCTTCTTGTACAATGGAATAAACAATACAGCTATCTATGTGTGAAGCTGGATAAGGCACCTGACTGCAGTGTTCTTCAGTACAATGTTCCAGTATTTCAGTATGCTGGAGTAATCAGAGACTCATATAAAATGAGGTGCCTCCTTTACCTCCCTGGAAGGCATGAATTCATCTAATTTGCTAATTCGCAAAGAGTAACAGGCTATATTTATCTAGGTTAGCCTGTTTTCTTTGCTAATGGCAGGTTAGAATAGCATTAATTCTAGTAGCCAATGTAATTATCTAGGCAGCAAGTCAATTGTAAGAAATGCAGCAGAGATTGTAAGAAGATTGAATGATGTTTTCAGGCAAAAGTTGGTTTAAAGGTGAATTCATCTTCTAACAGTTGTTGATCATTAATAGTTACTTTTCTTCATATTAAGTTTAAATATTTACTTTCGATTTTCCACAATTTAATGCCTGAGTACATTTAAAAGCAGAAATTTCTTTCAATATTTTTTTTTTTATATTTGTTTATACAATTGAATTGTATATAATTGAATATTTTTTATATTTTTGCATTGTGAATACTTCCAGAATGATTTGAGTAAGGCTGCATCTTTTTTAGGACATTATCTCTACTTACATTTAAGTATCATTTCCTGAGACTTTGTCATAGTACTTTGGCAGAAGATCTATTTGGAATTAGGAGCATCAAGGTATCTGAAAGGTCAAAATAAAGTCTAGCATTAAATAAAGCTATCATTTAAATTTCATGCTAGCACAGTATGTCGCCTCACAATTAAAATAAAGATGCTAGCAAGAGTCAATGTATTTAGTAGCACCCCAGATCATGGCTGAAACTTTTCCATTGTACAACTTTCTGAGGAATTGATATACTCATCTGTGTCTCTTAGTCTGTAATAAGCTACTGACTAGCTGTCTAAGCTACTGTTTGTTGTTACCTTGTGTTAGCTACCACAGTGTTTTTTTTTAGCATAGTCATATAGGTTCCTAGCTAGTCAGAACATGGGACTAAGCCGTACACTGCTTGGTGACCTAAAAATGTATAAATATTGCATTTTCTTTTTTTGTCTCTACCCTCCCCACACTAACCAACACCCACACAGATAAAGCAGACTAGCCTGAAGTGTTGACACTGCAAAAATCTCTAAAATGTTGATCCATTTCATGAGGAAATAGTAGCAACACTGAGGGGACAGTTTATCCCCAGAGATGAAGCTGCATACAGTATAAAAACAGCAACATATTACAGAACTCGTACAGGCTCATCGAGATAAACTGGAGCAAAGACTTCGTTAAGAGCAACAAGGTCAAGCTGTGAGAACTGACAGAACACACAAATCATTATGTCGAGAATGTATGAGATGTATTGAAATTGGAGCTGAATGTGTACTGACTGAAAAGCGGGAGTGAGTATTGGTATGATTAATGGTGAGTTTTGGAATCAGGGCTTGTTTGAATGTGCTTGAATCCTCCGAGTGTGAGTCAATTTGTATTATGGACCATTTCTGAAGAGATCAGAGTGTTTTTTTCTTAGTGCTCAATACAATTACTTGTGTGTGTGTGCGTGTGCATGTGTGTGTGTGTGTACACTTGTGTGTGTGTGTGTGTGCGCACATGTGTGTGTGTGTGTATGTGTGTGTGTGTGTGCATGGTGGTGGGGTGTTTACCTCAGACTCTTACAAAGAATGAATCTATATTGAACCTAAAATGGTTCTATCACTTGCTTCATATGTTCTTTATATAGAACCATTCTGAAGGGCTAATTGAAAAGAATCCACTGTTCCTTCTTTTTTTCAAAATTTGTTTCCACGTTGGTTTGTTTTTAGAAGGATTTACAGGTTCTTTCTTTCTTTCTTTCTTTCTTTCTTTCTTTCTTTCTTTCTTATGTAATTTTAAATGTAATTTATTAATTCTAAATAAATAGAAAATTCAAACACAGTATAAATTTATTTAAACAAAAACAACATTTTTTGAAATTGTGTATCATATTGATAATGGCAACACCTGCTTGCTATTTAAGTGTTTTTATTATTTTAGTTTTAATTATCTACGCATACATAACGTTAAAAAAATAACAGCACTGATTTCATTTTACGCATTCTTTGATTATAGAACTGCTTTATTATAAAAGGTTTATTGCTCTCTATGGGTTTTACATAAAACTATATTCTTGGGAAAAGGTTTTATTGGCCAAATACAGAACCCCAGGGTTCTATATAGAAATCCATGGAACCTCTTAATTTTCCAGAGTGTACAGTATTAGTACAAATTTGAGTTCCAAAGCTCTAACTGCTAATTGAGTACAAGATCTTATTTTCTAGACATAATAGTTTGAATGCAAAGTTACGTTTGACCCAATGTCACATCGATTAATGTAGCTGGAATGTTCTGGAATACGGTTTGTATCTCATTTCACTTCTGTCTGTGTTCCTACTTCCTGTGGCGTGCTCACCCTCAGACCCCGGGCACTGTAAACAGAGACAGCTAAAAGGAGAAGCTGATGGATGAAATACGAATATCCTGAAACGATCAGGCGGGAAATGGAAGGATGAAGGATTGTGCTGAAGTGACAAGTTACAGTCTGTAAATCAAGACAAGGATCTGTGGGGAAAAAAACACAGAGAGATTCTGACTGGTTTATAACCAACATATAATAAGAGCAATGTAGGTCAGTGAGGTGGTGCCTGACAGATGTGGGGCAGAGCAGAACCTGTAATGGATTGTCCGCTATTTTTTAATGTACATTGTTGTGCTAGATTATACCACAACACTGATAGATTCCCAGTTCTGTTCAATCAGATGGTGTTGATTCTTTTTCAATAAAACACTAGCTTCCACAATCTGCAAAGTCTGCTTGTTGTAATTGTATTGACTTGAAGAGCTATCAGATAAGGATTCTTTTTAATTGCTGATTTTATGAAGTGTAAAGATTTATGCAAGTTTTAACAAGGACCCAATTGTGATGGCTAGACGACCGGATCAGAGCATCTCCAAAACTGCAGCTCTTGTGGGATGTTCCTGGTCTGCAGTAGTCATTATCTATCAAAAGTTGTACAAGGAAGGAACAGTGGTGAACCAGTGACAGGGTCATGAGGGGCCAAGCCTCCTTGATGCACATGGGGAGCTAAGGCTGGCCCGTGTGAGCAACAGACGAGCTACTAATGCTCAAATTGCTGTTGTTGGTTCTGATAGAAAGGTGTTAGAATACACAGTGCATTGCAGTTTGTTGCATATGGGGCTGAATATCCGCAGACCAGTCAAGGTGCCCATGCTAATCTAGCCATGGGGCTCACAGTCCAGTGACTTCTGTGCCGGTCCCAAGCCCGGATAAATAGAGAGGGTTGCGTCAGGAAGGGCATCCGGCGTAAAACATTGCCAAATTTAACCATGCGAATCGTCAGTACGTATTTCATACCGGATCGGTCGAGGCCCGGGTTAACAACGACCGCCATCGGCGCCGTTGACCTACAGGGCGCCGGTGGAAATTGGGCTACTGTTGGTCGAAGAAGTAGAGGAGGGAGGAGAGTGCACAGACAGAGAGAGAAGAGGAAAGGTAAGAGTGTGGGACTGAGAATAGGAACTCTGAATGTTGGTACTATGACAGGGAAAGGTAGAGAGCTGGCTGATGTGATGGAGAGAAGGAAGGTGGATATACTGTGTGTACAGGAGACCAGGTGGAAGGGTAGCAAGGCTCGTAGTATAGGAGCAGGATTCAAGCTGTTTTATTATGGTGTGGATAGTAAGAGAAATGGGGTAGGTGTGGTCCTGAAGGAGGAGTTTGTGAGGAATGTCCTGGAGGTGAAGAGAGTGTCAGACAGGGTGATGAGTCTGAAGTTAGAGTTTGAAGGGGTGATGTTGAATGTTGTTAGTGGTTATGCCCCACAGGTAGGTTGTGAGTTAGAGGAGAAAGAGAGATTCTGGAGTGAATTAGATGAGGTGATGGAGAGTATTCCCACGGGTGAGAGAGTGGTGATAGGAGCGGATTTTAATGGACATGTTGGCGAGGGGAACACAGGGGATGAGGAGGTGATGGGCAAGTTTGGAGTTAAGGAAAGGAACCTTGAAGGACAGATGGTAGTGGACTTTGCTAAGAGGATGGACATGGGTGTGGTTAACACTTATTTTCAGAAGAGGGAGGAGCATAGAGTGACTTACAAGAGTGGAGGTAGGAGAACACAGGTAGACTACATTCTATGTAGAAGAGGCAATCTGAAAGAGATTAGTGACTGTAAAGTGGTAGTGGGAGAGAGTGTAGCCAGACAGCATAGGATGGTGGTGTGTAGGATGACTTTGATGGTCTGTAAGACGAAGAGGTCAAAGATAGAGAAGAAAACCAAGTGGTGGAAGCTGAATAAGGAGGAATGTTGTGAGGAATTTAGACAGAAGTTGAGGTAGGCTCTGGGTGGTCAGGTAGTGCTGCCAGATGACTGGGAAACTACAGCAGAAGTGATCAGGGAGACAGGGAGAAAGGTGCTGGGTGTGTCATCTGGAAGGAGGAAAGAAGATAAGGAGACTTGGTGGTGGAATGAGGAAGTTCAGGATAGTATCCAGAGGAAGAGGTTAGCCAAGAAGAAGTGGGACATGGACAGGACTGAAGAGAATAGACAGGAATACAAGGAGTTACAGCGCAGAGTGAAGAGGGAGGTGTCTAAGGCCAAGCAGAAGGCATATGAAGAGTTGTACACTAGGTTAGACACTAGAGAAGGAGAGAAGGACTTGTACAGGTTAGCTAGGCAGAGGGATCGAGATGGGAAGGATGTGCAGCAAGTTAGAGTTATTAAGGATAGAGATGGAAGGGTGCTCACAAGTGAGGAGAGTGTACAGAGGAGATGGAAGGAATACTTTGAGGAGCTGATGAATGAGGAAAATGAGAGGGAAAAAAGAGTAGAAGGGGTGAACTCTGTGGAACAGAAAGTAGATAAGATTAGAAAGGATGAAGTCAGGAAGGCTTTGAAGAGGATGAAAAGTGGGAAGGCAGTTGGTCCTGATGACATCCCGGTGGAGGTCTGGAAGTGTCTGGGAGAGGCAGCAGTGGAATTTTTAGCTAATTTGTTCAACAGGGTTTTAGAGAGTGAGAGGATGCCTGAGGAATGGAGAAGAAGTGTGTTAGTGCCGATCTTTAAGAATAAGGGTGACGTGCAGAGTTGCAGTAACTATAGGGGGATAAAGTTGATGAGCCATACAATGAAGCTATGGGAAAGAGTAGTGGAAGCTAGGTTAAGGAAGGTAGTGGAAATTTGTGAGCAGCAGTATGGCTTCATGCCCAGAAAGAGCACAACGGATGCAATTTTTGCTCTGAGAATTTTGATGGAGAAGTATAGGGATGGTCAGAGGGAGTTGCACTGTGTGTTTGTAGACTTGGAGAAAGCATATGACAGGGTGCCAAGAGAAGAGCTGTGGTACTGTATGAGGAAGTCAGGAGTAGCGGAGAAGTATGTCAGAGTGGTGCAGGACATGTATGAGAGGAGCAGGACAGTGGTGAGGTGTGCTGTAGGTCAGACAGAGGAGTTCAAAGTGGAGGTGGGATTGCATCAGGGATCGGCTCTGAGCCCCCTCCTGTTTGCTATAGTGATGGACCAGTTGTCAGAGGAGGTCAGACAGGAGTCTCCTTGGACAATGATGTTTGCAGATGACATTGTGATCTGTAGTGAGAGCAGGGAGCAGGTGGAGGAAAACCTGGAGAGGTGGAGGTTTGTGCTGGAGAGAAGAGGAATGAAAGTCAGTCATAATAAGACTGAGTACATGTGTGTGAATGAAAGGGAGGGAAGTGGAACAGTAAGGTTACAGGGTGAAGAGGTGAAGAAGGTACAGGAGTTTAAGTACTTGGGGTCAACAGTCCAGAGTAATGGAGAGTGTGGGAAAGAGGTAAAGGAGCGAGTGCAGGCAGGTTGGAATGGGTGGAGAAAGGTGTCGGGAGTTCTGTGTGATCAGAAAATATCAGCGAGAATCAAGGGGAAGGTGTACAGGACAGTGGTGAGACCGGCCATGCTGTATGGTTTAGAGACAGTGTCACTGATGAAGAGACAGGAGTCAGAGCTCGAGGTAGCAGAGCTGAAGATGTTGAGGTTCTCTTTGGGAGTGACAAGATTGGACAGGATTAGGAATGAGTACATCAGAGGGACAGCTCATGTTGGACGTTTGGGGGACAAAGTTAGGGAGGCCAGATTAAGATGGTTTGGACATGTTCAGAGGAGGGACAGTGAGTATATTGGTAGGAGAATGTTGGACATGGGGCTGCCAGGCAGGAGGCAAAGAGGAAGGCCAAAGAGGAGGTATATGGATGTAATAAATGAGGATATGAAGCTAGTGGGTGCAAGGGTTGAGGATGCAGAAGATAGGGATAGGTGGAGAGAGATGATTCGCTGTGGCGACCCCTGAAGGGAAAAGCCGAAAGAAGAAGAAGAAGAAGTCAAGGTGCCCATGCTGACCCCTGTGCACCACCGAAAGCGGCAACAATGGGTACGTGAGCATTAGAACTGGAGCACGGACCAATGGAAGAAGGTGGTCTTGTCTGATGAATCACATTTTCTTTTACATCACGTGGCTGGCCAAGTATATGTGCGTCGCTTACCTGTAGAACACCTGGCACCAGGATGCACTATGGGAAGAAGACAAGCCAGCAGAGGCAGTGTCAATGTCCTTGAGCAATGTTCAGCTGGGAAACCTTGGGTCCTGCCATCCATGTGGATGTTACTTTGACATGTACCACCTACCTAAGCATTGTTGCAGACCTTTCATGGAAACAATATTCCCTGATGGCTGTGGTCTCTTTCAGCAGGATAATGCACCGTGCCATCAATCAAATATGGTTCAGGAATGGTTTGATGAGCACAACAACAAGTTTGAGGTGTTGACTTGGCCTCAAATTCCCCAGATCTCAATCCAATCGAGTATGGGATGTCCTGAACAAACAAGTCCAATCCATTGAGGCACTACCTCGCAACTTACAGGACTTAAAGGATCTGCTGCTAACATCTTGGTGCCAGATACCACAGCACACCTTCAGGGATCTAGTGGAGTCTATGCCTTGACAGGTCAGGGTTATTTTAGCAGCAAAAGGGGGACCAACACAATATTATGCAGGTGGTCATAATGTTATGCCTGGTCAGTATGTGGTTTGTCTGGTTTAAATTGTGGTATGAGAGAAAGAACACCTGAAAGTCTTTAGGATGCACTGCAAAAGAAAAATAATCAAGTTCAACACAAAGCAGAGTAGAAAATAATAATCACTAATCACTCTACCCTGTTGTTGATTATTTTTCTACAACAGCATACCCCGTCACTGACCCAAGGGAGCGGCTGAGGCAGATGCAATTGCAGGCAAAGCAAAAGTTTTATGAACACAAAAGCAGAGGATCCAAATCGATAAACAATACTCAAGATCAAAAACAACAGACACGGGTCAGACGTTCAACAGACAGCATGGAGTAGAGCAGACAAGAGCAAGGTGAGAAAACCAGAAAACTAGAGAGACAATCAATGAATAAAGGCTCAGGAACAAGTAAAGCACACAGAGCATGTACTTCACAATATCTGTGAGTGTGTGAATTACTTTTTAAGGGGATCCATAACTAAGGGGGCTCAGTGAGCCTGTGACTGAACGAGGAAGTGAAGGTGCAGTCTGGGTAAGGTTCATGTTTGTAGCCTGCTGTGAAACTTGGGAATTGAAGTAGGAAGTCTATGATGATTTGACAGTCATGTTTTACTATTTACTTTCACTACACAGTACAGTTTCTGTATTGATATGCATTAAAACTGTTTTTGATAGCATTCTGTTCATAGAATTTAAAATGCATACATTAATTAAAGATGGAAGTCTTTTTTTAATCTTGAACTGAGTATTCATTTAGTCAAAGTCAAAAGTCAAAGAAGCTTTATTGTCACTTCAACCATATATAGCTGATGCAGAGTAGCAGCAGAGGTAGTTAACACTAACCTAATACTAACCTAGTATTTTATTGAAAAAATATTAAGTTATTGAAGATGAATGAATAAAAATGATGTCACTGTGCTTACAGGAATATCCCACATCTTGGTGGTTTGGATATTTATCAAGTCAGACTTTTTGTCAGGAACAGCTGGACAGTTCCCTGCCAGGCTCAGAGTCTTGGAAGCCTGCTTGTTTGTGTGTGCTTTGTGTCACGCCTTCCCCATTGTCTTATTCCCGCTGTGCCACTCGTTCCCCATTTATCCTAATGTTGTGCCCTATAAATAGGGATCCTTGTGTTCATGTCTTTGTCCACGATTGTTAACTGTGCTGTGGTTTTGTGTTTAGGCTTTGTCTTGTCATGTCCATGCTAGGTTTCAGGTTTAGGTTTTGTTTCTTGTTTTGTGTTATACCACGCCATGTCTAGTGTTAAGTTAGTTGCCCTCTGTCCTGTGTTTATGTAATAAAAGCAGCGCTTCACTGAATCCAGCACCTGGGTCTCTTTTCACGGTGTGCAGACGCATGCACACAACACCACGGAGGTTTGGGTTCGCACTCTGCACAGTGCGGGGGCACCCATACCGTGACACTTTTCTGCCTGCTGCCAATTTTTTGAGCCATTAAGTCCTTTAAAATTCTAACCTGTTCCCACCTTTGTGTCATTTTCATCATGTTTGAATGAAACCCAATCACCTAGTGCACCTCACTGAGTTCAAGCGCATTGCCAGGACTCGTTTTGTGAGAAAGCCGCGAGCTAAAAACCTGGAAAAGGGAAATCTAGTCTCAGTTTAACCAATTAGCACATCATTAAAAGCATTACATAAAATGAAATGTTTAAAGTTGCTCCGAGCATGGGAAACAACACCTGAACTGTTTTCCCTGTCTGTGTTGAGAAAGCGAGTCAGGAGAGCACAGGCTGCAAGGACAGACAGAAATAATAGAGTTCAAGCTGCTTGACTGGTGACCTAGAAACGTGATGTCTAAGGAAATGGGTCTCATTTACAGTTCTCTCATGTCTACAGGAGAAACTGCACTCAGGGCTACTTAGTGGCAAAATATACAGATTTGATGGCAGGTCTAAAGTCTATCATTTGGACATGTGCGCATAAATGAGTGCAATAATCTCTAAGGCAAAATGAAAATGACAAATTTAAGATCACATATTCTATGAAGTCCATAGTCATCATTTAAATTCATATTTTATTTGTCACACACAATCATGCACAGTGCAACATGCATTGTTTTGTTTTTTTTGTCCTTGTCATAGACTAAGAAAAGTGTATAACTAAAAAAAAAATAATGATTTAAATGTACAGGTAGGTGAGGGGAAAATATACAGAAAATAATTATAGTATATGAATACAGATATAATATGCCTGATATGAATATGATGACATGAATCTAGTAGGACTGAGTAAAGTGCAGATATGTGCAATTTTAGAATAGGAAAGAAAGAAGCCTTTATTTGGCACATACTTTAGAGCAGAATGAAATTCTTATCTCAGCTTAGGAAGTTGAGGTCAGAGTGAAGGATCAGCTATAACACAACGCCCTGGAGGGTCAAGGGTCCAACAGCGGCAGCTTGACAATGCTGGGGGTTGAACCACTGACATGCTGGTCAATAACCTGAAGTCTTAAATGCCCATAGTGTTTACTATTATACTGCAGATGAATGCACTTTTGCTCAGTTAGGGGTGTCTGCTCTCAGTTAGAATGTTGGACTATGGCTCAGAAGGTTATGAGTTCAAATCCTAACACTCCCAAGCCGCTACTTTTGAGCCCTTGAGCAAAGCTGTTAAGAGCTCAGATATTTCAATGAAATAAATGCAAGTCACTCTGTATAAAGGAGTCTGGATAAAATGCTGTAAAAGTATATTTTAGTGCAATATAAGCTGTGCCAAAATTCAGTTAAGATAGTGGAATTTTCCATAAAATTCCAAGTGTCGTCCTGGTTGTGGGCATGAATAGCCTGTGGGAGGAAGCACCTCCTGATTCTCTCTGTGTTGACCAACAGGAAGCGAAAGCACTTCTCTGACCCCAACGGATAAAAGAGTCCATTGTTCTATTATTCATAAATCATGTGTGTGCATAAGACTGTCTGTGCATTAGAAAAGTTTAGGTAGTGCAATAATAAATTATAAACTCTAAGCACAATGACTGGTAGTGCTGTTACAAGAGTACAGTATAATGTCATAAGTATACTTCATACACCACAGTGACTTCCTACAACTTTCACAATTGTAAAATTCTATATTTATTGCTTGTATAATTATTGCTTGTTAGCACTTCTGTTATAGCAGCTAAAAACAGTTGATTTCTCACCAGCTTCTTTTTTTACCTCCCTCTTGTTTTACCTCGTCAGAGAGAGAGAGAGAGAGAGAGAGAGAGAGAGAGAGAGAGAGAGAGAGAGAGAGAGAGATGTTTAGAACCTTATTAATCCTTTGTAGGGAAAATATAAGATAAGACAGCAGCACAGATAAGATAAGATAAGATAAGATATACCAGAGAAAACCTATACATCAGAAGTAATATAAAATAAAACTAGTGTAAGAAAAATAGAAATAAAGAATAGAAACAATAAAATAAGTCAAGTTGTATATACAGAACCCAGTACAAACTCCTAACATAAATGCTTTCTTAATTAAATAACATCATAGTCTAATGTAGTTTATTATTAGGATTAGATTATGTGGCGCATCTGCCATACAAGTGAGCTCTTACTAAGCAACTATAAGAGATTATTAGAACATGTCCATTAATATAAAATCTGCCATTTCTGTTTATGCTGGTTGTATTGTCAGAGCTGCTGTCATAGAAAGTAAATTAACACCTTTGGATGTAAAAATTCAAAAGCGCTTTCATGCTACAAATAATTCCTTAATAAATTCATAAATTGGACTTCAAGTGCGACTCTTTATTATAATGCCATGTAGTGTACGGGACAACCTTGATATCTAATAATGACCTATGAATAATTATAAGGGAACTATGATATAATAAATGCTTTATGTGTAAAAAGAAACAATATAAATACATATAAATACAAATATATTTGAGATGTATAGTTTGCTGTCAATGAGTAAATTGAGTTGTTTTAAATGCTTTCAATTACTGAAACACACACACACACACACACACACACACACACACACACACACACAAAACCAGTAAACAGGGCTCCTTCTGCCAAACCTGCTCATTTAAAATGTAGATTGAAAAGTCTAAAATGTTTGAGTGTTTCTGAAATCGCCGGTTGTCATCTTCAGGAGACACTTTGGAACCGGCAGCTTTCCAGCACAATGTCTTCTCTCTGAGACATTCCTTCTGTAATTGCTTCCTTCTTTGCCTAAATTTCAGCAACGTTTCACCCAGTTATCAAGTGATTCCCAGAGTGCAAATGGTTTTTATGCTCATTATTGACTCAACAAGTTCCTACAGCTGAGAGCCGGCTCTTCACTTTACAGTAGTCGAGAAAATGCATTCAATTTTCTTTAGAAATCTTGGCTTCAAGATTGACATCCAACACGCACCACATGTTCTGGGTTATCTAGTTTCACCTTTCACACTGCTCATACTTTACCTGGGGTTAACAACGAATCCTGATTCTTCATAATCTTACGTTTCACACTGTACAATCCTAAACCCTGGGTGTGCTTACTTTCTTATGTGCAAACAGCTTGTCTTGTGCTTTTGCATCACTGAGGAAAAAATGTCACCACATAAACCTTTGCTATCTTAAGCCTCCTGAGATGCAAAAAATGTCAGAAAACAAAGACAAAATAAAAAAGAAACTTAAACTTCCGTACTCATATTTACACATCCCGTAGGGTTTCTGTGACTTAACAAAGCATGTGATATGAGGCACGTTTCACTACACTGGTTGTGTAGATTTTGTTTGAATAACCAAGCACAGATGTTGCAGGTTGAGATATGGGTGTTTTATTTCTGTAGAGACAACAGACTGCATGTGGACAGTTCAGCCATTAAATGCCACAATAGAAGTTACTTTCAGGGGTCACTACAGCAGACCAACTGATCCGCACAACAACTTGGCACAGGTTTTACGCCCGATGCCCTTCCTGACACAACCCTCCCATTTTTTCCAGGCTTGGGATCAGCACTGCATCCAGCGGATGGGGTTTGAACCCAGGACTTCCACATGGTAGGCGAGAAACCTACCAATGAGCCACCAATGCCCTACTAAAGTGCTGCAATAATCACGCTAAACGAGGCATAGGGTGCGCCTCCAAAATATGCCCCACCGGAAACACTCTACAAATTAGTTTATTATTTACATATGAAAGTTTTTCAGTATATGTCATTACTTTGCCTTTTTAACTAGCAGTTGTTTATGTGAACGAACACAACAAGGAAATGATTATTAATACCTCAGGTTTTGATGAAACAACCAAAACCAAAATAAAAGCATTTGTAGCATTTGGCCATTACTTAAATGTCAGTAAGAACACAACAGCAGAGCAGACAAAATGCAATGCATTAGTGACAATTTCTGTTTTTTTTGTTGTTCTTCTTCTTTCAAATTTCACTTGTTGAAAGCAAACCCATTACCATTAACCAATTATCTAAGACATTTTTTAGTTCTGTTCTGTTTGTTGTTGTCTTTTACCTCTTGGAGCTAAAAAAAAAATACGTGTGCACATATACGTACTTCGTATGTGTAAAAAAAATCCTGTAAAAAATGTAAAAAGGAGAGAGAGAGAGAGAGAGAGAAAGAGAGAGAGAGAGAGAGAGAGAGAGAGAGAGAGAGAGAGAGAGAGCTTTTATAACTCTATATACTCTACAAAATTTGCAAAATTAGTTCTTGTGCTGTGACCGAACCATGAAAGACAAAAGAGACAATTTCTCAAGTCTAAATCAGTCTTTTAGGTTATACATATAGTATCCAAACATGAATTATTTATAGGCCACACATGCCACCTTAGTTACTCTGGCTTATTAGGACACACTGGAACGTATTCATCAAAGCTACAAAAGTCAAATCAAGTACAAGTTCCACAGTCACGTTCCTCATTTATCAATTTCATTTTTATTGTATCTCTATGATCAGATTTACATCTGGTCAGAGTGGGTGTCAATTAAAGCGTACCATTTTAACAGGGGAAAATACTTTTGATGTGAAGTTAAATAAACAACAACAACAAAAAAAAAACTATATGAAGCTCGTCCATAATTGTAGTGAGTTTAATATATAGACTTGAAGCCTGTAAGTATACAACAATTTAAAATAATATTTTAAAATGAACAAAGTAACAAAGATAATCCCAACTTGCACAATTGTAAACCTTGTACTATAAATATACATCATGTAATTTTGTACCAACATGTAGTTTGTAAATAAGAATCAGATCTTTCAGCTCATTAGTCCTTTAATTAATTGATAAGGTGCATTTGTTTACAGGAGGCACTACAAAAAGAGTGGAGCCTTTGACAGACATTTTGACAGCTATTGAAAAAAAAAGACCTTTTCTGAGGTTTTTAATTTATTTCAACACTAAAACACACCACACATGACTTTATTTATCTTTGTCATCTGGTCTTGTTTAAATGGAATGAGGATTTGTTTATTTCTTCAGGGTAGGAACATGGTTAAGGTTCAGGAAATAAATAAATAGCTTAAATTAAAGTGACTTCTGAAATAAAAACTGCTATGAATAGAGGTCACAAAACCACCTGCTATTGAGATTGTAATGCATTTTATAACCTAATTTTTAGGCATTTTTTCTGACAAAAGAAAGAAAAAATACACTTTTTGTAAATTTTTTTCAGCAAGCTCTGAACCACTTATTTACATGTACACACTCATTACTTCTTCCATGTTTCAAATAATTCTGTTCTCTTGAATGCTTTTCTTTCATTGGCTTATTATAACACTGCACATACCTGAGGGTGTGTTTCATGCATGTATCTGATGTTAAAATTAATCATGATGTATGCATATGACATGTAAATAATAGGATTAGTGTCGGGAAATTTGCATCCACATAGCTGAAGCTGATTCATCATTCTCACTCAAATCACTACAACAGTTTTGGAAATCAGCCCCTGATTCGCTCCTACGTCATTCCACTTCTAATCTCTGAGCAGCTCTGATGAATACGTGCCATTGCCTCATTAACTACATTTGGTGCAATGTGCCTTAAACAGATGCTCTCCTTTATAGCTCATCCTCGACCTGCTCCAGTGTTGACGTGCAAGTCAGGTGTCTCGTGAGTATGCAAATTTCGGCAGAATTAGTAGGAAAACCTGTAATATTAACTTTTGGGATCAAAGCAGAATATAGAGCAACATCTGCAAAACGCACTGAGCAACAGTTAACATGTCGGCACATAGAGTAGTGCGGAGCTGCTCGTGTTAATCATGATGCTTAATGCACACTAGCGAGTTGATTTTCCCTGAGATCATTACGCTCTTATTGTCTGACTCATCCCGAATTAGAGGCAGCTGCTGCAATCCTTCATGTGTAGCAACAAGATATGATAATGCGTGTGCATGTGGGTGGGTGTTTAGGGCGCTAGAAGTATTGGGACCAGTGACAGCTTGTTGTGATTTTAGATGGTAGCTGTAGTCATGATTTCTTATTCATGAGCTCTTTTTTTAAAGTGTTTCAAGTCTGTAATGCTCGACTGGGTTTATGTCTTTTTCCGTCGTAATCCAAAAAATGGTAAACAGTTCATCTGTCATCTGTCTTTTCACTGTCGGCTCAGGTTAGCTCATTTTTTTTCTCTTCTAAAGGCATTTAGTGGAAGAACATCCATGAATGTATTTCACATGCGGCTTCTCAGTCACCATGTTCATGAGTTTAAATGGAAATCAAATCTAAGGGATGTTTCTCTCACTGTAATCACCTTACACGACTATTACTGATATTGTGCATGAATCTACAGTTTTACTAAAACGAAATCAGAGTTCCCAACTTAGAGACTTTAGTCGTGAGATTTGGTCAATTTTAGACCAGTTTAATCACTGATCACCATTATTTCAAACCACCCATCACTAATCACCATGGCTTCCAAAGGCCAATTACCGGCTCAAAACTTTTTAACATAGATTATGGATATTTTTAATAATTCATTTTATTAATTCGTTGAGACAACAATAAAAATAAAGCACTTTAATGCTGAAAGTCTAAAGGAGCCAAATACTTAATCAGCAACAGAAATGTTTGACACAGTGGAGATCAGCATCCGTCAGTGCCAATTTATCAGTTATTTTCTATGTTAAATGCTTCAAAGGGAACAGCATGATAATAATCTCTAATTCCTGTAGGGATGTCCGCATTTCACATGTACAGGTAAGCCATCAGCTAGCAGAGTCAACTAGACTAGCTAGCTAGATCTACTGAGGTCTTTTCAGTATAAAATTTATAAGGTACAATTTGAGTTTCACTTCTTTAATGTTCAATGTTGTGTCAAATACTGTATATTTAACCATGTTTTAGTTAGCTAGCTAACAAACCTAGCAAGCTAAAAAAATTCTAACAGCTATGGCTAATCTAGCAAGCTAGTGTTCTGTACCTTTTCCTCCACTGCGCCACTATAACAGTAAGTTGTCTGTTAACTAGCTACCTCACCTTCTAGCATGGTGTTTGCATCTAGTCCTCTTTTGTGCAATGTTAATAATCTTTTTCTTCATCTATTATTGCAACTATCAGTATAAATACACATTCTGTCTTTCTATTTCTTAATATTGCCAGAATACAGATAAAAACACAAGCAGAAATGATAGCTAGTAATCTATGATAGCTAATAATCTTTTTCTCTGTAATAAATCTATATTTTGGATTATTAACTTTAAACCCAGTGAAATTTAGTGAAGCCAGTAGCATTAATCATGTCTCTCTCTTTCTCATTCTCCTGATATGTTTCTTGCATTTCTTTCACAAACACACTCTTTTCCTTGCTAACTGTCTAGCTGTAGATGAGCAACCTTTTTATTTTCTTGCGTTTTAGCTCTCCTGTTGCTTAAACACAATGTGCCTGTCACTGCAAACCAACTATGTTTGAAAATAAATACATTTGCTATTATATTATAGCCCCCTAAGGCGCACTGAGAAATAGGAAAACTGTTCCACATGAACGCCGCCCTGTTTTTTGTGATCCCATCCTGAAGAAGTAAGACAAACATTATGCAGTCTTCATTAACACATGCCAGCGCAGAACTGAGCCTTCGAGGCTCCCAGTTTGATGAGTGTACCCTGTTTGGCTGTGGCTCGAGCCAAAATGTCACTTTCCATTCTTCTCTAGTTACTAACGGTTCCTTTAATGCCTCAGGATGACAGATGTCAGCTGTGCTGTCTAGGTGATGCCTGTCAAGCGCCGTCACAAGCTCTTAAAGTTCAAACACAAGTTTAAAGTGCTTTGCGGCTTGTCAACGGACCATATAATGACCCTCCAGGCCGGATATGAATTTGTATAATTTATACTCGAGATGCATATTTCATAAGATTTGTAATGGGGAATTGCATCCTTAGTTAATATTCCACCGGCTCATCCCCAGATGCTCAGGACGGCTGAGAGAGTGTGCTTCAGCCCATTAGATGGAAGATTGTGACTTTTGTTATGCAAACATTATACATCCAGTGACGGATGAGGACTGATTATTTTTCTAAATCTTATACAGTGATCTATTAGCATGGCTTTGGCTATGGGTGGAAGAATAAATCATCATTTTATCTGCATTTGTATTAACATCATAAGCTTTGCATTCATTTATTCTAAACCTTACAAGGAGGAATCTCTTGTAACTGGTCTTTTTTTAAAAAATGAAAATGTGCATTTAATCATAAACAGTTTAACCCTTTTCAGGGAACAAAATCTCTTTTTTAACAAGGTTTCACTGTTAATTGATTAACAGGGTTGAGTTTTTAAAGCATACCATTAGCAAAAACTTAAAAAGTAAATTGTCTGAAATGGGATCCTACAAGTTGGAGGATGGTGGTAGCTCAAGAATTTAAAGCGCCAGGTTGATTGGAAGATCAGGGTTCAAGTCTCAGGACTGCCAAGCTGCCACCATTGGGCCCTGCATCATGGTTGACCCTGCCCTCTGACCCCAACCCTCCAAGGATGGGATATGCGAAAAAAGAATTTCACTGTGCAGTAATGTATATGTGACAAATAAAGTCTACTTAACTTGTTCATTACAAATGACTTTAATGCAATGTGGGGTATGTATGTCATATCTTCATATAGTATGTATATGTAAGCTTATAGCAATGAATTGAATCAAGTTTGGCATCATAAACATCTCATTTTTTGTTAGTTAAAGCAACTCAGCACACTGAGTTTTACATCAAACTCACCATCATGTGGTTTAATGAATCCAGCGTGTGCTATAAGTTAAAGAAATGGTTCTAATTTGGAAACTAATGCAAAATTTTTTTGTGTAACTTGTGCCAACAAAGCTTGCGCTCCAGATCCCCTGTATATTAAATGGATGCAAACAGATACCGTAATGATGCAGGAGAATCCCAGGATATTCAATCAATTCAATTCCATTTTATTGTTATAGCACAGACTTTGTCACAAAGTAGCTTTACAGAAATACGTAAATTATCTTTTTTTTTTTTTAATTATCCCTAATGAGCAAAGTAGAGGTGACGATGATGAGAAAAACATTCTCTCAGACATTATGAAGAAGAAACCTTGAGAGGAACCAGACTCAAAAGGGAACCTCATCCTGATCTGGATGACACCAGAGAGTGCGATTATAAATCATTTCCTTTCTATAACTGTGTGCTATATGATCAAAAGTTGCAATTGTGTAACCAGGAAATGAATTTCTGTCTCCAGCTGAATGAAGAGTTTGATCTAGAAATCTGTTTTGGAATCTATCACACTCAAAAAGGAGAAGTGAGAAACTGAGGACAAGGGAAAGTAAGAAGAAGGTCAGAGTGGACATATGTTCAACACACTTACACCAGGCTGTTTTTAAGGTTCAGACATTGACCATGAGGTGACCTTTACCCATTAAAAAAACAGTATGTAAACAACGAGCCAGGTCATGATGAGGTTTAGTGGAGTAATAATTTGGTGGCTCACTTGTATTTTAGGGCTGCATGTTCCTTAGTTTGTTCCTAAGCTCAGATTTTCTCCCCCTGTGGATTTCTCCAGGTTCTTCATTTCCTGCCACCTCCTAAAAACATGCATGCAGGATGATTGTCTACATTTTATGTCCATGTGGTGTTCTGTTTTGTTCTGTCTTGCGGTCTATGGTTTGTCTTTTATTGGCTGCACATTCATGCAAATATCCAATCAGCCAGTGATTGAGCAGCAATACAGTGCATAAAATTATGCAGATACAGGTCAGGAGCATTAGTTAATGTTCACGTCAAACATCAGAATGGAGAATAGTGTGATTATTTCAGAAACTGCTGATCTTTTCAGATGCTGAAGATTTTCACACAGAACAGTCTTTATGTATAAAAAAGAAAACATCAAAATTAGAAGTCGGTCTGCACACGGAAACACCTTGTTCATGAAAAAGGTCAGAGGAGAATGGTCAAAGCTGAGAGGAAGGCTGTGTTTGCTCAATGAATCACTTTTTACAACCATTGTGTACAGAAAAGCATCTTATTTTTACAAGGTCTCACTTTTAAATGAGGAACAGGGCTGAGTTTTTAAAAACATATAATTAGCAAAAATTTAAAGCATAAAATGTCTGAAATGGGATCCTTCAAATTGGAGGGTGGTGGTAGATCAAGTATTTAAGGCTCTGGGTTGTTGATCCAGTCAATTGCTATTTGATTAATTAATTATTAATATATATAATTGAATACTTCAGTACTAAGGACAGCAATTCTGCTCAGCTAATTTAAAATACAAAAGAAACCCAGTAAATAACAAAAGTGTAAAGTAGGTAAAACACTGATTAACATGCTGCTGGGTTTCAGTATCAGTGCACCATGTGAATGTGAAATGTGATTGTGCATTTCAAAGATGGCCATATTATGAACTCTTTGCTTGTATCTAGGCAACCTGAATTATAGGCCACATTATAGAGTGGACAATCAAGGCTGCTGAGACTTCATTTGATATTTGGGTTTTTTCTCAGCAGGGAGTCTGAAGGCCCTCTTGAAGAGGAATTCTACTGAATAAGCCCTGAACAAGCATGCTATTAAAAGAACAATGCATCTGGCATGCAAATGTTGAAAAGGCTGAAATTGAACTCTTACATGTTAGAAACATTTTTGATAAGAGATGAATTATATTCGGGTTCCTGACCTAATGTGGAGAGCGCACTCACTCTGATTCAGCACACAGGTTGAGCTTGAGTGATCTCTGCAGTTAACATAGCCATTGTTGAGCTAAAGTACAAAGCTACTATAAATCAAATCAGTTGTTTTTGCAACAGTCTCTCTTTTGCATCATACCTGAAGCTTAATGCATTTTTTTTGTAAGCAAAGTCTGCAGGATGATCTGTAAATTTTTCATTATGCCGGTGATACAAGAGAAATGCTGAGAAGCCTGACAGATGCACTTTAACGTCTACCCGTGATTTATTTCCTGTATTGTGAACTGACAGCAGTATCTTTGCAGGCTTTTTCCGGATAGATGAGCTAAAAGTCACAGCAGAAGTTTCTCTCACCAGACCTCTTAATACTGCTTGCCCCTCAGGAGGACCTTTCTGTCAGTCCTAAAGGCAAATGACAGCCACTCGTCTCCTGTCTCCATAAATACTCTGTCACTCTTTTCCTTTTCTCCCCAGACTCATACTCATGGTTTCTATTTTTTATCTCTGCTCTTTGACTTAGAAGAAAGTAAATTTCTCCAGGAAAAGTGGCTGCCAGAAGACGATTCCCTTGGTGAAAATGGCTTGTCTGTAAAACTTCAAGAATAACTTTTTTTATTTGAGTTGAGGGATATGATTGGTCCAGGATTCGGTTCATGAGGTACACCATGATTCAGCACATGAATCAGAACAATGACATTGAGGTTCCACAGGCTTTACTCAACTTACATGGCATGTAACTCATTTTAAAATTACACAAAATCTTGCTTGGTGCAAGGGTGTCTAATTTTACCCAGAATGGGTTTGTGGGGTTGCAGGTTTTCATTACAGCCAAACAGGAGCCACACCTGAGTCTACTGAAAGCCAAGATCAACATATTTAACAGGTGGAATCAGCTGCTTGACTGGAGTAAAAACCTGCACCAGGTTTTTTTTTTACATGAAAAAGTCCTCAGGACAGAGGGATTTGTATTATCTGGTTTTCAATTGAGTGACATGCTGGTCAAACTGGTCACTTGAGTACAAATTCACAATATTATCCACAATATTACACATAACTATAAACTGATAAAAGTATTGTTCTTTAATTAATTAGAAAAAAAAATCATCGTTTTATTCCTTACTTATGGGAATTGTTTTATAAAATGAATGACATTGAAATAAATGATGGATGATATATTAGAGAAAAGAAGAAAAATGTAAAATATGAAATCAGTAATGGATAAACCTCACCAAATATGGAAATTTACAATATCAATTTGAATTAACACTAAACACTAAATAAATCAAATAGAAATCAAACCTCAGACAATTGAGTCTTCTACAAGTTTTTTGTAATGGTTTTTGCACTTAAACTCTAACTTGTGTTCTCACATACAGTAAAGTTGTGTACAATGCCCAAAATTTAAACTAGAAATCCCACGATCCATAGCTTACCACTTGATCACATGACCTCCTGACTAATAACGGTCAAGTCACTGCTGTCTTTAAAGTAACAGACTGTCTGTGTTACTTTCCAAAATCTTTCTCCAGCATTATGCCTGTGAATATTCTAAACCTTTATCTGGTTCATCTGTCTGTCTTGATTAACGTTTTGACAGCTTAAACAGACCGGCATGCAACCATAGATTTGTTGATTTAAGAAAGTTGTGCAAATTAATGAGTCTATACCGTGAACTTCACATCATTTGAAAATCCAGCATTTAGCTGATAATCATAAGCGCTCACTTTCACAGTTGTAAACATTACAGCTCCGTTCTTCCATAAGAGAAGTAAAGTGTCAAAACAAAAAAAGTGTTTGTTTCCAGGTGGACTGTTAAAAAAAGTGACACATATGTCCAGAAATTTCGTTGAATCCAACCAATCAGATGATGTTTTCAAAACTCCTGAAGTGTCAGCTAACTATTTGTGGGCATGACATATGAGGCTGATACTATGACGGGATGATGATAATGTATATGTAGTTTATGTGAATTGTCCTAATATGTGTCTTATAAGAAACAACCTCAAGTGGCTTGTCCAACAAAACAAAAGTCAATCATTCCATCTCATACAAATTGTTTATTACAAGAGAATGAACTTGTCTTGTGAATGTGTTTTCATCTCTTGAAGCTGGAGGTTATTAATGCAGACGTCGCTAACAACCATTGACTATTGGCATAAAAGCGGCAGGAAGCACAGCACAATTGGCAGGAAGCACAATTTTATACAAAAATGACCAAATTACCATGGTGACAATATTTCAGGGCAGCAGACGTCTGCAGACTGTGTGGGCGCAAACAAAGGGCACACAAGTAGCAAAGCAAATCACCCGAGATCAATTTGAGGCCACTGTGACATAAAAATCCATGACCTTGTAGTTGAATCCCATTTCTATTGCTCATCTCACCTCTTTTATTTGCCTTTAATATGTGTGGCTAAACTGTAGGAGGTCATCAAACTGTAGCACTACTGAGTGAAAAGAAAACAAACTATTATTGTGTCAAAAGTGCAGGCAAAAAGCAAACAGTCTTATCAGGAATGACTTCAAATGAAATTATGTATAAGCTCTGATTTAGTTTATATATCTGAAGTTTAATGTATTTTTAACCAGTGGCTATCCTACTCTTATTCTGAGCTCAACGAGAAACCTGTGATTTTGCATATTACATTAAATATAGTAATTTATATTAATTCTTCACTAGATACTCATTCTAAATATTATACTGTTTTTCATATCTGATTTTGCAAGGCACTGTATACTACACTGTATATATCCAAATAGGAGTTTGTGTCTGATGGAGATTTGGTGTAATATATTGAACCTTTACAGGTTCTCCAAAAGTGAAGTAAAAGAACAACATTTTACAATTCCACTTTAGGGTTTTAGGGCTCTCTCTTTTTACCAAAGGCCCAAAAATGTCCACACAATCATGCTTAATATGAAGCTCATATGAAAGTAGACACAGAATTTGTAGTTGTTCGTAAATATGTCTGTTTTTACCTAGCCTGGTAGGGGCAATATTTTCATAGAAATGTTCCAATAATCTAAAAAAGGTTAGTCTTTTTCCACACAACTGTTTCTATATTCAAAGTAAATGGTGATACCAAACCCATTTCAGCTCTCTGAGACGCCCCAAGTGCTTGTTCATAATTATCTAAAAATCTAAGGCTTTATTTTCAACCACAAAAATTCTGTGTAAGGTTATCCAACAGAGAGAAAAACACACTCACACTGAATTCTGATTCCTCATTTTATATCAAACTTGTGGCCATAAAATAATTCATTTGTTTACACTGATTAAAAATGTGCGATAAGTCGATTTCCATTTTGCTGGTGAAACAGAAGCCAGTGTACTGGTAAAAATGGTTAATCTTATTTCTATGAGTATGTGATTCAGTCATGTTTTTCACAGCCCTAAGACGTAAACTTTTGCATTGGTGATAAGATGATAGAAGAAGATAGAAGGCGATTGGTGACAGAAGCATTTTCGAGCATTTTTCTACAAATGGTTATGACATAATGGTAGCATCGAAAGACAGAGATAGTGGTAGTGACTCACCCAAACAGCTCATGAACAATTAGATAAATGAACATGGTGTCAATCACGGAATAAAGAAAGACATCTAGATGACTGATGACTGATACGTCTGACGAAGTGAATGGATTAGTACTCTTGTAGCCTGTGGTATCATTTGCAGTGAAACTATTTGTTGATTCAGTAACAGAACTAAAATCACAAACCTTTTGTCTAATCTACAGATCAAATCACTTGTATCACTGCATGACAACTTAGAGCTGCCCAATATTTCATTATTACAGGAATGACATTTGCAGTACTGATATTGTGGATGACTGCAGTATGCAAATCATTCCTTTTCACTGTCAGAGATTGTGTGGGGGTTTGAATGAATCACTGCATTCAGATAGGCTGGAAATCATTTTAAACATGACACATCAGCCCACACTTTATACACCAACCTTAACCTTTTTGAAGAATATACCCATTTAATCCAGTCTAGACTCAATTTGACTCGGGTTCTTGGACTGCGTGTCTATACATTCATAGTAATATGTTTGTTTGGAAAAGGGTGTAAGGGTTAGAGCTGTACATTTCTTGAGTGTCCGTGGGTGAAACTGGCCGAAGATGACTCATATCAGATGACACAGATGATGGATTTTTGAAGAACCTGCTCATTTTCAGCCCAAGACCCCAACAGATATAGAGGTCTGAAGGTGCTGATATGAAAAAAAAAGTCAGTTATATAATGCATGTGAAAATTCAAGCTGTGAAATTATTTTAAAAGATAATCAAGTACTTCATTCATTATAATGGTAAAATTTAAATAATTAAATGGGATTTACTGTAATTTAATATAATTGTTCCTTTCAACATTTATTTAATTATTTCTTTATATATATTTTTATTTCACTTCACAGTGAAGCCAAAGTGCAGTCTTCCATTAACTGCATTTTTGAAAAGAAATATACAAATAACAAATAAAACATGATTTTGATTTAGAGTGTTTGTTTTAATGTGGTAAGTTTAATGTGGTCAAGTTTCAAATCATTTGTCATATATAGAGCTGTCAGTTGGGCACTGGTGGCTCAGTGCTAGGTTTCTCGCCTACCATGCGGAAGGCCCAAACCCCAGCCACTGGATGCAGTGCTGGTCCCAAACCCTGGAAAAAAATGGGAGGGTTGTGTCAGGAAGGGCATCTGCTGTAAAACCTGTGCCAAGTTGTTGCCAAGTGACCCTGAACATGGAGTAGCTGTAAGCAACTTCTATGTAGAGATGTCAGTCACAGTTTATACAATAAAATGAAAGGTGAGGCTCAGAAAACTACAGCAATACAATTTGAAAAACAGCTAAAGTGAAAAGAAAAGATGTAAGAAGGGTATACAGTATATAATATGTGTGCAAATCTGTGTATATACACTGTATAATAAAATTAATATATAATTTCAGTATATTAAATGAGTGGCGTTAATTAACAGGTGTCATTGTAAAGTTGTATACTGATATTTAGATTTCAATTTAGTTCAGTTAATTAAAAACACACAGACATATACAAGACAAACACACACACACATATTAGACACACACACACATACCTATTGGAGTTGTGAAGAAACCTGAGGAACAAAATTACAAAAAGGGGTATTATAGATTATATATTCCTGTGTGTGTGTGTGTGTGTGTGTGTGTGTGTGTGTGTGTGTGTGTGTGTGTGTGTGTGTGTGTGTGAGAGAGAGAGAGAGAGAGAGAGAGAGAGAGAGAGAGAGAGAGAGAGAGCTTGTGTGTTCTGATAAAATGTCAGCTTTGTCTTACACCCACCATCGTCTGGAAAAAGAAGATATAATTTATTATACATTATACATAAATTAAGCATATTTTATATTAATAAACTTAAACTTTTATTTAAGTCTGAATATCTTTTCATGTCAAAACGTAGTACAGTGCAGTCTAGAAATTATTACATAATTCTACTGCTAGCTCAACACACAGTCACCTCACATTCAAGAAATTTATCGAGTGAAAACGCTAGATCACATAACGTCTCCGCATGTGACAAAAGCCGACCACGGCTCAGAGGAGAAATAATAAACAGAGACTTTTTGTGTCTTCAATGTGTCTTCACTAAACACATTATCAGGAGTAGAGAACGATTTGGGCAAAAATTCAGGGAATCTCGCAGGGAATGAAGTTGCATAGAGTCTGTATTAATGCACAAATGCATTAATTAGTTTATCATACTTTTACTACATTTACATTAGTTAAGTGTGGATTGGGATAGATACTAAATTTATGATTTGGGCTTTCTAGTATATTCTAATACCAGACTGTCCTATTCATTTCTATCAAACAAATACAGAAAATGGCCTCTTCTAATGCATGCCCCTTTTTATTGCTCTTCTATTAGATACTGTTTTGTTTGCTTACCTCCTGGCTTTCTGCATTCATCATTTGTTCATTATTTATTTTTTGGTTCTCATTATCCACTCACATCCCATGTAATTAATTTCACCTCTTCACTATTTCACCTCTTTAAGCACTTTGTTGCTCCACGTGTTTTTTGCACCTCTAGGCCATTTTTCTTTGTTTTCCCAAGGTAACCAGGCTCCCATTTTCTGTTCTGTTTCTCTGTCAGAATTGGCTATAAGTAATTAAAACCTATTTGTCTTAATATAAGTGTGTTGAATGAAAAAAAATAAATAAATAAAAAAATACACAGATTACATGTATGTTTTGTTTACAGATTAAACGCATTCATATAAACTTGTTAAAAATTAATTGAATAAAAATGGATAGACATAATTTTTTTGCTTCTCAGGCTCTGTTGCATTCATTCATCTTCAAGGAGTTACATTTAAAGCCCAGTGGAGTAAAATTCATTCATTGTCTACCACTTATCCGATCTATTCTCGGGTCACGGGGTCATTGGGCTTCAAGGCAGGATACACGCTGGATGGAGTGCCAACCCATCGCAGGGCACATACACACACACACACACACTCTCATTCACTCACTAGAGACAATTTAGAGATGCCAATCAACCTACAATGCATGTCTTTGGACCGGGGGAGGAAACCGGAGTACCCGTAGAAAACCCCCGAGGCACGGGGAGAACATGCAAACTCCACACACACATGGCGGAGGCGGGAATCGAACCCCCAATATATAAGTTTAAAAATGTAAGCTTTCACATCCAATTCATTTATGTAGAACCTTCCTACTCAATTTTGCCACTTCATCAATGCCTGCAAACTAAACCCCATGCTTCACTTGAAAAGCTAATGTGACCTGTTATCTTGAGTTCCCTTAATTGCAACTTCCAGCACTCAAATACTAGCACTCACATACAAAACCATTCAGATACAGGTCAAGAGCTTGAGTTCATGCTCATATAATACATCTGAATGGGAGTAAAATGTGAACTTTGACATAGTTTGACGTGGCATAAATCTTGGTGCAAGACTTTGAGTTTGAGTATTTCAGAAACTGCAGATCTCCTGGAAATTTCATACATGGCATTCTCTAGAGCTTACAGAGAATAGAAAAAAAATACATAAAAATATCATCCAGTGAGCAACAGTGCTGTGGGTGGAAAAGCCTTATTGACGTGAGATGTTAATGTTAAAGAGGAACAGCTAGTCTGATTTGAGCTGACAGAAAGGCTATAGTAGCTCAAATAACCACTTGTTACAACTGTGGAGAAAAGCATCTCAGGTTGCATAACACTTTGAATCTTGAGGCACATGGGTTGCAACAACAGAAGACCACATTAGGTTCCTTTAGTGGTAGCCAAGAACAGTCTAGCCAACCAACTGTCCATTTTCCTTTACATAAAAATACGTACTCTGTTTACTAATAAAGTGGATAGATAGATAGATAGATAGATAGATAGATAGATAGATAGATAGATAGATAGATAGATAGATAGATAGATGGATAGATAGATAGATGGATGGATGGATGGATGGATGGATGGATGGATGGATGGATGGATGGATGGATGGATGGATGGATGGATGGATGGATGGATGTTCCACAAAAAAAAATTTTCTCCTGCAAGGATGAAACCTCTTGCTACCCATTAAAAGATATACAAACCTCCTCAACCAATCAGATGGTCCAGAAGTCAAATTTTAAGGAGAGTCAAAAGATGCTGTAGTGCTGTAGCTTTTCTGAACATCATGAACATCATGAACTCATAAAGACAAGAGGAAGTGATCCTGAATAGGACTATTTACTTATTCCAGTTGTCGTTAACATTAAGATGAATGAATAATGAGTAAGATGAATGAATAGGTCTTAGATGTAAATGTACATAAAGCTGGATGGTTTGTTTCCATAAATGAACAATTTATAGTATGGAAATGAAAAAAAAATAACCTGTATGGCTGTTTGCCATTTCATCACTGAATATATTTCATGAATTCCAGCCCATATGTGTATGGGACATATTTTTAGATGCAGCAATTGAAAAATGCTCGCATTAAAAATATACATTGTGACTCATGCTTCAGGTACAAAATAATAAAAATGTATAGCCAAAAAAAGAACCTGTGATTTGAGGGAACCACTGATCAAAACATAAACCAGGAAAAGGAGAATTAGAGCCGATTAGATTTGATAACAGAAAAACACAGGAATCTTTGAAGTGTGTATTGTATTGTATGGTGTGTTGTAGGAAACTAAAGGCATGCTAGTTAGTTAGAACAGAGTGAAGCTTTTGCTCCCTGATTAATGTTAATAGTGTTTGTTTACAGTATGTTTCCCATAATAAGCAAACTTTATTGCAATGCTATAGTTACGCTGCTTCATTATGGCTGCTCAATCTATTGAAGGTTAGTTCAATGAGTTTGGTCAGGTGAGGAGGCCAGAGGCAGAGGACAAAAACCCAGGACAGATTGAGTGCAGAGAACCAATTAATTCTAAAAAGACAGCCTGAGGAAAGTGTAGAGACAGGAAAAAAATCTTTCCTTTACTACAAACTGAGATATGCAGTATTTTAACACTGAAATATATTTTTATTATGCTAGTGAATTGTGACTTTTATGGATGAACAATTATTATTTTAGATCAATTCCAAATTTCTTGTTAATGTCAATATAAAATAACCAAATTTCCAATTTGTCAATTCATACTAGCAGATATATAGCATGTGGATATGTTGTTTGCTATTTGCCAATGTAATTAATTTATGAATTTTGATTTTTCTGTTATGCTAAATATCCCATCAACAGATACTAGAAAGACAACTGTAGCTGAACACTTGTTCTATAAAGACACAATAAACAGTGTGCTAAAGTGCCAGAGTAGACCGCTACACTCTGTAGGTACCTGTCTTCATCAGAGTTGACAGAGAACAAACTCGCTCGAAAGAATCAATAAGGCAAAAACGAAGTGCTGTTTTCAATGTCCTTCAGGTCATCCCTGAGCTCATGGTTAGCCTGAACAATCACAATAGTGAGTTCAGGTCAGTGGCTGGAGGGCTACATAGAAGACGTTAATTAAAAGAAAGTCCAAGTGAAGGAACTTCAATGCAGTTTGATTAAGTGATGTGAAATCTGGCAGTGTTCAGGATCCCTTCTCTTTGTGGTATAAAGTTTAGATCCAAATGTGCCACACCTGATCCAAGAATTCTTTCTTATTGATAAGCATGCTTGATAATCAGTCCTTGGCAAATGAAGCCCGCCAAGCAAGTAAAAAGAAAATCAGAGGAAAGCACTGTCTGCCCTCTTAGCCATAGCTATCCTATGATTGACAGGAGAGATAAAATGTCATCCTTCCCACTCAGAAACACAGCCAATTTTGCTCTCTAGCCTCCTAGCCATTGCTGTGACATCATCATGATGGGATCGTGTGATCTCTCTGTTTCAGCACTCAGCTGGTCACATTTATATAATGACTCAGAAGGGTGTTATGACCATGATGCATTTCAAGGTTTCTTTTTCATCCAGTCCTGTAACTACTTTCAAAGGATGTGGCTAGTAAGTCAGCTGGAGTACGCCTTATCTCCATGCCTCACTGTTATATCAGTGTCTGCTGGAACCCTAGCTTCAGTTGACTTTGCTTTCCTACTGAAAAGCTTTATCTTAATATGCTTATCAGTCTTTTATATGTTAGTAATTGTTCTAGTTATTACAGGTGGATGTGATTTGTAGGACTGTCGATTTCAAGCTTAGATAATATCTTTAACCTGTCAACTTGAAATTTCCTTCCCTGTTTACAGAGTGACATCAAATCAACATGGCTGCACATGTTGTGAACAGTGTAAAACCCTTTTCTCTAATTTTCAATTAGTTTATAATCTTTAGGTCAGTTAAAATACAGACACAGAATTTGGTTAAATCTTGGTTTAACACTGTTCACTGTTTTGAGAAGTTAATTATCAACATTAAAGTTATCATTAATATTAGCTAGCTAGCTTGCTAAAGCTACTCATTGTTGTCTGCCATCTAGCTTGTTTCAAATCTACTCGCTGTTGTCTGCTGTACTGCAGTTTCAGTCCGAAATGTTGCATGAGTTCAGGATAGTAGTTCAGGTTAGTATGCAAGTTCAGGATAGTAGATCAGTACAAATAGCCACCCAGGCCTGTAACTGTAAACAAAATGTTGAAGTAGGTTTTATGGTCTTTACATGCTCTGCTTAAACAAACAAAAGACAAACTTATGTACAGAGACGGGAAATGACCGACCACTTTACAATGAACCACCACTTAAAAGAAGCTATAATTGCAGCGTTAGTATCTCAAACCACACCCCTCTACTACTTTGTATCAAGAGTGAAAGAAGCAACGAGCTAGTTGACTCCTATGAGGACAAGATGATCTTAATGAGGCTCTTCAGAGGTTCAAATGACCAATGCAGTTGGATTTCTCTCTTGTTCAAGGCAACACGCATTTCAAATGCAGCAATGGTGTTCAGTATGAAAACCTCTTCAACAGTCTCGGTACTGTGTCACATTTAATCATCCTGACCCTGGCTTCTCAGAGAGCAGCTGGTACAGTGCTTCACGGGGAACTAATGCATTTTCCCACAAATAAATTTCCTTTACGGAAGGAATGGAAGACCATGCATCGTGTGTTTGTGCGTTTTAAATCAGGACAGAAAATCAATACAGCTGGGCTTTGCTGGCCATATTCGTGACTTGTTGTTCCTCTGAACTGGTTGTATACAGCAGGATAAACACAGCTCTAGGTATCAAGTAATTGCACTCCATCTTTAGGGTACCCGATTTGCTAAGTGCAGAGCTTCTCACTTTAAAAGCAACATATTGTGTTCAGCAGATGCTACTAAGATGCCAAGAACAGGAGACTTGTTATAAAGCATTAGCTGTGGGAATAATGACAAGACTGCATTTGGGCCAGAAGAGCTTTTCTGAATCATTCTCTGAAGTTAATACTTTCTCTCCATCTCAGAGCTTGGCGATTCACATTAGACAAGGTGCCAGATCCATTTAAGACTAAATTCAGAAAGAAACAGTACTGAAATGGGCTGAATAAAATCAGCTTCCAAATGGGTGGACAAAGATACAATTGTTTTTACACCTGGTTTAATACAACAATAATATATTAGTATGGTAAAGGGGCTGCTTTTGCATCCAATACAGCATCTTAATACTGCAATATAGCAAGCTTAACGCACAAAAAATCATGTTGCTTTTGAACACATGCCAAAAGCAACATTGGTATCATGGGTTGACTCTTTCGAAACAGCTTTTCTCAAAATTTGTAAAATTCATAAACTTGCTTCTCTTGGGTTCGCTTGGTTTTCCACTGACGCAAACAAGTTTTGAATGGCTTCCGGACGTATGCGCAACTTAGCCGGCATTTTGAAATTTCAATGCTTTAGGTAGAAATTCATACGGGAGGGCATTTGTTTGCCAAGGTTCCACTGATTCAGATCTGGTGACTGTTCAGACCATAGGAAATGGTCAACTTCACTTTCAAGTTCATCAAACCACTCTGTCACCGGTCCATTTGTGTATATTGGTGCATCATCATCCTGATATTTGGCACCATCTTCAGGGTACAATGTTTGAGCCATGGACTTCCAGAATGTACTTGTTACGGTGGGCAAGATCCCCCGATGGACCACTAGGGGGCCTTCAGCAGGGGTTGTGCTTATTCAGTCATGTGTTCGTTTTAGCCACGCCTCTTCCTAATGTGTTTCCGCCTTTGTTCACCTGTTCCCAATGTGTCTCTGATTATGTTCCTTATTTATAGTGGCCGTCTGTCTGCGTTAGTTTGCTAGTCCTCGTCTCTATGTACTGTCTGGATGTACTGTCTGGATGTACTGTCTGGATGTACTGTCTGTGTGGATCTATGTTCTTTTGTTTAATAAACCCCTGTCTGCCATCTATCTCTGCGTTGGGTCTGATTCATCTACACCGGCACAACCAGCGTGCTCCGTAAAGCCAGCGTTTTGTGATAGTACTCATTGTACTGGAGGTACCAGAGGTACTCATTGGCAGTGACATGCCCATCTAGCACAAGCAGTGGGCCTTGGATATGCCATTATATCCCAGCCTAAATCATCACTGATCCACCCCCATGCTTCACTCCTGCCAATTTTCAAACTATGAGGAAAAATATATAAGTGGTTCACATCAGTCCAACAGTGTCTAGTAGGGTTTTAATATGTGAGGGACGCATGAATAAAATTAGAAACAACCAATTTGTCTGTAATTTACAGAACATGCTTCTTTTTCTCAAAGATATTTGATTTTTAAAATACCCAATTGCTAACTAAAAAATTTAACATTCAAATGCATCAAAATTCCTGAAAAGGGCCTAATTCAGGGGTTTAATTAGATCTCAAGAGAATCCTTCACTCCACCATTTCTTAGAGGAGTTCTGTCAAAAAGTATTACACATTTCACTGAATTTAAGATGATTGTTTAGGCATAATTGCAATATTTACCTTTGCAGTAATAAATTAATGATCTGGAAAAAGTTCAATTTCATATTAAATTTCCGCTTCCGAACACTGCACATGCCTGAAGTAATTCTTGAATTCTTGTATTATTATTTGCAATGATTACTTCAATGTCTTCTTCTTGGTCTTGTCTTTAAATCACAAATAATTGAAAAACATATTACAGTCTAAAATGTCTAATAAGTATACATGCCATGTGAAGCCTTTAAGTAGAAAATACTTGAGGATATTGAAGCTTTGTTAAGAACCATATAGAATTGAAATCCTGTGGTTTAGAATTTTTTAATGCCAAAGAGAGAAGAGATGAGGAGGGACAGAAGAAGAAATTGTGTTTGTTGGATTATAGTGCTTACTTCTGACTTGGTTTATTATAGGGTAAGACATTAACTATGAGGATCCTGCAAAATATAATCATTCTGTATATTTATGTGTCTTTTCTTTAACAACCAGTGTTTGTAGATTGTTTTGGGGTAAATTTCAGTTGTAGGTTGGATACAATATTTGTGCAAAATGCCTCCTAACCCAAGTAAAGGTAGTAGTGCATGCTTCTCTTGACATGACCTTGCAGGGTTGACCCAACATTTAACATTGCAGATTTTAAGAATGAGATTCATTAGCTAAAGCTGAGCTTATAACCCTTGTTGTCTTCTAGTGACTCTGAAAGTAGAATTCTCCAACAGCAGGGTAACAGTACAAGCAAATATGACAGAGCTCAAAAGCACCACAAAAGAAATGGAGCAGTGTTAATCTTGATATATCTTCAGTACAGAATATGGAACATAAAATCTAAACCTATAAGTTGGCACAAATGAGTCAAAATACCTGGTGATATCAAAAAGGTGTGGTGTAGCAGGTATGTTTACAAGATGGATCCACTTGTTATTGTCATCATTATACACACCTAGCAACCACTGCTAGTACTCACACATAAGCACAGAGACAGACTCTATCACAACAGTCTTGGTATGGGGTCTTGGTATGAAGGCCTCCTATTATAGTCATAACAGCTTCAGCGTTTTCAGAGATGACTCATTCCTCACAGTCTAGCATATAGACACACACACGCACACACACACACACAGAAGCACACACAGCTCTTAGTTCTTGGTATGGGGTCTTTGAACACTTTGGTATCTAAGTGACAGGACTTTGTGAATAAAGGTAAATTGGTTGACCATAACTGGTCACTATTCAATGCAAAAAGTGCACACACACACACACACACACACACACACACACACACACACACACACCCCCCGCACACACACGCACACACGTATATGCCACTCTAGCTCATCTCTAACAGCTATGGGCTCTGACAGTCTGACATCTTTTACTTGTAGATAGATGCTGATAGATACCAGGGCATCCAAACTTCTGGTTGCACAAACACCAAAGCCCCCACATCAACTTGTTAGTGTAACATATTTAATACAGAATTTTTTCACTGTGGTATTGTTGTTGCTTCAGTTTAGCTGGTCATTTGTAATTGTAGGTGAAAATGATGTTAACTACCACTAATGATCTAACTACTAAATATTCACTAGTAATTTGGTCCAGTGTCTGGACCTCACCACATCCTGAGTGCTTTATGTACAATAGGAAGGAGGAAACCACAGAATCAGCAGAAGCATAACAGAAGCCATATTAAGAGCCTTCTCTCTCAATCGCAAAATACTTCTAGTGCACTGGAGCATTTGCTCCATAAAAGATCCCACAATGCACCACAAAAACAGGATGCCTCAAAGCTTACTGCATTCCCTTACTAGAAATATTTGTTCAAGTCTAACAACTTTAAAGTCTAAGAAATGTGTCAATAAAACAAATATTTGGTATGTTTGGGTTTTTTACAGTGACTGATGACATTCTAATTTCCTCATTAGTGTCCCAAAATGTAGTGTGCCAGACTTCTTACCAGTGCCTAAATTGGTGTATACAATATACTGATTCACCATCTGGTTGAGCTGGTTGAAACACGTCCTATGAGTTTGAATCATGATGATGCTATAACCATGGGATAGCATACTCTTTCTCCCCTGTCAATAACAGCAACAATCATGGGTGTGGGTGTGTGAGTTTATTGCTTGTGAAAGAGGGTTGATTGCACTTTCCTCTGAGTGTGTTACACCACCTTGTGAGCAGCAGTTTGAAAAGCTGTGGTTGGCTGGCTTCACAAGACTCGGAGGTAGAACGTGTTAGTCCTCACCCTCTCTGGCTGTTAGCTGGGATGGGAATTGGCAGGTGACCAAAATGGGGGAAATTTTAAACCATGACAACTGAAACAGTTCACATCCTGTTGCCAAAAGTTGCCCTTCTGTGCTTAAATTAGAAACATCTGTTCATGAGCATTTGAATATTCAGTTAGGTTTAAATCAAAATCAAGCATTTTGATTATATACTGCCAAGATATGCTACTCAAGTCAATTCAGCTACTCTTTAATAAATGCATGTTGGGTATGGAAGAACAATTCACCAATATGATCCAATGATGTAAATATTTGAAATACACAGAAATTATTTTCTTTTGCCAAAATAAATCTTACTGCCCCTTGAAGATTAGCAAGATTTTAGTCCCCTCCGTATCACTGTGCTTGTTTCCTATAGAGCTCCAACCCAGTATGTTTTCTCCTTTCTTCTTTTTCTTTCCTCCACAACAAGCCAGCCCTTGATATAGCAGTTTGTACTCAGAAATGAACTCGAATGCTTGTTTTGATCGCATAAGAAGCACCACATTACACCAGCATAAATCTTATCAGTACATTAGCTTCATTGCTGCAACTTTCATTGCTGAGATCTGACCTTATTTACTCTCTCCATCTGGCTGCCTCTTTTTTTACCCTTTTAAAAAACTTCCCATTTTACATGTTACTGTTCATTACTGCTTTCAGGTCAGGTTAAAAGAATTGCCAACCGAGGACAGAGAAAGCTTTGGTGTATTGAGGAAGGAGCGGAGTCTAAGAAAATTGCCTATGAAAAATTGTTCCAATTACACCATTGAATCCTGAAATAGAGTGCAACCAGTTATCTTTTAAACAGAGCTCATATCTCACAGCGGCACTCACTGCATCTGCACCTGTAAACCTAAAATGTTGGCTTAGATAGAGTAAGGTTCATAATTACTGTACCTTAATTTTTACATCATGTTACTAAATATCTAACATTGTAGTGTTTTCTACGGTAGCTGAGAAATGCAAAATCCAAAAACACTAAATCCAAAAACACAATAACAAATCCAGAAAACAAAATAACAAATCCAAAATCAAAATAACAAATCCAGAAAACAAAATAACAAATTCAAAAACACAATAATTCAATTCAATTCAATTCAATTTTATTTGTATAGCGCTTTTAACAAACAGCATTGTCTCAAAGCAGTTTTACAGAACATAAGAAACAATAAACATACAAACAAACAGTCCTAGATGTTAGACAAAATTTCCCTAGTGAGCGAGCCTGAGGTGACTGTGGCAAGGAAAAACTCCCTTAGGTGGTATTAGGAAGAAACCTTGAGAGGAACCAGACTCAAAAGGTTACCCATCCTCATCTGGGTGACACCGGAGAGTGTGATATGAACAATGTCCTTTCTGCATTAGTTGTGTGATGCAGATACAGCATGTGTAGAATGTTATGTGTAAAATGTCCACATAGGGTTGGCAGTGCTGCTTTGAATACCCCAGTCCTCAGAAAGCAGAACCCAGTTGGAGCTGGTCCATCTCTGGATGCCACAGGAGCTGGCACAATCTCTGTGTGTCTCGGGGGAGGGTAGAAGAAGGGAACAAATGGAAATTAATTAGGGTAGCTGCTATTCATAATATTAGCAGGCACTAGATGATGATGTGCATTTAATCAGATGTATTGGAGTACAAAGTTATGGGATTTATTAGGTGTATGCCTGGCTCAGGAGTTTAAGTACTTGGGGTCAACAGTCCAGAGTAATGGAGAGTGTGGGAAAGAGGTAAAGAAGCGAGTGCAGGCAGGTTGGAATGGGTGGAGAAAGGTGTCGGGAGTTCTGTGTGATCAGAAAATATCAGCGAGAATCAAGGGGAAGGTGTACAGGACAGTGGTGAGACCGGCCATGCTGTATGGTTTAGAGACAGTGTCACTGAGGAAGAGACAGGAGTCAGAGCTAGAGGTAGCAGAGCTGAAGATGTTGAGGTTCTCTTTGGGAGTGACAAGGTTGGACAGGATTAGGAACGAGTACATCAGAGGGACAGCTCATGTTGGACGTTTGGGGGACAAAGTTAGGGAGGCCAGATTAAGATGGTTTGGACATGTTCAGAGGAGGGACAGTGAGTATATTGGTAGGAGAATGTTGGACATGGGGCTGCCAGGCAGGAGGCAAAGAGGAAGGCCAAAGAGGAGGTATATGGATGGAATTAATGAGGATATGAAGCTAGTGGGTGCAAGGGTTGAGGATGCAGAAGATAGGGATAGGTGGAGAGAGATGATTCGCTGTGGCGACCCCTGAAGGGAAAAGCCGAAAGAAGAAGAAGATGCCTGGCTAAAGAGACAACCACCTAGTAATGCATTACAATAGTCCAGTCTGGAGGTCATGAATGTGTGAACTAGCTTTTCTGCATCAGATACAGATAAAATGTTCCTAAGCTTGGCAATATTTCTGAGGTGGAAGAAGGCTATTTTTGTAATATCAGAAATATGTTTTACAAAGGACAAATTGCTGTCTAATATTACGTCCAGGTCATGCACTGTAGAGCTAGTAGTAATAGAACATCCTTCTAAGTACAGGTTGAATTGTGAGAGCTTCTGTGTACTGGTTTTTGGACCAATCAGTAATATCTCCGTCTTATCAGGATTTAGTAATAGAAAATTATTAGTCATCCAATCTTTAATATCTTTAACACACTCTGTTAATCTAGACAGTTTAGATATTTCATCTGGTTTAGATGAGATATATAACTGTGTATTGTCAGCGTAACAATGGAAACTAATCCCATGCCTTCTAATGATATTGCCTAAGGGAAGCATGTATATTGAGAAAAGCAGAGTCAGAAAAACTGATCCTTGTGGGACCCCATATTTCACTGGCATTACACTGGACAGTTCTCCATTTAAATCTACAAAATGGTATCGATCAGACAGGTAGGATCTAAACCATTTTAATGCCTGTCTGTGAATAGCTATGTGATTTTGTAAGCGGTCTATGAGAATGTTATGATCTATAATGTCGAATGCAGCACTAAGATCAAGTAAGACTAATATTGAGATGCAGCCTTGGTCCGAAGCTAAAAACAAGTCATTTGTGATCTTAACTAGTGCGGTTTCTGTACTATGATGGGGCCTGAAACCTGACTGAAATTCTTCAAGGATAAAGTTTTCCTGTAAGATGGAGCATAATTGAGTAGACACAACCTTTTCTAATATTTTAGATCCCCGAACACAGTGGTGGACACTGGAAGTAAGGGATGCCGTCAAGCTGAAGAAGGAGTCCTATCGAGCCTGGTTGGCTCGGGGGACTCAGAAGGCAGCTGAGGCATACCGGCAGGCCAAGCGAACTACAGCCGTGGTGGTCTCGGAAGCAAAAACTCGGGTCTGGGAGGAGTTCAGTGAGGCCATGGAGAAGGACTATCGGGTGGCCTCGCGGAAATTCTGGCAGACTGTTCGGCGCCTCAGAAGGGGTAAGCAGCTCACTGCCAACACTGTTTACATTGGAGGTGGAGAGTTGCTGGCCTCGACTGGGAATATTGTCGGACGGTGGAAGGAATACTTCGAGGATCTCCTCAACCCCACTGACATGCCTTCCGTAGAGGAACCAGAGGCCGACTCAGAGGTAGATTCATTCATCACCCAAGCTGAGGTCACTGAGGTAGTTCAGCAGCTCCTTGGTGGCAAGGCACCGGGGGTGGATGAGATTCGCCCTGAGTACCTTAAGTCTCTGGATGTTGTGGGACTGTCTTGGCTGACACGTCTCTGCAACATAGAGTGGCGGTCAGGGACAGTGCCTCTGGACTGGACGACCAGGGTGGTGATCCCTCTTTTTAAGAAGGGGGACCAGAGGGTGTGTTCCAACTATAGGGGGATCACACTCCTCAGCCTCCCAGGCAAAGTCTATTCCAGAGTACTGGAGAGGAGAGTCCGACCATTAGTCGAACCTCGGATACAGGAGGAGCAATGCGGTTTTCATCCTAGTCATGGAACACTGGACCAGCTCTATACCCTCCACAGGGTGCTCGAGGGTTCGTGGGAGTTTGCCTAACCAGTCCACATGTGTTTTGTGGACTTGGAGAAGGCTTTCAACCATGTCCCTCGTGGCATTCTGTGGGAGGTGCTCTGGGAGTACGAGGTCCGTGGCCCTCTGTTAAGGGCTGTTTGGTCTCTATATAACCAGAGCAGGAGCTTTGTTTGCATTGCCAGCTGTAAGTCAGATCTGTTCCCAGTGCATGTTGGACTCCGACAGGGCTGTCCTTTGTCACCAGTTCTGTTCATTGTTTTTATGGACAGAATTTCTAGGCACAGCCAGGGGCTGGAGGGAGTCCAGTTTGGGGACCACAGGATTTCATCGCTGATTTTTGCAGATGATGTTGTCCTGTTGGCTCCTTTAAGCCTGGACTTACAGCATGTACTGGGGCGTTTTGCAGCTGAGTGTGAAGCGGCTGGGATGAGGGTCAGCACCTCCAAATTGGAGGCCATGGTTCTCGACCGGAAAAAGGTGGCTTGCACCCTCCAGGTTGGAGGGGAGGTCCTTCCTAAAGTGGAGGAGTTTAAGTATCTCGGGGTCTTGTTCATGAGTGAGGGAAGGATGGATCGTGAGATCGACAGACGGATCGGTGCAGCGGCAGCAGTAATGCGGTCTATGTACCGGTCTGTTGTGATGAAGAAGAAGCTGAGTCGGAAGGCGAAGCTCTCGATTTACCAGTCAATCTACGTTCCTACTCTCACCTATGGTCATGAGCTCTGGGTCATGACCGAAAGGATAAGATCCCGGATACAAGCGGCCGAAATGAGCTTCCTCTGTAGGGTGGCGGGGTGCTCCCTTAGAGATAAGGTAAGGAGCCCTGTCACCCGGGAGGGGCTCGGAGTAGAGCCGCTGCTCCTCCACATCGAAAGGGGGCAGTTGAGGTGGCTCGGGCATCTGTTTTGGATGCATCTGGGACGTCTCCCTGGAGAGGTGTTCTGGGCATGCCCCACCAGGAAGAGGCCCCGGAGAAGACCCAGGACACACTGGAGAGACTATGTCTCTCGGCTGGCCTGGGAACGCCTCGGGGTCCCTCCGGAAGAGCTGGCGGAAGTGTCTGGGGAGAGGGAGGTCTGGGCATCCCTGCTTAGACTGCTGCCCCCGCGACCCGGCTTCGGATAAGCGGAAGAATGAATGAATGAATGAATAAAAGGAAGGTTTGAAATCGGTCTGTAATTTGATGTCATTAGGGTCTAGTTTAGGTTTCTTAAGAAGAGGCTTAATAACTGCTAGCTTGAAGGTTTAGGGGCGTGACCTAAATATAACGAGGAATTAATAATGTTGAGGAGAGGCTCTCCAGCTGTGTGTATCACTTCTTTCAGTAATTTAGTTGGACAATAACAAATCCAGAAACAAAATAACAAATCCAAAATCAAAATAACAAATCCAGAAAACAAAATAACAAATTCAAAACACAATAATAAATCCAGAAACAAAATAATGAAAAAAAATTACAAAACCGACTACAGGCACAAGACAGAGTACACCCTGGATGTCAGGGCAAATCTGAAAAACAAAATAATAAATTCAAAAACACAATAACAAATCTGGAAACAAAATAAACATAATTACAAAGCCGAAAATAAAATCTAGTCATGGGGGTCACAGTCCAGTGACTTCTGTGCCGGTCCCAAGCCCGGATAAATAGAGAGGGTTGCGTCAGGAAGGGCATCCGGTGTAAAACATTGCCAAATTTAACCATGCGAATCGTCAGTACGAATTTCATACCGGATCGGTCGAGGCCCGGGTTAACAACGACCGCCATCGGCGCCGTTGACCTACAGGGTGCCGGTGGAAATTGGGCTACTGTTGGTCGAAGAAGTAGAGGAGGGAGGAGAGTGCGCAGACAGAGAGAGAAGAGGAAAGGTAAGAGTGTAGGACTGAGAATAGGAACTCTGAATGTTGGTACTATGACAGGGAAAGGTAGAGAGCTGGCTGATATGATGGAGAGAAGGAAGGTGGATATACTGTGTGTACAGGAGACCAGGTGGAAGGGTAGCAAGGCTCGTAGTATAGGAGCAGGATTCAAGCTGTTTTATTATGGTGTGGATAGTAAGAGAAATGGGGTAGGTGTGGTCCTGAAGGAGGCGTTTGTGAGGAATGTTCTGGAGGTGAAGAGAGTGTCAGACAGGGTGATGAATCTGAAGTTAGAGTTTGAAAGGGTGATGTTGAATGTGGTTAGTGGTTATGCCCCACAGGTAGGTTGTGAGTTAGAGGAGAAAGAGAGATTCTGGAGTGAATTAGATGAGGTAATGGAGAGTATTCCCACGGGTGAGAGAGTGGTGATAGAAGCGGATTTTAATGGACATGTTGGCAAGGGGAACACAGGTGATGAGGAGGTGATGGGCAAGTTTGGAGTTAAGGAAAGGAACCTAGAAGGACAGATGGTAGTGGACTTTGCTAAGAGGATGGACATGGCTGTGGTTAACACTTATTTTCAGAAGAGGGAGGAGCATAGAGTGACTTACAAGAGTGGAGGTAGGAGAACACAGGTAGACTACATCCTATGTAGAAGAGGCAATCTGAAAGAGATTAGTGACTGTAAAGTGGTAGTGGGAGAGAGTGTAGCTAGACAGCATAGGATGGTGGTGTGTAGGATGACTTTGATGGTCTGTAAGACGAAGAGGTCAAAGATAGAGAAGAAAACCAAGTGGTGGAAGCTGAAAAAGGAGGAATGTTGTGAGGAATTTAGACAGAAGTTGAGGCAGGCTCTGGGTGGTCAGGTAGTGCTGCCAGATGACTGGGAAACTACAGCAGAAGTGATCAGGGAGAAAGGTGCTGGGTGTGTCATCTGGAAGGAGGAAAGAAGATAAGGAGACTTGGTGGTGGAATGAGGAAGTTCAGGATAGTATCCAGAGGAAAATGTTAGCCAAGAAGAAGTGGGACATGGACAGGACTGAAGAGAATAGACAGGAATACAAGGAGTTACAGCGCAGAGTGAAGAGGGAGGTGTCTAAGGCCAAGCAGAAGGCATATGAAGAGTTGTACACTAGGTTAGACACTAGAGAAGGAGAGAAGGACTTGTACAGGTTAGCTAGGCAGAGGGATCGAGATGGGAAGGATGTGCAGCAAGTTAGAGTTATTAAGGATAGAGATGGAAGGGTGCTCACAAGTGAGGAGAGTGTACAGAGGAGATGGAAGGAATACTTTGAGGAGCTGATGAATGAGGAAAATGAGAGGGAAAAAAGAGTAGAAGGGGTGAACTCTGTGGAACAGAAAGTAGATAAGATTAGAAAGGATGAAGTCAGGAAGGCTTTGAAGAGGATGAAAAGTGGGAAGGCAGTTGGTCCTGATGACATCCCGGTGGAGGTCTGGAAGTGTCTGGGAGAGGCAGCAGTGGAATTTTTAGCTAATTTGTTCAACAGGGTTTTAGAGAGTGAGAGGATGCCTGAGGAATGGAGAAGAAGTGTGTTAGTGCCGATCTTTAAGAATAAGGGTGACGTGCAGAGTTGCAGTAACTATAGGGGGATAAAGTTGATGAGCCATACAATGAAGGTATGGGAAAGAGTAGTGGAAGCTAGGTTAAGGAAGGTAGTGGAAATTTGTGAGCAGCAGTATGGCTTCATGCCCAGAAAGAGCACAACGGATGCAATTTTTGCTCTGAGAATTTTGATGGAGAAGTATAGGGATGGTCAGAAGGAGTTGCACTGTGTGTTTGTAGACTTGGAGAAAGCGTATGACAGGGTGCCAAGAGAAGAGCTGTGGTACTGTATGAGGAAGTCAGGAGTAGCGGAGAAGTATGTCAGAGTGGTGCAGGACATGTATGAGAGGAGTAGGACAGTGGTGAGGTGTGCTGTAGGTCAGACAGAGGAGTTCAATGTGGAGGTGGGACTGCATCAGGGATCAGCTCTGAGCCCCTTCCTGTTTGCTATAGTGATGGACCAGTTGTCAGAGGAGGTCAGACAGGAGTCTCCTTGGACAATGATGTTTGCAGATGACATTGTGATCTGTAGTGAGAGCACGGAGCAGGTGGAGGAAAACCTGGAGAGGTGGAGGTTTGCGCTGGAGAGAAGAGGAATGAAGGTCAGTTGTAGTAAGACTGAGTACATGTGTGTGAATGAAAGGGAGGGAAGTGGAACAGTAAGGTTACAGGGTGAAGAGGTGAAGAAGGTACAGGAGTTTAAATACTTGGGGTCAACAGTCCAGAGTAATGGAGAGTGTGGGAAAGAGGTAAAGAAGCGAGTGCAGGCAGGTTGGAATGGGTGGAGAAAGGTGTCGGGAGTTCTGTGTGATCAGAAAATATCAGCGAGAATCAAGGGGAAGGTGTACAGGACAGTGGTGAGACCGGCCATGCTGTATGGTTTAGAGACAGTGTCACTGAGGAAGAGACAGGAGTCAGAGCTAGAGGTAGCAGAGCTGAAGATGTTGAGGTTCTCTTTGGGAGTGACAAGATTGGACAGGATTAGGAACGAGTACATCAGAGGGACAGCTCATGTTGGACGTTTGGGGGACAAAGTTAGGGAGGCCAGATTAAGATGGTTTGGACATGTTCAGAGGAGGGACAGTGAGTATATTGGTAGGAGAATGTTGGACATGGGGCTGCCAGGCAGGAGACAAAGAGGAAGGCCAAAGAGGAGGTATATGGATGGAATTAATGAGGATATGAAGCTAGTGGGTGCAAGGGTTGAGGATGCAGAAGATAGGGATAGGTGGAGAGAGATGATTCGCTGTGGCGACCCCTGAAGGGAAAAGCCGAAAGAAGAAGAAGAAGACAAAGCCGAAAATAAAATAATGAAACAAAATTATAAAATATCAATCCCGAAAACTCAAGGACAATTCAGACAAACCGGAAAAGGTATGTATAGTTTGCAAATAGAATTACCGCTGATTGAATGAAACATCTGTCACTCAAGATATATAAGAAATAGTAAATTGTGTCTCAAACTTTACTTCTTGTACATGTGTGGAGTTCTGAGTACACTTTAAACCATATTTTGCTTTCGGATATGTTATTGTGTTTTCTGATTTATTATTTTGTTTTGCACTTCTCGCCCACTGGAATTTTGAGTGCAAAATGGAATCATGACTGAAATACAGAGTGACTGTATCATGACTGAGATACAAATAGAAATAACGCACAATATTATTCAGTACAGAAAGATATTTTGTTAATAAGAAGGAGGATTTCTGGATGTGAAACACGATCATGGTTTATTTAGAAGATCAGGATTGGAGATAAACCACAGGTAAACACTTTATCTTTCAGTGTGGATGTCAGAGGTGTTGTGTTCATATCTCTGCCTTTTGTGACTACAAACTACACACATATAACATATATACACACACACACACATGAGGTGGAGGAGACGAAGAAGATTCTGTCCTCAACATATATGTATGTATGTATGTATGTGTATAATACATATACACATACATACATACATACATACATACATACATACATACATATATGTTGAGTAACATCAAAACCATTAAAGTTCTGCAGATGGAATATGATGTTTCTAGAAAGAAACATACAACTATTTAACTCTATCAGGTGATACCTTTTATTTTACTGTTTATAAATGCTTTTTTAATGCATATTTATCTCTGTTCCAAATATGGAAAATGTATTAAAAAACACATTTAAGAGAACTACCCATCTGTCTTGTTTTTGCACTTCATCAACGTTTCTTTGTTCGATATATTTGTAGGTCTGTACACTAGGCGATACATTTTGGGATTTAGAGTCAATCACTGAATCATCAGACATGTTTCCAGATGTTTTTTAGACGTGTACCAAACACGTCCATTTTAATCAGTGTTTCATCCCTCTGACATGGTGTACAGTGGCTTCTTCTGCCTTGGTGTGAATTGTAGATATTTCAAGGCCTTTTATGTTTTTACAGGACTTTCCTACATCTATAGCGCTGTTAGAAATGTAGCAGCAGGCTGTACGTGCCCTGCTTAAAGCAAATCTTAAAAGATTTGTCATTCTTCATCCATCCATTTGAACAACTCGACTTTAAATATCAATACATCTGTTATTTATGTTTATCTTGCAGTTAACCGAAAGCAGTGATGATTGTAGTGTTAAAGAAAAACAGATGGTTTTAAATGGTCTGAGGCTGTAAGAAAAAAATAATATCCCATGCATATATATATATATATAAAATTATATATATATATATATATATATATATATATATATATATATATATATATATATATATATAATATTTATATGCACATCTGATGGCCATTGATATGATTCTGCATAGCCACTCTCATTTGCATAAAGAAACCCCCGCAGTTCACCATGTAAGGTAAACAACTTCCTTTTAAAAAAAATAGCACAGCTGCCTGCTGCTTGTTTGAGAAGACATGGAGCATGCCAAAAGGTCTAAGAAGATGTTGTTCGCTGGCAATGAAGTAAAGATACTGCTGCATGAAGTAGACCTTGGAATTTTAATGAGTAGTATGTCAAAATAAATAAATAAATGTGGCTTGGTGGTTAGTGATTCCTGTCTCTGCCCTTTTTTTCCCGCCGTTTGCATGTTCTCTCTGAGATTCATGGGTTTCCTTCGTCCTCCAGTCAAAAAGACATGCTTTGTAGCCTAACTGGTGTCTCTAAATTGGGTTGGCACCCTGTCTAGGGTTCCCTCCTTGTGCCTTATGTCCATGTACATGTGTGCATGTACATATGAGTACATGTGTGTGTGTGTGTGTGTTCTATTTCCCCAATTACAAATAGAAACTCTATGATGGCATGAATAAATATTCATCATTAAAAAATTCATAGTGCTGCTGAGGTTACAGTGGGCAAATAAAATCGACTGATGATCCACTCGCTCTCTCTTTCCAGTGGTTCACATTTCCTCCACAAAGCTTTAATGAGCCAAATCTTCAAATAAGGCAAAAACCTGTTATATTTTTAAAGATTCCTTTTTTGTTCTTATTCTGATTAATTATTTATTGATACGATCTAAGTGATATAAAAGCACTGCATTGTCAGCTTACCTGCTATTACACCACTAGGTGATCATTGCATTCACACCATCAAGAAATGCATAAAACAATGGGAACACATGGTTTGCATGCAAATGTATGCATATGCAAGGTTGATAAATGATGCCCCAGGTTTGTATGGTCTAAGGATAGGCTATGTTGAAGTTACAAATTGTTGCATGCTCAGTGGCAGGCAAGTCAGAGACAATCCCGGTTCTTTCATGTTTCAGTGAAAGTGGAATCTGAATTATGGAACAGCTGGGATTCCCCGAGGCAAACTTCAGGGCATTATTCACACTATTGTTGGTGTGTAATGGTTCAGCATTTATGGTGCCACGTGTCTTGTATTTGATCTCTTCTATGGCAGTCCAGTAGTTGGTAGCTGGTTACTGTTTCACACATAAGAAGATGCTGACTAGACAAAAAGGAGGTCTATAGTCTGACACATCTACAACTAAACTGGACAGAAATGAATAAAATACCATTATGGTGCAACAATTTATTTAAACATATCAATCTTTTCTCCAGTACAAAGACTCAATGTTTTTTGTGTCCTGCCTGCTATTTTGGACAGTAGAAGAAGTTGCACACGAGATATCTAAAATATTTATGGTGTATTAACACATTCTGGTAGAAATATCACACTTGTGCCTCAGTACAAAAGAGAGCATTGATAGATTCTAGCAGCTCTTTGAAACTCTCGAGCTGTGAAATATTAAGAAGGTCATCCTGGAGCTGCCTGAATTTTATTAAACGTAAACAATAGTAAAGTGTGATGTGGGCTTTACAAATACATACACACATACAGGGAGTGGAGGACAGTTCTGGAGAGTAGAAGACGTGAATAGGGAGAGGGATGAAAAGAAAAGATGACGCTCACGGTGAAAGAAGAAAGAGTCACACATCAGATTTTGGGGTATAGTAAGAAGTGATTGAATGACAGAGAAAAGGAGTAGAGAAAAAAGAGAAAGAATGAAAAAGCGTGCTCTGGCATGAAAGATCACTGACAGCTTTGGCATATCTGATGCCGTGGTGAGACAGGGTCTCGAGCTGTACCACTGAGCCCCAATCTGTCACAGTCTAAATACAGCTCTGATCCCTTTCTCTTTTTTTTATACTTTTGCAGTTTAATGCTTTCACAGAAGAAATAAAAGCTGTAATAGACCATTGGCTCCCATGGTACTGTGGATCATTTTGATGCTGGCATGATTGTTAGGATGTACAGCAGTGTTTTAACTGAAGCTCTCTGTAGCGTAATGATTTAGCAGGCAGGAGAACAGCCCACAGAACAGTTTTATATTTTTACTCACTCATATTTTTAGTCATGGAGTGTGAATTGGTAAGGATAGAGTTGCTGAAGTCAGCAGGACCAAGGCGAAAAGGGGTAGTAACACTAGACTGAAAAAAAATCATTCACAATGGACAGATTGGTTGAATGAATAAATGCATATATTGTTGAGTGCATGGATGGATGAATGGGCAGATAGATATGCTGGAAGGTGGATAGCCGTACCTTACTGATACCCAAGGGGAAATGTGGGTGCTGTCAGTTCACATAAAAAGTCCCAATAGAAATGTGAACATTTAGTGGTGTGTGGCCTGTTCTGTGTAAACATTCAGTGGTATGTGAGATATTGGTACTGTCCATTATCCATACTGAAAGGCTTGGTACAGACAACCACTAAAATGAAAAATAATGGCAGCTGGAAGAGAAGATCACCAGTAGCACTTCCTAGAAAAAAAAATGCTACCATCTTCTTCTACATTACTGCTGTCAATTCCTAGTGGCATTCCCTGCAGTGGTGCTGCTCCTCTATCAAACCACAGCATCAGAAAGTTTGCTGACCATAACAGAGGGCATAAACCCAGTAAACTGTTGAACACAGAAAGACCTAGCATCTTTAGATAGAAGAGGCTTGTTTGGCCTTTTATGTATCTGCATTATTAGCTCTAGTGAAAGCATTCAAATCTGCATCAAGAATCATTCCATAAAGTAAGCACATCAAGTAACTATAGCACTCCCACTACTCCCAGTATGTACTACTTTCACGGCTTCACCATAACAAAACAGAACTCCAATGTGTTGATCAGATAGACCACACAGGATTTTATTGGCTCAACAGCCACCTCATAAATGCTCATTAATCTCAGAGGCTCAAGAGTCCAGTTCTTATTACCATCATGATTCCTCCAAATAATTCAATTTTATTTGTTTAGAGCTTTTAACAATAGACAAAGTAAATTTGGAGAAACCCAGTTACAGATGTAGATCCCCAATTAGCAAACCAGAGGCAACAGTGGCAACTTAGATCCAGGTTGTACTGAACTGCTGATGTGTTGAATGTGAAGTGGAATAAAAGATAGATGGTGCTGGTCACAATCAATTTCTAGATATAGATATACATTTAAGCTGTTGTTTGACAAGGAATAGTTTCATGTTCATGGTTCAGGATTTGCAGAAGAGCACCCTTATAGTCTGTGATTTGCTCAGTACATTAGGGGTGGGTTGGAAATGTAGGGTCTGCAAAAGTCCTAAAATGATCTGACACAGTCCCAGAATCTCATGAACAATGGATCGATAGTTCTGGATTGACTATCAAGCTGACTTGCTCAGTTTTGTTTCTCTCCCAGTCAGAGAGTCTTGCATAGTTTTCTCTGTACACAATAAACCAAGTCATATGTATTGATGTTAGTCTCTGGCCTCATCAAAGCAGTCTGGCATAATTAAAGTTCACAAAGTTACCACACAAAATAGTTCCATTGGTGTAATAACTACAAACAATTACTCCACAAGTAGTTCCATTGGTGTAGTTAATTATAATTGGCAATCTTAAAGATTATGGTATACACGACTGTAGTACATAATAAAATTTAGCACAATAGCTAATGAGCAATGACACATCACCTTATAACTGCAGCTCAATATGCTACAAGACATCAGCAAATATCATTGGTATCATTACGGCACACCTCCATTATCGTTACAGCTCTCACTCTGGCTCCTCAACCAGAACTTCATCAGAATCAAAAGTTAAGTTATATCACCTTTCTCCCAGTGGAAGCTATATATCCAAATGACTCTCTGGTGTGACCTCTGCCACAATCATTGGGTTTGTCAAAGGAATGAAGCTTGGTCTATTTCACTCAGTTCTGCTGATTCAGGACTGGCCTGGATGTCAGGAGTGCTGCATCCAGTATCAGGTTAACACCACTGAAAACTGTCTCATCATCTTTCCATAAAGAAATCCAGGAGATAGAGGTTTAAGGTGTTTATAATAAACCCCGGCTCACAGCTTTATTTCTAGAATTCAGAAGAAGCCAGGCTTTTTGAAATCCCTCTTATTACAAGATATTCATGCAACACTATTTATGTGTAGTGCTTGTGTGCATACATAAGAGGATCTGAAAGAGAGAGCTTTTGATGAGCACTTGAGATTTGGAAAAGCGCTCTGCATGGGGCCTGGGAGCATTTTGTAATTATGACCAGGGAGTTTTTTCTTTACCATTATTACCATTATAAAAGACAATATTTACCTGTGTATAGGTTTGATGATAATGTCACCATATATTGATTTTGTGTACATATGCAAATAAAATACAAGGGAAATTACAGAATGGTAATTCCTCCTTTTGATGACAAAAATATGCCGCTTCTCATTAATATTTATTACATTCCCAATATTCAATTTACACTTCTATGCACTTGTGTTTTCCTTGAGGACAGCTAGGGGACTACTAATATAATCCCATTTAAATATTCACCAAATGTGGCGCTATTTTTAGTGGTGCTGTAAAAGTGGTGCTGTGGGGTTTTTTTTAGTGAAATAAATGTCTGTCACTTCTCTGCCGCTGGCACTACTGGCTATCTATTTCTATTTAAAATATCCTGTGTTGCAGCCTGTAAAAAACAATTACTCTGTCAAACCTGGACAAGTAATCTACTTGTATGGAAAAACATTACTGTCAAATTTGAAAGAATTATAAGTTTATGCTGGGAAATGAGTTCTCATTTTGAATATTAGCATCATCTACAGTACATAAGTCTCTGTCACATCAGCTGAGGTAAAAGTCAATCACAGAACTTAAACACGAACCTTGACGTTCATGTTAACACTGGTGCTGAAATACCAGTAAATAGCATTTTATAAACTTCAACTGCTGTCACCTTGGATAAAGTGTCTAGGTGTTATTCTCTGTTTTGATGAGGATATGATGGTGCCGGTGCAATGTGTTCATTCTGTTTAAAAACTGAATTGATTTGGCTTCTGTTCATTTTGTTGATGCACAGCTTTCCAGCAATTTCTTGATCAAAAAGTACATGTAGATGTCTTTAAGCAGACTGCATTTAAAAACTGCATTTGTTAAACTGGTTCCTGATACAATATGATTGTTGCAGGCAGAAAGCCAAGGCAAAATTGAATTATGCTCTAAATAAAACTATTTCCATGTCACTTTCTTAAAGTAGAGATGTCAAAGTATATTACCGGCAGAAAAATTTAGGTCACTTAATTTTAAATTGTTTTTCAGAATTCAGTCAGAATTGACATCTAGAAATAGTCTTAGTAATCGTAATTGATTCAATATAATTTTGACAACATTTCTCCAATCATTATCCATTAGAGAGTGGAGGTTTTAGACTCATCTTCAGACTCGTTGACAGGAGTGGCATCCTGCAGCTCTATCAGACCAGACCAGACCGTCAGTGAGGACACTAATCCCAGCGAGAACAGCTTGTTCTTCAACATCCAATACATCCACATCCCCCACTAATATGATTGGCACACGATATGCAAATTCCATAAGGTCGCCCAACCTTGGGGTCAGTGGCATACGTCAGCCTTCTTTACTGCGCACTGGCAGAATAATCCACAATAGGAAATGTCATTGGTCCTCTCATAGAGCTCGTCAATCTCAAGAAGATGACATCCACTGACAGGCCTGTCACTTTATATTATCCGTGCCTTAGTCTCAACACTTCTGTCATCCATATACACATACAGCCCATGTCACACTGTAGCCGCTGTATGACACATGCCTGCATAACAGTGAAGAATGAGACAGCAGCTTTGTACCTGAAACAGTTGCTACGTGCATCAAATAAAGCAAAATGGCATCTGTGAGTTAACATTCTTCACATACATAGACGTTTATCTCCTATTTGTTATCTATCCATCAAAGACATGTTTTTTTAAATATACAGTATATAATAATTCTATTGACCATTAACTAATGATAGTTATGACACTAGCATTTCCAAGTGTCAATAAGGATGCATTATTTATTTAATGTTATACCACAGTGCTGTTGAATTCTCAATTCTGATTGGTCACAATGTCTTAATTTATTGTCTATAACAGTAGTTCTGACAGCTGCAGAGCAAATTACAGCGCTTATATTAATGCACTCCTTCTAAGAGATTACTGTTTCTATGGTAACCACACACTCAGGTGGACTTGTAATGTTGATGCTCCACACTTCAGAAATGTGCAGGAATGTTTAATAATCATTATAGAATTTCTGTATATAAATAACCTTATAAAGTTAACAAACATTACCGCTAGTAAATCCCTGAACCACATATAATATCATCATATTCTACAATATTTTTTAAATGCATGAATGATTACACTGCAGCCATCTGGAGCTGTGGCCGTAAGGTCTCTGGTGCCGGTCGCGGCGGCAATCCCAGAACACAGTGGTGGACACTGGAAGTAAGAGATGCGATCTATCGAGCTATCGAGCCTGGTTGGCTTGGGGGACTCCGGAGGCAGCTGAGGCATACCGGCAGGCCAAGTGAACTGCAGCCCGGGTGGTCTCGGAAGCAAAAACTCGGGTCTGGGAGGAGTTCGGTGAGGAGTTCATGGAGAAGGACTATCGGACGGCCTCAGGGAAATTCTGGCAGACCATTCAGCGCCTCAGAAGGGGTAAGCAGCTCTCTGCCAACACTTTTTACAGTCGAGGTGGAGAGTTGCTGGCCTCGACTGGGGATATTGTCGGACGGTGGAAGGAAAATTTCAAGGATCTCCGTAATCCCACTGACACGCCTTCCGTAGAGGAACCAGAGGCCAAGGACTCAGAGGTAGATTCATTCATCACCCAAGCTGAGGTCACTAAGGTAGTTCAGCAGCTCCTTGGTGGCAAGGCACCGGGGGTGGATGAGATTCGCCCTGAGTACCTTAAGTCTCTGGATGTTGTGGGGCTGTCTTGGCTGACACGTCTCTGCAACATAGCGTGGCGGTCAGGGACAGTGCCTCTGGACTGGGCGACCCGGGTGGTGGTCCCTCTTTTTAAGAAGGGGGACCAGAGGGTGTGTTCCAACTAAGGAACAGAATTTCTAGGCACAGCCAGGGGCTGGAGGGAGTCCGGTTTGGGGACCACAGGATTTCATCACTGATTTTTGCAGATGATGTTGTCCTGTTGGCTCCTTCAAGCCTGGACATACAGCATGCACTGGGGCGTTTTGCAGCTCAGTGTGAAGCGGCTGGGATGAGGGTCAGCACCTCCAAATCTGAGGCTATGGTTCTCGACTGGAAAAAGGTGGCTTGCATCCTCCAGGTTGGAGGGGAGTTCCTTCCTCAAGTGGAGAAGTTTAAGTATCTCCGGGTCTTGTTTACGAGTGAGGGAAGGATGGATCGTGAGATTGACAGACAGATCGGTGCAGCGGCAGCAGTAATGCGGTCTATGAAGAAGGAGCTGAGCCGGAAGGTGAAGTTTTCGATTTACCAGTCAATCTACGTTCCTACTCTCACCTGTGGTCATGAGCTCTGGGTCATAACCAAAAGGATAAGATCCCATATACAAGCGGCCGAAATGAGCTTCCTCTGTAGGGTGGTGGAGTGCTCCCTTAGAGATAGGGTAAGGAGCTCTGTCACCCGGGAGGAGCTCGGAGTAGAGCTGCTGCTCTTCCACATCGAAAGGGGACAGTTGAGGTGGGTCGGGCATCTGTTTCGGATGCCTCTGGGACATCTCCCTGGGGAGGTGTTCCGGGCATGCCTCACCGGGAAGAGGCCCCGGGGAAGACCCAGGACACGCTGGAGAGACTATGTCTCTCGGCTGACCTGGGCACGCCTCGGGGTCCCTCCAGAAGAGCTGGAGGAAGTGTCTGGGGAGAGGGAAGTCTGGGCATCCCTGCTTAGACTGCTGCCCCCGCAACCCGGCTCTGGATAAGCGGAAGACAATGAATGAATGATTACACATTAACAAGTACAAATTATAGCTGTATGTGATATCTTACAGCTTTATATCCATCACACTGAGGATTATAGTTAGTTATAGTGCGCGTTTATGCCTGTATGACTTATCAAATAAGTTTTCTAATCAATATACTATTAATATATAAGAGGCTTGATACTAGTTAATATTTGAAATATTAAAATTCTCATTAGTTATTCACAAACAGAACAAATATGAGAAATAGAGTTGCACTGTATTGAATGAGGGGGGCATGGTGGCTTAGTGGTTAGCACGTTTGCCTTACACCTCCAGGGTTGAGAGATCGATACCCGCTTCCGCCATGTGTGTGTGGAGTTTGCATGTTCTCCCCGTGCCTCGGGGGTTTCCTCCGGGTACTCCGGTTTCCTCCCCCAGTCCAAAGACATGCATTGTAGGTTGACTGGCATCTCTAAATTGTCCGTATTGCGTGAGTGAATGAGTGTGTGTGTGTGTGTGTGTGTGCCCTGCGATGGGTTGGCACTCCATCCAGGCTGTATTCTGCCTTGATGCCCAATGACACCTGAGATAGGCACAGGCTCCCCATGACCCAAGAATAGATCGGATAAGTGGTAGACAATGAATGAATGTATTGAATGAAAGCAAAGTGAGGCAATCAGATGTTATGTTATTGTTATATACTTATTACAATTGTTTCATCTACATGTTGGTCTGTTTTCACTTTGGTTAATGCCTACATTACCTGTAATACCGTTCAACTACTTGCTGATAGTCACAGCACTGGAAATTTATTGCTGGAATTCATTGCTAACTAAAGAAAGTGATGCAGCAGCGCTTTAATCCTTTGATCTGTCCAGCTCTCACCTCCTCATCTGTACAGTCTTTAAACTGATCAACTTGAACCAAGTATCTGTCTTGACAAGTATCAATTTTGTACAGCTGCATTGCATTCTGGATCTTTGTATCCAATGTTTGTTGTCTCTAATTCTTGGATTTGTAAGTCAGATCTCTCATTAATATGCTCAATTTCCCAGAATACACCACAGCCTACTAACATGGCCACCCTGGAATTATACTTCACATAGCACATGCACCTTGTGACATTCACAGACATCAGGCTTCTAATCATGCATACCAGTCACTAATCACCACCTACATAATAGCTCTCTCTCTCTCTCTCTCTCTCGCTCTCTCTCGGTCTCCCTCTATGACTTAAAGACCTAAACGTGTATTTAACCTCGACTTTCCTTAACATTTTGCCTGCCTTTTATTAAAAAAATGCTAGAGCCGGAAACAAAAACTTGAAACTCCGGCCCTTGGCCGGAACTCTTTCGCGGGATAAAAATGGAGGCACGCCCCTCACGGAAGCTACATCGTGAGGCGACGCCCCCACGGGAACATGGACGGAACGAGAAAAATCAAAAATCCTCCAAAAATGTAAATTTTCTGCCGAAACCCTCCTCCTTTCCCCAACCACAGGCGGAGACAGGGGCGGAATCAACAAAAAAAACCCCGAAAAACACCACTCCGAACCGGAGCGCAAAACGAAAACAGGCAAAACAATAAAACCCGGAAACGAAAAAACTAACCTTCTCGCTGAAGCTTCGCGCTGGATCTGTTCGGTTTGGGCTAGTCCTTCTGTTACAACCGGCGGTGTCCGGCTGGATATAACAGACCCAACGCGAAGCTTCCGTGAAACAAAAAGGGGTTTATTAAACATAACACACGAGACATGACATGAAACAAAAACCACGACACCACTTCAGCCTACAGCCTACGAACGAGGACTAGCAACTAAAGAAGACAAAGACAGGACTATATATAGGAAACATAATCAGGGAAACATTGGGAACAGGTGATCTGGGGCAGGAACACACATTAGGCTAGGGCGGGGCTTAAACACACACATGGCCAAAACATAAACATAAACAAACATGACAACCCCTACTGAGGGCCCCCTAGTGGTTCACCCTCAGCCCTGCTACCCGTAACAAGCACCAACTAACAAATGAACACCACAATCAGAAATATTTCATCAATATTACATTAAAACACACAGTTAACTGTATGCAGCTATTATATAGGTGTGAAAAAGTGTTGGCCCCCTTCCTGATTTCTTATTTTTTTGCATGTTTGTCACACTTTAATGTTTCAGATAATCAAACACATTTAAATATTCGTCAAAGATAACACAAGTAAAAACATCATGCAGTTTTTAAATGAAGGTTTTTATTATTAAGGGAAAACAAAATCCAAAACTACATGGCCCTGTGTGAAAAAGTATTTTCCCCCCTGTTAAAACAACTTAACTGTGGTTTATCACACCTGAGTTCAATTTCTTTTACTGCCACACCTGTTCGCAATCAAGAACTCACTTAAATAGGACGTGCCTGACAAAGTGAAGTAGACCAAAAGATCCTCAAAAGCTAGACAGCATAGAGAGCTAGATAGAGAGCTAGATAGAGAGCTAGATAGAGAGCTAGATAGAGAGCTAGATAGAGAGCTAGATAGAGAGCTAGATAGAGAGCTAGATAGAGAGCTAGATAGAGAGCTAGATAGAGAGCTAGATAGAGAGCTAGATAGAGAGCTAGATAGGAGGGCACAGTGGCTTAGTGGTTAGCACGTTTGCTTCACACCTCCAGGGTTGGGGGTTCGATTCCCGCCTCTGCCGTGTGTGTGGAGTTTGCATGTCCTCCCCGCGCCTCGGGGTTTCCTCTGGGTACTCCAGTTTCCTCCCCCAGTCCAAAGACATGCATTGTAGGTTGATTGGCAACTCTAAATTGTCCATCGTGTGTGATTGCGAGAGTGTGTGTGTGTGTGTGCCCTGCAATGGGTTGGCACTCCATCCAGGGTGTATCCTGCCTTGATGCCCAATGACACCTGAGATAGGCACAGGCTCCCTGTGACCCGAGAATAGATCTGATAAGCGGTAGACAATGAATGAATGAATGAATGAATAATAATGTCATTAAATCATGGTTAGGATTATGCAGAAGGCATCATACTGTAGGCAGGTAAGCAGCTGACCAAATTTTATTAACAGCATCCCAGACCGAAAATTAAACATTTGCAGAATAGAAATTCAAGGAAAAGTGAGTAAAACCTGCATGACCATTTTAACACAATCAAATCCAGGTTTTTTTGAAGTGCACTTTTAAGTGGCATGAAAATCCATTGCATTCTCACAGCTGAATGTTGGCAGGTATGAATTTGAAGCAATTATCAACACTGACATGCTGTTAACAGCTCAGCAAGGATGCAGTAAACGTACCCCATACAAGCTTTTCTGTGTCTTGACTACATTTCAAAGGCACTAATTGCAGTTAGTCTGTTTTCAGTGCATGGCACATATAAGCAACAATCATTTAGGAGGAGAACCATTTCTCCAGCATGCTTTCTCCTGATGAGTTATTTATTCAGAAAGTTTTACATGTACAACTGTAGCGAACTAATTTGAGTCAAACTAAGACAGGTAATTACAGGCACAGTTCCAGCCCTTAACTTCACACACTTATTATTTTTCAGCTGATCAAGCATTCCAGCATTCCAGCTGTTCATGCGCATCCTAGATATACATCTGTCTCAACACCATCATCCTATATATACACATCAAACAGCAGACTGTAGTCTACTTGGGACTTGCTGACCCATTGTTTGACCCTGACCCTGTTCATGCCAAAGCACATCCCTGAAGATGTGTACAGAGTTGCCACTTTATTAGGAACACCTGTATACCTGCACATTCATGCAGATATCTATTCAGCCAATCATGTGGTAGCATGCAGCATGCTTCTGATCATGCACACTCATCACTAAACACCACAACTATAATATACTGGACTCTCTCTCTCTCTCTCTCTCTGTTTCTTCTCTGTCTCTATGACCTGAAGACCTAAACTCGCATTTGACCCTTACTTTACTTAATATTTTGCCTGAATTTTATTTAAAAAAATGCTTGACTGCAAATGCATCCATCTCAGCCTTCTCTCACATGACACTGACATTAAAAGTCACTGGAAAATGTGACACTGATTTTATTTACACATGCACTGTAGTTATAAACTTTAGCAACTTGCCAGTAGATGTTCCTACATCTGTAGCATGTGGCAGCAGTGCTATGCAAAAACATATGCAGATGAAGATTAAGAGCTACTTTTCATCAAGTCAAACATCAGAATGAAGAAAAACTTTTGAACATGGCATGCATGCTGCTCCCAGAAGGGCTGGTTCGAGTGTTTCATAAACTGCTGATTTTCATGAACAAAAGTGCTGAAATACTCAAACCAGCCCATTTGGCACCAAAAACCATGATGCCGTAAAAGTCACTGAGATCACATTTATTTTATTATTAACACTAACTGTATCTGCTTGATATTATATGTTGTGCTGCTTCCACATGACAGGCTGAATACATAACAGCACGATGGCTTGAACCCTTGACCTTCTATTCAGTAACCCAGAGCCTTAACTTTTAAACCGCCACTGCAGTGTTTCCCACAGTAAAGCCAAGACTGTAAGATCCTGTTATGCTCCTTGTGATGCTACAGAATGCAAAGAGATTATTCTGTTTAGAAGTGTAATAGTACATAAAAGGCAAAATTCTAAGATTCTAGAATGTTCCTCATGATTCTAGAATGAAACTGACAGTTACTTTAAGAACCTCATTGACACATCACAGGCAAGACTGTCAGATTCTAGAATGATCCTTCTGATTTTAAAATGGAACAGAATATGAACATTAGAATCGAATTGCTACATCAACAGCAAAACTGAAATACTCTGTTGTTTATTTTGATCATACAATGCAACAGACAAATAATTTGGGAATTTTAATGCTACATACAAAGCAAAACTGCACTTAAATGCGTTTAATTCATAATAAATATTCCTCTAGTCTGCTGTACATGATCAGTACTGGAAGCATGTGCAAAGTTTCAGGCTTTTCCAAATGAATCAGGCTGAAGGTGAACCTGTCTGTAGCTGGACAGAATTCAAAGCATAATTCAGGCACCAATTGACTGCTGATGCCCTTATAGATCATTAATCAGCCAAGCAGTGGATCAATGGCTGCTGAGAATGCCAGCAAGGAAAAAAACTGGCTATCAGTGTAAATGAGGAAAGAATAGTGTGCACTCATGTGCTCAGTATGGCTTAGCAAGATAACTCATACACACATGCGCACACACACACACACACACACACACACACACACACAGATAACAGCAAATGCCTTGAGAGATGATTCCCACGCAGCAACACTCTTCCTCCCAAACACTAGCCAAAATGAACCCACGCTGACAGAGAAACATCCTCTAGCTTGAATTAAAAAATAATGAATCTGGCCCTCTCATGTGTGTGTGTGTATGTCACCTGCCATTCCTCCCAAAGTAAATCACCCAAAAAGAACAGTCTATGCTTAAGCAACAGTTTGTTATTATAGTTTAGCTATAACTGAAGCAGTGTTTATTTGTGTAGCATATAACCCAGATCTCACATTAAGGCCCAGGAGCTGCACCTTTTAGACATGAGATCTTGGAAAACACAGCACACTTCTTAATAAAACATGCAAGTGCTTGGGGATGCATTTAAAATGAACGGCTGTGGCTTGACTGAATAATTCTCTCAATCCTCCTCCAATCCACAAAGCAACCAAAGAGATTTTAATTATTCACAGTAATCTCTTTTACTACTTACCAAGTCAACCATAAGCAACATTTAAATCTATTGCACCTTAGGGTATAAAGTTAGATCATTAAAATATGGGGGATTTCTCATGTTTTGATACATATCTCATTAGTAATGGTGAGGAGATAAAAAAGCAGGGTATTGTAAGATTCAATTTAAAGGTATTTAGATGGTATATGAAAAAAATTACTCTCTGGCAAATCTCTGAGAATTTTTAAGTTAAGAAAGAGATTATAAATTGGGTGTGATGGATGTGTATGGTTACTGGTAATATTATAACTTATAACTGTGCTATAAACTTGCTGACTGCATCATCCCATATGTATAATAGCATCAGATGGAGTGAGAGTGGGTGTGTGATGTTATCTCCCTCCATATTGCTTTGTACACACCATGAATCTGCTTCAGTCTGCACGCAGTGTGTCCACAAAGCAATTTCTCTCACTATAATGAATGTCCACTGGAGGCAGAACACAAAACAGCAGGCACTAGTCCTTCAGAGCTGATGAGCGTCCGTAGAAGCAGATTACACACCTTTGCCATGTAGGCTGGCCCGCTTTCGTTTGTAGGCTTTCACCCAGAGAGGTGACAAAAACATAAGACCTAAGTGTGTATGTGTGTACGGAGTCTTGTGATTGGACTCGCATCTAGTGTACCTGGGAACGGCTCCTGATCCCCTGGGACCCTGACCCAGATAAAGCAGTTACTGAAGACAAATGAAAGAATTGATCTGAATATGTTCCTTTATATAACATTGACGAAAAAATGTAAATACATTCATTTTGGTAATAATCGCTTTGAAAAGCTGCATAGCATAACTTTCACAGAAATGGAATGCAGATCATGTCCAAGCTGTGGGATGTGGTAGCTTAGTGGTTAAAGTGATGGACTACTGATCAGAAGGTTGTGAATCACAGATCCACCAAGCTGCCACTACTGGGCCCCTGAGCAAGGCCCTTAACCTTAATTGCTCAGTTGTATAAAATAAAAATGAGATAAAAAGTTGCTATGGATAAGGGTGCCTGATGGGAACCCAGATGAGGATGGGTTCCCTTTTGAGTCTGGTTCCTCTCAAGGTTTCTTCCTAATACCATCTAAGGGAGTTTTTCCTTGCCACAGTTGCCTGAGTCACCTCAGGCTCGCTCACTAGGGAAATTTTGTCTAACATCTAGGACTGTTTGTTTGTATGTTTATCGTTTCCTATGTTCTGTAAAGCTGCTTTGAGACAATGCTCTTTGTTAAAAGTGCTATACAAATAAAACTGAATTGAATTGAAATAAATGCCGTAAGTGTAAGATATTTCATGTGTAAAAATACAATTTACGTTTGTTTGATATGCATTAGACAACTATTTTATTATTTATTAAGTTATGCTGAAAAACTGCATAAAAAAATAAAGTTTTAGTTTTCACAGCTCTTTAAACAATAAAAACTGGGAAAAATTGTAGTACAGTGTGTGTGTGTGTGTGTGTGTGTGTGTGTGTGTGTGGGTATAGATGGCTCAAGCAAAGGAGCACTCTTTATTTCTTCAGGGTGCTATTGGACAATGTCCGGCTTGGTTTCATAAAGCTGGAAGCAAGAAAAAATGTAATAAATCAAATCCTGCTGAAATCAAATCATACGGTTCTGTCGTTTCTTGCCAGCAAGGTCATCCTGTAGCCAGGAGGGCACAGCAGTGTGAGGATAAAAATCTGTTGGGCTGGAAGAGGACAGGACACCTTGAGCCAACAAACAGGGCCTCCTCCTGTCACCCTGACAATCAGAGTGTCCACGAGCGTCGAGAACAGAACGGACTTGCCAGTTTCACCAGAGCGCTGTCACTCAAATACAGCACTTCCTTCTCAGTGTTGTTGGGTTGCAGAGGCACCTTAAGGAGTAAAGAAAAAAGGTAGTGATAGAGGAGTAGGATCTGCTTCCTGTGTCATTCAATATTGCAGAGTGCATTGTTTTATCTCCTAAACACCGGCTCCATCAAGGCAACCAAGATATTCACTGTCAATCCATTTTATTAAAGGAGCAAAGATCTATCAATTCTTACATGTAAAGATGCTTTAAGGATTGAAAATACTGCTTTAAATCAATAGCATAACATCACTAATAGCACTCCTCCATTAGGAACCAGCTTTCATTTTCATGGAGAGACATTTAGTAGGTAAAGTATCTCGTGTAACTCTCTGAACCTTGTGAGAGAGAGAGAGAGAGAGAGAGAGAGAGAAGAGAGAGAGAGAGAGAGAGAGAGAGAGAGAGAGAGAGAGAGAGAGAGAGAGTGAGAGAGAGAGGCTAGTGAATCAAATTTCAGAAAACATATTAAACCAAGAGTGGTTGAATCTTACAAAATCCTTCAAATCTCTTCAAAAGATTAGACTTAGACCTAGCATTAGTAATGAATATGATTGGCTGTGGTTTTGCACTTACAACGAATGTAATAAATATGTTTGAAAAGATATTTGCTTTTCAATCCACAACAGAGATAATACTATGGAAGTCAAAAACAAAAATTAATTCCAAAGATTTATTTGTTACAGTTTCAGGTTACTTTTTATTTTAAATTACACATCAATTAGTAGAAGTAGTAGTTGTAATAGTTGTAGTTTATTTTTGTTTCCATTTCCATTCCAAATGGAGCTAGAAACCTTAAGCATTCAAAGAATATACATTAAGGACCACTTATAGATAGATAGATAGATAGATAGATAGATAGATAGATAGATAGATAGATAGATAGATAGATAGATAGATAGATAGATAGATAGATAGATAGATAGATAGATAGATAGATAGATAGATAGATAGATAGATAGATAGATAGATAGATAGATAGATAGATACTTTATTGATCTTGGAGGAAATTCAAGTATTCTTGGAGTGCAGTATGCTGAGGAACATGAAAGCAGATCAATCAGTACACCAGTTGAGTGTCTGCAGTTTTCTGTTTTTTTGTCTAAACCAGCAAAGCTGGGACGATTTGTATTTGAACAAACAGCACTAAGGTCGAGACCTATTCTACCTCAACCCTGTTTGGTACAGACAAATTCTCCAATTTCTGCGTCTCAGGTTTCTGGTCTCCTTGATCGTTGTTACAGTGTGGGATTATGGCTGTGAGGATTACAGAGTCATGCTGTTTAAAAAAGGCGGATAGAAGAGTTGATCCAGCTGCTCCTTTAATCCCTAAAAAACAAACATCCATGTAATCCATTTTTTGAAGTAAAGACTTTAATGAGCACCAACAACTCGGTCAGGAGCTTTAATTAAAGACTTGATCTACAGCTGTGATTGGTCAGTGAGCTGACGATTAAGAGACAGCATTCTGCGCTCAATGCATTACAGAGGTCAAGTGAGCAGAACTAAATTCTCATTCTGAGAGAGAGAGAGAGAGAGAGAGAGAGAGAGAGAGAGAGAGAGAGAGAGAGAGAGAGAGAGAGAGAGAGAGAGAGAGAGAGAGAGAGAAAGTTTAGTATTCAGTAGTTTCTATGCTATTAAACCTGCACAATAATACTTTATCATTATAGATAGGCTTCAGATTTGGAATAATACTTGAATTTCCTCCAAGATCAATAAAGTATCTATCTATCTATCTATCTATCTATCTATCTATCTATCTATCTATCTATCTATCTATCTATCTATCTATATATCTATCTATCTGCACCAATACTAGGGATTAAACTACATTACTCAGAATAAACAGATTTTTAAAATAGTGTTCTTAAGAGCTACAAACACATATATGCACAGGAGGTGCGCTAATCATTTAAAAATCTTTCCAAGTATCACAAATTTCCCTATTTTCCACTCTCTTCTTCGCTCATCTTTTGCTTTTTCTTAATCCCTTATGATTTAGCTCATACTGACATGTGCCTGTGTCCTGTCTTCACCCATGTGTCATCACTACTGTCTCACCAAATGTGTTCATATGTTTTGAGTTCATCCCATGAATTGGCCTTTATCTCATCGCTAAGTCACTTTTCATTGTTATTGCGCATTTCTGACTCTCACTTTCTCATATTCCCTATAGTTTTCAATCATACATCTGTGTTTAAACCTGTGCCTGTATTCCTTTTTGATGATTATGGATTATCCCTGCTTGATACTGTCTGCCTGTTCTCTGAACCCCACCGAGAATTATGATTATGATTGTTGGATTATCCGAAGTAAACAACACTCCGATTTCATGCACTCGCATCCTGCTTAATCTATACGCAGGTTCCAGTGAGATACTGTAGAAGTCTACAGAAAATATCTTTAAGACTGTCAGATTTATCTAGTATTTAATACGATATAATTATTATAAATAAACCAAATATAAAATAATAGAATATATAAATAAAAGAATATATAAATCATGAAATGTCTAGAATATGTTTAATAATCTTATATATGGTTTAGTGTAATCCTCTAATGGGAAATACTAGATAAATTAAAATATATTCATGTTTTTGTTTTACTTGATAAAATGAATTTTTTGCAGCAGTAAGATTAATCTGGTTGAGACATATGTTGTGTATTGGGACTGGAATCCTGCAGAATGCAACAAAAAAAATGTGAGATGGAAAAAAGAAAACATTCATGCGTTCATTCGTCCTTAGTATCTGCCTGGTCAGGGTTATGGTGGTTTAAATGGCTAGGCTAGGCTACAAGTTTGTTTAATTTTAGGAAACTAACCCAAGTAACTGTTTGTCTCTATTTACAAAATATAAAAATTAAAAAAGCAGTTACAAATAAAGCTAGTGGTATTTGTTACTGTATAAATATTTTTTAAAGATGTTTGCACCATCCAGAATATATCAGATTCCCAAAGCTCTATGGGAAAAAGCAACGCATACCTTTCATTCATCACCTGTAACAATACATGACATAAAATGTTGTGCATGCCAAACCTGTGAGTTTTCTCTGTGTTCCATATAGTAAATTCATTCTGTTTTCTTTTTGTCTTTCATTTTGGAGAGGACCAAAGACACAATGCTGTTCAAATAGCATACACACACTTCAAAGGGCCAGCCTTATGTAGACTGCCAAGCCATTTCACACCTAATCAACTCAAGCCCTTAATCCAGAGCCGAAACCTGGAGATAGCAGGCTTTGAAGTCAGCTGACATGAGAAGCCATAAACGAGAATAGAGAATAGAACGAGTTTCTTCTTCTCACGAAAACTCAACGCAAGCTCATTTCCTGTTAGCTTACAATGCGTGTTTGAACACCACCATGCATCCATAGATCTACATCCAAGTTTTCTAGGAGAAATATTTTTTTCTTTCAGTCATACGATCATTCCAAAAGAGACAGAGAGAAATTGAAAAAGTTCCGAAATGAAATTTAAATGACATGTCTGTAAGCCATGATTTATAATTTAAAAAATCCCATTTGGGGAGTTTTCCTGTTATAACACTTCTAGAAAGACTTGGCAGACACATGACCAAGGGATGTCCGTATTACATAAATAATGAATAGTTTGAACATTATGCTGTAGATTTATTAATCCCTGCAGCATAATCTTGTAAATACATATGTAATATGCAGAGTGTACAATTAAATCAGAGAGGGGAAAGGGGCCAGTTGAAATTATTGGAACCATCTGCAGCCCATCAGCAATTTAACACCCATAATGTCCTTCAAATTGAATTGTGGTACTGGACTAGAGCAAATCGATAAAAGCCAGTCTGGCTGTACAGGATTATACAGATACCATCTGGGGCAAACAGCTACAAATACCAGCTGTGTCCCCTAGCCACTTTTTCACAGAATAGTTGACTCTCTGTGGCTACATTCATCAAATATATGGGCATTTGGGGCATTTTTAGGATGGATTGTGTGAGAGCAGTCATGATTCTACCCGCTGGACTTGGATTCTTGCATGGCTCCTCTTTATTTTTATTAGAACACTTGAACCGTAATCTGACTTCTTTGTCTTTAAGACACCATAAAGAGTTGTGTATTTCAGTCTGGATTAGTTTTATAGTATGTGATGGAATTACAAAACTCTTACATATCCTGGAAAACCAGGAAAGTCATCAAGAAATAAACATTGCCAAATCCAGGACAATGGAACCTCCACATATGAATTTAATTTGTTCTGGAGGTGAGTTCTTAAGGCAAAAATTTGTATTGTGAAATGAATTTTTACGTAAGAAATAATGTAAATACAGTGTTACGTCCAGAGTCGTAAGATTCTGTTGTTGTGCAGGATGTTTTCTTTCCCTCTCTCCCTGTCTCTCTCTCCCCGCAGAACCAGTGTCCCCACCTGATGTGGATAATTAGAGCTCTGCTGTGATTGGTTGATGGGAGAGGAGAGAGTATTTAAACTGCAGTTACTCCTCAGCCCAGGAGTTGGTGGTGGCTTGATGGTGTGTGGTGGCTGAGGATCAGTTTGGTGATTTGGTGTGGTTTTTCCTCAACTGTGTTGAGACTGTTCAATTAGTGTTCCTGCCCTTTGTCTTATTGATTACATCTTTGATTGAGAAGTGAGTGTTAACTTCAGTTGTCTATTATAAATATTGAGTTTTAATCTATGACTTTTTGTTTTGGGTTAAATAGGGAGGTGGGTGCCATTTATGTTTTGCATTACTTTATCTCCTGTTTGTTAGTTTAGGGAGTTTTAATTTTGTGTTTTGGTTTTTTCTTTTTTAGTTTAGTTAGCTGAATTATAAAAATGTTATCATCTTTCTTGTTATTTTGGCCTTGCCACCACCTGAAGTTAATGCCCTTTTTTATTTGTTCATATTTATGTAAATAAAAGCTTCTCTTTTTGCTAGATTTGGTTGTTTGGGTTATTGTAGCCTTTTCTGGGTCTGGGTTCTGGTGTTTTCTCTGCCGTCGCACATTATCACCACCAACCAGTTATTTCTGTTGCGGTCTACCCTAGGCTATAATTTAGGACGTCACAACAGTAATTCGTTCCAGCCACCCAAAAATATTACCAATATGACCAATACAAAGTGTATGTAAACTCTATGGCTGCTTACAAAGAACTGATTCAAGCCAAGCATTCCATCTCAATGGTCCTCATAAGTCATGTCACCCAACTTGAGCTAAAAATATAACAGACTATCCATTCCACCGACCTGTCAACAAAAAAATGCACAAAAAATTGTTTTTGAAGGCAATGTTGGTATCGTGGGTTGACTCCTTCAAAACAGCTTTCGCTGACCGAAAAAAATTCAGAGAATTCGTAAACTCGCTTCACTTGGCTTTCCATTAACGCAAACAAGTTTTGAATGGCTCCTTGACGTGCACGCAACTTAGCTGGCGTTCGGTTCTTTCATTCGTATGCAAAATTTTAATTCATAAGGTGAAAATTCGTAAGGGTAGGCATTTGTATGCCGAGGTTCCTCTGTACCTTGAAAATATCAGAAATCAAACATGCTTAAAATATCCTGGAAATTATAAGTTCCTCACATTTCATTTTATGATGTAAAATGCGTTGAATGATGGACTAATTTGATGTATCCAATGACTTTCATGTCACATGACCTTTCATACTGCTTTCTACTGTTAGCATGAGCATGCAGTCTAACTTTACTCTGGATGATTGCTTGTGTATTTAGCAAGTGCTCAAAATGTGATTGTGTGAAATCTGAAAATGTTGTCCTTTGGCTGCTCCCTTTTCAGGGTCGCTATAGTGGGTCTACATATTTAATTTCGGCTCAGATTTTACGCTGGATGGTCAATTTTTTGAAAGATTGTAATTTCTTGCTTGTAGATATTCAGTACTGAAGTACTTAATTATTAGTCATGGGAAAAAAAAGTGTAATAACCTCATATTTGTTACATCCCTACATCTCAACTCATTCTATTCTGTACATACAAATTTATTTTCCTATTTAAATGTGTTTTTATTTTTCATCCTATTTTTTGTTGTTGTTGTTGTTTGTCTCTGTGCACTGGAGCTTGTGACACTAAAACAAATTCCTTGTATGTGCAAACATACTTGGCAATAAAGCTCATTCTGATTTTGATTTTATTGTTTTTGGTATTGTATAAATTGTTCAATTAGAATAACTGATTACTAATTAAATTACAAATTTGTTTATATTTTGAGGAAATAATTTGAAAATGGTTAAACTGTATGAACCCTGAATTGTTACTGGTGTATATATCTGGGATTTTAAGCCCATTCAAATCTGTCATGTCTGGTCATTGTTCAGACAGCCATCTTTTATGGAGACAGCTAGAGAGCTAATATTCCAAAAATAATATTTAGTCAGGGAAAGCATCCGGAGTAAAACCTGTGCCAAATCAAAATATGCAGACCAGATGATCCACTCTGTATACCCCACACAGGAAGCAGCTGAAAAGACAAGAACAATATTTATCAAGCTAGTTATGATTTTTGGAATACATTTAGGCTTAGCTGGATGGCTAATACTATTATTTAAGCTAATACAACATGCTACAAAACACATCATCTCCATTTATAACTTGCAGAAAAAATCATGTGCTTTAGTAAAGGCTTTAGTCTCTTACAAACATACTGTATTCACTCGCCACTTAAACTTGGGTGTTTTTATAAATATCACTTCAACATGCACAATACAGCCATGATTGAGATGTTTATATGCTTTATTTTATTGCTAGGTAGTTCGTTGGCGGTTAACACACATACAGTTCCGTTGACTTTATGCGTGCCAAACAACAATGTTTTGTTCACTATAATCATGTTTACAATGTCATCACTATGATTCCTCCTTCTTCAAGTAAGTATTCAAACACACCTTTTAATTTGTTTATTCACAGGGCCATGTTTTTTTTTTTATCCTTTAAAAGCTACTAGCTATCTAACTGAGCATGGGAATCTTGTCGTGATAGCTTAATTGCAGAAAAATTAAGAGTTGATCTGGATTTCTAGATAAGTTGCACTTAGTCAAGTGACCCTATTACTAGCATGTTATTTAAATTATTTTCATTCGAGTTGCAATGACTTTTATTTTCTTTGCTTATTAACAATATTAATCTGGGAAGTTTGGCTCATTGTACCTTATCTAATTAAATGACTAATTGTAATTAGCACACTGCGCCTACTACTGTCTAATACCTGTAAAAAACAAAATTCATAAGTGTGTCACACTTACAATCCAACACAATACAGTACAGATCATACCATGATTTCCTTTGGCATATTTGCTCACAGATACTGTGTTGATACATGGTGCCTAGTGAGAAAGATAAATATGATCATTAAGGCTTAATTTTCTCTAGATTCTTCAACATGCTGTCTCGCTATCTCGGCATTCACTCAAATATCAATAAACACGAATTATGTCAATAGTAAATTACCACGTGATCTCATATTTGAAGTGTCTGGCAACAAGAGAAGTGACTTTATTCACACTAAATTGTAAATGTACTACGTTTAAAAACTATTGTGCTTAATAGTACATTGTCTGAGCCAAGAGTTTTAAAGCTTTTTACATTGTCACTGCCTAAATAGCTCTGTTTTTAATGTGTTACAGGATTAACAGAGTTGTTAAAAGGTAAATGCAGAAACAATTGGGGCTAGTGATAAATACTGCTCTCTTTTTGGATGGTAATAATGTCCTCAAGGCCTCTAATTTATTTTGGCACCCAAACCTGTTATGAAATGTTCATCATTCCCAAAAAGCCATAGAGCTCAAAACAAAGGGGACTTTTAGAGAGTGTTTACTACTGCTACTCCAGAAGTACTATGCAAAATGCAGACTGTTGCATCCATCCATTACATCAGATGTGGAAAGTTTTAAATTCAGTCTACTTCAAGCTTTTTAATTCTCTTCTTTGTTTATTTATCACAACACATTCATCTGTTTTCTGTACCATTCAATCAACACAGGGTTGTGGGGAGCTAGGAGTCTATCCCCAGGGACTCGGGGTAAAAGGCAGGGAACATCCCCATCACAGGGCACAATCACACACACAGACAATTTAGAAATGCCAATCAGCCTATGATGCATGTCTTTAGACTGGGAGAGGAAACTGAACTACCAGGAGGAAACCCATGGAGCCAGGGAGACCGCTTGAACCCCACACACAAAACAGAAGCAGGAAAAAAAGCCACCAATCCCAGGTACAAGCAAACATGCTAAACACTAAGACACCATTCCCTCTGCATCGGTTCTTTTTATCCCTTGTTGCACTTACTTGCTGTGATGGGAACATGAGAAACGGCAGTCAGTGGTCCAGTGAACAAGTGCTCTTTCATTTAGACAAAGTGTAAAGGAAAAGAAATCAGGAAAAAGTCAAAACTGTCACTCAGTGTAAGGTGCAGGTATGGTAATGCAGGAGGCTTCAGAGAAGCATGTGTGACATAGCCAGGTTGCGAGGCAGCAAGGCAGACCCCAGGAGCGTGGCGACATCCTCTTCACAGCATAGACTCTGTAAACACAGGCAGAGAGAAAGAATGTAGCATTAGGCATCACCCGTAATTCAACTTGCGTCCCCTACTGCTGAGCCTGGCTCCCTCCAAGAGTTGTCTCCTGGAATCAGGTGCTCCCTAACTACTCCTCTCTTTTTTCTTCCTCACTGTCTTTTTGGCTTGCACTGTTTGCACCAAGTTGCACACATTGCACTTTATGTGACTGGGACAAATTACTTTCAGTCCTTAGCTCTGTGTTATGTAGCTCTGTTGTTTTATGTAGCACCAGGGTCCTGGAGAAACGTTGTTTCATTTTACTATGTACTGCATCAGCTATATAAGGCTGAAATGACAATAACAGCTTCTTGACTTGACTTGATTGGTCCATCAGGTTTTGGCGCACTTTCAGCCACTCTGCCTCACAGCCACACTCAGATGCACTGTCCTTGGTGCTGAAATGTTGCTGTTTCTTCAGCACCACTGTTTCAGAGGGGTGAGGAGCAGTTTTGTGTGGCTTGCATGCCGTGGTGTGTGCGATACCCTTTATAGATATATTTAGGGATATAATTTATGGATAAATATTGACTTAGGTCTCAATTTTAAACCTTTTTAATCTAATTTTTTTCTATGTTTCTATACTTCCGTAAAGCTGCTTTGAGACAATGTCTATTGTTATAAGTGCTATACAAATAAATTGATTTGAATTAAACAAAAAATTTCTTTTTACATGTCCTGTGAAACAAGTTTGTTCTTGTTATCACTTATGTTAGAGCAGCTATAAACAGTCACTCCCTCATCAGCCTCTCCTTATAAAGACCAAAAAATCTTCTTCATAAAGAATGTTCCATGGCAAAAAAAAACTTACTGACTGTTTCAGTATTTACAGCTGACGCTGGAGACTCCCTTCAAACATGGTAAATACATGTTTTTCAGAAAGCATCAACAAATGAACAATTTTGGGGTTTTGTTTAATCTGCTTATTATACTTTTTTTTAAATGGACTATGTTGCTGATAATAAGATAATAGAAACTGAACACAAATATATTTTGCAGTCTGTTTGCATCAAATAGGAATTTGGAGAAACATAATTTTGACTTTTTTTGAATGAAATAAACTGACATACTAATTATCACTTAGTGTCTGATGCTTCTCAACAGTAATATGGCAACATGTTTGGATTTCAATTTTACCACTAGCATTTTTCATCACAAAATCTTGAGACTGGTCTTTTATCAAGTTCATCACTGACTGCACCAATGTTGGAACAGAAGAAGTCTAAATGTGAGTGCAGCAAAAGAATCTTCACTGTTTAACCCCATTGTTTGTAGCTTTTCGGTCATCCAGCTAGTGTAGTTTGGTGCTCTTTGGTGGACCACAAAAATCCTTCCATGAGTTATTTTGGAAGTGTATTGAAATTGTTCAGTCCGTTGATTTCATAAAAAGTTTTATATCATCTTTGTTGAGCTGATGCATGCTTTAATGCTCTGCACTTTTCTCTTCGGCATGGCAAGTCCTTTTAAAATTAATGAGACCCTTTAGCAAATCTATTCACAAATGAGCAGCATTATTAGCACTTGTCATGTGATTTACATGCCTGGACATGATTGGACATGTCTGAAAAAAATTCTATACTTGCGTTGTGGGCGATATTGAAATTAACATTTATTATCAGCCTTAGATTATGTGAACCTTATACAAGTCCTTGTAAAAGATACCATAGAAATGATTTTGTATTAAAGTAAACACATTAAAATAAGCAGAATAAAATAAAATCATTTGAATTACAACTAGTACTATATAGAAAATGAATGGAGAGTATTCCCACGGGTGAGAGAGTGGTGATAGGAGCGGATTTTAATGGACATGTTGGTGAGGGGAACACAGGTGATGAGGAGGTGATGGGCAAGTTTGGAGTTAAGGAAAGGAACCTTGAAGGACAGATGGTAGTGGACTTTGCTAAGAGGATGGACATGGGTGTGGTTAACACTTATTTTCAGAAGAGGGAGGAGCATAGAGTGACTTACAAGAGTGGAGGTAGGAGCACACAGGTAGACTACATTCTATGTAGAAGAGGCAATCTGAAAGAGATTAGTGACTGTAAAGTGGTAGTGGGAGAGAGTGTAGCCAGACAGCATAGGATGGTGGTGTGTAGGATGACTTTGATGGTCTGTAAGAAGAAGAGGTCAGAGATAGAGAAGAAGACCAAGTGGTGGAAGCTGAAAAAGGAGGAATGTTGTGAGGAATTTAGACAGAAGTTGAGGCAGGCTCTGGGTGGTCAGGTAGTGCTGCCAGATGACTGGGAAACTACAGCAGAAGTGATCAGGGAGACAGGGAGAAAGGTGCTGGGTGTGTCATCTGGAAGGAGGAAAGAAGATAAGGAGACTTGGTGGTGGAATGAGGAAGTTCAGGATAGTATCCAGAGAAAGAGGTTAGCCAAGAAGAAGTGGGACATGGACAGGACTGAAGAGAATAGACAGGAATACAAGGAGTTACAGCGCAGAGTGAAGAGGGAGGTGTCTAAGGCCAAGCAGAAGGCATATGACGAGTTGTACACTAGGTTAGACACTAGAGAAGGAGAGAAGGACTTGTACAGGTTAGCTAGGCAGAGGGATCGAGATGGGAAGGATGTGCAGCAAGTTAGAGTTATTAAGGATAGAGATGGAAGGGTGCTCACAAGTGAGGAGAGTGTACAGAGGAGATGGAAGGAGTACTTTGAGGAGCTGATGAATGAGGAAAATGAGAGGGAAAAAAGAGTAGAAGGGGTGAACTCTGTGGAACAGAAAGTAGATAAGATTAGAAAGGATGAAGTCAGGAAGGCTTTGAAGAGGATGAAAAGTGGGAAGGCAGTTGGTCCTGATGACATTCCGGTGGAGGTCTGGAAGTGTCTGGGAGAGGCAGCAGTGGAATTTTTAGCTAGTTTGTTCAACAGGGTTTTAGAGAGTGAGAGGATGCCTGAGGAATGGAGAAGAAGTGTGTTAGTGCCGATCTTTAAGAATAAGGGTGACGTGCAGAGTTGCAGTAACTATAGGGGGATAAAGTTGATGAGCCATACAATGAAGGTATGGGAAAGAGTAGTGGAAGCTAGGTTAAGGAAGGTAGTGGAATTTTGTGAGCAGCAGTATGGCTTCATGCCCAGAAAGAGCACAACAGATGCAATTTTTGCTCTGAGGATTTTGATGGAGAAGTATAGGGATGGTCAGAAGGAGTTGCACTGTGTGTTTGTAGACTTGGAGAAAGCGTATGACAGGGTGCCAAGAGAAGAGCTGTGGTACTGTATGAGGAAGTCAGGAGTAGCGGAGAAGTATGTCAGAGTGGTGCAGGACATGTATGAGAGGAGCAGGACAGTGGTGAGGTGTGCTGTAGGTCAGACAGAGGAGTTCAATGTGGAGGTGGGACTGCATCAGGGATCGGCTCTGAGCCCCTTCCTGTTTGCTATAGTGATGGACCAGTTGTCAGAGGAGGTCAGACAGGAGTCTCCTTGGACAATGATGTTTGCAGATGACATTGTGATCTGTAGTGAGAGCAGGGAGCAGGTGGAGGAAAACCTGGAGAGGTGGAGGTTTGCACTGGAGAGAAGAGGAATGAAGGTCAGTCGTAGTAAGACTGAGTACATGTGTGTGAATGAAAGGGAGGGAAGTGGAACAGTAAGGTTACAGGGTGAAGAGGTGAAGAAGGTACAGGAGTTTAAGTACTTGGGGTCAACAGTCCAGAGTAATGGAGAGTGTGGGAAAGAGGTAAAGAAGCGAGTGCAGGCAGGTTGGAATGGGTGGAGAAAGGTGTCGGGAGTTCTGTGTGATCAGAAAATATCAGCGAGAATCAAGGGGAAGGTGTACAGGACAGTGGTGAGACCGGCCATGCTGTATGGTTTAGAGACAGTGTCACTGAGGAAGAGACAGGAGTCAGAGCTCGAGGTAGCAGAGCTGAAGATGTTGAGGTTCTCTTTGGGAGTGACAAGATTGGACAGAATTAGGAATGAGTACATCAGAGGGACAGCTCATGTTGGACGTTTGGGGGACAAAGTTAGGGAGGCCAGATTAAGATGGTTTGGACATGTTCAGAGGAGGGACAGTGAGTATATTGGTAGGAGAATGTTGGACATGGGGCTGCCAGGCAGGAGGCAAAGAGGAAGGCCAAAGAGGAGGTATATGGATGGAATTAATGAGGATATGAAGCTAGTGGGTGCAAGGGTTGAGGATGCAGAAGATAGGGATAGGTGGAGAGAGATGATTCGCTGTGGCGACCCCTGAAGGGAAAAGCCGAAAGAAGAAGAAGAAGACTATATAGAAAATGAATTACTAATTAAACTGATAAGAATTCAGCAGTGATTTGTATAAATGCAACATATCATCACATGCATCAATACAGAAGAAGAGAAACTTTACCTTGAGTCATGCAGCCTGGATTTTTCCACCCTTAACAAACAACTTTGACAATAAAACATTAATTTGATGTGTAACCTGCAAGTGTATGCTTTAAACAACACAGACAATGCAATTCCAACTTTTCTAGTCACTTAGGCCAACATTATAGTCTGTAATTTAAAAAAAAAAAATTCTGAGCGAACAAAAGCAAGTCTGTCTAATTATCTATGCACAGTTCAGTTGTTTTAAATCAACCGTAAACTTCAGGCTTGGTGCAGCAGATTTTTGAATATAAGCAGAGCAATTCCTTGAATTCTTAGAGCTATAGACCTGCAAAATTCAAACTGTCGAAATGGAGGGAAAAGGAAAGGTATGCCAAGACTTCTGCCCTCTCTGGTACTAATATAACTTTTGTGTGTTATCACCTTTTAGAGTTGCAGCATCAAACACGGGCCAATTTTCCATCCTTCTTCGGAGCTGCATCTGAGAAAAACACCACAATTACTGCAGGAGACCTACAGACTGACATTAATGGGAAGCAGGAAGCGTAAAAAACATTCCAAGTTCAGACAAGACAGAAACTTTAGTAGATTGATATATTTCACCTCCTGCGCCATGCCTTTCTTCATATCCAAACGTGCAAGACGATACCATTGCTGTAGTTTCCACTCTAATGGTTTGACTGAAGCTTTTGTCCGGTTGTTTTACTGACAGCCGATGAAACTGGAGCAGTTTCAGCTGAAGCCTGTGCCTCAAAATCGCTCAAGGTGTCTACGTTTATAGCAACATAATTGCTCTTCCGTCTCCTGCCACCATCTCTATCTCCATCTTCATGATATTTCGCGCTTTCATATTTTCTTCAGGCAGCTTTAAATGTGCAATTAACCAGTTTGCTTAATCACAACAATAAATGGCTTGACTTTTTTATGACAAGATTTTATTACACCTTTGATAAAAGCAGATTTTTACAATCAAAATGACCATATTAAGCACTTATTTATCTCTTATGATTTATTATCTAATAAGAACAACCTTCGATCACACTTATGACCTTGAGATGTTGTGATGTAATGCACTGCTCAGTCCTAATAGGTTTTACTGGTGAGATATTGATAGATTTTAGATTGTAATCCTCCCATCTAATATTACAAGCAGCCTTCCAGTTTATTTGTTTTAAGAACACTTAATCATACATTTAAAAAAGTTCAAATATATATCTATGTATAAACCCTTACAACAAAACTTATGTAATCAGAGGTTGCTAGAAAATTCCAGACAGAGAGTGCTGACCCTCCTTGTTAAATGAGCTTTGAAGCTCCAAATGTCAGCACATCCCAAAATGCAGCAGGACATGGTCATGCTATTAGCCAAGCTCAGCAGTGGTGCAAGCTTGTGACAAACTCAATGTGTCAGAGTATGCAAGAATCTCCTGGAGGTTGTGTCATCACACCATGCAATTGAAAAAAACAGAGCTCTCGACATGAAGTACAAATGCTTTACAAATGCCCCGGTGACAAATGACAGTGAATGCAAAAGCAAGAAAATAAATAAATGTACCAGTATACTGAAAAAAATTATAAATACACCAAACTGGAACTTATAAAAGGTTAAATCCACACCAAAATCTTTTGCATTTTTTTCATACATAAAAAGGAACAGAAGAGAATGACCAGACTAGTTTGAGAAGACAAGAAGGCTACAGTAGCTCAAATAAACACTCTTGCAAGCAGAAAAGCATCTCAAAACACACAACACATTGAATCAGATGAACAGGTTACAACAGCAGAAGAACGCATCATGTTCCACTCTTATAAGAAAAAAATGAAAATCTGAGGCTACTCCGCTCACACGGGTGAAAAATAGAAAAAGGCCAGGCAATTAAACTGCTTCTGCTTCTACATGACAGCATAATATTTTATATTTAATATATTTAACAATATATTTACTCCACAACATGCAAAAAAGAACTTTGTAATTTTCACACACAACAGAAGAGTCCTCACCCAATACAGATGTAATTACCCCCAAAATTACAGCTGACATTTCACTCTTTAACCCCATCGTCATTGTTTCATTTCACGTATCACTTGGAATGCATTGTGAAGCCAAGAAATTGTTCCATTATAGAGCATATCTCAGCTCCAATCCTTAAGAACTGCACAGCTTAATGTCTTCCCTGCAGCTGAAACCTAATTATCAAGTTAATTATCAAGCCCTTCATGTGCTAAATCAAGTGTGTAAGACCACTGAAAACACTTTTTCTGGATGGGATTCAAGCAGCAGTATAGAGCAATGACGTAAATTGTAAGATGGACAAATAGAAGCGCTTGTTTGGTGCTTGGTTGGAAGTTAACTGCTCTTTGTAAATGAAAATCTGGCCTTTAAAATGTTGACAGAAGTAAGCTTTGATAAAAAGCCAATGGCTGTTTTAAAATTAAAGTTTGTTGTTGTGAAGTTAGGATAACACACAGAAATAGCTCTATTATGAATTATTACAAATTAGCCAACTTTATATGGTCATTAATCTACCAACATGGTAATAGGTTAGTCTTATGGTTAATATTAGTTAGCTAACTAACAACAGTTAATGCTAGCTAAGTAGAGTTTTTACTAGAGTACAGCTACCTTGACTTGGTGCTAGAGTAGGACCTTCAAGTGTACTTTTGTACCTTTTGCTTGTATCGTTTAACTGAAAAGATGCAGTAATGTACATTTTACACTTTTTAAAAAGGAGCCTAAGGTTCAGTTATGTACTTCAAATCTTTTTTAAAGGTACACTATATCCATTTCCAGATGAAAGAAGCATATAAAAGCAATTAAAGGTAGTACAGTAAAAGGGACTAGAAGGTTCCTTTTACTTCAGCAACAATAAAAAATACCGTTTAGTCATTATGCAATCATAAAACTTCATCATTCAATCCTAAAGTGCCATTATTCAATTCTAAAACATTAATTGAGGATTTGGTATACTTTGCAATTTTCAAAACATTTTTTTTTACACGAGAGCTGTAATCCGTGTCATGTTTGCTGTTGATTCTGTAATGTTTTAAGTTTTAACCTTATTTCACTAGAAGCCAAATTTTGTGCCCATGTTCAGCATTGAATTTCTATGTCATGTCACATGCTACAATGGAGATTGATGCCTCATGTTAAAGAAGACACTTAGAGATTTAAGAGATTTTATAGCCAAGTAGGGGCAATATATTCACAGAAAAATCCCCCCCCCCCCAAAAAAAAAGGTTAGCCAAAGCACCACTAGTGCTTGTTTATAAGCCTCTAAAATTTAAAGCCGTTATTTCAGCCATTAAAATTCTGTATAAGGTTATCTGGAAAGAGATGAAAATGTCTCACACAGAAAGCCAACAGTGTCCTGATTAATTTTATATCAGACATGTGGCGATAAAGTAGTTTGTTTGTTTACTCTGAATGAAAAGTTGATTTCCATTCCACCTGCTGAACAGAACACCAGTGTACTTTTTAAAGGGTTGAACAAATTCCTTATCGGAAAAATGATCATGCTTTATACAAGCGAGCTAATTTATAGAAGCAGCTAATATACTTTCCTTCGTTCTTTACATATAGCCTGCCCCAAATTAGAGTACCTACAAATATACATCTCAGCTAGATGTTCTTGGATCTGTTTGTAATGTTGTGAATATGGTGAATTTATGAGTGGAACACTAGTGAGTGTGTGTGTCTGCAAACTGCTCCACCATACTGAGTGTCTGTATGTTTTGTACAAGTTTCCACCAGATCGCCATGTAATAAACTACACAACACAGTTAGGCAGCAGTACATAAGGTGTATTTAGCAGTTAGTTGACTAACTGCACATGAAATATAGGTGCTTAAGCATGGTGGTGGATTTCACATCGTTTGTGAGGATGATTTTGCTTCTTTGACAGCAGCTGGAGTGAGAAAAAGAGAAAAGAATCCTTCAAGAGTAAACATGGAGTAATGAGACATCTAATTTTGTCCTGTCAGTTATTCTCTGTCTCAAGAAAGAAAATCTTTATCATCCAGGAAAATCGGGGAAAAAAAATTGCAAGTTGACTGCAGCTTCTTTAACTACTGGAAGATTGTCAGTGCCACAAAAGTGCAGTTTAATGTCTTGAGGTGTTTGTTACATATGAGTAAAGTTCCAGACTTTGTATAACCAGGGTTGCCAGATCTATATGACAAAAGAAGACAAAAAAATGGTTTCGATAAATTGCTCTTTCATCAAGGTCATACAATGGATTAATAACTAATTTTTTTTTTTTAAATAAAAAAAAAGTATTAGAATTATATAAGTATAAAAACATGGTGGCACTGATTATTAGGTGGAAGAAATGTCTTCTGTTAATTGTTCAAAGTTTCAGCTCAAATTCCTATTTCTCCAGCCTTTTTCTATTAATGTAAATGTATGATGGAGAGAAATGCACTTTGCATGTTGGCATGTGCACAGTGATTACAGTATACTCTACTTTAGGCTGCAATGCCAGCATTATACAGAACACGGCAGGTTTTTCACCAGTAATGCACCAAAAAACAGCCGCACACAGATTAGTCCCTGTGACCTTCTGCGTGTACCGGTTTGTGTGTGCATATGCTTTGGTGTGTAGTCCATTTAATGCTAACTATGTGTGTGTCCCATGGCGATGCGGATGATAATGGCAGCTGGTCGTCATGGGGAAATCGATGCTTTCTGCTTGAATTCACCTCACGCACTCTTTTCCCAGCCATATCACATACGTGTTGCTTATTGGAGGGATGGACCATTGGAAATAATGAAATAAACTAGAGAGTGCTGAAAATAGTCAATGCCCCTAATGCATTCTTTGTTTCTTTCTTTTGTCTGGAACCTGAAATAAAGGATACAAGGAAGATCGTTTTCAGAAAGCTTCACACTTAAAAAGCTATTAATGTAACAAAGGTTCTGTGAGGAACCTTACTAAAATCGCTGGACAGTTATAAAATCCTAAAAGGCAATGTTTTACAGATAGATACTTAACAACTCCACAGGTTCTGTAGAGTAGCTTCTTCTTAATAGCTCTATGATGTACCCCAAAAAATCCAAGTGAAGGTTTTCTTTCTTCTAAAAGGTCATATGAACTGGAGATCACATGTCCAGTCATGCTGAGACTGTATAGAGGTGTCTGAAAAGGAGTTAATTCATTCATTTTGAGTAAGATGTTTATCCTGGTTAGGGTCACTGTGGATCCAGAGTCTATCCCAGGAACGCTAGGGTGAAGCGATAATACATTCTGGATGGAAAGCCTGTTTAGTTAACAAACGATGCCTGGAAGTGCAGACTTAGCGTTTCATGGTGTACCTTTCCAGAACTTGCAAACTGACTGTCCTTCAGTGATGGAATGAACATCCAACCTCAATTCAGACAGAGACACCTCAATCCGTCACTATCTTCAATAAACGGCTAAAGACACACCTATTTCTTGAACACTTAACTAACTCACACTAACTCTACCACTAACTCTATCATTCAATTAAAAATCTTTTATAGTAACTCTACTAATATTGTCCTCTGCTTGATATATTGCTTTGCTTGTATTTCCTCCCACGTGAGTCACTTTGTATAAAAGGGTCTGCTCAGTGAATAAATGTAAATGTATTGTAATGTAAATGTTCATTGCAGGGAACCATTCACACAGATCATATGAAAGACCAGAAAAACCTTAGCTTGGGATTGAACTGGAGATCCTATGAGGTGTTATTCAATGCTATTACTGCACCAAAGGTACTTCTTTGTAACAAAAAATACAATTTAAACAAACATTTTTACTCTTTAAAGCTCACTTGCTATTTTTGTGCAGAGAAGTGCTTCTTCTAAATAATTTTAGCAAATAATTCAAAAACAAAAATGCTAAATACTTTTTTCAAGTAGACACTTTTAATAATGTATTAAATTGTGCTAATAAAGCCTCAATTTCTAACAGGAAGATCAATTTATACACAGTAACTGAAGAGGTCATATATAATGCCAAGCCTAATTCAAGTGTCAAACATGTTTACAGGCTAATTTAATAAAATCAAAAGTCTTTTCCGTATGCTCGATGTGCTTTTCATTCATTCATTGTCTGCTGCTTATCCAAACTACACTCGGGTCACGGGGAGCCTGTGCCTATCTCAGGCGTCATAGGGCATCAAGGCAGGATACACCCTGGACGGAGTGCCAACCCATCGCAGGGCACACACACACTCTCATTCACTCACGCAATCATGCAATCACACGGACAATTTAGAGATGCCAATCAACCTACCATGCATGTCTTTGGACTGGGGGAGGAAACCGGAGTATCCGGAGGAAACCCCCGAGGCACGGGGAGAACATGCAAACTCCACACACACACATGGCGGAGGCGGGAATCGAACCCCCAACCCTGGAGGTGTGAGGCAAACGTGCTAACCACTAAGCCACCGTGCCCCCCATGTGCTTTTCATGCAGTTTGAATACTTGAAAAAATTGGAACAGGATTTGTCATATAATATTTCACTTATACTCTGCCTCTGTCTTTGATAAAGGGTGCTTCTTGTTTATTTAATCACTCTTAATTGTTTTCTATCCACACTATTGTTTCCTTTCCTCAGTTCATTGTTTCTATCTCTGAGAAAGAGGAGAAAGGACCCAAGAAAAAGGAGATAAGAACAGGAGGTATCCAGAACTAACCTATTTACCAAATGACACATTCTTGCTCGTTGAATATAACCTTTTTTAAGTCGACTGTATAAGTGTGATATCTCTACATCACATGTTTAAATACTGAAACAAGATTTCACTCATCAGAAATCTTCTCAATTTTTAAATAAATTGGCTTTTATTTAAGGATTTTATTTGTAGTTACTGTTTATTTTAGTTGAATTGTATTTGTAGTTCTTTTTGGTGTATAATTTATTGTCGTTTGTACAATTATGGATCATTTATAGCACTGGCTTTATCCAAAAGCTGTTCATTTCCTCCTTATACCTCTGAGCATATATTTAGAATTGGTACTTCCTTAAAAAACGACAGATTTGATCTATTTCTGGATCACGGGCTGAAGGACGTCCGAGTCAACGATGCATCAGGTTGAGTTTTGGGATGCACCCAAAGCATTTGATATTCTCTCCTCAGTCTACTCTGTAAATGGAGAATCAGCTTCACAGAGCAGGACACTGATGTCCTCTACTGCTGCGTGAAACATTATTTAATCCATTAATCATAGACAAGTTCAGTGATATTTGTAATAGAGTGAGCATCTGTATGCGGAGCATAGCCTTCAGGTGTTTTTTTTTTTTTTTTTTTTTAGAAGGGACGCACACTGTATGCTGAAAAGAAAGACTAATGAACATCGTCTATGCAACTTACACAAAGCCAGCTTTTATTCGAATAGAATAAATTATTAACAATGTATGAAGAGATTTTTTTACAGCTTGACCTTGTTCTTTTGTTCTCTTCCTTTTGGTTTCCTACAGGAAATGAAGCGGATGGCATTGACGTAGCTGTGCACTGAAATATTTCCATTTTTTTAGTACGTGAGCATGAGTGTATAGGTTTTGATGATAGATTTTAAACAAAAAATACCTTTTTATACTATAGTCAGACTCATAACAAAATCACTGCTTCATCATGCCTTCTTCACTTCAAATGAGAGAGTTGTCCACTTTTGCAGCTTTTCTCAGTTCTATTTGACAAAACAGCTTAAGGCTATGAGATACTGAAGTACTCACATATGATGTACTCAAAACATTCAATTTCTTTACTCCTCATATTGGTTTCTATGACTATTCTGTCCTTTATTCTGTATATTTTGCATCTCAATTCTATTTACCTAAACACTATAGAGTTTTAAAAGCATGTAATTTATTGTTCCTCTACAGAATCATGCCATTGCAAAATATGAAGTTTTCATTTGGCAATTCTGTATATAAATACATAATTACAACCTACTGCATAAGTCAAAATGAGGACATAATCAAGCTGGTAATTTTACTCACACTCAATATTCAAAATTAGACTTTCAAAATGAATGTTTTCTATAAGTTGATCACAGAGACTGCCTGAAGTTGTACTGTTATTTTCAGAAACTAAATCCTGCTGTTTGCCCTCCAGAATGAACACTCCAGCTCAGTAGTGGTTTCTGGAATTACCAACAATTATTGAGGTTAAAGAAAGTTTAGACAAACTCTCTCTTTCTCGCAGGCGGTTGAGGGATTCACGGCGTATGACTCACCAGATAATTGCCTATAGAGCTTGTTCTAATGAGGCCACTCTGATAATTAACTAGAGGATATAATAAGTACTCCTGCATGTCTGATCTCAACTCAGATCTGACCTTTGCAGATTCAAAGTTAGGCTTTGAAGACATTCTAAACAATGTCAAAACAGTGGACTGCTTTAGCCGAAGTAAGTTCCTTTAACTTACTCCACTGATCCCCTTATTTCATCAAGTCTGATGCCAGATTGATCACTGTTGAATTAACCTTAATCTATGTTCTAAAAGGTTTTGAAGAGTGGAATGGAGATGAGTTAGATGCACGACAGCGATTGAGAAGATTTAGTGCAAACACAAAGCCATAAAGCAGTGAATTAAAATCATTTTCTTTTCTTTAACCATTGTGCTGTCTTGCCGTGGGTTTGAATCCCAGGTCCACCAAGCGGCCACTGCTGGGCCCCTGAGCAAGGCCCTTAACCCTAAATTGCACAGTTGTATAAAATGAGATAAAAATCTGACACATGAGTGTCCAGCAGCAGGATCCTGAGCTCTCACCACTATGGCTTGACTAGCTTTCAGTGCCAGTCCCAAAAGCCTTGATAAAAATGGAAGGGTTGCTTTAGGGCAAGCATTCAGCATAAAACCAGTGCCAAAATCAAATATGTGGATCGGGTGATCCATTGAGCAGCTGAAGGACAACATCAAGCAAGATACAGACCTTTCCTTGTATGTGATATGTAACATAAAATGATTAAATATATGGTAGCTCCAGGGTCACCGGATCCTCGATCCTAAGTTTGGAAAATGTCTGTGTGGAGTTTTATATGTTATCCCTCTATTTATGTATTTCTATTATTTTGGATAAGTTTTAAAGCTTTGAAGAGAACAAGGCAAAGATGCAAAGAAACTGGTTATTAATATCAACATTAAATGAAATCCTAAGAAAAATGCGATGACTGTCTTTTGTAGCCCCTTATTATTATTTATTATATATATATATATATATATATATATATATATATATATATATATATATATATATATATATATATATATATATATTATAATCATTCTTTCCTGGCAGTTTCCTGGCAGTTATTGAATTATATGCTTCAAAATGATTAACTATAATCAGCTCAAATAGATGATGGCAGTTTGGTATATTAAGCCCGAAGTAATAACAATAAGAAGAAGAGGCTAAGGGATGAACTCAAGTTACAGCACATGACCCTTTTTAACTTGACAATATAAGTTTTCCCATGTTCTCAAGCCAAAAAAAAATACTTAAACCTTACAACCCAGGTGTCCTTCAAAGCAAAGATAAACAACAACATATCTAAGAGAGTGTGACAAATAATAACCAGACACTCAACAGGGGTTTATAGCAAATACTTCATGTTTATTGCTCAGAGAAGCAAAACTAATGAAAAGTGTCCTCCGAGTTCACTGAATTCATAAAACACTGATTTTAATGGAGAGACAGTTTAACCCATCTGTTTCCGAGTCTGCTGAATAGCATTGAAATGACCTAAAATCACCTGAATAACTCCAAACAGAACTATATTCAGCTCACGTTCCAGACCTGAAGGACCAGAGCCCTGAATAACTAATTAAATAAACCAACTAATTCAGCATTTTGAAAGGCTTGTAATTTAGTCAAAGACCTGATCAAGAGTATTACACTAAAATGTTAATTGAAGCATTCTGACTATCTTGTATGCATTCCATCATCACACGTCCTACAGTCTCAAAATACGTCATACATTTTATTATTAATTTATTTGAAGCATATGGCATTGATTAATCACATTGCAGTGAAGCAGAACAACAGTTCTATGGTGTTTATTGTGTTACTGACATTATGTATGTAAACGTTAATGTGAGTTACAGCATTGTGTGTAAACAAACACTATAACAGCCTCAGGAAGAGCAGTCAAACATGACGTTACACGACTCAATTTCAACCCAGGTTGTTTTGTGTCTGTGTGTAGTGTTAATCAGTGATAATTAATGGTATCTCACACATAATTAGACTGTGCTCTTCAGAGGCATTTAGCTTCTTGAAAATTCTTTCAGCCGTGTACCTTCAGCGAAATGTCAAAGCATGTGCTATGTGCTATTTAATACTATTGTGCTAAGTGTTCAAGTTGAACAAAAAAAGTTAGCAAATGGTTTTTAGTAGCAAAAATAATGAAAGACTGTTAACAATGAAAAACAATTATATACTGTTAAAAACATTAAGTGAACACTCATCACAGCATAACACCAAGTCAGTTAAACTTCAGTGATATCAATCTGTCCAGTTAGGAAGCTGATTGTACATTAGTTACATTTGCATTGCTTCAGCTGCCGAAGCAATACAACCACCCAAAATGTGAATGGTTTTGCAAGTGGTGGCCACAGACAATTGCTCTCTCTTTATTCCCTCACAGTGACAGCACCAGAGGTGGGGATCAAACCCCAGTGCCCAGCAGGAGGGCTCGAGGGTTACCCACTGTACAAAAAGTCCAAATCCAAATGCAGAATAAAACAGACAAGCTATTTATTAGAAAAGGATAACCAGGCAAACTCTAAGACACTTGAAAGTAACACAGTGTAAATTCAAATAAAAACACAGAAACCTTCAACATAATGAAGACTCACCAACAGCAGACACAAATCAAGAGGTATATATAGGGCATGTACTCGTGGGGAACAGTTGAGGACAAAAAAGGTGGGAAGGTAGAACAATGGATTAGGTGGAGCAAAGCGCACAACAAAACAAAACATCAACAGAAAGCACATGAAAGGGGCAAAAATAAACAATGACAAGGAAGTAGCCCTGCCAGATCACCCCCTGGTGGTTTGGTGTTGAAATGTCCCAGCTGTCTGTGAAATACCCTTCCTGATAGATTTGTTTGTAGTTTTGTTTGTTATGGTCCTTCCCACTATATGTAGGCAACGCAATCAGGTGGCACAGGTAGTCCAGCTCCTCCAGGCTCCCTGTGACCCTGTGTGGGGTAAGTAGTTCAGAAAATTGCTTTTTTAATGAATGAATGAATGAATGAATGAATGAATGAATGAATTAAAGAAATTTGAGCCACAGCTGTGAGTATACTCTCATGTTTTGGTCCCTTCTACCCTTAAATAAACTCTCAGTAATATGTCCTGTAATTTGCTGCTCTTCTGACTGATACTGTTTTGGTCTTGCTTTATTTTACTATACTCCATCTTCCTCTATTGTTGGGCTGACAAATTTGTCACCTCCTTGGCTTCATTTCCTGAGCTTCAGGTCTGTTTCATGGTTGCTAACTGAGCACAGCAGTGATGTCTACACCGCCTCCAGATGCACTGGGTGTCTGTTGTAGTCAGGACAGCTGGGAATGAAGAATCTGTTGAAGCATGAGACATCACCCCTAGCCACTGTCCCTGAATCTTTTTTAGAAATGATGCAAGTTGGGACTTTAAGGATTGAGCATGACAAAAAATAAGACGATGCTAGAGCTCGACATTTAGAAGAGAGAAGTTAGAGAGAGGTTAGAGGGGTATAGAGATGGAGAGAAAGGAGAGAGAAAGAGAGAGAGAGAGAGAGAAAGAGAGAGAGAGAATAAAAGGAAGAGGAGATTATGGGGTTATACAGAAACTTTAGAACACAAACACAAATAACATAGTAGTGGATACACAAGCAAAAAGACGCATCTAACCTAAAATGTGAACGTAAGACAGAATCAATTTTAGGTTTGTGCAACTCCAGCATAAAGAAGACCATTTTAAAAAATGCTATTGTGCAGAAATATAGACAGAAATGGAAAAGAAACTGTTATTATGTAGCAGATAAAGAGGATGAAAATGTGATTTCTGACTACACAAAACCAGCCTTGCTTCTGTTGGGGATCCAATCATACTGTAAAGAAACTACATAAAGCACAGAACCGTCATCTTTTCTGACATTTTAATGTGCGATTTAAAAACACTCATAGTGTGGAACATGGTTTCCATTACCTTGAATCAAAGCTGATATTGATATTGAGCATAATGTATAGATTAGCTTTGCACACTGTACTGTACTGTACTGTGCTGTATTATGAATACTGGAAGGAATCATTGCTCTGATTTCAATGATTGCTCTGAGCCTGAGAGAGTTTAGCTGGAACAATAAACTACAGGAGGCACTCTGTGTATGCAGCTCTTCTGGCAAGGAAAAATCTCCACAGCACCAAAGAACGCAAGAGAAACAAAGGAACATGCTGATCAAAATCCTGGTTAAGGCCCTGGAGTTGACAATTCTCTCCTCTGTGTAAAAGTGAGTGGGCAGATGGCACCAAAAGCACATACAGTGACAAATGAAGAAGATTCAACAGGAAAACACTAAAGCTTGAGGAGGGAGAAGACTCCACACTAGAGGCTGTGTTTATCCATTTTAAGTGTTTTTTCTTCATTTGGTGAGAGCACTTTCCCTGGCTGATTTTTTCCCCCTTGCTGTTTTACTATTGCCACTTCAATATTTCACAGGGAGTTTTGAGCTCCTGGGTAAAAGTGGAGCGCACGCTCAACATGTTTATTGTTTTGCTTTCTATATATGCTGGTGTGTCTAAATTCCTTCCTTTCATGTGTCTTGTTTTGCCACAGGTTCTTATATTGTGTAAGTATTCACTATATTTAATTATTTGTAATATTTTTACGCATTTATTGTGTAACTATACCAGTAAGAGGGCACTCATGACACTTCCTTATTCTTTTCATAACAACTGTCAAAAATCTAATAATTCTGAATTTTTTCTTCGAAACAGATGTCCATGTAAATTTTGATGTCAAGGGCATGGTGGCTTAGTAGTTAACACATTCGCCTCGCACATCCAGGGTTGGGGGTTCGAGCCCTGCCTCCACCAAGTATTCATGTTCTCCCTGTGCTTTAGAGCTTTCCTTCACATACGCTGGATTCCTCCTCTACTCCAAAGACAGGCTGATTGGCATCTCTAAATTGTCCATGGTCTCTGTGGCCAATTTATTGAGTTAATTAGTTAGCACCGTGTCCAGGGTGTTCCCTGCCTTGTCACTCCTGGGATTTGTGAACACTACCCTTAAGTAAAATTTTACCAAAGTACCTAACAAAGTGGCAACTCAATGCATCTGATAGCACAATTCTATAATAAGATGCACTGGCAAAAAGCAAATCTATCATTGTCATGTTTCCCCTCCCCCATGGTGTTAATCATTGTGCTTTAGGAATTGCAAGCTGAATTACTGTAACCCTGCAGAGTAAGTGTTGTTTACACTGCACCCATGGATCGAAACTTACCCAACATGCCTGTAGGACTCATTTCCTCACATGCCACTGCATCTCTGTCATATTCTTTTAAAGATAGTTTATGTGCACAAAGGAATCCAGTCGTCACAAGGCTGCTGAGCAGGGCAGTCACAGATTGATTTGTTTCAATAAAGAAACAGCCACAGGGGTTAAGATGCTCAGTGTTCAAGCCCAGTCCAGCTACAAAGCAATTCTTGCCTTATGAGACAATGCATATACATTTTATATGTAGTCATATGTTTTTTACTGGGGTATTAAATGTATAATGGTACAAAAGTGGAAAGTCAGCTTTAAAAAAGGTATAAACATTGCAGAAGAAAACATATTTTAGTCATTATATTAAGGTTTGGCTAATAATCAGCTGATGATTTGTGTGTTTTTCTCCTCAACCCATGACCAGATGTAAAAAGCCAGGGTTGCCAGATAAATAAGGCTACTTTTAAGATTCTCCCATGGGTTGTTTGTTGCATATATTATATCTATCATGTCTCTTATACTTTTGATCACCTTTACAACAACAGTATGTTATTGGATTAAAATATAATATACCAAATTTCAATGCACTTGCACAACAACAATAAAAGTGTTTATATATTTGGATATTCATACTTCTAGATATTATAGGTGCAAGCACTGAGACACCCACTCACCCTAGTGCACACTTTTTTGTAATGAGTCAAGGGGCAATTCATGGCAACTTGAGCGACTTTTGCACTCTTAACTAAAATACTGTTAAACATCGTAAACATAGGAGTTTGTTGCTAGGAGCACACAACAGCAAAACAGAGCTCAATAAAACATTCCATTGTGCTCTTGATTACTTAATACTATGTAGGTGGCTGATACTGAGTATCAGTATCTGTATTGGCATGTAACCAACAACACCTACTGAATCACTCAGTTATACTTTTTACATCTTTTCCTTTAATGCACTGTAAGACATTTTTGAGATGATTAAACTCACAAAGGAAAATTCACCTGCTGCCTTGAAGATATTTGAAGAAAACCTTAGTTTCAGTTTAAAAGAGTCAAACTCCACTTCCCATAATGCTTTGCAGCCTACATGCAAACTGATTCACTGAACCGGACTCTGCACAATTCACCTGCACATCCAAGTCCACATTCTCTGTGACTTCTGATTGCACTCACCTGTTCCCAATCTCACACACACTCACAGTGCAAAGTATATACTCAGTTCTTATGTGTCCTGACTGCACCAAACCTTATTTCTAGTGTTTGTTTATCCTGCTTCTGACTCTGCACTGGTTTTGCTCACTGTTTCTGCCTCTACTGATCTTTGATATCCTGTTTGCTGATCACCAGACCTGTGTCTGTTTACCGTTTTTTTAGGCTTTTCATTTAGGATTGTTTGCCATTAATTCTTAATAAACCTCATGCTGACATGCAACCGTATCCTTTTCTGACTCCCTGTTGTGTCATAGTCAAGACAATGGATTACTTTTCTAAGTTAATTTTTTTTAAAACTTGAGTTCAATATCTAAAACTTATGCTTATTGGAGTTAACTCTCAGTGCCGGTCCCAAGCCCGGATTAAATGGGAGGGTTGTGTCAGGAAGGGCATCCAGCCTAAAACCTGTGTCAAATCAAAACATAAATGATCCAATGTGGCAACCCCAAACAGGAAGCAGCCAAAAGAACAGCAACATGCGTATTGGTGTTAAAAGAGAAGAAATATGTTTATATAACTTAATGAGGCTCTCATGTTTGCAATGAAAATTTCTGTTACTAGAACGTACTGTGACTGACTTAGCTTTTCTTAGTTTTTTTATTTTTTAATTTTTTAATGCATTTATTTATTTATTTTATTCATATTTCCAGTCTTTTTGACAGATCAACAGCTTAATTCGACATCCCTCACATTTTAAAGTGCATTTATAACATGGTCCCAGGCTCAGTTTGCAGTTTGATATGCTACAGCCCTCATGAATTGAATGCTAATTTATAGTACAAGTGCATTTTCTCTCCACATCAAGCCACATCCACTGCTTGCACAAGCATTTGTGTAGTCATACAGAAATGCCCTGCAATATGTTTCTAATGCGTTCCATTTTTAAATGACTAAAGCTTGCAGCTGATCTCTGTGTAATGTTTGTAAAAGCCTTTCTGCCACAGCCAGGTTTTAAATTAAAATACAAATCCTCCTGCTAACAACCTGCAATCTGCAATGAAGCTTCCTCATTATAGTACAAGCCATACAGTGATCTTAGAGACTAATTTAGAATATCATTCCACCTTTGGCCATGTAGAGCAAGGCTCAGTATTGGATTTTGTCCACATATAGCATCCACAGGCCATAACTTGTGATAATGGGTTGTTCTTTGTGCTTGGAACATATATGTGGGTGAATATGGATGGAAGGATGGCTAGTTCTGTGGGTGTTAGCATGGAAATGGATGGATAATAGGCAGATGGAATAGCACTTTCTAATATCACTAGTGTCCATTTATATCACAACAAAAGGGCTTTTATCTTCTGTTCGGCTTCATCAAATGTTGTCTCAATGGAGTATACCTGTCTGTAGATTGACAGCATATGGAAACTATGAATGTGAAATTATGAATCTGAATGTAAAGTCCTTGTATGACAAAAGTCTTCTTGTCAGGCTTAAAATCAGGCCTGCTTATTATTATTATTCACATGTGTACACACTAGAAAAGTGTACAGCTATACTGTGATTTGAGAGCATAGGGCCAAAAATTGCTGTGATTATGGCTGATCTGTGACACGAAGCTTATGGATCGACCTCTATTGTTCTTGTAAAACATACTCCACTGCACACTGAAAGCATGCGGCAGATACGACAGTAAGCTGTGAAGCTCTAAAAGAGAGTGAAACATCATCTGAGGACACAGCAAAAACAGAAGGATCTCAGAAAAAAAAAAAATCTGGTCAAGCTCCAGCTGCTTTTTAAATTAGACCCTGGCAGAGACCAAATTCCTGTAAGCAACATCAGTCGCCTCTGGATCAAGGCAACTGCTATGTATGACCACTCATCCCTGCATTACCCAGAGATCTCTTCTTAAAAGCATATAAAGTTCCTTATGGGAAAAATTACGTACAATATAATATTACGTAACATATAATCAAAAATAAAAATACATTCATTATGTTATTACCAAAAACTACTCAAGAGAATCTATATGATCATGCATGACAGAATATAAAAATGAATTAATGACATGAGAAAACACATGAAAAGCAAAACCGCATGTCCAACATGTGAAAAATGAACAACTGTCTCATCTCTCATGGGAAAATAAGTGAATCATATGGGAAACAAAATTAATGAATAATTTTTTTTTTAATCATTTGAAATGAAATGAATCATGAAAAAGAACACACGGAAAATAAATGAATAATTTTGAAAAATCATTTGAAATGAAATGAATCATGAAAAAAAAACATGGAAAATAAATGAATCGTGTGGAGCAAAACTCAAATGTGAATTTAAATGAATTCTGATTAAAAATCAGATAAGAATGTATTCATTTTGTGAAATCACACAAGAATAAATAAAATCATGGAAAATTCACATGGAAATTAAATTAATAATGCGTAGGGAAAATCAAATGTGAATATAAATGAATGCTGTTTAAAACTTACATGTGAAAAAAATATTTTGTGAAATCACATGAGAATACACAAATCATAAAAAAGTCACATGTAACAATTAATGAAATGAAAAAAGATGTGAAAATCAATTCATCATTTGGAGAAATCAGTATTCACCAAAAAACCTAATGAATGAATTATGTGAAAATATTTCATTGTGACATTTAATGAACGCTGTAAAAAAATACACATAAGAATAAATTGATCATGTGGAACACATCATATAAAAATAAATGATTTCTGTGAAATATCACATGTGAATGTAAATGAACTGTGTAAAAATCCCATATGTAAACAATGAGTTGTGAAAGCAAAAATGCCAATATGTAGGATTTATACATATAGGATTAAGTAGTAGAGATAGAACAGATGCGGATTAGCAGTGTTGTGGAAAATGCTTTTACAAATACACAGCTTCCTTTAAGACTCTCTTACAGAAAGAAGCTCAATAGTAGCTCAACAGTGCAGAAAACACCACACACACTCACTGGCTTACAGAGTACAGCTTCATTAGTGGGTTGAGATGATAAATGCTTACTAAAGAGAGCACAGGGAGATCTCTCTCATGCTTCAGGCTGTCAAAAGCAAACTGCTCCGGTCTGACTATCCCACAACTCTTTCACCCTGACTGTTAAAACTCCATACAGAACAGAATATACCTGATGTCAGCCGTATTATTACCTTCAGCTTCCTGTCTCTCTGTATTACTCAGATGAACACCTCAAGAGACCTACAACATATAGAGATAGTACTGAGATCGGTGTAAAGCTATAGAGGTTTTTAATATGGCCAGTTTATGGCTGTAACAGTTGCAATGACCTTTACCAGTGGCCAATTCTGTTCAAAGCCATTACCAGGAATTAATGGCCAATGTTTCAGTTTGTCAGGAAAATGCAGGTGTGAAGAAGTGGAGATGTGTAAATGCACCCCAGGGCATTGTACTTTGTACGTAATGGCAGAACACTGCAAATTATGATATTTATATCCCTATAGGCTTAAGTACTCAGAGTATGTGAATGAGTTCACTACCAGACTAATGTTGTCAACGCTTTTAACCCTTTTTACCAGTACACTGGAGCTCCATTCCACCGGCAGAATAGAAATCAACTTTTTGAACATTTTTTATCAATATAAACAGATGTCCCTGCAAGTCTGGTGTCAGGAAAATGAGTCAGGACTCTGTTGGCTTCCAGTGTCAGATGTTTGTTTTTCCCTCTGTTGGATAACCTTAAACAGAATGTTAATGGTTGCAGATAAACACCTTCACATTTTAGATGCTTATGAACAAGCACATGTGGTGTCTCAGAGAGCAGAAATGGGTTCGATATCATTTAATTTGGAGATTTGAAAATTTGTGTGAAAAGAAAAAAAAATCCTAACCTAAACATAACCCTAACCCTAACCCTTTCTTAAAGCCCTCATTTTTATTTGAATCCACCACTGTGGATTGGAGCATAACAAAGATATTCAATGCTGAACATGGACACCTCAAAACAGGCACAAATTCCTTTTTTGGAGCAAAAGTGGAAGGTAGCTAACACATTCTCATAAAATTGCTAGAAGTAAATTTGTGTATTCACCAAATCATTAGACATGTCCCAAATAATGTACTACACACTATGCACTTACACTGTGCACTATGTACTGTAGATTCAGTGTATGAAGTTTAGAAAGGGAGTATCATTTCAAATGGAACACTAAAAGGTTTTTTTACTAACTGGAAGTGTAATTCATTTCCCAGTCGATAGCAAATGATGTGAAACGTAATGTAATGTGACGTTGCTAGTTTAGCAGAAAACATTTGTAAGAAGTCTTGTGCAATTGAGTATCATCAGCTATCTTGGATTTTTTTTTGTCATCCAGCATCAGCCCCTGGTAGCCCTGCCAATAAATATGCATTTTGGATGTACCTATTAAGACCATGTGCATATGACAATGTGTTAGAATAGAATAGAATAGAATAGAATAGAATAGAATAGAATTGAATTTGATCTACATAGAAAATAATAAAGTAGATCCAATTTATAACAGAAAGAAGTCATCTATGGTTATTGCATCACCGACAAATAAATATGGATCGAAGACTATTTGACTATTTCAGATTAAGACAAATTCCAAAGCTGGTATATGAGAAGAAAAGAATTCCACTGTGCTGTAATGTAATGTATTGCAATAATAACTTCTTCTTCTTCTTCTTCTTCTTCTTCTTCTTCTTCTTCTTCTATTGTTGGAGACAGTGGTAATCCATGACTGGGAAAGAGTATTTTATCCATGTGACATTTTGCAGGCTTGGATTCATCACATTTACACAACTGAGCAGTTGAGGGATAAGTGCCTTGCTCAAGGGCCCAGCAGTGGCAGCTCTGATCAGTAGTACACCATCTTAAGCACTGAGCTACCACTACCTAGCAATCAGTGACAGTAGGTTGTTGAGAAACAATGATAAGGTCAAACTGTTGCTTGGTCATGTGAGGAAATTCAGAGAATCCATTTATCATGCAAAATTGCTCTGAGGCTATAATTGTGAGGTAGCAAAAGCAGCAACATCTCCTATTCTGGAAATTGCAGCAATATGTAGGTAGAATGAACTTGCATGAAGTCCTAGTCATAATACTATAATCACAGACCATCATCACTGACCTGCTGTGGCTCTAAATGGTTTGTGAAACATCCCGCTTATTCAAGTGTCTGAATTCACATGGTTTCTTTAATACTATCTATTATTTAGGAGAATGAGAGTACACGTGCTGGTGCCTGCATGACTGACAGGTAATCTTATTTAGGCTCAGTCAGTGGGTCAAATGTGTGCATATATGTATGTGTTTATGCAATTATTTGGGACATCTGGTAATCAGAAGATGCGACACCATCTCGAATCAAATCACTTTTCTGATGCAGTTCCTAGATCAGGACCATGGACAGCAACCCAGCCCAAAAATCACAGGTGAACCAGGAAAACAAAAGATGGTGCTGGTTAGCTGGCAAGCTCCATCTAGACCATATCACCATATAGACGCATAATCACTGCCGCCAAACCATCAAAAGAGCCATGAGAAGAAACATTCTTGTGATGGAGGCTTTAGGGCCAAGTAACAATGACTGATGAATATTTTTCTTCTAGCTCCATCAACAATACCTGGCAGTTTACATTAGCAGTTTACATCACCTCATTTGCTTCTGAAAGATTGATTAAGGCATGATTACAGGAAGACAAGTGGAATAAGAACTCTGAGCATTTCCTCTTCACACCAGGGGAGGTTGCCATGACCAGCATTTTATAGAGCCTGCTGCAATGACATTCCGTTCCGTATTTCTCATTTGCCTTAGAACCTTCCCTTGTATTGATTATTCTGCAGCCTTCACTTTGGCCTTTGTATTTTTGATGAAGCTTTTGCTTTGACTTCTCCTGACTTTAAGACTGATAAATGATTCAGCTGAATTTTATGTGATCTGTTAATAAATCCTTTTATGATTATAGATCTTAATACTATATTTGAGTCTACATTATTGTAGCAAGCTGCCTTTTAATTGCCACCTCTGAATAATGGAATTCCAGTATGTTGAGTCCCAAGACCATCTAGCAGGTCCATACTTTCCTGTGGTTAGAAGGGAATTAGCATTGCTTCATTTATCCTTTGTCCTAGTGTCCTAGTCCTGAGAGACTTGAGCAGAAAGTGCTAGTTGGGACCAAGTAAAGCAAACCAGTTTGATGAAGAAAAGTCTCACCTTGGAGGTTTAACCTGACTTCTCACAGGACTTGATATTATGTTATGACAGATCTTGAGCACTGGCTACCCTAATCTCAGTTATTATGTAAACAGATACCATTTTCCCTTTATAATGAATGCAACAGACCCATAGCCCATCCCAAAGCCAACAGAATGCCAAATGAGCCCAAAAGGACTGAGTGTAAGACTAAACATTCAGCCAAATTGAGTTCTGTCTGCTTTTATGGCAGTGCTAATTGTTATGGTGCTGCTAAGTGTAGCGGAGTGTGGTATAACCCGACAGAGGGTGCCACGCCTTTGCACATCATGTGCCTGGACCCCAAATAGTGAATGCAAAAGACAATGCAGGAAAAATGACCCAGCTGGTTGGTGCTGACCTTGTATGTATGACTATAAATTGTTGGAGCTTTACGCTATAGTGACAGCACAGACTCTGCAGGCTTCCTCAGCAGTAGACTCCAAGGACCTGCAGTGAAGTGTGCAGGCATTTGGCAGTTGTCAACGATTTGTGTGTTTGGGGCTGCAGAAAGCACCACAGGGCTTCTGTCTCTGTCTCTCTCTGTTTCTCTCTCTCTCTCTCTCTCTCTCTTTCCAACATATTATCTCTCACTTAGAGGCATATAGGGATTAGAGCGCCACACATAAACCATCTGCACATTTACCAGGAAGTTACTTTAATTAATATTTCCAGCATCCAATAACAAGACTACAAATTAATAAAAGTATTACAATAAAATTGCAGTTTTACTGTAATTTTATTTCTGTTCTCAAATGTAAAATTTTTTTAGATAATAATAATAATAATAATAACAATAATAATAATAATAATAATAATAATGTTTTTATTATTATTATTATTATTATTATTATTATTATTATTATTATTATTATTATTATTATTATTATTATTATTATGGCATGGACATTATTGGTTATATAAAGAAAAAAATAAAACATACTACTGATAGCAATGTACTGGTGACTTTGGATGGCAACATTCACCAAGCAAAATATAATAAGCACTTTACCAGAAACAATACATTAAGAACAATGTCACACCATCATTCATTATTAGGACGTCACACAAATCAACTTAAATTAAACACCAACAAAATAGCACTGGAGAACTGGAGAAAGCTTCCAACAATTGATAATTGTGTTAGTTCTACTGAGAACAATAATCCCAAAGCAAGCATTACTGTGTGTGTGTGTGTGTGTGTGTGTGTGTGTGTGTGTGTGTGTGTGTGTGTGTGTTTGTATTTGTGCAACGAGAACGTGGCATGAATGCAAGTTGACTAGGACCTTCTCATGTTGACACAAAACATCAATTCAAAGAAAACCAACACAAAATGAAGAGCTTTACCTTAATTTAAATGAAAATTACAGAAGAATGGAGTGAGCAGCCTGACAGCGCCTCTTCCTGGGATCACTTGTTTATTCCCACAGTAGGGCACAATGCACATCAGCGCCCACTCACTGTTTCACCAAATACGTATAGCACAACATTATCAAGGGGGTGCAGGAAACTGTTTAAATTCCATGCATGAGAATAGATAAACGCTCAGCAAGACAGCACATTAAAGAAAAAAACAAATGGGAGTATTTTATCATCTGACTTTTCAAAACCTGCGAATGCTCCCTTCTGAAAATATACAGATTCTCTCGTTCTGAATCATTTCATCCTTATCTCTTGTATGTGATCTTGTATCCTCTTTCAGTGTTATGCAGCTGAAACAGGCTACTAGGCCATTAGGGAATACCGTAAGCATTGAAGAGATGTATTTGGTCTGCAGCAATGTTGAGGTATGTGAAAGAAACATCCACATGAATGCAGAACTCAAGGTTTCCCAACAGAACATTGCCCAGAGCATCACATTGCAGCTATCAGCTTTCCAGCTTTCCCATAGTGCATACTGGTTCCATCTTTTCCCCCAGTAAGCTCATACACATGCAGCCATATGTGTATCTATCTATCTATCTATCTATCTATCTATCTATCTATCTATCTATCTATCTATCTATCTATCTATCTATCTACCTATCTACCTATCTATCTATCTATCTACCTATTATATATATATATATATATATATATATATATATATATATATATATATATATATATATATATAAGCTTCTTTTACCTTTTAGTTAAGTTCTCAAAATTTAAGAAATAAATTCTTCATTTCAAGTTTATGTAATAAGAAGAAGAAGAAGAAGAAGAAGAAGAAGAAGAAGAAGAAGAAGAAGAAGAAGAATTACTATTATTATTAAAAGGATATTATTGGATATTACTGGTTTTATATAGTGATAGTTATAGTTATAGTTAAATATATATTAAACATATAGAACATATCAATATGTTTATTTAAGAGTGCTTATCTGAGTTTTTTATCTACTCAGCCCTTTAACTAGGTGTTTTTTTCTCTCAATTAAAAGTATACATTTTACATGTAATACTATGGAAAACACGGCAGGCAGAATGATTAAAAAAAATAATAATAAAGTTTCTGCTGTGTTTATACATAGGAGAAGAAGGCTGATGTAAAGTATCACTCCAAATGTGTATATCTCCAAATGTGTAAGTCAATTAAGCCACTTTCGACTCACTATTAACACACAGATTATTATCAAAAGACAAAAGCTTAACGCTAGAGACCCCTAGGCTCCTGTAGAAGTAGTTCAAGTAAAAAACCATCAAATATGTATAGAATTAGTCACATATAAAACAATTAGGATCTTTTAGATTACACAATACATTAAATGTCATTATAATCCACTACATATCCACCAGGGTCCATGATTTGTTTTAGTAGGACAGTTTAATGACACGGATTAGTTACCGCACCTTGCACTGCAGCACCTACACGTCTTCCTTTTTACTTACAACCATGATTTCCTTACTAAGGCATTAACAGCATTTGCAGTTAAATTAATCCATTACTTCATGTATCATTTCAGTAAATGTTTAACCTTTGCTTATCGTAATGTAAAATAGCTGCTTTAGTTAATACACTTTGTCAGGGGTCTATTGCACCCTACTGAGCCACTGTATTTATAAAACCTTTAATTTTCAGCCCATTAGACTACACATGGAAAAAAAAAACCTGAAATAAAAAGATTAATGGTATTTTACACACCATTATGCTAAATATGGGGATTATTTCTATATGAATATTGCATATTTTAGAAAATGTTGATCTACTAGAATTTTCACACACATCCATGCACAGAAATTGTGGAAATTAGTTTAAAAGGAGTTCTGACTTGTTGAGGAAGGCTACAGTAACCACTCTACTTGCATAAATAACCACTCTGTATGATCTTGGTGAGCAGAAAAGCATCTCAAATTGCACAACATATTGATTCTTATCTGAAGACAGATAAGGCAGAAAAATTAGCAGAAGATCATATTGGGTTAAGTTAAATTGTCTTTATTTGTCACATATATATTACTTTACAGCAAAATTCTTTCTTCACATATCCCATCCTTGGAGGGTTGGGGTCAGAGCGCAGGGTCAGCCATGATGCAGTGCCCCTGGAGCAGGGTGGGTTGGGGCCCACTTGGGAGGAGCTACCACCTCCACTCCTGGGTTCCTCTCCTGTCTAGGCTCATCCATCCTGGGTAATTGAAGATAGGAAAAAGAGCAGAGAAGTTCATTTGAGAGTGCTTATCTGAAACATCGTAGGCTTACTGTGTAAGAAGGTCCCATTTTAAATAAACCGTTTATCTACTCAACATTTTAACTCCCAGGACGAGTTGGGGAGTCCAGCCTTACCCTTCTGATTCACATAACTTTATACCATTCCTATTTCTTTCACTCCACCTCCTAAATCATTCATAATGATCAGTTATATTTACTGAATAGTAATAGTAGGAAAATTAATAATTGATAACATGCTTGAAGTTTAGTAGTTTGAATAATCACACATCTTATTCAGTGTTTACTTCACATTATTAATATGCACATCTTCCAGTGGGTTGAGGCTTACATCCCAGTTTCATTACGGTTATAGAATAATTCATAGCAGAAACTGTAACTGTGTGTTTTTACAGTAGTTTTTTTTTTTCTCTCAATCACAAGCATTCATTTTACTATATTTACTATGGAATATATGGCAGGCAGAATGATTCTTCCTTTTTTTTTTTTTTTTTTTTTTTTTATTGTGTAATAAAAAAGTGTTTTTTTATTACACAATTGCCTGTTTCTGAAATTAAACCACACTGAGTGATGTCAAGTGTTGGATTTTTATTTCTTTCACTGTCCAACCAATCAGGTCTCATCTCTTGGGACAAGAAAAATAAACAAACATGGAGGGCAGCATGGCAGAGAAAAATCTGTCTCCTCAGTGACTGAATATGAAAAGATTTACAACATGCTAGTTTCAATGGTAGGTTGATGTGATGATGTGACATCCAGTTATTTCCTATTTACATAATACAATTATAAACCTTGCTCTACATTTTTATGGTGGTTTTCTGTTCCTCATTCAGTAGGCAGCATGACTACTACATGACACACAAGGCGTTTCGATTATGATGCAAACACAGACACAGACATAGGGGTCTCCCTAGACTAGTGAAAGGATAAAGAGATGAGAGTAGTGACTACCTTTCATCCTGCTCTGACTGCATCTCCGATGTGCTTTTTTTAAGTGGTGTAATTTTCTCCCACACTTGTTTACAATTGTGCCTCAGAGTCTTATATGGATGAGTTCAATAATAGATTCCATTAAGCCACTGGCCCTGGATTAATGACTACAGGAACAATGTCTGGATATTATTACCCTTTAACTTTTCACTGCTTTTCGCCTCCTGGATCTGACAGTGGAATGAAATGGTAATTATGCAAATAGGGCGTTTGCTGTAAAAGTCATGCTTCATCAAATAGCATATTAAGTACCTGGTAAATAGCTACAATATTCAGTATTCAGTAGTTTCATTATATAAATGGCTATATTCATTATATAAATGGCAAATTTCTAACAATATGGATATTGATATCTTTTGTGCTAAAAAATGGTCCATAACTTAGTGAAATAGCATAAGGATATGTTTTGAGCAAAATTATCATAACAAACATCTGGTACAATCTTTATTTTCTCATTTTCTGTGTTTGTTTTTCCAAAAATAATTAAAAGGGGCAAATGAGATATTAATCAGAGAATGTACAGAGCATATAAAATCTTAGATGGCTATAAGTTACAACCACAAGTACTAATGTTCATGTAGACATTCATGTACCGTGGTCACAATTCAAAACCTAGCCTTGTCAGAGGCTTGTGTAAGATTATTCTATGGTGTTCAAGGCTTTTCAGTGTACGCTTCAGCTGTGATTCCCAAAAAGCAATGAAAGGTGATTCTTCCAGCCCATCTCATCATAATCATCATTCTAGCATCTTTCTAGAATACACACCAGGGGTTTGAGCTCAATAAATGCCATTAGAATCTTTTTTTTTCTTTTTTTGACATATTTTTTATTATTAGTGCTCAGCACATTTGCCTCACACCTCCAGCGTTGGGGATTTGATTGCTACCACCACCCTGTGTGTGGACTTTGCATGTTCTTCCAATGCTTCAGGGGCCTCTGGTTTCCTCTTCCTGTCAAAAGACATAAGTGTTAGGTTGATTGGCATCTCTAAATTGTATGTCATGTGTGAATGGGTGTGTGAGTGTGTGTGATTGTGATAGGAGGTGTTGGATCCCTGTTTAGGGTGTCCCCTGTCTTGTGAGTCCCCTGGAAAAGACTACAGGTTCCCTGTGACCCTGTGTACGATAATCTGTACAAAAAATGGATGGATGGATGTATGTATGTATGGATGGATGTATGTATGTATGCATGGATGGATGTATGTATGGATGGATGGATAAATCGATGAATATTTTTACCAGAACATTTTTACTTATATACATTCCCATATGTTCCAGTATTCATTTCATACTTAGGCTTGAGTTTTTATATTTACTTAGGTTTGATTATATGATTGCATTATATTTTCTATATATGTATGCACATATACAATACATTTTCTGTGTAACAGCTTACACTCCATTGTCTCTGTACCAGTTACAGATCAAGATCACTTGAACACAGCCACAGGAAAAGAACAAATATCCATCCAGGTATTTTTTAATCTATGTTGCACTTCAGTGCTTGGTTTGATTTCATTTGTAGAGATTACTAATTTATTTTTTTAAACATGCAGATTCTTGACATTATACCTTTAGATTCCTGTGAAAAATTGATAATATATTTAGTAATAATATATATGTAATACCTGTCCTTAAGATACATAAAGAAATTATGTGTGTGTATTTAAATGTAAATATCAACAAATAAATCTAATGTCTTTGAATCTGCAGGCTTTTTTTATTTAATGGTAAATAAAAAGCACTAAAAAGTGCTCGGTCAAAACTCTACTGAAAATGTGTGCGTGCACTGTGTGACTGAAAAGTGCTGCCAATTAACTGATGGAAACTAATAAGCCACCAGTCTCTCAGGCAATAAAAACAGATTTATTTTGGATCGCATGCTTGTTTAAACTAGATTTTTCCCCACCACTCCTTTTAACAATCATGCCACTCTAGTTATACAGGTTTCTTATATCACCCGCAATACTGGAATGGGAGCTCTGCGGTGACTGGTATCTTTATGAACACCCTAAATATTTACACATTACAAAAACATTTTATGTACAAGTCTCACCCTTGTGTTTCACTGGATACTGTAGACTTGTATCTTTTAATCTGACCTGTGACTGAGACCGGGCTTTCTGACACTGGGCAACACATTTCGCTCCAGAATCCCAGAATGAAAGGTACAGTCTCTTCTCTTTGGAGAAAGGTACAGTTCTTTTCTTTGTATGTTTCATTTCATTTTTGTGTCTGTGAGCACAGAACATCATGTTGACATATAATGTAGAGAATTGTATATATCCACCTGTATCTATAATGCTCCTATCTGGACATCTGCCCTTATCTATAAATACTGTATTATCTATACATAATCCATAGCTCCTATCTGGAAATCTGCCCTTATCTGTACATATTGTATTATCTATACATAATTCATAGTATTCTGTATATCATGTTCATAGCACATACATCTGCAGGTTATGTTGATAATATTGTATATACACAACTGTAATTTATCTCCATAGTACTGCATCTGTACATATGTACTTATCTGCACATATTAGTTTATCTACACTTCTGTATATAAAGCACTTGCTGCTCATCACACTTCTGGTTAGATTCTAAACTGCATTTCGTTGCCTTGTACTTGTACATGTGTAATAATAATAAAGTTGAATCTAATCTAATCTAATCTAATAGAGCTGATGTGACTTGCCAAAAAGCTCCAGTTTTGTCTCATGTGTCCAAAGGACATTCTCCCAGAAGCTTTGTGGCTTGTCCTTTGGACAGATGAGACAAAACTGAGGCTTTTTGGCAAGTCACGTCAGCTCTATGTTCACAGACGGAAAAATGAAGCATACAAAGAAAAGAGCATTGTACCTACTGTGAAACATGGAGGAGGCTCGGTTATGTTCTGGGGCTGCTTTGCTGCATCTGACACAGTGTGTCTTGAATCTGTGCAGGGTATGATGAAATCTCAAGACTATCCAGGTAATCTGGAGTGAAATGTGCTGCCCAGTGTCAGAAAGCTTGGTCTCAGTCACAGGTCATGGGTCCTCCAACAGGATATTGACCCAAAACACACAGCTAAAAACACCCAAGAATGGCTAAGAACAAAACATTGGACTAATGTGGTCTTCTATGAGCCATGATCTAAACCCAATTGAACATTTGTGGAAAGAGCTGAATGCAGTCTGGAGTAGGCACCCTTCAATCCTGAGACCGCTGGAGCAGTTTGATACCTTTCGACAGGTGCAGAAATCTCATTGAGAGTTTCAGAAATCGCTTGATTGCAGTGATTGCTCCAAAAGGTTGTGCAACAAAATATTAAGATAAAGGTACCATCATTTCTGTCCAGGCCAGTTTCATTAGTTTGTTTTGTTAAATGCTTCTGTTGAACTACAATTCAAAAGCAATGTCTGATTTTCATAAGTCACTTTTCAGTCAATTTTTGTCAGTTTCAAGTTATTTTAGTGTAGACCATTGTAGGTTTTTCTTTCTTTAATGGAAGGGTACCAACAATTTTGTCCATTCGTGTATGACAAGCTGACAAGCATTTTTTTGTTTTTTGTTTTTTTTAGTTCTAGAAAAATAAAAATTGTGATTTATGAGCCCAATACAGAAAACAAGAGAGTGATTACATTCCACATCCTTAAACTAAACTATAAATTGCTGAAATGTATGCAGGTTCTTGTTTAGAATTGACAAATCAGTGTGATATAACAGGAATAAAATGTTGTTAAAGGAAAATAAATATCAGGGTGGTAAAATTAACTGGGATTCATATCATTTTGCTTCACCACCCCATTATTGATTATTTTCCTATAACAGCATGCCCTGTTGTCATTTATTCCTTATACACAGCCCTCTTTTTTTATTCTGGTTGAATGAACACAATAACCTGTTAATCGTAGACCAATATACTATGCACATTTAAACGGCCCTCTTTTAGAAATGGCAACATCTTGACATCTAGCAAATGAGCATGTTTTTTTATTTTTTTTATTTTGTTGACTTGAGTATAATTAAAAGTGATTCGACCTGCTTGCTGAAAACGAGCCGAGACAGAAACACAGCCAGCGACACATCAGAGAATGAGTCAGAGGTTAATGAACTAAATCACATTTCCTCTCAGACACATTTGACAAACATTAACAGATCGACAAACGAAGATACAGACAGGGAAATACAGACGAGGAGAAGGAGGAGGAAGAGAGAGACTGATGACATTTGATGAACAGCAACCATCTCATAAAGTCCTCATGGGATCTGCCATAAATCTTTTTCTAACACACAGCAACAAAGGAGCAAAAGCTGTATTTCACCTGGAGACATCCCAGTTATTCACATCAGTCAGCTGAAATCGAGACCATACGACCTAATTATACACAAAGGGATTGTTTAGAGATGAGTTGCGAACTGAGATTTGTATCTGTGTTTATATGCACGCTAATAATCTCTTAACATACGGTGATATGTACAAACATAAGCTGATAAAGAATGTAAATACAGACAGTTTAAGAATAGTGCTTCCTAACAAGAAATTACACTAACTGAATTTACATCAACCCTACTCATTTATATGAATTTATATCAACCCTAGCTTGCTCGTTATTAAAAAACAAATGTGAGCAATAAACTACACACACTGTGTCAACTGTACAACATATACACGCAACTAACTGAACAGACATGGAGATTTTCAGGTTAGATTTTATTGCCATTTATTTCCTTTTTCAGATAAGATTAGAAATATCTTTTTGGTGGCCATGTGACATGATACCCAGCTATGCAGTCATGCTTCCTTTTAATGCACAGCGGGAGGTTCAAGCTGTGAAAAGTCTTTAATTGGCTTTTGCATGCAATGCTTTGAAAATAATTCTGACACAAATATTTATAGGACTCTACTTGTACTTACAGCCGAGTGCAAAAGTTTTTTGAATGGGAAAGAAAAGAAAGCTATATATCTATTTACACATGAAAAAAGGCCAAATGTGGTTCTACACAACAACAAGACAAAAATTTGCCATGAGGAGAAGACGAAGCAATCTGGAAGTATTAGAATAGATATGTCAGGATGAATTACTGGGGAATATTTGATCAGTGCTTGCAGGCCGTTACAGAATAAAGGATAACAGTGGGTATACAAGTCAGTAGAGAACAGGGAAATGCAACTTGATATCATTATCACTTTTTACTTTTTTATTTTACAAATTTATTTTAAAAATTTGACCCTTTTCTTATATTTAATCATGAAAGAACACTTTATTTGTATTCTCCAATTTATGGCAGTTGAATAGATCATCATTGTCAGTGATGATCAGTGTTTCTAGTTCAGCTCCCAGTCCAGAACAATCATTACAACTCTCTCTCATTCACCTGAACTCTAACACACTGGCTTCTGGTTTGTTAATCATCACTCGGTGGATTTAAGAGAGCATTTCAGTGTGAAGGTTAGTGGTTTCATTCTGCTTTGCAGTTCTGATTGGTTTTCTTCTTTCTTCTCTTTGCTGTTTTTTCCCTTCTGTTTCTTTTAGCTCTGTTTGTATCATTAACCTTTGCCTGTTTTGTTTCAGGATTTTTTTTTTAAGATTTTAATCACACCTACATCCAACCCTCTACTGATTCATGACTAGTCTTATCAGAATTCCAATTCCAGCACATTTATGAAGTATTTGTGAAGTATAGCACAGTTCCTCCAGGATGTTGTGGATGTATGTGTGTGTGTGTGTGTGTGTGTGTGTGTGTGTGTGTGTGTGACTGCAGCGGCTAAAATGCTTGATTTTGCTGGGGCTATTTTTCAAAATTTGTGATGCAATGTGCAGAGATCTTGTGCTTTTCTGCATGGAAAACTACTTGAATTCTTCTTTAAAATGATTCTTCTTCAAAATGTCTACCAGTGAATTTTGAAAAAAAAGGCCAACCTCATTTTCAACTGTTTTATTTTGTGTTCATTTCTGCTATTGTGATATCCTGGAGGGACTGATATGATATTGTTAAAAAAATTTCTAAGCATTATTTGACACATTGACACGGTGTATAAATGATTTGCAGAGCATCTTAGTGTTACCTGAATATCTACTTCACTATGACAAATGCTGCTGTTAAGAAAACACAAAACATCAGATTTTACAGGTGCTGTGTTCCCTGATGGAAAACTGTCAGATAAACCAATTACTAGTTTTTGACATCTGCTTGTAATGGAAATCTTACATTCCTGTGATTCAGCTGATGGCCTGATTCTTAATACTGCTTTCTTGCTAGCGCAGTCGTAAATTGCCAGGAGGTATATGCTTCATCATAGCACTAAGAGTTGTTGGGGAATTTTTTTATTATTCAAAACATGGCTGCCTTTCCCTCCTGAGGATTTTATTAATAAACACCAGATGAATTTAATGCTGATTAATTAGCAACCCCTGAAATAACATATGCTGTGTACAACAGGAGCAGGGTGTGGGATGAGCTGCTGTGTGTGGGTAGCATATTTAAAAAAGTGTGTGAATACGCCGATGCAGATGAATGAAAAATCATCCGTGAGGCACGTAAACGAGAAACGGGTTCACATCACCATGACACACATTGCCAAAATAATTAATAACATCTGAACGTAAGTACATAATCATATGATGCTGTCACACAGAGCAAACCAAAATCAGATAAGCTTACTAGTATGAGAAAAGCCTAGTGTGACCCCTTTCTCCAGAGGGATGGATATTCATAATAATAATAAAAAGAATCTTCATATACTGTAGGATGCATGTGCAATTGTAACAGCATACAACATACTGATCATAGCTGTTACTAAACTGCCATCAAGAGACAAACGAGGTGCACTGCAGAAACAGAGTTCACTCTTGTTACGAGTGTAAGGTCTACCGTGTGTCAGAATACATCCATAACCAACCATCTACCACACATACAGTGTATCATTAGTGCACAGCGGGTGTTCGCATTGTGAACTAACCTAATTGGCATTGGCATACTTGACAGCACTTCCTTGCAGTCAAATTCTGACACAAATATTTCTGAGTCGTAACGCAGTCTGTTGTTTTGTATAAAACAGACTATGTGAGAAAATGATTGTCTTTAACATTCCAGCTGTCTTCAAATAGATTTGGATGAAGCTATAACAGATTTCAAGACCTCCTGCTTGTATGTAATCTTGTGTAGAATGTAATCTGTCTAAAATATTTCCCATTATAGAATTGGGATACATAAGATATGTTCATCTGTTTATTTATCTTTAATAAACACTTGTGAAGGTTGTTGTGAATCTGGAGGTAGGAAGAAATGGAGAACCTGAAAGAAACCCAAAAAGGCAAGGGCATTATAGTGATCAGTGCTGCCCTTATCCAGAGTGATTTACATTTAACACATCTATACAACTGAGAGTTAAAACCCTTTCTCAAGGATCTAGGAGTAGCAGCTTGGCAGTGGTGGGATTTGAATTCAAAACCGTCCAACATCTAAATTTCTGAGCTAACACTGCAGTACTGGATTTATTTAACTACATTTGAGATGAGTGTGTCACAGTGGTTATTGATTAGCATGCTTGCCTCACATATATGGGGTTAGGGGTCAATTCCTGACTCCACCCTGTGTTTACAGAGAGCACATTCTCTCTGTACTTCAGGATTTCCTCTGCGTTCTTTGGTTTCCTCCCAAATCCAAAGACATGAGTGGAAGGCTGATTGGCATCTCTAAATTGCCTGTTGTGTGTATGTGTGTGATTGTGCCCTGTGATGGGTTGGCACCTTGTTCACAGTCTTCCTCTTGTGCTCCAAGTGCCCTGTGATAAACCTCAGGCCTCTCATGATCCTATGTATGATAAGCGGGATGGATGGATATTTCAGATCATTTTTTTGCTGTACAATGGTCAGGATCAGCTGTATTAGTGTTAGAAGGGAATTCCACCTTGGCTCCAAAATTTCATAACAGTTTAGTACCAAATAAATCTTTTGAAGACACATTGATGAATTCAAAACCAGTCAGGTTTGTACATGTAGTATTAAAACTTTTTAAGAGTCATTAGCCCAAGATAATATGTAGGATTTTAAATATTTGCATTATAAATTATGACATGGGGAAGATATATGCAGGATACAAGTGTAATAGCCCAGTGTTTTGAGGATGATGATGATGATGATGAAGAAGAAGAAAAGAAGAATTCAGTAATTAAAATCTGAGGTCCAGGTTCAGAGCACAGGCTGACAGGGTTATGGGAGGTGACTATATTCACAGAATATAGCCAGCAAGGGTCAAAACCAGGTCAGAAAACAAAGCAAACAGGACTATTAATAAGGGAAATAAGGGCCCAGTAAGGGACAAAGGAATCACAGCTTAGACACAATAATAACAAATGAGACAGTGCAAAAAAAATTTTAGACACAACTGATGTAAATGGGCAAACAAATCAAGCAAGGTAATTAGCAAATGACAAAACAAGGGGCAGAGAAAGGACCAGAATAGAAATACAAACATAAGCATCATATGTTTCTTCACAAAGGGAAACATGATTTAAAAAGGTGAATCCATGACAGTAATGAAGCATTTGTTACTGTGTGTTACTGTGTTTTGGATTTAGATTATTTCTTGGGTTTTTGTTCATTTGGATTGATTAAAAAGATATTGGAAAGGATTTTATATTTACAACTAAGCTCAGACTGTGTTCAGACTCCTCAGATTTCTCTGGTTTCCTCCTACCTTAAAACATGCTGGTATGTTTATTATCTACTCTAAATTGCCACTAGATGTGAATGTGTGTGTGTGTGTGTGTGTGTGTGTGTGTGTGTGTGTGTGTGTGTGTGTGTGTGTGTGTGTGTGTGTGTGTCCTCGCAATCCTGCAATAGACTGATGAATTCTGTGATAAATTTATTGTAAGTATTGACTGTTTTTGGCCAATGTTGAATCTAGCTTTAAACAAGATGACAAGTAAAGAGCCATTCTGTCTTCAGTGGTTGGATGTTGGTGGTCTACTCCATCTGTTCCTTGTTCTACTGCAGAGACAATGACCCATGTTCATTCACGGCTGTGATTTAGACTTTGTTCACAGAAAGCAGAAGTTCTACCATTCCTACACATAAATAAAAATAATTCCACATTCCTACACAGCTCTCACACACTCAGCAATTAAACACCACACCTCACACTTTTCTCATAAGCAAGCGCTCAAGCTGAAGCCGACTTGCTCTCTGTTCCCTTCTGTTCATTCGTGAGGCATCACACCCTGAGTGGCAGCCAAGCCAAAATCATCAGCCACAGTATGAGACGCCACATGAGACACCTGCTAAAAGGAAGCTTTTCTCTGCATGGAGTGTCTCATGGAGAAAAGAAAATAACACAAAAAAATGTGAAGCCGCCAAAGAATAGCGGCTTGAAGAACGGTAATAAGACAATAAGACAAGCATCACTGTCAGCTCAAGAGTCCAGCTAGCATTTGTTGTGTTGTTGGGCAACTTTGAGCACTAGAAAAACAGCTTTTATGACCTTAAAGTTGAAGAAAAAAAAAAAAAAAAAAAAAAAAAATCTCAGTGTAGCCTGAAGACTGAGACGCAACCAAAGCTGTTTTCAGGCAAAGTTAAAGAAGCTGTGACTCAAAAAGCAACCCATGCATTGATAAGCATTGCACCTATTTTATCTCTCTCTCACACACACACTCACACACATAAAAACGCACTGTTCCAACAGACTGAAACATCACACATTTAAGTCACGCTGATGTTCTCTATTCTTTTGTATCATAGCTCAATAGCTGAGACACAAATCCAGACAGCATAATTGCTGATTAGCCATCATCATCCCCAGAGCTGCATCCTCCATCTTCTAACTCCACACACTGTTTGAAAAGTAATAGCCACCAGGAATGATTACTCACAAAACAAATGAAAACCTGAGTCTAAAGCAGTATGATTATCATTACTGTATATCATCAGAGACATTAATGGTTCTTGAGAACTTTGTGAATTAATTAAACAGACAAGTCAAGGTAAAAAAATAAAATATAAACTAATAATAATTTCTGAAGATATTACTATTGGAGATAAGAAACTCTTTGAGCCTTTGTGCTCAAAGGATGCACAACCAATTATAATAAATGTAGTATGACTGTCAAATAAGTCTTGTGCAATGTCTCAAACTTAGATCTTTTTTTTTCACCTCACTAACAGCATGTCATGCCTGAAACTGCAAACTCCAACTCCCACTGTAACAAACTGGATGGTTGGTTGAGGAGAGTTTATTTACAGAGCCAAAACATAATCCCACAGCGGACTCTCAAAGGTAAAAAGAGTCAAACACAGAAAGACAAATCAGATAGCAAATTAAAAAGAACAAAGAGCAGATAAGTAAAGGGTCAAAGGAGAGAAATAACAATTAGAGTAAACACAAATCAGGATTCATTCAAATGCTAAGGTGTATTGAAATATATGTATGTTACAAAGTGTTACCAGATATGAGATTTAATCAAATTACTTGGAGCAATAATATCTATAAAGTGGCAGAATATTTGCTAATTTTACACAGCACTGAAAAGCACAGTTGTAATTCTAGTGGTAGCTCACCTCGAAGGATGTGACAGCACGTGAGCCTGAAAATCTGTGAAATACACACCTTACTGCATCTATTGTCAGGTATATGCAACAAGAATGGCAGAAAGAAAGACAAGGGGTGATAGATCCTGACAAATAAACCGAGACAGGAGGAAACAGGCAGACAGATACAGACAGAGAGACAGAGAAGGAGAGCGATGCAGTAAGTAAGATAACAGAGGCCTGAATAGGACTAAAACAATTAACATAATAGACCTGTCACACACTGCAGAAGTAGTTCTCATTCAACTAAAGGATTATTAACAAGCCATTTAGGTGAGGAAAAATGACCCACTTTGCTAAGTAAAAGCCTGCAGACTTTAAATCATCTCTTGTGCATAAGTAAATGTGTAAATTGTCGATTAGAGAAGACAAATAAACAAATGAATATTCAATGTACTGCACCAGGGAGGACTATAAATAAAATGGTAATTTGGAATAAAAGGCAGTCAAAGCAGAAGAGATCAGTAAGTAACCACACAGAGTGTTAGTAGATTTAATATCACTGTGTTTTGGCATTTAGAACCATCATTTAGAACCATCATGGGTTCTAAATGGGCCATTTTATTGGGTTTGTGTGCGCAGGTATGTTTTTATATCTTCGTTGGGTCCAGATATCTTGAAAATGATAGGAATATCTGAATTGTGGGGACGTTTTGTTGGCTCCAAGAAGAAAAGGAAAGGGATTTTTTGCTTGTTTGTTATTTATACAAAAAACTAGAAAAAGGAAGCTTTGCTTAAGGTTAGATGTAGATATTAATTATTAATAATTCTGGTGAAAGGCTCCAGATCACTACCCTTTCACACTGCATGACTTTAATCAACAGCACTAAATTGTTTTGTGGATGAAGAGGTGTGTAAACTACCCGACTGCTCACATACGAGCTTCCATTAAATCACTGATTCCTGCTTAATCCCAAAAAATAAACATGAGTGCCGTCTATCATGTGGCATTGTTGTTATATGAACAAAAGCAAGGAAAAATGAAGATAAAAAAAATAGTGGAGGGAATATCGGTTAAGGCGAGGGTTATCTTTTATGCAAAGAAAACCAGTTTCCTCTCTGACGGGCATGGCTGTTTCTCAGCAATGTTTTTGCAGACTGAGAAAATCACATTGCTGAAGCATTCACACTACATGAGCATTCGCCACAGGAGCACACAGTGGGTCGTCGCAGGTATTGGAAAAAGTGATCTTGGAGTTGAAAAGAAGACAGCTCAATGAGTTAGTGAATTTTAGGCTAGATTTTATCACAACAGGTTGAACTAGTCTTTTATGTTATATAGCTCATCCTCATCCTCTGTAAAAGTACAAATTCATCCAACATTTGGGGCCTTACTAAAACATTTAATCATTGTCTGCCACCTATCCCATCTATTCTCGGATATATCTTTTATCTCAGGCGCCATCAGGCATCAAGGCAGGATACACCCTGGACAGAGTGCCAACTTTATCGCAGGGCACACACGCACTCTCATTCACTCACACAAAACGGACAATATAGAGATGCCAATCAACCTACAATGTATGTCTTTGGGCCAGGGGAGAAAACGCCTGAGGCACAGGGACAACATGCAAACTAAAACACACACACACACACAACGGAGGCGGGAATCAAACCCCCAGCCCTGGAGGTGTGAGGCAAACATGCTAACCACCAAGCCACCGTGCCAACACCCACCCACCCACCCACCCACCCTATTTAAACCATTAATACATAAACTGCGCAAAGCAGTAATTAATCAGCAGAATAACCTAATCTTTATTTTATGCTAATGTTAACAACCCGATGAAGCAATAAATAATAACATAACATATAAAAATAACAGCATGTGCATTAACCATTAACTTCAAGGGAGGAAGAAAAGAAACATGCTGCTATGATATATGATTTAATATAAAGCTGTTTTGTAGACATTCCAATAAAGATGACTGTCAATGGATAAAAAAACACATTTGATGAGCAGTTTCCTTTAGGCAGAAAACAGCTGTGCTATACTGAAAAAAAAATTTTTCTTTTATTTCTTTTATATATATAAAATTCTTCCTAATTAAGACTGTTAGTAAAACGAGTATAAAGGGTTGTAATTAAGTTTTCACACTATCATTGTGTATTTTAAAAAGTATAATGATTGACAGCTGCACTGTGACAAGAGAGAGGACAAATCTCTAGCCTGGACAAAGCAGCTCTGCATTCATAGTAGCTAATCAGTCATATTTATTTATTTATATTCCACTCATCCAAAAATCGAGGAAGAAAGAGTTCTTCTCCATACTGACGTTCATTTGGCATCACACACAGTCACAGGTGTCACGAAAGCGGTTAAAGTGGCTATTGAGAACTATACTTGGATTTAAATCTTTTTCAGATTACTTCAATATTGTGGATTTTTTTGTTTATTTGTTTGCTTTTATTTTAGATTCAAGATATATAATCCCAATTAAAATCACTTCCAGGATGTAACACTACAAAATTGAGGTGGGTGAATACTTTTGCAAGCAACTATAATTACCAATTTATCATTAATGACCTATTAATTAAATAGAGTGAATTGCTTGGAGGACTGGACAGTGAAGTGAAGCTGTATTCATTGTATCTTAAACAGACACACTGCTGTGACTGCTGTTTACTGACTGTATTCTTACCCACTACTATAACACCATAACACAAATAACCCTTCATGTTGTAATATAATCAGGAGGCAGGTGAGAAAGTGCTGCAGTGCATGGATGTGTGTGTTAGACGGGGGTTTTTTGGAGGAATGATGGAAATCTCATAAGGAGAGGTGAGAGGGAGGTGTGGAGGAGTACAGGAAGCAAAGTAGTGGGAGTTGAGAGGTTCCTTGCAGCATTGACATGGCTGGCACAGCCTCATCAGACTCACATTTTATATTGGTTTTATGCTGGTTTATGGTTTTGTAAACTGGCAATTATTCTGAAGCAGAGCTGTATTAACTTTGTTTAACAGCATTTAAAATGTATGAATCATGCATTACGAAGGTGTTTATTTTAAAGGTTCAAGTTTAAAGGTTCAAAGTTCTTTATTTGACACATAATGTAGTGACATGGTTTTCTGTAGTTACTCGTCCCAAAGTGCAACAATGAAGAATATAAAAAGAGTACAAAAAATATACTATATTATAAATAGTATATATAATATATAAAATAATAATAATAACATTTAATTTTAAAAACTTTTAAATTTGTGTGGACTGTGTTTAAGTTCAACGTTTGTGTAAATTGTGTGTGTGTGTGTGTGTGTGTGTGTGTGTGTGTGTGTGTGTGTGTGTGTTTTTTTTTCCTGCCTGTCTCCTTCTGTACTGTCAACAGGGTTCAGCTCCGCTGATTTACCATCAGGACGTTTTCCAGGTAGAGTATCAAATCCCCTACTGTACACCAGCAGCAGCTTCACACTGTGTTCACACACTGCCAAAGAGATTAGGCAATGGATTTTGCCACCGGGTGTTCTGGGAGTTGATGTCTACAGCATCCAAACATGATAAACATTCTTTTTGGGGCAAAAGTCCAGTAATATATATACCTCAGAGCTTAGGGGAGGCACTTATATTCACAGCATGAGCAGCAAACATAGAAAACCTACAGAACAGCAAAGCAGTTCTGTGTGAAGCCATGTTTCACCGCTAGCATATTTGTATTAGTGTATCTGTAGCTGCCCGTGAGTCTGTCACGTTCTATTTGTTTCATATTAGTGGCTTTTTAGACATCATAGCAGCAGTCACACTTTGAGATTTTAATACATTTTCATTGTTTAATTTTAATGACTATGCGGTCTAAGACCTCCACTCTCAACTCACAGCCAGAACACTTTATGATGTGCTATAGTTTTGGTTAGTTTTGTATAATCTTAATATAATAAATGTAGATTAAATAGCAGTTGAGTGAAATTCAATAATAGATATTCACCTTTCTTTCAGTAGTGTGTGCATACATACAAATGAACAAAGTTCACCCTCAGAAACAATTCTCATACAAACTTATCTGAATAAGTCTTGCTCTTATCCTGCAGTGTTTTAAAGGTTTACATCATGCGTGTCATGAGTGTAAGTGGCCGTTCTGTCTGGTTCGGCAATGAAAGCATAAATAAAATGGAAAGCCAAAAGGTAATCCAGGCATGTGGGAACTTTAGTGGGATTTTAGATTAGGTTTTAAGATGTACTGTAAAAAACAAGGTTACTTGACCACCATGGACTGGAAGACCACACAGCTAATGGAGTACTAGGCCAGATGGTCTCGCAGATGGAGGTTCCATTTCATCCGTACAGCAGCAGTAAAGATATTTATGATACCTGATGGTGTACGAGAGAAAACAGATTGAGATAGAAAGCGGAAGAAGAATATAGATGTGAATGGATCAACATGGTGATAATTCCACATTATTACGTGTATAGCCATGCATTATAAAATGGGAGTGCAGCACTGACAGGAGTGCTGTTCTAATACTTTATTGTTTCTATAATTTCTATAGAATTGTCACAGATAGCTTGGACATTTCCCTGCCAGACCACCAGAGGGCAACCCTGCACATTTTAGTTGAACTATTTTCGGTTGTTTGATTTCCCCTGTTCATTATGCTCACCTATCTCATCATCTCAGTGGTATGGGAGCTGTATATGATATGCGATAACTGTAGTAGCATAACATTTTAGTATATTATATTAAAATATAACGTTTTATTAATGAGTTCAAGAACCTTTAAATGCCTTCGGTGTGAAGGTGCAACGTCTATGTATTGCTGTGTCCCGTTATGTGACAAATCCTCAAGATTTAATTCTGTGCTTAGTTTCCATACCTTCCCTTTGGACAAGGAAACATAAAAAAATGTATTCACTATATCGGACATGAGTATTTTAATATCACTCCTAACACAAGAGTCTGCAGTCGTCACTTCAAGAGAGATGATTTGATCCAGCCATCGACTCCCTAAGGACGCCGGCTACTGAAGAAAGGTGCAGTGCCCACTTTGTTTGAGTGGAACAACTACTCCACCTCAACACCAAGGCACACCGGGGCATGGCAGAGGAGAGAAGTTTCCCCTCCACTGAACGAAGATCCTGTGCCTATGGACCTCCAGCATCAGGAGCATGATTATTGTTCATTTCCCTTTCCTGCGGCTGAAAAACAGAAGATTTTTAAAAAGGTTAAGTAAACAGAACACAAGACACTGACTATAAGAGTATGCACTGTCACAAACGAAACTAGCTAACAGTAGCTTGTTAGCTTGTGAATAGGTACCTACAAAATGGTCATTATAACTCGAAACATACAATTTGAAGCCCTTCTCCTTTTTAATTGAAGGACTGACCGATGCTAATCCTACAATTCGATTGACATCGTTCAGTTGTCACGGATCGCTGCTACAGATTATGGTGGTGATGAAGATGATGATGCAGCCGGTGTAAAGGAAGCAGACCCAACGCGGAGTTAGACAGCGGACAGGGGTTTTATTAAATAAACGACATAGAAGCACACAGACATACACTAAGACGCAGACTGGCCAAGAAAGGGAGACAGACGGCCACTATAAATAAGGAACATAATTACACACACATTAGGAACAGGTGACAGGCATGAACACATTAGGAAAAGGCGTGGCTAGAACGAACACATGGATAAATAAACAAAACCCCTGCTGAAGCCCCCTAGTGGTCCATCGGGGGCACTTGCCCCCGTAACAGTACCCCCCCCCCTACGGCGCGGCTCCCGACGCGCCAACCCCTCCCCCTAGTCCGGAAAACCATTCGGACCAGGGAAACCCAGAGAGGAGCGAAGAACACGGAGAGGCAACAAGGGGGGGGAGCGAGGAGCAAGGCAAGGCAAGTGGGGGGAGCGAGGTGCAAGGCGAGGCAGGAGGCGGGAGCGAGGAACCCGGTGAGGTGAGTGGGAGGAGCGAGGAGCAAAGCGAGGCAAATGGGGGGAGAGACGGGCACGACGGTAAGGCCGGAGGGTCCCAAACGACGTCCACAGCCGAGCAGAAGCGTCGAGCGACATCCACCGCCGAGCAGGGGGGCCGAGCGACGTCACCGCCGAGCAGGGGGGCCGAGCGACGTCCACCGCCGAGCAGCAGCACCGAACGACGTCCCCTGACGCGTAGTCGAGATGAGCGACGACCTCAGCCCGGCTGGGCCGAAGGCCCCCACAGGGAGGGAGGGAGGGAGGTGTGGCCGGCGATCTCCTCCGCCGATGAGGAATGAGGCGGAGCGAGTCCCGGCGATGAAGAGGAAGAAGAAACAGGTCTCATCGGGGCCATCCTCCGCCGACAGAAGTGAGGCGGCGTCCTGTATGGAAACAGGAAGAGAAAAACGCCCCCCACAGGAAAGAGGCGGAGCAATGCACCCATGCCGAAGAAAAACAAAAAAATAATCCAAGCAGGAGACCTCACCGGATCAGGAAAACAGGTCTATAGGGAGAAAAGGAAAAAAAAAAATCCACTCCGGGAAAAACGAAAAACTCAAAAAACTGAAGCGAGGGTAGCCGGTACTCCACTCCGCCGACGGAAGTGAGGCAATACGCTCCACCGGAAACGGAGACGTATTCCTCACAGGGAAAATAGCGGAGCGAGTGCCGGCACAAAAAGAAAAAAAAAGGCAGGTTAAAAACATCTTTCCGCTATGGAGAAAACAGACGCGGAAAGATGTGCCGGAGAGAACAAAAAATCCAAACGGGGCGTGCTAGGGAGATCAGGGGAAAAAAGGAAGCCTCGCATACCTCGCGCCGCGTTGGGTCTGTACGGTTTAGGCCAGTCTTTCTGTCACGGATCGCTGCTACAGATTATGGTGGTGATGAAGATGATGATGCAGCCGGTGTAAAGGAAGCAGACCCAACGCGGAGTTAGACAGCGGACAGGGGTTTTATTAAATAAACGACATAGAAGCACACAGACATACACTAAGACGCAGACTGGCCAAGAAAGGGAGACAGACGGCCACTATAAATAAGGAACATAATTACACACACATTAGGAACAGGTGACAGGCATGAACACATTAGGAAAAGGCGTGGCTAGAACGAACACATGGATAAATAAACAAAACCCCTGCTGAAGCCCCCTAGTGGTCCATCGGGGGCACTTGCCCCCGTAACATCAGTGTAATCCGTGGAAGTTCTTGCAAGCAGCGAGTGTAAAATGCCATGCTGATAGCTCTCATTGAAATGATAGGTAAAAAACGTTTCCGGCAACTGAGACAAAACGCAGAAGTACTTGTGCATAGAGCCTATTAGCTACCTGATTTAATTCCCTTTGTCTGTTTAGTTTCTGTTTGATTTGTCATGCCTAGTCTAGATAGCATATTCCTGATTCTAGTATTTGGTTTGCGTGGTTTATCCACATTTTCTGTTTTTCTACCTCTTTTGTACTGATAATAAATCAAATTCTACACTCGTATCCCCATGCGCTAGATAATTGTGACAGTAATGACTTAGACAGGACCTTGTATGGTGGATGTGTCACTTATTCAGACTCTAATCCATTGTATATTTGCCGTAATTGCTGAAGATTTCTTTAAGGGGTCATTTATTTAGCATGTTTGGAAGAGATTCCAGTGACGGTGCTTTGTAACAGTTAGAGGTAAAGTCTAAAGTTTAGGTTTTCTGACACAGAAACGTCTTCAGCTGCCTACTGCCTTGTTATCTTCTAATTTTTATTGAGAAAAAAGGGACCCTATGGAAGAGATGTGTGGTTAATAAATGAGATGTTCTACAGCTATGAAAGGATCAAATGAATATTGTTCTTTAATACATTAAAAAAATATATGTTGGCAAATTGCTGTGGAATAAGATGAACAAAACACTTTGTGACAAAGTAATTGAAAAATTATCTAATTTGGGGTGGACACACCCCCAGCTGTGTGTTATTCCTTACTTAATGAATGTCTAATAAGCATTATGCTCTTAATTAAATACCATCTTGGACTCTTATAATTTCTCCAAGGAGTTTCTTCTACTTTTAATTGTGTTAGTATAGTACATGTATTGCTTGGACCTTTATCAGACAAGCTATGAAATATCCAAACAAGGTGATACGATCCAAACATTGCAGTTCCAGTTTTGACCTTTCATCTTATTATGATCTTTTTCTTCTCCGTGTGATCTTGTGGTTTTATTGCAGGCTTGTGCTTATCTGGCTCACTGGTCCTCATGATGAAGATTGTAAAATCTGGTCTTAACACAATCTTACACACAAAAGTATGGGTAGCAGAAGCAGCATTTGCTTTGCTATAATAACTGAAGCAAAATGATTTACTGTGTATCTCATTATCAGACCAAATGTATCTCATTATCTGTATTTTGGACCAAGTATATCTGATTATCGGCACCAAATCACATGGCCACTCAGCCAGGTCTTGGATATGAATTGAAAATTGCTAGTCAGTTAGTCAGGAAATTGTTATTATAGATGATGCCCAACAACCAGTCACAGGTTGTTGGGCATCATCTATAATAATAACACTGATAAACCTAATGACGCCCTCCACTGTTATTATTGCCATCATCAACACAATTATCATACAAGAATAAGAACAGGGCCGGCGCTTGGCTCTGTTAGGAGACATTTGAAATCAGGAGTTGATTAAATGTAATTCAGAGACAAGCTGAGTGGAAACAAAACCTTGTTTATGAGGCACAAATCTGTTCATCTATTCGTGCCAGTGGGAAATGCAGTCGGGCGCTCATGCGGTGAGGAGGTGGGCAGCTCTGAAACGTCTCACAGATGCCAGAAAGCCCTGGAACAATGCAGCTGTGTCTGGGATATCGAGTGTCCCTTGGAGAGCTTAGCGCTGTGGAGTCTGTCTCAAAATAATCTGCTCGTATCCAAGCAGCCAGGAGAAAAAGATGAAGAGAGAAGAGACGGTGGACAAGCAGACAATATAGAGGAGAATTGTATGAAATTCATTTTCACAGTGAGGGTTTGGAATGTTATAACCCTCCAAATTCTGTAATTTTGAGTCTTCTCTTCTGTTGGAGTCTCCAAGACTGATTTATCAAATCCAATCGTATTTTCCATCGTGTGTACCGCTGATCTATTCTCGGGTCACGGGGAGCCTGTGCCTATCTCAGGTGTCATCGGGCATCAAGGCAGGATACACCCTGGACAGAGTGCCAACCCATCGCGGACACACACTCTCATTCACTACGGGCAATTTAGAGACTCCAATCAGCCTAGAAGCATGTCTTTGGTCTGTGGGAGGAAACCGGAGCACCCAGAGGAAACCCACTAAGCACGGGGAGAATATGCAAACTCCAGTCTTATTAAAAGGACTTAATATACTGTTTATAACATGAAAAACAATTCTGGAAGGTTTATGACCGGATAAGCCCATAATCTGTCAAAAATTATAGCAGAAAAATTTCATTCCAACTATGTAGAAGATATGGAAGCAGATATCAAGTTACAGTATATGCTAATCAATTTAATTTCATTCTATTTTATTTCATTTGTATAGGGTTTTTTTTTATGAAAGATATTTTCCCAAGGCAGCTTTACAGATATATTGATGTAGCTTTAGACCCCTAATGGGCAAGTGAGAGATGACAATGGCAAGAAAAAAATTGCCTGGGACGATATGAAGTAACTCTTTAAGAAAAAACAGTTTCCATAGGGGACCTCTAAATCTTATGGGTGACACCTGAGAGTGAGATTATAAATCATTATGAGCACACGACATTTTTTTTATTACAGTAGTAGGTAGAAACCTACTATATCCAGGTGAGATTATCCAATGAAGAAAAGCTGCTTAAAAGCTCTTAACTGTTTTAAACTGTTTTTGAGAAGTCTGACTCTTAAGAGTATCCATATGTAACCATCTATGACAGCAGAAGGTTAGTCATAAGTGCCAAAGCTCAATGCAGAAAAGTATTAGAATTAATCGGTCAGGTCCAGATGGCGCATACGAGGAGTGACAGATGTAGAAGTGTGTCAGGATTTGGCACGAGCATCACATCAGGCAAGAGTACATGCAGGTACAGTATTATAAGTCTTCTTTTTAGAGTCCATAGTCACATGACTTCACCAAAGAAATCTCTATCCAAAATGTACATCACCAGTGGACATGTGTGAGATCACAGTAGTCAGAGTTTAAGAGAAAAAGCCTGCAGTAAGTATTAATGAAGTCACAGTGCTGAACACCTGCTGTTTTTTTACCCAGAGGGCAGCTCTGTACTCACTCTGATCATCATAAACCAAACCAGACCACACACACACACACACACACACACACAACAGAACCATTATATACACAGGACAGGCTTCAGGGGTAGAAAATTGGTCTCAGAATTTGCTGCATGATTTTGCTATTGCATTACTGAACCAATGTTTACAATGCAAATCAGTATCCATTTAAAAATTGAAATAGCTTATTAAGTCATGCTGTGTTATGGATTCAAATAGATTTTTTCTCTTTTTTTGCTTCTAAACAATCTCCCAGATCACCATATGAATTTAGAATTATGTTAATATCAAGTAGACAGAATAATGAGTCTAAACAATAAATAAACCATTGTAAGATTTTCAGTGCTTCCAGAAATGCAGAAAAAGCTACTCCACTTTTGAAATGGCCCTTTGTCATGACTGTGACTTCTACTTTCTTTGTTGTCAGTAGTATTGGATCAGCTATTGCCTCAGGCACTAAGATGGTATGGAAAACCTAATACAGAGAAATCCAGTGTGGAGGAAACTAAACACCAGTGATATAATGTACCATTCAAGCCAACCAAACTCCAGTCCAGCAAAAGTATAAAGACTGTTTTTTTTAGTGAGGGCTTGCCTTAACACATACATTCTGCTAAAGAGCCTTGTTAGGCAGGTGATATTCATTCATTGACTACCGCTTATCTGATCTATACTCGGGTCACAGGGAGCCTATGCCTATCTCAGGCATCATTGGGCATCAAGGCATGATACACCCTGGACAGAGTGCCAACCCATCGCAGGGCACACACACACACTCTCATTGACTCACACAATACGGACAATTTAGAGATGCCAATCAACCTACAATGCATGTCTTTGGACCAGGGGAGGAAACCGGAGCACCTGGAGGAAACCCCTGAGGCACGGGGAAAACATGCAAACGCCACACACACATGGCGGAGGCGGGGATCAAACCCCCAACCCTGGTGGTGTGAGGCAAACATGCTAAGCACTAAGCCACCGTGCCCCCCACAGGTGATATTATGGCATGTAAATAAAATTTTCCCAGCATTGGGATTCCTGTTTGTTGACAGTGGGGTGTGATCGAGCATCAGCTGCAGACAGCAAGGAGACGGGTTGCACCAGAAAATAATGTGTGAAGATTCTCACCTGTCTTATTACCATCAGCTGTTTCTTTGTGCTTTTATTGCTTGCCGTGGGCCAGAGAGAGACATTGGCATAGTTAGTAGAATTTGCAACACACACAAACACACACACACAGCGTGATCTTGAACTCGAATGAGGTGAAAACCCGCAAGCTAGTGACGACCTCTTTTGTTGCATTTCCGGTAGTTTGGTTTTTTTGTTGGCTTTTTGCAAGTGCACTGAAAAAGTGTGGCTGAAAAATAAAAGCGAGCCAAAAGTGCTCCTGAAATTCTACCTGCCTCCAGACGCTTCCTCTACGCACATAGAAAAAAGTCCAAGACTCATCATCAGAGTGTTTAGTGAATGTCGGAGCACAAAAAGACAACAATATACTAGAGAAATCCATAATCATAATATGTTAAAACAAGCTAATGTTAAAACCAGAAATTAAGACCAGATATAGAAGACAGGGAACTTGCGAAAAAAAGGTTTGGACTTAACAGAAAAGAAAACTTGAAGACCACAGGGTAAAACAGATAAATTAATGGCTGAACTCAGAACAGGTACACACATTAGGTAAAATGAGATAACAAACTAATTTTAGATAATGTTGGGATATGGGTGGAGACGGGCACAAAAATGAGCACTTTGCAGTATAACCAAAACATATATGTCATGAACACAAAACAAAACATGAAAGCAGTGCTTAGAACTTAAAAGGGATGAAATCTGTGAAAAGCAAAGGAAGAGCAGTCACTTAAAACTGAACACCCAGGTGTTGAAAAGTGTTGCCACTTGATTAAAATAAAAAATGACATTTGGTGGATCAGCTTGTGAAGAGCTTATTAAGAGTTAGTTACATTAATAATAGTTAATAATATTCATATAAAACATGTCATATGCAACTTGCACTTTACATGTAACCCAAGAGTCAGGGGAGGAAAAATACATTATAGTTGATGCATCAATGCTCAGGAACATCATTCAGAACATTTTTTAGGAGTGCTGAGTCAGAATAAGCCTGACATATGTATTAGGGTTATCACACATCATAACATTTGGCACAAAAGAAGTCTGACCAAGTAGTGACAGACAAGAGCTGGCAGAGATTGAAATGCTGAGAAGAGAGGTGTGAGTGTCCTATACTACACTATACTATACTACACTTTTTCTCTGGCAAGATACACTTTAAAGCTAGTTTCTGATAGATGCTAGATTTATTCTTGTTGTATAATGTGTTATAAACCCGTTGAGGAACTGTTAGAGAAATCATTACGTGACTTATAGAATTTATTGGTTTAAAACTTGGTGATACTGAGCTACACTGAATTATTCAGGTCCACTGCTCAGGTGAAATATGTGTCTTTTTTTCTTTTTTTTGCTCTGGTTTTAAGGCTCTAGGTTGCTAACATCAAAAGTTTTATTTGTTTGTTCGTTTTGAAAAGCTGGAGTTGGTGTAAAATGAGAATTATGAGTCGGAGGGTGGTTCAAATCAATGTTTTCTTACAAGAGGTCAAAAGATTCCCTTTGCCCATCTGGTTATGAATGTAATGAATGAATGTATTATTATGTATCTATTTTTATTTCCCTGTTTTATGTTGTATTTCTTGTTTTATTTTGTTGGTTCTTTTGCTGCCTTCTCAACCCTGTAAAAGAGATTTAATCTCAATAAGTTTTTATCCTCATTAAATAAGGAAGTGTAAACCGGTTCAAATGTTCAAATAATTTGGTAATTGTTACTATTAAAACTGTTAATCAAATTTATATCTTTAACTTATTTGAGAGGCATCCTAAAGAAAATGCAACTTCGTGTCTATGGATAAGTCTTCCCATTAAAGCTCATGCACTGTAGCCTTACAAACAAATCCTTGCCTCTTGGCATTAATTCTGGTGCATTTAAAACTGAAACTGAATTCCCTGACAGGCTATGCTGAAATCTGGGTGTGAGTATTTCAGAAAGAAAGCAGCAACACATTGACTGTCTTTTGCTTAAAGCTTGAGAAATAATCAAGCCCTGAGAGCTTACAGAACACAGAGAAGCTTTAGTGCTACTTTCTAAGAAGGATTCTGATTAAGACGTATAATCTGCAGCCGAGGAGCGATCGAGGACAGGGAGGAATTTTCGAGGACAAAGCCTGAAGAGGAATACGGTGCAGAATCCCCATGAGTAACCTTCACTTCACTCCTCATTAACTGATCAAGGTTTCTTATCAGCTGAATCTCATCAGCATACAATTTTACTGCATGAATCACCGTGATTCAGCTTTTTCTAATGCGAATGCAACTGATAACCCAACACATAAATATATGAGGGCCTGTATATATATTCCACAGCAGCACAAGAATAAGCAAACAGGTCAGTTATTTAATTTATGTGCAATACAATTGTGCATGGTACAGACAAAGACATATGTAGTACATTAGACAACTACTATTTTAACTTTTATATCAAAGCAGGACGCGAGGGAGCATGATGTATGTCCAAATTAATACAGTAGATTTTGGAATCTACTTATAATGCACATCCATTTTGTTTCTGCTTGGCAACAGAATCAGTAATTCTGTGTGTACAGAGTGGTCAAGGTTTGTTTACTATCGCTGAGAATCATAGTGAAGAGGTAAGGAAAAAAAATTCTGAACACTGTAGTGAAGGTGAAAATAAGGTTTCAAATTTTTTCTACTTATCGTATAGATAAGTACGAACTGTTAAATTTACTAAACCTATGAAAGAAAAACTACAAGACATCAGTCTAAAATTACACTTTGATTTACTTACTCATGGTAAATTAGGTATCATTATATATAGCATAAGGTCCACAGATAAGTAGCTGATGCTTTCATATTAAATTACTACAAATTACTAATATTTATTAATATATATCCATTTTATATGACTAATGACTAATCACAATATATTCTTTGATATTCATTCATGAATGAATTCATCTTTTTTTTAACCCATTATTTTTTGTGGTTTCAATTTTACAGATTTTATTTATTTACTTAAAATATTTGCATAGGTGCAATATAAAGTTTCAACTATGAGTAAAATATTTGATTTATTATTGAATAAATCACACATCTTAGTAGTTTACACATTTTAGTAGTTTAAACCTAGATTTAATTTTTACCTAGATTTAATAGATTTAATATTTTGGAATGTCCGAGACTCAAGTTAGTTCCTGTTATCGCTTATGTTATAACTGTGATAATCAATTGTTCCCCTACCAGTCTCTTTCTCCCTGTCTGTCACATTCTCTCTCTTTCAGAAAATACAGCGTTTCATTTCATCAAGACACCAGAAAGTGTAAACACCTCTGTCCTGAAGACTTTCCTGTCCTGGAAAGCAGTACAAAGCAGCATGACTTTAACGAAGCATTTTACAACCGAGACTCATTCTGTAAATGTCGAATAAATGTCTCCTTACACAAAAAAAAGAAAAAAAGAAAACAAAAGTCAAGAACTATACATACGTCTTTGTTAAACAACACGATATTCGTTCGATTTCCTATACAAAAATGACACTCAACTTCTAACCAATCAGATTTGAGAATTCAAATGAAATAATACAACAGAAAAGTATGTGCCTTATTGCCAGGAGCCTAGAGCCTTTCCCAGGAGACCTGTAGCACACACATGTTCACACACTCATTTACTCACTACAAACAGTTTAGAGATGCCAATCAGCTGACAATACATGTATTTGAACTGGGGAAGGAAACCAGAGAAACTGGAATAAAACCCTGAAGCACAGAGAACATGCAAACTCAGAGTATAGGCAAGGATTGATCCCACAACCCCAAAGCTCTGAGGCAAATATGCAAACCAGCAAGCGTCCATGCCCTACTTCGGCAGAATACATGTATTTCTTTACTTCTGGCTATTTTTTTTTTCCTTTCTGCCCTAAGGAAATCATTATTGATGTGCAAAAAGCCCAAAAGGAGCCATCCTTCCTAAAGTAGTCGATACAAGCACTTCTGATTTGCAGATGCCTTTTTAGTACTAAGATCAATGATGCACATAAGGTAGAGTTTCTTTTTTTATTCTTACTCTTTTTACAGCCTTACTTTTTTGAGCTTGCATGAGTTTCAAAGGCGCTCAATAAAGGGTTCAGTTAGTGAGCACCTTAGTGGAGGATGATCATTAACGGATCATTATCCAGCTCCGCTTTCTGGTGCTAGAAGTCTAACTCTAACTCTTTCTGTCTGCCTGTATACATGCTTCCAACCTCTGTCAGCCTCTCTATCCATAGAGACATACTGTATAGAGGAGACTTATAAGACTAGTCAGACAATATGTTGATCAGATTGTGAAGAGGTCATATGTTTATAAGTCAGATTGTATGAAAGTACTGCTCCATAAGCTAGACACTGGCCTAGACAACATCATCATTAATAGAGAGAGAGCTCAGAGCAGTGACCCATGCTCAATGTTCATTTTCTTCTCAAAAGTGAAATATTGCATCCACAATTCTGTCTTTGTGCTTCCTTTTCTAGATAATAGCTGACTAAGCTAAAAAAAAATATGGTATTAACAACCAAACACATTTTTCACAGTAACTAAACAACAGGATCAATTCTCTTTCTTTTATAATATATTGAATTTATTTAGTAGAAAAGTATTGCTTTGAGCATTAGAGGAAAAAAATAATAAATCGCACTCACAGAAATGAATACGAATTTGCCATTCCCAGCTACAGCTGTGCAAAAATCCTTCTCAGCTTGCTTGGTTATTCATCTGTCAAATTATACCTGTCTACAACTCGTTTGCAGCAAGGTTCTAAACTCTGAGCTTTATTTAAAATATTTTATTCAATGCTTAAGTGTCTCCTTTACTTGGCCGCTCTCCAGTCAAAGAAATAATGCCCCAAGATCCCAACATGCACTGCTGTATATCTGAATAATTATGATTTGGCACAGCAGAGAAAACATGTTGAGTCTCTGAAAATAGGAGTTTTCCGAGGAGCAGTGCTTTCTGGATTTCATCCATGTGCGATCAATCAGAAGCCTTTCACTGCATGAAGGTCATTCTGCCGAAGACAAATAGGAATACAAGACTATTTCACCGGCTCCCTCATCCAGATAGAAGATAATAAAGAAAACTGATTATATGATCTACCGGTTGAGATGAAATGCTAAAGAGAAACATTTGAACAACAGTAGTCATATTCTAAAATGATGTGATTTTTCAATCAGTATAGAACCCGGCAATAGCAATGATGACGGAAATAGTTGCAGTTGTCTTCCATGAAGACATATCTCTCATCTCTCACATGCAGGAAACATTTGTAATGGTTATAATGACAGACAGGGCAGGAAATAATCTTATCATCCTGAAGAAATGTGACAGTTATATATGTTTAACATGAATTTCTTTGATATTCAGAAGAACTGAATTTCTTGCTTTGGGCAGTCAGTTGTTGGTTTTGAGGCAGATCTGTAGATAATAAGCTTCATCCATTTGCATTGCTCCAGGATTGTCTGCTATGATCCTTTGATCAGTCAGTCCAAATCCAATAAATATATAAGATTACACAAAGTAACATTATTTGATGTTGTCACAAGGAATATTGGTTGATATGAAATGTGTAAAGTGTATGTAAGGTGATTCGTATTGTGTTGTCATTTCTGTATGCAATCTCCAACCCATAATGTTTTTTTTTTATTAAAAACTCATTTACAAATGACACCGCTGATGAACAACTGCTAAAAGAATTTTTATGAATATGTTTAAATAAATTTCTTTTAGAGAGTAACTAAAACAATCTTAAAATTCTGAAATTGATCTGGTGATTAAATTAGCGAAGATCTCATTAGATTTTAAAGCAAGGCACTTCTACCAAAAGGATCCTAATTGGGAAGGAAGACTGCTGTAAGGTTTTTGAAATGAATGACAAAATGAATGAATATAATTATTAAATAACTTATATAAGATACAGCAACTTAAAGAAGAATGCATTTCTGTATTTTATTATTATTATTATTATTATTATTATTATTATTATTATACATTCATGCACATCTAGCCAAAAGTATTTACACACTGTGTAAGTATTTACACTGTTGCCACAAAGAATGTATCTGTATGCTGTAGCATTAACATTTCCCTTCACTGGAACTAAAGGGCCCAAACCTGTTCCAGTATAACAAGGTTGTAGTGGAAGAACTCGAGTGTGCTGCACAGAGCCCTGACTCTGACTCAACCCCATTGAACACCTTTGGGATGAACTGGAACACCGACTGCTCAACAGGCCTCCTTGCCAGACATCAGTGCCTGGCTTCACTAATACTCTTGTGGCTGAATGATCACAAATCCCCACGGCCACGCTCTAACATCTAGTAGAAAGCCTTCCCAGAAGAGTGAAGGGTATTATAGCAGCAAAGCGGGACTAAATCTGGAAGAAAATATAAGTTGTAATGGTCAGGTGTGTACAAACTTTCAGACATATAGTGTTTCTGAACTTGGGCACTGCTCCCCTGAGCACTGTGAAGCAGGTTAGACATCCAAAGCAGGGCTAAAGTCAGCACACAAGATCTAAGGCAAGCTATAAGGCCAAGACACAAGATCTAAGGCCAGATCATTCTATTTCAGACAGCTTTTTTATTTCAAACAGCTTTGCCTTTATTATCTCCACATTCCCCTTTTACAACTTTGAGGTCTTTTTTAGGGTTTTTAAAAAACAAGCAGGTTGACAGGGTGTTGCAGCAGGTAACATTACCATCTCACAGCTCCAGGGGTTCCAGTTGGATCTGGAGCTCAGGATACAGTCTGTGTGGATTTTCTGTATTTCCCGTGTGTGGGTTTCCTCCAGGTTCACCAGCTTTCTCCTAACTCCCAAAAACATGATACTAAGTTGCTAATGATAAATTTGCCTGAGATGTGTATGAATGTATGTGTGTGTGTGTGTGTGTGTGTGTGTGTGTGTGTGTGTGTGTGTGTGTGTGTGTGTGTGTCATACCCTGCAATGGACTGCTATGCCATCCAGGGTTTATTCCCATTTCATGCCCTGGATTTCCAATATACGCTCTAGATTCCCTAAAATTCTATACTAATGATGAATGAATTAAAAAAAACACAGGTTTAAAATTGGGGGAAAAATACACAATTTGCAAATTCCCAAATATTAGGAATTTGATCAGCAGTATCAGTTCACATGCATCCTGCAACAAGACTGGCCCATGAAAAAATAAATACATTGCAACATTTTTACCATTTGTACAACTCACGTACCACATCAATACACATCAAGTGTGAACAGATCATGCTGAGGCCACACAGCAAGACGAAAAGAAATAAATTGCAAAATGAGTGCAAAGAAATGATAAACAGACATCATATGACTCTTCTTCAGCATAAAGAACCTTTCAGATTCTACAGGGACTTTATTTCTAGAGCTAGTAACACTGAAGTTGAACACTTTGTTCTGGCAGTGGGGAATTTCACTACTTTTCAACATTATGTCCAACCTCTTAAAGTCTCTTTTCGCACACTAAAAAGAATGAAAAATAGAGATGGGAATTCCATTCCTTTTCTGTAAGTACGATTTTTCTTGGCTCACCAATAAGAGCTGAGCATTGTTGCTCCCAGAAGATTCATTACCATTTTTCTTTTCTAAACCAGGACAAAGTTTTGCAATATTTTGACATGGGTTTTGTTCTTTTTTGTCTTGCTTAACTATGGCTGAAGCTATTTAATGAAACCTTGCTATACTAATAAGTTTAATTAGGGCATAATATATATATATATATTTGGGGGGCACGGTGGCTTAGTGTGTGTGGAGTTTGCATGTTCTCCACGTGCCTCGGGGGTTTCCTCCGGGTACTCTGGTTTCCTCCCCCAGTCCAAAGACATGCATGGTAGGTTGATTGGCATCTCTAAATTGTCCGTAGTGTGTGATTGCGTGAGTGAATGTGTGTGTGTGCCCTGCGATGGGTTGGCACTCCGTCCAGGGTGTATCCTGCCTTGATGCCCAATGATGCCTGAGATAGGCACAGGCTCCCCGTGACCCGAGAGTAGTTCGGATAAGTGGTAGACAATGAATGAATGAATATATATATATTTTTTATTTTATTTTTTTAAAAAGCTACGAAATAATCATTAAATAAGTAAGCTATTTATGTGATTCTTTAAAAAGATTATTTCTCGAGTTCTATTCATCCTGATATCTGATCATCTCTCAGACACTTGACCACATGCAGTTCGTCAGAAATGACACTGCATGAGTAACAGCTTTGCTTACAAAACAAGGAAAAAAAGTTAAGATAAAACAAACAGCTCTTGATTGTCAGTTAGTTCAACATTAATCTAAAAGAGTCAACTCAAAAGCCAGCTCATTTACAAATGACACATCGCTGACGAACAACTTCTAAAAGAATTTTTATGAATATTTTTAAATAAATTTCTTTCAGAGAGTAACTAAAACATTCTTAAAGTTCTGAAATTGATCTGGTGATTAAATTGGAGAATATCTCATTAGATTAGATTGCACTAGTGAGGATATTTTTATTGTTGATCATGGAGAAAAATTGAGCATATCAATGTTTTACACCAAATTTAAAAGAAACTATGAATGCTATATTAAATATGTGTCACATCACATAATGTCATGGACTCCACTTTCAGTCTTCAAATTGTTTTCACCTGTGTTTAATTATGAATGTTTGGGTTTTATACTCCATAAGCACTCTGGCCCGGAAAAATGGGAGGGTTGCGTCAGGAAGGGCATCCGGCGTAAAACATTTGCCAAGTTGTTGTGCGGACCAGTTGGTCCGCTGTGGCGACCCCGAACAGGGAGCAGCCAAAAGCAACTTCTTCTAAGCACTCTGGTTTCAGTTCCTTGTTGTGGAGTATATGCTCTGTTCCCCAGGTTTGTGATGTTACTAAGCCTGTTTATAGATTCCTGTTATTTTTTTTCTGGTTTTTTACTCTGTTTGGTTTCCAGACTTTTGTATTTGTCTTGCCCTGAGATTCCTGTTTGAGACTGGTGACCTTTGTTTGTTTCTGACACGAATTTGGATTGTTCACTGTGCCATATTTTTTTTGCCCGTTTCTATCTGTTCCAATATTTTTGCCCTGTTCTTATTTTTCTGATTGTACTTTTACTTTTGACTTTTTGTTATTTAAAACCCTGCATTTGCATGCTACCTTTGAGACCAAATAATGACAATATGAGTTACAAAATGATATTATATATTACTCTGTATATTATTCCATTTCAGAGATTTCTAACACATGAAGCATGTTATTTTTTTATTGATAAATTGACAAATTTTCATTGACACATGATTCAACTCTATGATTCAACTCACATGATTCCAAATATTCCAATCAACACAGAAAAATTTTAAATGAGAAAAACATATGCACTTAATTTTTTTCGTATTTAGGCCTGCCGTGTTTTACAGAAATTATTCATTCTCTAGAACAAAGGAACTCATCGAAAATAGCAGTGAGTGTCTTCCAGCTTTCAAACTAATGTTTTGTGTTGAATTTTGGAATGAAAAAAAAACTGCTGTAGCATTGGACAGTCCATGTAATCATTTGATGTCAAATGATTTAATATTTAATAGCTGGGTAAGGAATAGCTGTTCTTGTTGAAGATTTTCAACATCTTAAACTCTTAAATAGGGGGCACGGTGGCTTGGTGGTTAGCATGTTTGCCTCACACCTCCAGGGTTGGGGGTTTGAGTCCCGCCTCCGCCGTGTGTGTGGAGTTTGCATGTTCTCCCCGTGCCTTGGGGGTTTCCTCCGGGTACTCTGGTTTCCTTCCCCGGTCCATAGACATGCATTGTAGGTTGAGTGGCATCTCTAAATTGTCCGGTGTGTGTGTGTGTTCCCTGTGATGGGTTGGCACTCCATCCAGGGTGTATCCTGCCTTGATGCCCAATGACGCCTGAGCTAGGCACAGGCTCCCCGTGACCCGAGGATAGATCGGATAAGCGGTAGACAATGAAACTCTTAAACAGCCTCTACGATTGAGCTATTTGAGAAAAGGGATGAATAAAAAGTTTAATCCGATAATTAATATATCCTATTTGTCAGTAAATTAATCAACTTGGTTATATACACACACTCAAACAGAACAAAATAATAGAACAAAAGTGATCCATCAAGAAAATGTATTTCCAGCACTTCAAGTGTCAAAGAGAAAAAAAAAATCAATACTTTGAATTCTATTTCTCTGAGATGTCAACATTTGACCTCAATACGGTAGGATGTTGTGTCGGACCTGACTGATTTGGAAGCTATTTGTCATTTTTTTTCGACTTTTTTGCCTCTACTCTTGTCATGCCCATCAATATACTTTAACAGATCTATGAAACTCAGCTGTATTAATCAATACAGGAGTAAGCAGGTAAAATAGCAACAAATGGGAAAAAAAAGGACGTAGTAGCAGCATCTACAGAAGGTAGAGGCGTATACAGTACAGTGAGACAGTTTAATACTTGGTAAAAAATAGGAATGTCACACAACCTGGGATATAAAGTATCCAAACATAATACTATACTATACTATACTATACTATTACTATCCCTATACTATTGGGACCAGCACTGAGGGTTTCCCATTCAGTGGCTGGGTTGGGAATCAAACCTGGCTACGGCAGTGAGAGAGTGGGATCATAAATATATATATTAAATGATTTTATAAATTTAAATGATTTGTTCTTTAAACATGGACATACAATTGCAATTCTTTGAACAATTTAGTGTTTGTACCTTTTCTAATGACTTCATTCGTCTTTTCTAATGAATTCATTTGAAATCAAAGCAAATCTAACAATTTCAATCATTATTGTTAGAATCCTTATAAACTGTTCATGAAATCAAGATCTGTTTTTCTTTAAGTAACTATCATATGAAGAGCAGGTGAGTCTAACAGACAGGCTTGGTTTTTGGAATAATAAGTTAATCAATTTGATTGAATGCTTTAAATCTGTACCATGCAGAATGCTGTTAATTTGTTTAATCTCATTGGTCAGAAGGTGTTTATTTAGCACTAATGGGTCGGAGTCTCCAGTGTCAGTACTTGGTAGCAGTCAGAGGTAAATCTGTAAATGTAAGTTTACCAGGACATACAAGTTTGCACTTTCTAGTAGCTTCTAAGAAACATGTCAAGATGCATTGTTGTATTATTAACTGAAAGAGAGAAAAAAAATAATTTGGTGAAGGAACTATTGTTTATTAATGCTATATTGTAAATGATAACAAGAAGTAACATGTTTAGTGGACGTTCCACAACTGCTAAAATGTAGAAGATATCACACTTTTCAATAAAATTATTTAAAAAAGAAAAATATTTGAGACTAATGTGCTGGATTTGAACTCTGAAGGTTTAAGAAAGAAAATGTTTGAAAGCAAAAATATAAGCAAAATATTCCATTAATCCATGGAGAAAATATTTGACAAGGTTTGTTATGAGCATAACTGAAATAATGCTCATGTGATGGTCATAAAGCTGAACGCTGTGAAAGGAGAGAATTGTAACCATTAGAGATAGGGATATGTGTTAAAGCTCCATTTTCTGCTGCAGTAACCAAACAGCCTCAAGCCGTGAAAAAACATCAATAATATTTTTTTTTTTAAATAAATAAATAAATTAACAATTACCTACCAGTAACAACGTAAATTTGAGTTGCAATGCTACATTAAATATTCCACCACATGAGTTTATTATCCAAACCCATTTGAAAGACACACTGATTATAGTAAGCTGTATTCCTTCAGTAGGCTTCCACTGGTTTGTATCTCGTTTCACGTCAGCCTGCTTTTCTTCCTCCTATGCCATGTGCATTCTCAAAGCCAGGAACTGTAAAACGAGGCAGATAAAAGAGAAAGCTGACAGATGAATTATAAAGAGATGTTACACTGGCTCATGCTGCTAAGATGATTTGTAGAAGATGGGAGGATAAGGCTCAGTGAGCAGAAGATGTTGATAAAACGTGAGAAATATGTCTGGGCCAAAAATGAATGAGACGTATATCTTTCACGGTTAAAGTTTTAAATGCATCTTTTTAGAAGGTGGAAAGGATTTTATGAAGTGAAGGGTGTATTTCTTGTGTCATGTGGATTTTATCCAGGTTCTCCAGTTTTTGAAACATGACAGTGGGTAGATTAGTGAGTCTGAATTGCCCCAGGTATGAATGGAACAAAAAAAATGAATTGTGCATAGGAAGAACCTGTGTGTCCTTGATCCAAAAGATTCCTCTCTCCTTGTTCCTTGATTCCTCTTGGCACATTTTAAGAATAACTTCCTTAAAGACAGTGGTCACATGCTAGTCTATGGATGAAGAATCAAGTCGAACAGATTGGTAGAGGGCACCTGTAGATTTATATTTTTCTAAGAAAGTTCTGGAAAAAGACAAACAAAATAAAAGTAAATAAATGTATCATCACTGTCTTCAAAGCCTAACTCTAGTGTCTCCATTTCTGCCTAACAGGATGTCCCTGGAATATTCACAGCCTCTTATATTCAAGCTGTTAATAATGTATTCCTGAGCTTTATGTTTAAGTTAGATTCCTTTTATCATCTTGTATGTAGTCACTTTTATCCAGTAGAGGATGAAGACTATAGATGAGATACAGTCAGTATAAATTCATTCTTAAATAGTTGATAAACCAAAGTCCATAGAATACACCCCTTGTTTCTGTGTAAATCTGTGAAACATAATTTATCATATGTTTCTTTTCACAGCACATCCTAATATTCTTCAAGGTATGCCTCAAGGTTTTGCTCAGTTTGAGAGACAGCAATGAAAGGAGTAAAATGCTGACAGTAGACAATCTCACTGATTATTTTGTTTTTGCAGATTTCTATTTTTATGACTCAAATAAGTATAAAAGTTCTTACTAATTTAATTTCAGGTGGAGCTTTTTCTACATTTCAAATGCTGACATTTAGTTCAGTAAGCCAAATTAACAGGATTTGAGCAAAACTTTCAGTATATATTAAAGTCCAGCACAACGTAAATGCTCTTAATGGTCAAATCTTTTTTTTAAATGTGATTTTTATCATATTTAATGGGCCAGAGATGTCAGTGTTTATTTAGAGTTTACTTGAGTTTGTGTTACTTGAAATGCAGTACTGGTAGGTAGGCTGCATGTGAAGTGTGTTCTGCTCAGGAAAAGAAACTCAGGAAGTCTGTTTATTCTTCAACCAAAGTGGAGTGAATGAGAGGCATCCAGCAGAGATTTGGGCTTTGTGCAGATGTGATTATCCATTCCTGGTGGATGAACACTCCAAATCAATAACTCTCCTGCTGTTAGACTTAAACCCTGGCCTATATAGTACCTTGTCTTCTAGAGAAGAAATTTCATTTTAGATTTAGAGTTCAGTGCATCAGTGGTTTACAAAATGGGTCAAATTTACAAGTCAAAAGCATTTGACTGATGAAGAAATGGGATTTAGTTAAAAAGAATATTTATATACATAAATATATGCAAAATAATGTTTTTAATAAAAAAAATAAACAAATACATTTTAAACACAATATAATAATAATAATAATAATAATAATAATAATAATAATAATAATAATAATAATAATAATAATAATAATAAAGTAATTAATAAATAAATTTAAAAAACATGTTGTGGTTGTTGTTTTATTAATTTTATTTGTTTATTTGGTTTAAAGAATTAAGGTACAAAAACTACAGTGGATAAACCTTCATGCTCAATGGCCATCTACATTACTTCTAAAATAATGGTGAATTCTGTGAATAAATAAATAATTGTCTTGTGATCTTTTTTTTGTTTTTGATAAGTGAAATATTTTGCAAACTGCCATCACCCACAAAATCTCATCTGAAAATGAATATGTATGGTCAATCCTCGCGAATATAAAACTGTACAATCTCACACTTCTGTTGCTTTTTTAATTTAGAAGAAAATTGCTGCTGTTCATATCGTTTGTTTTGAGCAAGGTCAACTTCCCACATGCTTTTTCATTTGCCCTCTCGCAAGAAGCGCTGACTGACTGCTTTTCAGATCCCACAAAACAACTGAAGCACACCATTCAATTAAACTCTCATGCTTGGAAATTAAAAGTGTCACCACTGATTCATAGTGGATATTTGAAAAAGGTTACACTAATAACTTTTTTGTCGCCTTCAAAATTAATAAATATTTCCTAGACAAATCAATAGCCCTGCTACAGCAACAACAGCAAAATCATGTCAGGTTTTGGAGGACAACATTTCTATGACAGAGGAAGAAAATAGAATTAAGACATAAAATTTGTTCCAAATAATTGATCCACCTCAGCTCAAACACTGAAAAAGTGGATTTCTTAGTAGAAGATCACAGTATAGTCGTAAGAAATTAGGTTTTAATAAATAAAAATAAACATTGGAGTAAAAATGTGATGTTTCGTCAGATATTTTTGCTTCAATGCTTCAGGAAGGTTTTCAACATGACACTGGAGCAAGTATTTTTCCAGCAGACTAAAGTGAGATTGGAGTATTCAAAGCTATTTTATTTATATTAAGCCTTTAACAAGAGACCTAGACATAGCTTTACAGAAATCTGCTTGTAGATTTGAGCACCAGAGGGAAGAGTGGCATGGGAAAAGTCCCGGAGACTACATAAGGAAGAAATCTTGAGATGAACAAGACTCAGAAAGAGAACCCATCCACTTCTGGGTGACACCCAATAGAGGGATTACAGTGGGGCAAAAAAGTATTTAGTCAGCCACCAATTGTGCAAGTTCTCCCACTTAAAAAGATGAGAGAGGCCTGTAATTTTCATCATAGGTACACTTCAACTATGAGAGACAGAATGAGGGAAAAAAAAATCCAGAAAATCACATTGTCTGATTTTTAAAGAATTTATTTGCAAATTATGGTGGAAAATAAGTATTTGGTCACCTACAAAAAAGCAAGATTTCTGGCTCTCACAGACCTGTAACTTCTTCTTTAAGAGGCTCCTCTGTCCTCCACTCGTTACCTGTATTAATGACACCTGTTTGAACTCGTTATCAGTATAAAAGACACCTGTCCACAACCTCAAACAGTCAGACTCCAAACTCTACTATGGCCAAGACCAAAGAGCTGTCAAAGGACACCAGAAACAAAATTGTAGACCTGCACCAGGCTGGGAAGACTGAATCTGCAATAGGTAAGGAGCTTGGTGTGAAGAAATCAACTGTGGGAGCAATTATTAGAAAATGGAAGACATACAAGACCACTGATAATCTCTCTCGATCTGGGGCTCCACGCAAGATCTCACCCCATGGGGTCAAAATGATAACAAGAACGGTGAGCAAAAATCCCAGAACCACATGGGGGGACCTAGTGAATGACCTGCAGAGAGCTGGGACCAAAGTAACAAAGGCTACCATCAGTAACACACTACACTGCCAGGGACTCAAATCCTGCAGTGCCAGACGTGTCCCCCTGCTTAAGCCAGTACATGTCCGGGCCCGTCTGAAGTTTGCTAGAGAGCATTTGGATGATCCAGAAGAGGATTGGGAGAATGTCATATTGTCAGATGAAACCAAAATAGAACTTTTTGGTAAAAACTCAACTTGTCGTGTTTGGAGGAGAAAGAATGCTGAGTTGCATCCAAAGAACACCATACCTACTGTGAAGCATGGGGGTGGAAACATCATGCTTTGGGGCTGTTTTTCTGCAAAGGGACCAGGAATGACTGATCCGTGTAAAGGAAAGAATGAATGGGGCCATGTATCGTGAGATTTTGAGTAAAAACCTCCTTCCATCAGCAAGAGCATTGAAGATGAAACGTGGCTGGGTCTTTCAGCATGACAATGATCCCAAACACACCGCCCGGGCAACAAAGGAGTGGCTTCGTAAGAAGCATTTCAAAGTCCTGGAGTGGCCTAGCCAGTCTCCAGATCTCAACCTCATAGAAAATCTTTGGAGGGTGTTGAAAATCCGTGTTGCCCAGCGACAGTCCCAAAACATCGCTGCTCTAGAGGAGATCTGCATGGAGGAATGGGCCAAACTACCAGCAAGAGTGTGTAAAAACCTTGTGGTGACTTACAGAAAACGTTTGACCTCTGTCATTGCCAACAAAGGGTATATAACAAAGTATTGAGATGAACTTTTGTTATTGACCAAATACTTATTTTCCACCATAACTTGCAAATAAATTCTTTAAAAATCAGACAATGTGATTTTCTGAATTTTTTTTTTCTCATTCTGTCTCTCATAGTTGAAGTGTACCTATGATGAAAATTACAGGCCTCTCTCATCTTTTTAAGTGGGAGAACTTGCACAATTGGTGGCTGACTAAATACTTTTTTGCCCCACTGTATAAATCATTAGAGTATATAGGTATAGATTAATGTATAAAAGAGTATGATTAAGGGATGTTCAGTATATGGAGATTGAGTGAATAAGATGTGAATAATACTTCTAGTCTAATAATACTAGTCTACAGATTTGGGGGTCTACTTGATTACAATATTAATACGAAATTTTTTAAAATGGCATGGGCTATAGGAAAGCAGCAGGCTTTAGAAAAGATCATCTCATCTGGTATAGCCGTGGGATACTGGAAGGTCATTAATGAGGTTCATGCAATAAGTGACGCAGTAAGTGACCATGACTGATGTATTACTGGGAACGCTGGGAGCAGACCACTGGGATGTTGGATACTAGATTTGGAATGGGACCATATCTGATAGATAGTGTCCATGTCTGAAACAATGACATCTTTTTCAAAATACATACTTATTTTATGCTACTATACTATATGGCCAAAGTTATGTGAACACCTGACCATTAAACTCTATGGAAAAAGAAGTTATTAGTTTCACATCATTGTTGACCAGACGTCACATTCTTCTTCAGTGGAAGTCCTCTGTCCCACCATCTCACTCACAATGGCTAAAAGATACAGCGTTTTTTAGTTTTTTGCATGTTCTCCCTGAACTTGGTGGGTATACTCCGGTTTCCTCCCACAGTCCAAAGACATGCTTCTAGCTGATTGGAGTCTCTAAATGGCATGTAGTGTGTGATTGCTTGAGTGAATGAGTGCATATGTGTGTCCTGCGACGGCACTCTGTTCAGGGTGTATCTTGCGTTGATGCCCGATGACGCCTGAGATAGCTGTGACCTGATGATGGATCAGATAAGCGGTACAGACAATGGGAAAAACAATTAAATATACAATAAGAGGTAACACTTCCAGGTTTTTTCATAAATAGCAATCATTTATTTCATATTTCACAGGCCTTCAGGTTTTGCCGGATTAGGTTTACAAACCCGATTCCAAAAAAGTTGGGACACTGTACAAATTGTGAATAAAAAAGGAATGCAATAATTTACAAATCTCATAAACTTATATTTTATTCACAATAGAATATAGATAACATATCAAATGTTTTAAAGTGAGACATTTTGAAATGTCATGCCAAATATTGGCTCATTTTGGATTTCATGACAGCTACACATTCCAAAAAAGTTGGGACAACTTTAGGTAGCAATAAGAGGCCGGAAACGTTAAATGTACATATAAGGAACAGCTGGAGGACCAATTTGCAACATATTAGGTCAATTGGCAACATGATTGGGTATAAAAAGAGCCTCTCAGAGTGGCAGTGTCTCTCAGAAGTCAAGATGGGCAGAGGATCACCAATTCCCCCAATGCTGCGGCGAAAAATAGTGGAGCAATATCAGAAAGGAGTTTCTCAGAGAAAAATTGCAAAGAGTTTGAAGTTATCATCATCTACAGTGCATAATATCATCCAAAGATTCAGAGAATCTGGAACAATCTCTGTGCATAAGGTTCAAGGCTGGAAAACCATACTGGATGCCCGTGATCTTCGGGCCCTTAGACGGCACTGCATCACATACAGGAATGCTGTAATGGAAATCACAACATGGGCTCAGGAATACTTCCAGAAAACATTGTCGGTGAACACAATCCACCGTGCCATTCACGTTGCCGGCTAAAACTCTATAGGTCAAAAAAGAAGCCATATCTAAACATGATCCAGAAGCGCAGGCATTTTCTCTGGGCCAAGGCTCATTTAAAATGGACTGTGTTAAAGTGGAAAACTGTTCTGTGGTCAGACGAATCAAAATTTGAAGTTCTTTTTGGAAAACTGGGACGCCATGTCATCCGGACTAAGGAGGACAAGGACAATCCAAGTTGTTATCAGCGCTCAGTTCAGAAGCCTGCATCTCTGATGGTATGGGGTTGCATGAGTGCGTGTGGCATGGGCAGCTTACACATCTGGAAAGGCACCATCAATGCTGAAAGGTGTATCCAAGTTCTAGAACAACATATGCTCCCATCCAGACGTCGTCTCTTTCAGGGAAGACCTTGCATTTTCCAACATGACAATGCCAGACCACATACTGCATCAATTACAACATCATGGCTGCGTAGAAGAAGCATCCGGGTACTGAAATGGCCAGCCTGCAGTCCAGATCTTTCACCCATAGAAAACATTTGGCGCATAAATAAAGAGGAAGATGCGACAAAGAAGACTTAAGACAGTTGAGCAACTAGAAGCCTGTATTAGACAAGAATGGGACAACATTCCTATTCCTAAACTTGAGCAACTTGTCTCCTCAGTCCCCAGACGTTTGCAGACTGTTATCAAAAGAAGAGGGGATGCCACACAGTGGTAAACATGGCCTTGTCCCAACTTTTTTGAGATGTGTTGATGCCATGAAATTTAAAATAAACTTATTTTTCCCTTAAAATGATCCATTTTCTCAGTTTAAACATTTGATATGTCATCTATGTTGTATTCTGAATAAAATATTGAAATTTGAAACTTCCACATCATTGAATTCAGTTTTTATTCACAATTTGTACAGTGTCCCAACTTTTTTGGAATCGGGTTTGTACTTTTCTTTTTTAAACTTAAAAATGTCTCGTATTTGTCAAATGAAAAGAGCCAGGACCCCGGAGAGGGGGGCGGGGGGGGGGTTGTTTTTTCTCTATACTTCATTTTTTTTCTTTTTTTTTCTTTTTTATTGTCAGATTATCGTTATTGTTATTATTATTATTATTATTATTATTATTATTATTATTGTTGTTGTTGTTGTTGTTGTTGTTGCAATTATTTTACTTTACTTCTTTTTCATGCAAAACCAAAATGGGATTCTGTAATGTTAATCATTACAGTGATGTGAAAAAGTGTTGGCCCCCTTTCTGATTTCTTATTTTTTTTGCATGTTTGTCACACTTTAATGTTTCAGATAATCAAACACATTTAAATATTAGTCAAAGATAACACAAGTAAACAGATCATGCAGTTTTTAAATGAAGGTTTTTATTATTAAAGGAAAACAAAATCCAAAACTACATGGCCCTCTTCTGAAAAAGTGTTTGCCCCCCCTGTTAAAACATAACTGTGGTTTATCACACCTGAGTTCAATTTCTGTAGCCACACCCAGGCCTGATTACTGCCACACCTGTTCGCAATCAATAACTCACTTAAATAGGACCTGCCTGACAAAGTGAAGTAGACCAAAAAATCCTCAAAAGCTAGAAATAAATAAGAAATCAGGAAGGGGGCCAACACTTTTTCACACCACTGTATGTGACTTATGTACATTTCCAATAAAAAGACACCTGACCATCACATCAATATATGAACCTTTCCCAAACACAATACTGTAACCATACAATTTTATAAAATGTCTTTGTATGCTGAAGCATTAAGATTCCCTTCCTGTTTCAGCATGCCCCTAAGTACAAAGCAAGCTTCATAAAGACATGGTTTTTAAAGGTTGGAGTGAGAGAACTCATCCTGAATCCCACCAAAAACTTTTTAGTGAATCTATAAGAAAGTCTTTCCAGAAAAGAGACTGTTAGAACAGCTACTGTGGGACCAGCTTAATGGCAACACTCATGGTTTTGGAATGTGATATGGATACGGGTGTGATGATCAGGTGCCCACAAACTTTTCACCATACTGTGTATTTTTTGTGGTTTTACTGTGCACAAAAATAGTGGTGATTTGATGTCTTGCACAAGAGATTATATCCCATGTCTTTACACTTGGGTTGTACAGAAAGAAAAGAAAAAAAAGCAATTTGACAGCAGCAGCTTGCCTCATGTGGTTATGCAAAATTACATGCTGTGCATAAGAGTTCATCAGACAAATACAAATGGCTGCTATTCAGAAGGGAGAAATCCAGCCTATGAGTGTGGACAGTAGCCAAATGAGCAGGTGATTAATATCTTTTTTGCACTGGAAATCTGTTCTGCTGTCGTATCTGTCACACTTCCAAATCAAGAAGCATTTATTACACAGTGACAGAGCGGAAAATAGAAGACACAAGAGTAACAGAGTTGGAGTGGACATACGTTCATCACACACTTGGGGCTTGGGTTCAGTCATAAAAATGTGACATTATATCAGCAAAATGAGAGTTAAATCATGCTCAGATTCTCAGAAATAATAGTAGATGGTGCTCTGGTATAGTAAGTACTAAGAAATATTTTGTACTTTAATTAGTGTAAAATTTTGTTTTAATGATAGACATTGTGTGATTTGAGAACATATCTGCAACATAAGTAGTTTGTTAGTGTGTTACCAATGTTAAACTCAGTGCATTTTAAAGCAAAACATTTTTAAGCACCTTCAGTACTCCTTCTATTCTGACAATAGATTGATTTCATGATGATTCTTACAAATTTTGAACAAAAAACAACTCAATTAATTTTTGGCTTCTTTTTGGATATTTGGCTGCAAAATCATTTCCGAAATCTGCAAATATAACAATATAACATTGGTTTTGATTTCCATTGCTAGTTAACATTTAAAAACCTCAATCTTGAGACTACAGTGGTCGTTTTTCCTATTAGTTTCACTGTAATTAGCAAATATTTCACACTACTTATTGTAGAATATTTTTTGTATGCATACCCAAATAATAAGCCAAGATTGATGGGGTTAATGATTTTGATAGTTTTGTGGTAGGATCTTTTTAAAAGAGAAAATAATTCTGGCGAAAGAAGTCAAACAGGAACAGTTTTTTTATCACATAAAAACTGACAAAAAGTAGACAAGCTGATGTATGAACGTTATGAAAGTGGTTATTACACTGATTCAGCTACATTGACCCTAATATAATAGTGAGTTGTATAGTATAGTCCATTTAAGAGTTAACTGAAACTAAAGTTTAAAGAAAGTGTTTGGCTAAACAATATTTAATAAACTTTAGCTATCCAGTGTGATGCAGCTGGTTATCAGTAATCAAAGACTGACAAGTGGAATTAGCAAACAGAATATAATTTGCTAATTGGTCCCCAAAACTTAGCAAAGGCATCTAATATGGGAAGCAACACATCGCAATCAAGAATCTGATTACTGAAATACAGTCGTGTTAGTAAATGTGAGTTAGTTAGGTAATGTTAGCCACCAGTGAATGCATGTCTTGTGTCTTGGGATTGAACCTTAGCATGTTGTTAGTTCAGCATGTTTTGTCAGACAACTCTGACTAATTTAGCTAATAGGATTTCCACAAGGTAACAGCTCTAATTTACATACTTGAACATGTTTGTAAGAAATTCTGTCAAATGTAAATAAAGAACTTAAGTGTATCCAGGCAACCTAAGCAAGACTGGCTGAGAGAGAGAGAGAGAGAGAGAGAGAGAGAGAGAGAGAGAGAGAGAGAGAGAGAGAGAGAGAGAGAGAGAGAGAGAGAGAGAGAGAGATAGAGAGAGAGAGAGAGAGAGAGAAAGAAATGATTTCCTGCGATTACTGAGGTGATGGGTAGGTGTGGGGATTGCATGAATTAGCTACACTAATACACATGTCAGTGGCTGGTCTCCACAAGGACAAATGTTATTTACTTACATACAGCTTTTATTAGGAAAAAAATAGAGCCTAAAAGAGGCTAGATGTTTCCTTAATGAGAGCAGAGTCTCTGCAGGCCTTCTAAAGAGCCTGACATAAAGCATGTTAATAATAAAAGAACAATGAACCATGAAAGTGTGAAAAGACTGAGAGTGAACTCTTACACTCACTAGGTTTTCAAAGTTTTCATAACATTAAAGCTGATCGCCAGTTAAGAGACAGACAAGGTTTGAGGGTTACGACTGCCTGAAAGGAAAGCACTCATTTTGATTGTTTGGATTGATTAAGCTCCACAGTCAACGCAATCCTTTTTGAAGAACTTTTTGAAAAACCACTGCAAGCTGGGAAACAAGATTCTTTTCTTACACATTCTTATTCTTATTACACTCATCTTATTTTGATAAAACGTTATCTTAGATATCTAAAATGATTTATTCCCCTCAATGCATGATTACAGCAGGAGTGCTGGTCTTTCCAGACCCTTTCCAATAAATGAGCTAAAAATCACAGTTTCTCAGTCCAGACCTCTTAATACTGGTCGGCCCTCAGGAGGACCTTCCTGTCAGACCTAAAGGCAAATGACAGCCACTCGTCTCCTGTCTCCATAAATACTCTCTTCTTCACACTTCCTTTGCCCCAGACTCACAGGTCTGGCTGCCTTTGGGGAAAAAGGAAATATTTCTCTGAAGAGTGGCTGCCAGAAGATGAGCTCCTTGGTGAGAATGAAAAAGAGAAGCCTCCTATTTGATGTTGAGTCGAGGAAAGTGAGCAGCCTGAGATTTGATAATACACACGGTACAGTCACACAGAGCTACAGAGACCTCTTGAACAGGTTTTTATTCTGCTCACTTGCTATGTAGTTCATACAGAATTTTATGCACCCTGGTAGTGGGACAAACACAACATTAGGGAACTTTTATGCTTTAACCCCTGTTCAGATATCAAACCTAAAACATTGCAGGATTTACTGATACTTTATTGACACTTTATAGTCTATATGTAGAATTCTGTTGATTGCAGTAGATGCATACCAAGTAAACTGAAATATGATATGTAACTTATATGATAGGTGCAAAAAAACGTAAATGAAAGACTGAATGAATGAGCAGAGAAACATAATGAGTGTAGATTATGCGTGTCAAATTGCCAACCTGATAAAGGATCTAATCTAGTCTATTAATTAACTTTAGAGTTTGTGTTCTGAATAGAAATTGTCTTGTGGACTGTCATTGAACTAAAATGTTAATAAATCAATCAATCAATCAATCAATAAATAAATAAATAAATAAATAAATAAATAAATAAATAGTCTGTTATTCCAGTAGGGGGCAATAAACTGCTTTCCTTTTTACAAAGGAACTAATTTAATGATTTCACAGCAAAGTAGTTGGATACATTTTTAGCCACAACTTTTTTTGTTTGTACCATTTAGATATATGAACTCATTTAAGAGAAGGTGTTGATGTGTTGTTGGTAACTATATACAATTTTTTTTGGTCCAGCCCACTTCGCACCAGACGAAATACAATGTGGCTTGTTACCTTAAAAGAGTTTGATACATATGGTGTAGATGCCACCAGATTATGTATGGATTTTACATCATATTTACCCTCTCTGTTCTGGTTAGCGAACTAACATATTATGTTTTAAAAAGTGGCCAATAAAAGCATCAAATTTAAAGACAAATGGACAAAGAAGTATTTACTGATTCAAATTCAAAGTCAAATTCAAAACCAGTATCATCCGTTCAGAGCCTCTGCTGGAAGTTAAGTGTGGTAACATGAAGCACCACTATGAAAAAAAAAAACATCTATTGTTTTATTAATAGCTTTAAACTAATACGTAATGATTAAAGGTAAAAGTCTTTTTGATTGTCCAAAGCCTTTGGCTTGCTTCTGGCTTGCTCATTAGGGATATATTTCAATCAAAATCTTAAAACCATGTCTGTAAAGCTTATTTGTGAAAGTGAGCATTGTTAAAAGCTATTCAAATTGAAATTTATTTGAATAGTAAACAAAGGAATCATATGTAACAAGACCATTAGGAAATTTTATTAAACATCCCTGGTACAGGCATTGGTCTAGCGAGAAAGGTCACCTGGTTAAATGAATCATCTATCACCATATTCCTGACAAGTATATTTGCTTAATAAATCAAGACCTCATCAAATATATTCCTGCTTTAACAGAACTGATTTGTAGAAGCAATAAAGAAAGTAAGACTGGAGGAAGGGGAGCTGAAATGTAGACTTTTGTCTGTGGTATGTGTATGTAATCAGGAGGTCATCAGAGTTCTGTTCTGGTAGTAATTGAAACTGAAAATTGAAAACAATGTGACTAGCATAAATGGTAGCCCTACACTTTGACAAACTAACACAAATAGGGATGAATGTGATAGATAATATCCTCCAAAATCTTCTCCAAGGAAGATGTCATTAGCACAAGTGCATCAATTATGTATGAAGAGCTTACCACAAGTTGGGGAGCTTGGCTGTGGCTGTTGTGGTCACAGTGTCTGTGGGTAAACTGCAAATAGATGGAGATTATACACAAAAATATTTCATTTAAAAAAAACCCTCTCTCTCTCTAACCAATTAACAATGACGCATTCATCCTTAAAGGCAGAAATACAGTATAGACTAATTGAACCAGTTATCATTTCCCGTACAAACTAGTTTTATAAAAGTACATGTACGTGTCCAACGAACTTTATCAGATTCTTCTGGAACATATTCAGGCAAAACATTAATAGTATCCCTATCTGGGTTACAATCAAATACAGCTGTATTTCTAACACTAATGGGTTACATGAACGTAAAAGCCATAGTTGAATCTAATTTGCTGTGATTTTCATGGTCAATATTAAATGTTTGTGCATGTCAACATATTAAATTTGTTGGTCATCTTTATTTAAGCTTAAGTCACAGAAATTCTGGGTGAAAACTGGTAAAGAATAAAATTCTAACCAGGTATGACATGATTAAGTCCTTGAATAAGGCTGGAATCTGTGGTTTGTGCACTGCTGGACCAGGACTGGACCAGATTGAACCATTAGCTAGCAAACACATGAAAACTCATCCGTCACCCTGCAGGAGAGTGGCCAAGACCCACAAAAATTACACACCATCAGCATAAAGCACCAGTGTGTTTCGGGTCAGTATTTTTTATACAAGACTGGACTGGGGAATGAATGTTTGTTTGGTCATCGTCTGCACCCTTTGCTGCTATTTCTCACTTTCTTCCTTGTAATTCTCCTCATCCTTCATTCTCCAATTCCCTTGGTCTGGCCTCAGGCAGGTGGTCTTCCTCCATGTAGAGTCAGGTTTCTCTTCAAGGTTTCTTACTCTTAGGAAGAAGATTTTCCTTGTTATTGTTGCCTTGGGCATGCTCATAGGGGATTTAGACCTCATGTTTGAAGCAATATTCATTCTGGATGCAACTATCCAAATATGTCTTCCTGGAACTGACAAACTTCAAAATGAAGACATGGTGAAAGTCATCTGCATTTCAAAAAGCCCTAAAAGTATTGAAATAGTGATGACACCCTTAACTTGTACTGAGTACATTTAGTGTTGTAGTATATTTAGTAGTTTTAGATTTAGAAGATGGAATTATTTATCTTTATTGACTCGTCATTATGTGGTTTTTGCTGGTTTCGCTCGACTTTTCCCTTTAGATGCAGGCATCAATGCAAATCAATCCAAAGTTCTTCTGACTGATCACCTTAATATAATGTAAAATAATGTATAATAAAAATTTCTATCCGGATGGGAGTGATCTCCTCCAGGATGACCCCACCTTGCTCCCACCCATGGAGCATGAGGGTCACTAAACAGTAATGATGAGAATGAGAATGATGGAAATAACATGTATGGCCTTCACTTTCACGAAATCTCAACTGCTCTCCACCTCCATCAACAAATCCAAAACAACAACTGAGGTAAAATTTTATGGTATTTATTTCTGCAGTACAGTTCCAGAGTTCCAAACAGTTCCAGTTGCAGTTCTGGCCTCGTGTAGTGGCCCAGCATCTTACTAATACACTTATATTGGTTTCTCCTATAATTTGTCATCTACGTTTCCACAAGTCAGCCTCATGTCGTCGATGACTACTACATGCTTGCCACAGACCTACAGAATGTCTAGAAAGCCACGTTTTGGTATATTTAGCTTACAAATAGTGACAAAGTAGCCACTATAAGATCTGGAAAGCAACCCTTTATGCTACATTTTAAAAAGACATTATTTTTTATCTCCACTGATTTTTTTTTTTCTAAAAAACCTTTTACATACTTCACCTTTATCAGTTTTCTGCAAATATGTCTGTTTATTTTAGGTCCATCTCAACACTGAAATATTATAGCATGCATACAAGTGCAAACATGTTTAAGAAATGTGAAAATACCAAGGAAATGTTTCAGTAATAAAATACTCATTATCCAAGTATTTTGGCCAAAAGGATATAGACAATGGTCCCAAATCCTCCACACAGGACTAAGGATAGCCAATGTGTTGCTAGACATCACACCAATTTCTCTTGTTATCCCCTGACTTTCTTAAATGGATGAGGAGAAGCACATCTGCTCTATATCAGAAGAAACCCTTCATCCAGCCAGAACTGACTGAAGTGCTCTAATTGGCTGATGCTCAGTGTGTGGTATTGTCCACAGTCTGTGCTTCCTCTTCCTGTCGGTTTTACCTCTCTGCATTATCCAGAGCATATCATTCAACAGCTGAACTGTTCCACAACTGTGCTTAGAATGTATATTTTTTAACCTCTGTGCTATTTGACATTTTAGATGCCCGACTTAGTTTTTTATCAGTTGGCAGTTTCATACAGTTTCATAAGTGCACACTTCATTGATTAAACTAAGATGTTTCACCATCTTGGACGTTCATTAAAAAAAATGGGGCAGTTGGAAGGAAGAGGGGGATTAATGATATAAAATACATATGCTAAAACCATTACATTATGAATTATAGTACCTACTTGACATTTAAAGGTGGGCGCAGTGAGTAATATGACAGATTTTGTGACATTTTGTGTTTGAAAAGGTAGATGATTTTAAGAATAGTGCCGACGATTGCAAAAAGTTTATCTCATCATAGCATACTAGACAAGAAAAGATTCTGGTACAGCTGGACTGTGGACTATCCCAGCATGTTATGAAGTCGGAGTCAGGGTCAGCCGTATTACAGAAGTAACCCCTGGAACAGAGATGGACGTTTGTTGAACTAAGCACAACAACACTACTGATAATAAAATAAAGAAATACAGACAGGCTGGGGCTGATTTCGATTTAGCCCAGAGTGTAGATTCGTGCAGCCTTTCAAGATACTCAAGTCAACTGATTACACAGAATGAAGCCTCCTCATTTTTGTCTGCACTGTGGCTGGTATTTTTGATCAAGACATTTCCTTAAAATGTCTTTTAAGAAGAAACTAAAAGGATAAACTAAGCACACACTGTCTAGTCACCGTACAAATTATGTAAAATGACAGACAACAGAACTGTACGTTTAGTATTTAGAAAAACTCATAGCATTGTTGAGACCTTGTGATATAATGATTTGCTCTGATTGGATCCTTGACGTGCATCATTTTTATTACATATTGAAGAACCTGCACCAGAAATGTCACCGTGTGTTACATACTCATGAAGAGGACACACAAAGGACATTCAACAAGATGAATAATCAGAACCTGATTGTCACTTTACAGCAGCATCAGGCAGGAATAAATTTGCAGTTGCCGTAAATGTTTTGCAGAGCCGCAGTAAATTGAGGCTGTAAATCATGCAAAAGCCCAAGTGCCACGTTTGAACTGAACACATATGAACACAACTGAGGAATTACGGCTGCTCACCTGCTGCTTTGCTAGAAATCAAATCTAACAGTGATTTACAAGATAACATTGTTGACACATTTGCGCAGTTTAAGAAATACATAAAAAATGAGGCTGGTGTATTAGATGGGAGATATCGTAAGGGCTTATTGATGGCATAACAAGAACAATATGGGGCAAGCTATTACACACACAGAGACTGGCAGCTGCATTAGTGTTTTTTTTTTTAGTGTTTAAATCTGTAATGCCTTGCAGGCTTCATGCTGTGTTTCCTCTGAATAGCAAATATGATGATTTGAAAAGCTGAAAAAACACTAAGCATACAGTTCTGTTTTCTGTCCTTTTGTGTCATTTGTACATTGATTGGACAGTCAAGGCTAAAGATATCTACTAGCTTTTCTTCCAAAGGCATGTTCTGGGAGGGGAAAAATGGAGAGACGTGATGGATTTTTCACATGCACCTTCCCAGTCACGACTAATAATGTTCGGGCAAGATTGTGTATTGTGTAACAGTGAAAAAAATTCTGTTTTGAACAGGCCAGTTTTTAACGGGTTGTATGTGTGGGCTGTTATTTTGGGGGACTTCTGATGGTTTATAGCCATGGGGTCTATAACATCTGTGATGAAGCTCCTAAAACACTGAGTTTTAAGATTCTGGCCCCTACTTTCACAGATGTTGTGTGATTGCTGCCAAATTCATTTCACTGATTACATTATTTATCTCACCACAATCACCCCAAGCAAAATCTTCCATTATCTTCTGCTTGCTTTCAACAGTGTTTGTTCCAATATAAAAATAAAAAAGCTTTGAATTGTTACATTACTAGTGTGTACCTGTGTTTTCCAGGATGGAAAATATGATGTCAAGAGTGAATTAAATTCTCAATTTAATTAAGTTTTACTAGTCATTTTAACATTGAAAAAGCAGCTGATCATTAGCATTAAAGTTAGATAGTGACTCATCAAATTCTGTTGACGAACCATTTAATATCTGGACCTGGTTCCATTCAGTGAGGAAAGAGAGCCATCTAGAGGTTACTGCTGACACATAACATATTACTCTATATTGCTCTAAAATGGTAGCCCTAATGAAATGAATGATTCTATCTTGACTAAAGAGGGGGATCAATTTCTTTAGCTAAATAACTTTTAAATCATGTATATTGTAATTGCATTCAGCACAGAAAGGACCATAGCATTGGGAAATGGGATCTAATATCATAGTGATATATGCTACAATTACTCAAGTCTATTAAAACTTCAGAAAACATAAATTTAAACTTGCAAATGGTGGATAAAGGTAGACATCTGAATTGAATACAAGTTGAATTAAAAATAGAATTGAATAAGCTTTTAGGCTGCAGTAGCATTCACATTATACGTTTGAGATGACACAAAATAGATTTTATTAAGGGCTTTATCTTGTACAGGTTCATGGTGGATCCAAAGCCATTAATATTATGTTGGGTTTAGTGTTTCTACAATGGCACAGTATGATAATTCAATTCAGTTCCAATTCCTTTTATTTGTATAGTACTTGTAATTCTGGATGCTGTCACAAAGCAGCTTTAAAGGAATAATGATTGGTAGTAAAACAGTTATGTAGACATGCAACCTTGCATGTCTACATAACTGTTTTACTATTATGTAGTAAATTTGATGGATTGTAAGAGTAACTCTATTTCATGTTGCACCACATCTTTCTTATCCTCTCATCTTTTTTTATACACAGATTCATCCAGCCTTGTTCCTTTAAGACATCTTGAGGGCCCTTTCATACTACAAGCCATCGGATTCCACAATGCAACAGTACCCAGTACCTCCTACTCCACTGACACACTCAATAGTTAATTGTCATTCCACAGATACTGCACATGTATGCATATACAATGACTTTGCAAATGTATATATAGTAATAGAACTCAATAGAAATGTGCATGCATGATGTATTTGCATGATATATGCATGATTGTATTTATCTTATACATATTTTCTATTTTACATTATTCCTTGCTATATAGGGTTTTATTTGTCTTTGCTGCACTGCTGTGTCAACTTGAATAAAGATATGTCTCATATCATCTCTCATCCTCTCACCCCAATGGTGTTGCTTATTTTCCTATAAGAGCATGCCCTATCTTGTTTGATTCCATCTGTAACTTTACACCTCATTCATCCCATTCTGCAGTATTTAATAAGACATCCAAATACTTATGTGCATTATTTTGACCCTTTTGAATCAGATCTGCCTCAAGGAGCTACTTGATTCTCCAGTCCAGTGCTCTGTCTGTGAAATAGAGGGGAAAGCTGCTACCAACCTCTTTCTACAGTTATTTAGAAAATATTGTGGTAAGGCCACCACTTTAGAAGTCCTTGATTTTGGCATTGAACTGCAATTTGAGATGAGCTCTCCACCAGAAGGTTACTCTTACAGGTTGTAGTTACTGTAACAAGAAGGCAGAGGTCACTCACCACAAACTGGGAGAAGAAATGAGCGGTAAAAGATAAGTGGATGAGTGTAATTTTGAAGAGAAAAAAAGCCAGACAAGCTCCTGTCTGAAAGAAAGCTCTACTGTTCATTTATAACGGAAAAAAAATTACACAGAACTGAAACAAACTCCATCATCGTTGGAACTCTTCTTTCTATAACATTATAGCAAAGGATCTTTCAAGGTCTGAATGGCAATGTTATATTTAACCTTTTCTATCATGGCACAACAAAAACATAGTTATTACCAGGTAACTGCCCATTCAGAACAAGTGGTCTCTTCTGACAAGCAATGCAATTCCTAGCTATGTTTGTTATGGTGTTGAGCTGGCAAGATATCGAAGTTATGCGAATGATATTGAATGACCAAAATAACAGCTAGCAGTAGCAAAATTGGGCTTTTAAAGCTTTGATGCTTTATTTAAATCAGTTAATCTGAAAATAAGGGGGGCTTGGTGGTTAGCATGTTTGCCTCACACCTCCAGGGTTGAGGGTTCGATTCCTGCCTCTGCCGTGTGTGTGTGTGTGGAGTTTACATGTACTCCCTGTGCCTTGGGGGTTTCCTCCCCTGGTCCAAAAACATGCATTGTAGGTTAATCGGCATCTCTAAATTGTCCGTATTGTGTGAATGAGAGTGTGTGTTTGTGTACCCTGTGATGGATTGGCACTCCATCCAGGGTGTATCCTGCCTTGATGCCCAATGACCACTGAGATCAGGCACAGGCTCAGGCTCCCCGTGACCTGAGAATAGATCGGATAAGCGGCAGACAATGAATGAATGAATCTGAAAATAAGTTTTCCTTTTTTTCATACTGAACATCAGAGTTGTTAGAAAATACCCATATTCTACACTTGAAAAAAATGCATTTTTGTCATTTTAAACAGTCAAACATAAAGGTCCTTCAGTTCTTAAATTTACTTACAAATCATTAAAAAAATCTACCTTAGTTCACACACTGATTTCATGATGGTAAATTGTTGTTAAAAAAAAACAAAGAAAGAAGAAGTAGAACATGGGAATACAGTAAAATAGCTAAGTCTAACCACCAACAGCTTTATTAGCTGAATCCTAATAATAAGTTGTCACACTGCAAGCTGCTTTGATGAAAACTGAATACAAAGTGTCTGTAGCAGTCGACAGACTAAAGTGCTGGGTATTAGTTCTCATTCTCAGTGCCACATCTGTAGATTTGTTGGAAGGTTTGGCACCCCATCCAGTGTGTTCCCTGCCTGGAGTCCCCTAGGATGGGCTCCAGGTTCTCTGTGACTCTGTGTAGGTACAACAAGAATGGATGGATGGATGGATGGATGGATGGACGGACGGACGGACAGATAGATATAGAGAAAATGAGGTGCTAAATATCACATGCAACCACGTACACTTACAAAGCATGAATAAGGTCAGAGGAAATAGGAGGCAGGCTTGCAAACTCAAAAAAATGTGTTCACACACACACGGCTCTATGTGCTCTACTCTTGTCTCGCTCGCTTTTATCTCTCTCACAACAACAGAAAACAAATTATTACTATAATTATAGACACAGGTGTGTGATCCTTACTACTCCATCCCCTCAGCTCAGCTGTTCATTCACAAACCAGCATTCGACCATGCCCCCACTTCCCTAAGGTCTTGTTCAGGTCCTGTTCAAAATTTAATCCCACCATATTTCACACTATAATTCTTTAGATGAAGTAGACCACAGCCATGACCAGATCAGAATGAAACACAGAAGAGTGTTTTTATGTCTGATGTCTGATGTAATGACTAAGACATGTCTTGCATATCAGACAAAAGGGTGAAGCATAATTAAACAGACAACAGCCAAGAATGAAAGAATTCTGACAGGTTTATATCATTCAGCAGCTGCAGTGAATCTAATGATTAAAGCTGACGGATGGCAGTACACACACTCATTTGTCAATGTGACAGAAAAAGCAAATGCAGTTATTGTCAGCTACAAAGCAATAAGAGAAAATGGGGCCTTCTTACTTGCAATGGGTTAACAGGAAAATATTTTTTTTTGTTTCAGTAAAAAAAAAATTTAAAATTAAAATAAATTAAAAAATTATTTGTAAAACTGTACAACGTTTGGCACAGTCTAGGAACTGGCAAGCTGCCAAAGCATTTTAAGCTTTTATACTAATTGAGATTCATAAACTGATAGAAATTTATAATTATTTAAATATGTAGGTTTATTGCCTGATGACGCCTGAGATAGGCACAGGCTCCCCGTGACCTGAGAATAGATCGGATAAGCAGTAGACAATGAATGAATGAATATAGGTTTATAATGCAGCATCAGAAGTTAAATAAATAAATATATTTTTTAATCATGGAATTGTTCTAGACAGTTTGAAATGCAAAACATTGTGATCAAATGCTGTAAAAACAGGAATAACTCAATTCCACAGATCGTTTAAGATGTTCACAGTTTACTGAGTGACCTGCATTGTCTGACTGTAAGATTAGAAAAGTTTCTGAACATTTCTTAAATACCATACTGAATGCTATTCTAGTGAGAAGTCAGAACCAATGATGGACTATTGCTTAGATACACTCATGAACATGACTTGTGGTATTTGAGGCAGTATGACAATTAATGTCCTTTTTATTTCTCAGCAAAAATCAATTATAGAAATGATATAGCACTGAAAGAGTGAGGCATTGGTGGCTCAGTGGTAGGTTGCTAGCCTATCATGTGGAAGGCCCAGGTTTGATCCCCAGCCACTGGTTGCAGTGCCGGTCCCAAGCCCGGAAAAATGGGAGGGTTGCGGCAGGAAGGGCATCCGGCGTAAAACCTGTGCCAAGTTGTTGTGCGGACCAGTTGGTACACTGTGATGACCCCGAACAGGGAGCAGCTGAAAGCAACTTCTATATAGCACTGAAAGAGTATTCTGAAAAATACACAATAAAACATGGAATCTTTTTTTATTTGCAGTTTTTGTTGAGAACCTCAGGAAACTGTCGTACATTGTTTCCTTATATTATAAACTTTATCATGTATATATCGTTGAAGTGTTACAATGGTACTTCTTAAAATCTGATCACTGATATATTCTGCTAGTCATTTAGATTTGCATTCATTCATTTTAGCATTCTACTTTTTTGTGGAAATGCTGTTTAAATAACATATTCAGTCAAAACTACCTTTAAACTCTCATTGGTCTAGACAAAAAATATGCACAGTTATATTATGCTAACTCAAAAGCTTTACTGTAATCAGGTATTAAAAAAAATTCTGTAGGCCAAGCAAAAATTCTAGCTAACTATCTCAATTAGCTCACTAGTAGCTAATTTATTTAAACCTATGTGCTGGCTATTCTTCGCTATCAAGCTATCTGGGTATAACTAGCCGATTGTAGAAACAATGTATTCAAATGCTTCTATTCCAATAGGAACATTTAAATTATTTTAGACAATTGTATTCAAAATAATGTTATTTAATGCTCGAATATTATAGTGTAGACTAAATGAGAAAGTTATTTAACCTAAAGTCACAGGCTGGTTAAGCCAGCAGATTCTTTAGGATACGGTTACACTCATTCTCACACAAACCACAAGGTATAAAGGAACACAACATCCTCATAACAGACTAATCTTGTTCTGAATTCTCAATGTAAGAAGGCTGGAACCAGTTTCACCCATCAAAGGCAAAAAAAATGTCAGAGCAAAATGTAGCACAAAAGTGTGTTTTTTACAGTGTATTTGTAATTTACTTTGTCTTTGCTTTTATTTACAGTAGTCAGTTACATATTTACAGTAGAAAATATATTGCTATAACATCTGAATCACCGAAATATACAAGACAGCAAAAGGTTGGAAACAGTACTATAGTTATGTAGTCAATTCAGTACTTTTACATTCCATAAAATGGAATGAGATTCCCTGATTGCAGTAAAGACTGCAACTGTCATGGATGGCATGGACATACCCTGTTGGACCACTAGGGGGCTTTCGGCAGGGGGGTTTGTTTATCTGTGCCATGTGTGTTTATTATAACATTTAGCCCCGCCTGATCCTTAATGTGTTCCCACCTCTGTTTACCTGTCCCTCATATTCTGCTTATTACCCTTGTGATATATAGTGGTTTCTGTGCTTGTGGTATTGGCTAATCCTCATCATTATTGTGAGTCTTTGTGCTGTGTTTGGTTTTTTCCCTTCGTGGTCCTGTGTAGGAGTGTTCTTATTTTGGAATAAACCCCTGTTCTGCATCTATCCCTGTGTATGGGTCTGCTCTCTCTCGCCTGGTACCATCGGTACGTGACAGCAACTCTCTGAAATGGTGAAGGTGTGTCCAGTTTTGAAATAGTTCTCAATTTCCTCCAGAGATCTCCCTTTGGTTTCAGGCACACACTTGGCTGTGAATATGTTCACTACACAGACTACACCAAAGAAAAGAAATGGTGCAAAGAGTCCAAATGCCACCTGTGAGAGAGGGAAAAAAAATACTTAATTTAAGGTAAAAGTGTTCTATATCCTAATCTTTGCACTTTATGTGAAAGCACAGCTTGTGACACATGAGGCACAAATGATAATTACTTCTAAACCTATAAAAATATACAATTTAATTCAATAGATTTCATTTCCTGCTCAGTTAATTAATCATAATGATGTTGAAGTTACCACTGCATGAAGACTTGTCAGCACAAAAGCAGTGATATAGCTGAACACCACACACAGGCCTGAAGCAACGCCATGCACTCTTATAGGCAGGATCTCTGACATCAGCAGCCACGTGATCGGACCCCAGCCTACTACATAACCTGCTCAGAAGAAATATAAACACTAATATCTTCAGTTATACCACAATGCTGATTAATTTTTCAGTCTGATTTGTAAGAAAAGGTTGTTTAACAATTTATAACAGTTCTACTGTGATATCAATTCTATAGTGGACAAGCCACAAACTGATTCTTAACATGTGTATCTGTGTAATTGTTGATAGAATTTTGTTTTAGTATTTATGGAAAGATCCTCTAGTGTCCCCTGTAAAGCTGCTGGAAAGTCTTCAGGATGGATGGATTTGTAATTTTTCAGAAAAATGACAAGCTGCCCTGTTCTCTCATTAACATCTCAATAGAGAAAAAAAAGTTGAGGTTGCAACCATTTATAGGTGTGATTCAAGGAAATACTGTATGACATTCCACATACAGTAGGTGATGCCTCAGGCACCAACCAAGTGTACTGGAGGTCACCTAACTGCAACTTTCCACAAGAAGGAAAACATGTAATTCAAGCTTCAGTTAATTTTCACATGAAATACTGGAAGTAGGAAGAAATACTGTATGATGTCAGTTGGATTGGCTATGGCACTGAACTGTCTGGAGCCAGCAACATCACTTTTTTGAGATTTTTCCTTATTTAAAAAACCTTGATTGTAAGTGGTATGAACACTGTGGTGTAAACTTTCATTTCTGGTGTGAAAACCAAGTACGCACCAAGTATTATGCAGATGATGCTGATGAGGGGGATAACTGTGCCAGATCTTAAATTAAAACTTGTCAAAGCTCCAAATGGCTCTTTAGCAGACAGGGCCTCAACAGTTACATTCCCAGAGTTACATGGTGTTTTGTGGGTGTATATGGTCAATGCCAGCATGGCCAAATACATTATAAATGCTGAAAGGAAAAAGTGCATATTTTATTAATCAGACAGCAGCTGTGATAATACCTGTCATCTGCTGCAGGAATCTCATAAACACAGATCAAGATCGACATAAAGTAGAATGGACTCGTAAAATCTGACCACTGCGTTCCAACCTGTTGGAAAAGTTCAGTTTGAGCTTTTTTCACAGTTATATCAGGAATATATAAAAAAAAATCATTTTAAGAATTTGCATAAAGCTGCTAACATCACTAAATGTCATCAAGCACCAGTGATTATGACTAGAATCAATAAATCAGTTTTGAGTTTTTGTTTTCATTGTTGAATTTTTTAACAAGCCATATTTGGTAGTCAAATTAGAGAGTGAACAAAATGATAAAACTATGAATGTGAAACTTTAATCTGCAGCTAAACAGTGCTTATTATTATAACTGATGTTGCTATAGTCAGTATTTTTTCTAACACGATAAGAACATGAGAACATCCATGCAGAAAATAACCTAGATCAGGATCAAACTGGAGACCCTAGCTGTGAGGTGACATGCAGTTTATGATATAAATTAAAATTTACTCTTGATGCCTTTGGTCGGGTCACTTTGTTGTGTATTGTGGGCTTCAAAATACTAAAGATCTCATTACATAAATTATTCATCTCTCTCTTATTCATGCTTAAAACCCTGCTGTTTGTTTTTACCTGAGAATTGACGCTATGCCTTATTCGATTGAGTTCAGCAGTGTAGTTTGAATCCGGGCCCCTGAGCCATTGGAGGTCTCTGCCAGCTTCATCACATCTGTTATTAGTGATGAGGTAACGTGGGGAGTTTGGCATGAAGCACAGGAGGAATAGTATAATCACAACAGGCACTTCGCCAGCTACAGCCAGCCACCGCCACGGCAGAACCAAGCCTATGTGGGGAAAAAAGGAAATCCCACTTATATTATTGGCAGACAAAAAGATTTGAGTGCCCTCAATCAGATTAGAGTATAAAAAAGTGAGTATCTTCAGAACCAACAACTCAGGCAACAAACTTATTCCAGCAGAACATAAATAAAATGACAGGGAATAGATAGGTGTGTCACTTACAGAGAACATATAGTACCAGTCCTCCAATGACAGTCATGATCTGAGGAGTGGATCCCAGGTATCCTCTGACACCTGGATGTGAAATCTCTGACACATAGACCTGCAACAATGCAAGATGATGGTTTATGTTATTTGAAAAAATGTTTACAAATGTAGAAATCATTTTCAATATGTCTAGCTATAGGTTTGTAAGTGTAATTTTCTTTTTTCCTTGTGACACAAAGCTTGCGCAAGAAATCACTTCAGGGGAGTGCTGGGAAAAGAAAAACACAGAAATGTGAGACAAAAGACAACATGCCCAGAAATGTACCTATAGGAATGGAACTGGCTGTAATGCCAGCAGCGATGCCTGTGAGCAATCTTCCCAGAAGAAGCAGCCATACTTTATGCGCTGCTGCCATCATGAGAAACCCCGCTGTGGAGGGAATTACAGATATCATGATGGTGTGTTTCCTTCCAATTTTATCATTCAGGAACATGGCACTCAACCCTCCTACTATAGCTCCAATTGCAAAAACAGTCTATTCAACAAATTGAATAGTTTTGGTTAGATCTGGCATTTAAGTCAGGAGAAATACACTTAAAAGCCACTTTATCAGTTAGGTTCATGTCACATTCCTTGATTAATATTGCATATATATGCATAATCAGTCCAGTTTAGGATAATGTCATATCCAGTCAGAGACAAGCTGCTCTTACCCCAAACCAGGAAATCTGATAAATTTGCATGAGTATACTTGGATCATCATCATTTTGAACCTGTGGAATCACTGCAGAGGGAAGTACCATGGAGTATCCAAAAATAAAACTGCCCAAAACAGGCAGCAACAAAGAGCCAGCCATTTCTAAGGGAAATAAAAATTAAAATATAGAATAAATGCTCATCACTGATGATAAGGATCTAGATAAGACTCATGTCAATTCAGGTTCTTCAGGAAGATAGCAGTATCAAGGAACATTGAACTAAACAAAGTGCAGATAAATGATGGTGTGAGACAGGAACAGCACATACAATTAAAAAAGCAATAAATATATAGAATAACAAACACTCATAAAATTAATACTCAGTACAATAAATACACAAAACAATAAAAAAATATACACAGAAAAAAAATATAAACAGTAAATAAACAGAATAATAAATACACAGGAGAGTAAATACTCTGGACAAGAATATTCATAAAAATAAATGCTCAACACAATAAATACATATAATAAATACTCAGAGCAAAATACAAGTGGAAAATATGTAAGCACAGAACAATAAATACACAGGACAGTAAATAGTCAAAACATTAAAATTTCATGATTAACCATACACTGGACCATTAATGCTCAGGACATGTAGTCAGATAGCTCTAATTATGCAATTAAATGAACATATTTTAAATCTTTTGGTTTGTGTGTTTTCTTTTATGTTGTATTAACAATCCTCCAAATTGGTTTTAGTCTACAAAACACTTCTGACTGTCACTCTTAATAATAACATGCTGCTAAATGCTGCAAATGTAATTAAATATGTAGAATGATGATTACTCAGGACAGTAAATACACAGAAGAATAAAGTCTCACAAAAAATAATCAGGATGATAAATACACAGGACATTTAATACCAAAGGCAGTAACTGTTCTAAATAATAAAAGCAAAGAACAAAAACTTTCAGGACAATTAATATCAGAAAAAAACACTGCAAACAATTGTCTATAATTGTCTATAAACACTTTCACACAATTATAAAAAGAATAGAAGAGGGAATAGAATAGAAAAAATAACATAAAAAAGAAAGAGAAAGCATATCAGTAAAAAGCATAAAAAAGACACTGTGTAAATGTTACCTTGTTTGTGTCTGTGTGTTTTGATTATTCACTAATAATGGAGTTGCTTCATTCTCTTCTGGTGCCATTTCTTCCCATGTGCCTTCAATCGCTGGCTTTCTCTCTATATGACAATAGAATAAACCTTAAGTGAAACTGTGCATCTGTGGTTCACATCATGTATATCAACAGAACAAGCGTGAGAGGAATTAAGGAAGCAGGCGCTATAAACAGTGACTAAGCGGTGCTGGAATGTGTTTTTTATTGTTATGTTAAGCAATGTATGTGGTGCAACTGCATGAAACACAATTCTTTAGATGTAACCGTTGATAAGCGTGAAATGTGTACGTTGAAACAGGGCACATGCGCAGTTATCTCAATATGAAACGAATATAGTGTTGAAAGGCTTGGCTACAGAGGTTAAAGCTTACCTATTATGAAATATTATGTGGTGGAAATATTGGTTTAAGTGCCTTTTTTGGTTGGTTATAAAAAGATTTACATGTGTGTGCTCTACATCAGTGCCTTCTGTTTAGAAAAACTAAACATTTTCTGTACTACTTATCCTACACAGGGTCGCAGGTATAGTAGAGCCTCTCCCAGGGCACTTGTCGTGCTTGTTGACTACTTGATGCTATGTCTGCTTCTTCTTTCAGTCTGGAGTATCTCTCAGATCTGACATTTAGGATATCACTCCTACCAACAACTCTGCACTGACATTTTCCTCCTCACAGTTTCTTATTAGTCCAGAGACATATTCAGTTTAATGTTGATTAGTTGATAGTTTTGTCCATAAAACTCCCTGCTGCCCCAGAATGTAAGAAAGCTTGGAAAACAAGGGTCTCAGGCCAACAAAAAAAAAATGGTAACAGGTAACGTCATACTTGCACTTGCACCCTTGCTTGTTGTGTGATTGCTACCAAAAGTTATTTTACAAATTCCATTATTCATCTTGTCATAATCACAAGCAAAAAGTCACATTACCTTTTGTTCATTTTCAACAGTCCCTTCTATCATGGAATGGATCAGGATGAGAAATGTGATGGGAAATTCTCAATTTGCTTGAGATTTACATATCATTTAACATCAATAAATCAGCTGCTCATTAGCATTTAAACTGTGCTTGTCATAGGGTTTGTGGGGATGTAGCTCAGTGGGAGCTCCTGGGTTCCATTCCCAGCATCTCTGTTGCAGGATGTTATGATAATGCAGCATCTTATTTGTTTCTGAATCTCTATGGTTGCCTGTCATCAGTCAGAGCCCTGCTCAGGCACATTGGCCATATGGTAAGGCTTTAAAGATCACAGGTTCAACCCCTGTTTGTGCCTTTCTGCAGTGTTGAACAGTAGCTATACATCATGTGTCTTTCTAGTTTGCATTGGGCCATTGCAATGTCTTGTAATTTTGAACATGTTTTAGCTGTTTCAATGCCCTTCTTGGAACAATCCTACTGTCTTGTCTTATTTGTTTGTTGGTTTGTTAGGTTGCTTCTGGCCATACAGTGGGGCCCCGCTGAGGCATGATAGCCGAGTGGAAAAGAGTAAGTCTTGAAAACCAAAGAGCATGGTGTCTCTGTCCCCATTCAAGCCTTGCAGAGAGAGGCTTTAATTTTCTCCTTCTCTGCATGGGCCAGTAAATAGCATTTGTTAGAAATGGAAGAGTATAACTCTGACTAGCCCTGTTAAGAAAGTTGCACCTAGGAATGTAGCTCAATGGTAAAGCGCATGCTTTGCATTTATGAGGTCCTGAGTTTAAACCCCAGCATCTTTGAAAGCTTTTGTGTTTTTAAAGGACAGAGCGAACAAGCAAGTTGCCAGAAGTCTTAGTGGTTCTGTTACGGCCGTTTTGTGTATAGTGCCCTTGGCCTTTAGTAACCTGAAAGAGCAAATGCAATGGACCAAAGTGTTATGTTACATAGATGCCTCCTGTTAATGTGTTCATACTAGTACATACTCTGATAGTGCATTTCAATCCAGTGAATTCAATGGCCTGTCTTACATTTTTAAACATGTCTCAGTGCACCTAATGCATCTTATCTGTTTCCAATGCATCTTATTCTGTTGCCAAGTGGGAAGGCGTCGGTCTCGTAAACCGAAGATCACGGGTTCAATCCCCGTTCATGCCTCGTCGCAGCTTCCCGTTGCAGCGTGTGCCATTGACCCGTGTGTTTCATGCAGCCCTTCTGGCACCCAAAATGGCTAACGTCTGCTCTGCATGATGTTGTTTTTGAAAGCTTTCTTGATGTGCTAGGATGTGTCTGCGTTCATGCCTTTGGATCACATTGGGTCAGGTAAGGCAGTTGTAAATAATGTGTGTTGGACACAAAATCGTTTCTTGCCATTAGCTCCGTTCGTGTCTGCTCTGCGTGATGTCGATTTTCAGAAGCGTCTTGTTTTGCTGGGATTGGCCACTGCTGTTGTCTTTGCTAAAGACTGGTTTAGATAAGTATGCTGTGTTCAATAGGGATTATGAACCAGAAGCACATGCTCAGATCACGTCTGTCCATCACGCAGCAGAAGAATTGTGTGTGCCACTGTGTGCATTGCTCCAAAGTGCAGCACTGCAGGGACCTCAATAGCTAAGTGCTGCCCATGTATAAGTTGCCTTATGTTACTCTGATGCCCCTTGCGTAGCTGTTCCTTTTCAGCGGTGTGCCCTTTTTTGGAGTTTCCTTATTGGAGAATCACCATACTTTGAAAACCTTCTTGTTGTGCTGGAATGTGTCAGTGCTCTTACATTTGGGTCGCTTTGGGTCGGCTAAGTCAGTTGCGTCTAACAGGGGACCAAAAGTGAATGCTCAGACAACGTATGTCTGACACACAGCTGGAGAATTTTGTGTGCAAAAGGCCAGAGCTGAGGTATGTACCAGCAGCAAGTACGTGAGGCCTAGTCATGACAAACGTCTTAGCCTAGCCTTTCGACCAATAGCCTAGCACAAGGCATTTTCCATCTTTGGGGCAAATTGGTGTATTTTTGAGCGTCTCGGAGCAGCGTCAACGCGATTCAGGTGAGAGTCTTGTTAAGCTGTGCCCATCTGCCCTCTGAAGGGGATGTAGCTCAGTGGTAGAGCGCATGCTTTGCATGTATGAGGTCCTGGGTTCAATCCCCAGCATCTCCATTGCAGAAATTTAGTGCAGTGAGGAAGGGTGGAAAACAGCGTGAGCAAGGTCCCAGGGGTCTCTGCAATTGCTCTGTTAGTGCATTTGGTGCCTGTGAAGTCAATGGTTGAAGTCAACTCGTGCGTTTTTCAACATGTCTCAGGGCACCTAACACACCTCCTTGCACGCTGTTGCTGCCCTTTCAAATCTGTTTCTTCACCACTTTGGTTGACCGACTGGGCGCGTCCTGGGGCCGCTCTGGCATGATGGCCAAGTGGGAAGGCGTCGGTCTCGTAAACCGAAGATCACGGGTTCAATCCCCGTTCATGCCTCGTCGCAGCTTCCCGTTGCAGCGTGTGCCATTGACCCGTGTGTTTCATGCAGCCCTTCTGGCACCCAAAATGGCTAACGTCTGCTCTGCATGATGTTGTTTTTGAAAGCTTTCTTGATGTGCTAGGATGTGTCTGCGTTCATGCCTTTGGATCACATTGGGTCAGGTAAGGCAGTTGTAAATAATGTGTGTTGGACACAAAATCGTTTCTTGCCATTAGCTCCGTTCGTGTCTGCTCTGCGTGATGTCGATTTTCAGAAGCGTCTTGTTTTGCTGGGATTGGCCACTGCTGTTGTCTTTGCTAAAGACTGGTTTAGATAAGTATGCTGTGTTCAATAGGGATTATGAACCAGAAGCACATGCTCAGATCACGTCTGTCCATCACGCAGCAGAAGAATTGTGTGTGCCACTGTGTGCATTGCTCCAAAGTGCAGCACTGCAGGGACCTCAATAGCTAAGTGCTGCCCATGTATAAGTTGCCTTATGTTACTCTGATGCCCCTTGCGTAGCTGTTCCTTTTCAGCGGTGTGCCCTTTTTTGGAGTTTCCTTATTGGAGAATCACCATACTTTGAAAACCTTCTTGTTGTGCTGGAATGTGTCAGTGCTCTTACATTTGGGTCGCTTTGGGTCGGCTAAGTCAGTTGCGTCTAACAGGGGACCAAAAGTGAATGCTCAGACAACGTATGTCTGACACACAGCTGGAGAATTTTGTGTGCAAAAGGCCAGAGCTGAGGTATGTACCAGCAGCAAGTACGTGAGGCCTAGTCATGACAAACGTCTTAGCCTAGCCTTTCGACCAATAGCCTAGCACAAGGCATTTTCCATCTTTGGGGCAAATTGGTGTATTTTTGAGCGTCTCGGAGCAGCGTCAACGCGATTCAGGTGAGAGTCTTGTTAAGCTGTGCCCATCTGCCCTCTGAAGGGGATGTAGCTCAGTGGTAGAGCGCATGCTTTGCATGTATGAGGTCCTGGGTTCAATCCCCAGCATCTCCATTGCAGAAATTTAGTGCAGTGAGGAAGGGTGGAAAACAGCGTGAGCAAGGTCCCAGGGGTCTCTGCAATTGCTCTGTTAGTGCATTTGGTGCCTGTGAAGTCAATGGTTGAAGTCAACTCGTGCGTTTTTCAACATGTCTCAGTGCACCTAACACACCTCCTTGCACGCTGTTGCTGCCCTTTCAAATCTGTTTCTTCACCACTTTGGTTGACCGACTTGGCGCGTCCTGGGGCCGCTCTGGCATGATGGCCAAGTGGGAAGGCGTCGGTCTCGTAAACCGAAGATCACGGGTTCAATCCCCGTTCATGCCTCGTCGCAGCTTCCCGTTGCAGCGTGTGCCATTGACCCGTGTGTTTCATGCAGCCCTTCTGGCACCCAAAATGGCTAACGTCTGCTCTGCATGATGTTGTTTTTGAAAGCTTTCTTGATGTGCTAGGATGTGTCTGCGTTCATGCCTTTGGATCACATTGGGTCAGGTAAGGCAGTTGTAAATAATGTGTGTTGGACACAAAATCGTTTCTTGCCATTAGCTCCGTTCGTGTCTGCTCTGCGTGATGTCGATTTTCAGAAGCGTCTTGTTTTGCTGGGATTGGCCACTGCTGTTGTCTTTGCTAAAGACTGGTTTAGATAAGTATGCTGTGTTCAATAGGGATTATGAACCAGAAGCACATGCTCAGATCACGTCTGTCCATCACGCAGCAGAAGAATTGTGTGTGCCACTGTGTGCATTGCTCCAAAGTGCAGCACTGCAGGGACCTCAATAGCTAAGTGCTGCCCATGTATAAGTTGCCTTATGTTACTCTGATGCCCCTTGCGTAGCTGTTCCTTTTCAGCGGTGTGCCCTTTTTTGGAGTTTCCTTATTGGAGAATCACCATACTTTGAAAACCTTCTTGCTGTGCTGGAATGTGTCAGTGCTCTTACATTTGGGTCGCTTTGGGTCGGCTAAGTCAGTTGCGTCTAACAGTGGACCAAAAGTGAATGCTCAGACAACGTATGTCTGACACACAGCTGGAGAATTTTGTGTGCAAAAGGCCAGAGCTGAGGTATGTACCAGCAGCAAGTACGTGAGGCCTAGTCATGACAAACGTCTTAGCCTAGCCTTTCGACCAATAGCCTAGCACAAGGCATTTTCCATCGTTGGGGCAAATTGGTGTATTTTTGAGCGTCTCGGAGCAGCGTCAACGCGATTCAGGTGAGAGTCTTGTTAAGCTGTGCCCATCTGCCCTCTGAAGGGGATGTAGCTCAGTGGTAGAGCGCATGCTTTGCATGTATGAGGTCCTGGGTTCAATCCCCAGCATCTCCATTGCAGAAATTTAGTGCAGTGAGGAAGGGTGGAAAACAGCGTGAGCAAGGTCCCAGGGGTCTCTGCAATTGCTCTGTTAGTGCATTTGGTGCCTGTGAAGTCAATGGTTGAAGTCAACTCTTGCGTTTTTCAACATGTCCAGTGCACCTAACACACCTCCTTGCACGCTGTTGCTGCCCTTTCAAATCTGTTTCTTCACCACTTGTTGACCGCTGGGCGCGTCCTGTAACCGCTCTGCATAGCAGTGGAACGCTGGCTCGTAACCGAGTCGGTATGCCAGTGGAAGGCCTCGTCCGTAACCGAGCAGGGTTCAATCCCCGTTGCTTCGCAGCTTCCCGTGCACCATGCCATGCGTTGTTTATGTGCTTTGGAAACCAAATGGCTAGTTGTCTGCTATTGTTTGGAAACTTTGGGTGTAGGAGTGTAATAATGCTTTGGACAAATGGGTCTGTTAGGCGTTGTTATTGTTGCAAAATCGTTTCTGCATTAGCTCCGTTTGCTGGTTGGCTGCTGTTGTCTTTCAAGGCTGGTTTGTGGATTGGCTATGTGGTTTGCAAGACTGTAGATAGTCTGTCCATAGGATAGAACGAGATGCCGATCTTGTCCAAAGCAGCAGAAGGACTATGCCAGTGTGCCTGTAAAGTGCCTAGGTACTCTGTGCCCTTATAGTTGCCTTTTACTCTGTGCCCTTGCGTAGCTTTCCTTTTAGCGGTGTGCCCTTTTGGAGTTTCTTATTGGAGAATCACCATACTTTGAATCTGCTGTGCTGGTGTGTCAGTGCTCTTACATTGGTCAGCAGGTGCTAAGTCATTGCGTCTAAAGGGGACCAAAAGGCCAGACACGTATGTCTACACAAGTGGAGAATTTTGTGTGAAAAGGCAGAGCTGGGTATGTACCAGCACAAGTCAGGCCTATCATGACAAATTGCTGCCTTTCGACCATAGCCTAGCACAGCATTTTCCATTTTGGGGAAATTGGTTATTTTTGAGCGTCTGGCAGCTCAACGCGATTCAGGTAGAGCGTAAGCTGTGCCCATCTGCCCTCTGGGGGATTAGCTCAGTGGCAGTGCGAATTTTGCAGTGAGGCTGGGTTCAATCCCAGCATCTCCATTGCAGAATTTAGTGCAGTGAGGAAGGGTGCGCGTGAGAAGTCCAGGGGTCTCTGCAATTGCTCTTTAGCATTTGGTGCCTAACACTCTTGAGCATGTGCCTTTTAAACTGTTCTTCACCTAGACCCCTTGGCCGTCTGGCCCTTTAAGTTTTTCCCACTTTGGTTGACGTGGGCGCGTCCTGGGGCCGCTTGCATGATGGCCAATGGGAAGGCGCGGTTCCCGAAACACGGGTTCAATCCCCGTTCATGCCCGTCGGCTCCCGTTGCAGCGTGTGCTTGCCGTGTGTTTCTGCAGCCCTTCTGGCACCCAAAATGGCTACGTCTGCTCTGCATGATGTTGTTTTTAAAGCTTTTTGTTGCTAATGTGTGTTCATGCCTTTGGTCACTTGGGTCAGGTAAGGCAGTGTAAATATGTGTGTTGGACACAAAATCGTTTTTGATTAGCTCCGTTCGTGTCTGCTCTGTGTAGATCGTTTGAACGTTTGTTTTGTGGGATTGGATTATGAACCAGAAGCACATGCTCAGATCACGTCTGTCCATCACGCAGCAGAAGAATTGTGTGTGCCACTGTGTGCATTGCTCCAAAGTGCAGCACTGCAGGGACCTCAATAGCTAAGTGCTGCCCATGTATAAGTTGCCTTATGTTACTCTGATGCCCCTTGCGTAGCTGTTCCTTTTCAGCGGTGTGCCCTTTTTTGGAGTTTCCTTATTGGAGAATCACCATACTTTGAAAACCTTCTTGTGTGCTGGAATGTGTCAGTGCTCTTACATTTGGGTCGGCTAAGTCAGTTGCGTCTAACAGGGACCAAAAGTGAATGCTCAGACAACGTATGTCTGACACACAGCTGGAGAATTTTGTGTGCAAAAGGCCAGAGCTGAGGTATGTACCAGCAGCAAGTACGTGAGGCCTAGTCATGACAAACGTCTTAGCCTAGCCTTTCGACCAATAGCCTAGCACAAGGCATTTTCCATCTTGGGGCAAATTGGTGTATTTTTGAGCGTCTCGGAGCAGCGCAACGCGATTCAGGTGAGAGTCTTGTTAAGCTGTGCCATCTGCCCTCTGAAGGGGATGTAGCTCAGTGGTAGAGCGCATGCTTTGCATGTTGAGGTCCTGGGTTCAATCCCCAGCATCTCCATTGCAGAATTTAGTGCAGTGAGGAAGGGTGGAAAACAGCGTGAGCAAGGTCCCAGGGGTCTCTGCAATTGCTCTGTTAGTGCATTTGGTGCCTGTGAAGTCAATGGTTGAAGTCAACTCTGCGTTTTTCAACATGTCTCAGGCACCTAACACACCTCCTTGCACGCTGTTGCTGCCTTTCAAATCTGTTTCTTCACCACTTTGGTTGACCGACTTATGAACCAGAAGCACATGCTCAGATACGTCTGTCATCACGCAGCAGAAGAATTGTGTGTGCCACTGTTGCATTGCTCCAAAGTGCAGCACTGCAGGGACCTCAATAGCTAAGTGCTGCCCATGTATAAGTTGCCTTATGTTACTCTGATGCCCCTTGCGTAGCTGTTCCTTTTCAGCGGTGTGCCCTTTTTTGAGTTTCCTTATTGGAGAATCACCATACTTTGAAAACCTTCTTGTTGTGCTGGAATGTGTCAGTGCTCTTACATTTGGGTCGGCTAAGTCAGTTGCGTCTAACAGGGGACCAAAAGTGAATGCTCAGACAAGTATGTCTGACACACAGCTGGAGAATTTTGTGTGCAAAAGGCCAGAGCTGAGGTATGTACCAGCAGCAAGTACGTGAGGCCTAGTCATGACAAACGTCTTAGCCTAGCCTTTCGACCAATAGCTAGCACAAGGCATTTTCCATCTTTGGGGCAAATTGTGTATTTTTGAGCGTCTCGGAGCAGCGTCAACGCGATTCAGGTGAGAGTCTTGTTAAGCTGTGCCCATCTGCCCTCTGAAGGGGATGTAGCTCAGTGGTAGAGCGCATGCTTTGCATGTATGAGGTCCTGGGTTCAATCCCCAGCATCTCCATTGCAGAATTTAGTGCAGTGAGGAAGGGTGGAAAACAGCGTGAGCAAGGTCCCAGGGGTCTCTGCAATTGCTCTGTTAGTGCATTTGGTGCCTGTGAAGTCAATGGTTGAAGTCACAGGGACCTCAATAGCTAAGTGCTGCCCATGTATAAGTTGCCTTATGTTACTCTGATGCCCCTTGCGTAGCTGTTCCTTTTCAGCGGTGTGCCCTTTTTTGGAGTTTCCTTATTGGAGAATCACCATACTTTGAAAACCTTCTTGTTGTGCTGGAATGTGTCAGTGCTCTTACATTGGGTCGGCTAAGTCAGTTGCGTCTAACAGGGGACCAAAAGTGAATGCTCAGACAACGTATGTCTGACACACAGCTGGAGAATTTTGTGTGCAAAAGGCCAGAGCTGAGGTATGTACCAGCAGCAAGTACGTGAGGCCTAGTCATGACAAACGTCTTAGCCTAGCCTTTCGACCAATAGCCTAGCACAAGGCATTTTCCATCTTTGGGGCAAATTGGTGTATTTTTGAGCGTCTCGGAGCAGCGTCAACGCGATTCAGGTGAGAGTCTTGTTAAGCTGTGCCCATCTGCCCTCTGAAGGGGATGTAGCTCAGTGGTAGAGCGCATGCTTTGCATGTATGAGGTCCTGGGTTCAATCCCCAGCATCTCCATTGCAGAAATTTAGTGCAGTGAGGAAGGGTGGAAAACAGCGTGAGCAAGGTCCCAGGGGTCTCTGCAATTGCTCTGTTAGTGCATTTGGTGCCTGTGAAGTCAATGGTTGAAGTCAACTCGTGCGTTTTTCAACATGTCTCAGTGCACCTAACACACCTCCTTGCACGCTGTTGCTGCCCTTTCAAATCTGTTTCTTCACCACTTTGGTTGACCGACTTGGCGCGTCCTGGGGCCGCTCTGGCATGATGGCCAAGTGGGAAGGCGTCGGTCTCGTAAACCGAAGATCACGGGTTCAATCCCCGTTCATGCCTCGTCGCAGCTTCCCGTTGCAGCGTGTGCCATTGACCCGTGTGTTTCATGCAGCCCTTCTGGCACCCAAAATGGCTAACGTCTGCTCTGCATGATGTTGTTTTTGAAAGCTTTCTTGATGTGCTAGGATGTGTCTGCGTTCATGCCTTTGGATCACATTGGGTCAGGTAAGGCAGTTGTAAATAATGTGTGTTGGACACAAAATCGTTTCTTGCCATTAGCTCCGTTCGTGTCTGCTCTGCGTGATGTCGATTTTCAGAAGCGTCTTGTTTTGCTGGGATTGGCCACTGCTGTTGTCTTTGCTAAAGACTGGTTTAGATAAGTATGCTGTGTTCAATAGGGATTATGAACCAGAAGCACATGCTCAGATCACGTCTGTCCATCACGCAGCAGAAGAATTGTGTGTGCCACTGTGTGCATTGCTCCAAAGTGCAGCACTGCAGGGACCTCAATAGCTAAGTGCTGCCCATGTATAAGTTGCCTTATGTTACTCTGATGCCCCTTGCGTAGCTGTTCCTTTTCAGCGGTGTGCCCTTTTTTGGAGTTTCCTTATTGGAGAATCACCATACTTTGAAAACCTTCTTGCTGTGCTGGAATGTGTCAGTGCTCTTACATTTGGGTCGCTTTGGGTCGGCTAAGTCAGTTGCGTCTAACAGGGGACCAAAAGTGAATGCTCAGACAACGTATGTCTGACACACAGCTGGAGAATTTTGTGTGCAAAAGGCCAGAGCTGAGGTATGTACCAGCAGCAAGTACGTGAGGCCTAGTCATGACAAACGTCTTAGCCTAGCCTTTCGACCAATAGCCTAGCACAAGGCATTTTCCATCGTTGGGGCAAATTGGTGTATTTTTGAGCGTCTCGGAGCAGCGTCAACGCGATTCAGGTGAGAGTCTTGTTAAGCTGTGCCCATCTGCCCTCTGAAGGGGATGTAGCTCAGTGGTAGAGCGCATGCTTTGCATGTATGAGGTCCTGGGTTCAATCCCCAGCATCTCCATTGGAATTGTGATGGAGGGTGGAAACAGCGTCAAGGTCCAGGGGTCTTGAATGCTGTGCATTGGCCTTGAAGTGTTAGTCAATGTGCGTTTTTCATGTTAGCCTACAATCCTCACGCTCTCCCTTTCAAATTGTTCTTACATTTGGTACCGCTTGGCGGTCCGGGGCTCTGCAATGGCCTGGAGGCTGGTCTGTGAAGTCAGGGTTAATCCCCGTTTCCTGTCCAGCTTCCCTTGCAGCGTGTGCCTTCCCTTGTTTCTCACCCTTTGGACCAAATGGCACGTCTGCGCTATGGTTTGAAGCTCTGTGGAGGGTGTCTCGTTCAGCCTTTGATCCTTGGGTCGGTGGCAGTTGTTAAGTGTGTTGACCAATGTTTCTTGCAGCCCTTCTGCCCTGGTAGTCGTTTTCAGAAGTTGTTTTTGGGTGCCTCTTGTTTTGCTAGATGGTTTGAGTATGCTTGTTCAATGGGTTAGAACAGAAAATGTGTCACTGTCTGCACAGAGTTGTGTTGCCTGTGTGCATGCTCCAAAGGCGTGCAGGGACTCAATGCTGTGCAGTAATGCTAGTCTGCCCTTGTATTCCTTTTACGGTGCCCTTTGGATTCTTTTACCCATTTTGACTTCTTTTGGGAATTCATGCTTTACCTTGCGTGGTGGTAAGTCTTCTTAGGGCAAATGTGCTAGCAGTGTCTACAGTGGAAATTTTGTGGCAAAAGGCCAAGCTGAGGTTGTACACAGTACTGAGGATGACACGCTACAGCCTTTCGCAATCACAGTTTCCACTGGCAAAGGATTTTATCGGAGCGCAACGGATTTGAGGTCTGAAGCCCCGCCAAGGGATGTGTCTGGTAAGCCACTTTAGATGAGCCTGGGTACCCGCATTCTTGCAAATTTGTCATGAGGGTGGAAAGCGAAGTCAGGGGTCTGAATGCTGTGTCGGTCTTGAAATGTTGAGTCATGTGCTTTAACATTGGTCAACCCTCTTCACATGTTGTGCCTTAAACTTTAACTTTGTCCAGGCTCCTGGGGCCGCTTGGCGTCCATGGGGCGTCGGTTGAACGAAGACGGGTTCATACCGTAATCGCACTCCCTTGCCGTGCTTCCCGTTCAGCCCCTTGCACCAAATGGTACCCCTGGCTATGACTACTTGTTGCTGGTGTTGTAGCTTTGGATCATGGTGTAGCCTTGATCTTGGAAAAAGTTGCATTAGTCGTTGCAAAATGTTGCTTTTCGCGTTTGTTTTGTGGGATTGCACTCTTGTTTTGCTGGGTTTGTAATGCTGTGTTCAATAGGGATTTACAAAGACTGTCAATACGTTTATACCAGAAGAATTGTGTTGCCATTGCAGCCAAAGTGGTGCAGGGTCATGCTAAGTGCGCCATGAAGTGCCTTATGTTACTGTGCCCTTGTATGTTCCTTTTACGTGTGCCCTTTTTTGGAGTTTCCTTTTGAGATCCCTATTTGAACTTCTTGTTGGGGAATGCATGCTTTACTTTGGGTGCTTGGTGTGTCAGTGCTCTAACAGGGGCCAAAGTGATGCTCAACAACTAGTGAAAGCTGGAAATTTGTTGCAAAAGCCAGACTGTATGACCAGCCAAGTGTGAGGTAGTCAGACAAACGTTAGCCTAGCCTTGACAAAGCCTAGCCAAGCATTTCCATCTGGGCAAAGGTTATTTTGGGCTGGAGATAAGCGTTCGGGAGAGTCTGTTAAGTGTGAGCCTTGAAGGGGATTGCTCTGAAGCGCATGTTTCATGTTGAGGCCTGGGTTCAATCCCCGCATCTCCAGCAAATTTAGGATGAGGAAGGTGGAAAGCGTGAGCAAGGTCCCAGGGTCTCTGCGTCTTGCATTTGGTCTGTAGTCATTTGGTCCTGTGCTTTTTCAAGTCTCGTGCCTACACACCTCCTTGCACCTTCCCCTTTCAAACTGTTCTCACCATTTGTTCCTTGCCTCTGGGGCCGTCTGGCGTCCAGGGGAGGCTCGGTTCAAACGAAGCGGTTCAACCGTATCCTCACCTTGCCGTTGCCTTCTGGTTCTTGACCCTGCCAAGCTACGCCCATGTAGTTAAGCTTTTTTAGTTTTGCGTTCTGTTGTCCTTGTCTGGCATTGATAAGGGTTGAAAAAGTTTTGCCAAAACGTTTTTGCCTGCGTGTGTTTTTGGGTTGTTTCGAGGCTGCTGTTTTTTTTTTTTTTCAGAGTTGTTTGCTGGGATTGCCAGTGTGCTTGCGGTTATAGTAGTGTGTCAATAGGTTATGACCGAGCCTTCGTAGCTGTCCTCAGCGAGATTTGCATTATTGCAAATCACACTGAGACCTCTGTGTGCTGCATGTTAGTGCCTTATTGGCCCTGGTGCTGTTCTTTCAGGGCCTTTTTTGAGTCCTATTGAACACACTGAAATTTGTGTGCGAGGCAGTGTTTACATGGGCCTAGTCAGTCGTCTACAGCCAAAAATGCCAGACAAGATTCACGGGAAATTTGTTAAAGCGCTGAGAGTCACGCATAGTGAGGCTACTGCAATCTCTAGCTTGACTAGTGAAGGCATTTTCATTTGGCATGTTATTTTAGCTCTCCAGAACATCAGTGAGAGTGTAGCGTGCCATGCCGGGTTGCATGTGAGTGCATTTGCTGTGAGTCTGTTAACCGCTTCATCAGTTAGGCAAGAAGGTGAACGCGTGGCAGTCAGGTTCTCACTGTGCATTGGCCTGGAGTCTGGTGATACGTGGAACTGTCTCACACACACCTCTCCGTCTGCCCTTCAATCTTTCACTTGTTGACGTGGGTCGCCCTCTGCAGCAATGAAGCGTCGGTTGTAACGAAACGGTTATCCCTATGCTCGTCAGCTCCGTCACTGGCATACCGTTGTTATAGCTACCAAAATCTACTCTGCTCGTGTGTTGTTTGAGTTCGATTCAGGTGTTCTGGTTGCCTTGTATTGGTGTAAGCGTTTATAAGTTGTGGCAATTTTCCATAGCCGTCGTCCTCTGCGATCGATCAGAAGTTGTTTGCTGGATTGCCATGTGCTTGCAGACGTTAGTAAGTTGCTGTATAGGTATGACCGAGCCTCGTAGCTGTCCTCAGCGAGATTTTGGAGTTATTGCAAATCACACTAGACCTCTGTGTGCTGCATGTTAGTGCCTTATTTGTGCTGGTGCGTCTACGGGGCCTTTGATTCCTATTGAAACACAATTGAAACCTGTGCTGGATGTCAGCCTAATTGGGCCTAGTCAGTCGTCTACGGCCAAAGAATGCCAGACAAGATTCACTGGGAATTGTGTAAAGGCGAGCAGGTACGCAAGGTGAGGCTGTAGCTTGCCTGCCTCGACATAGCCTGAAGGCATTTTCATTTGGGCTGGGTATCAGCTCGGCGAAATCAGTGAGATGTACGTGCCATGCCCGGGGTGAGCTCTGTAGGCATTTTGCTGTGAGTCTGTTAATCACTCTCTCACTTTAGTGCAAGAAGTGAACAGCGTGGCAGTCCAGGGTTCTCACCTTTGTGCATTGGCCTGGAGTCTGGTGAGCAATGGGAACTGTCTCGTACCAAATCCTGCACCGTTCTGCCCTTCAATCGTTCACTTGTTGACCCGGGTCTGGCCCTCTGGCAGCAATGGAATCGCTCTGAGTGTTATCCCGTTCTGTGTGCAGTTCCGTTCAGCTTGCCATTGCCGTGGTTTAAGCTTTGGACAAAATGTACTTGCCTAGTTGTTTGAAGCTTCTGATGTGTGAGGTCTGTCTGCTTGGATCTTGTCGTAAGCGTTTATAATTGTGTGCAATGGCATTAGCCGTGCTGCTCGTAGTCGTTTCAGAGCGTGTTTGTGTGGCCACTGTGCTTGCTAAAGTGTAGATAGATCTGTAATGGATTATAGAGCCATGCTCGATCCTTGCACGCAATGTGTGCTTGGCTTTCAAATCACACTAGACCTATGTGTGCTGCATGTTAGTGCCTTATTTGTCCCTGGTGCTTCTTTCACGGGGCCTTTTGATTCATGAGTCACCAACTGAAATTTTGTGTGCGAGGCAGGCTTATGGCGGCAAGTAGTGCCTACAGGACAAAGTATGCTCCACATGCTACACAAGCATTTTGGCAAGGGATGAGTCCGAGCAGTAGGCTAGTGAAGTCTTGCTACTGCATCTGCCAAGGATTTCTCTTGGGGCAATGTGTATTTGCGTGACCGCACCATTCAGAATTTGTTAGTGGCCTGCCCGGGAGGCCAGGTACGCATTGCTGTATGAGGTCCTGGAATCAGTTCATCATTTGTTAGAGGTGGAACCTACAAGTCCCAGGTTTGCTGCCTTTATCTTTGTCTTGAGTAGTTGAGTCCTGGCGTTTAATGTCAGGAACCCTGACGTGTCCTTCATCTTTTCCCTGGCCTGCGGCGTCTGCATTGTCTTTGCTAAAGACTGGTTTAGATAAGTATGCTGTGTTCAATAGGGATTATGAACCAGAAGCACATGCTCAGATCACGTCTGTCCATCACGCAGCAGAAGAATTGTGTGTGCCACTGTGTGCATTGCTCCAAAGTGCAGCACTGCAGGGACCTCAATAGCTAAGTGCTGCCCATGTATAAGTTGCCTTATGTTACTCTGATGCCCCTTGCGTAGCTGTTCCTTTTCAGCGGTGTGCCCTTTTTTGGAGTTTCCTTATTGGAGAATCACCATACTTTGAAAACCTTCTTGTTGTGCTGGAATGTGTCAGTGCTCTTACATTTGGGTCGGCTAAGTCAGTTGCGTCTAACAGGGGACCAAAAGTGAATGCTCAGACAACGTATGTCTGACACACAGCTGGAGAATTTTGTGTGCAAAAGGCCAGAGCTGAGGTATGTACCAGCAGCAAGTACGTGAGGCCTAGTCATGACAAACGTCTTAGCCTAGCCTTTCGACCAATAGCCTAGCACAAGGCATTTTCCATCTTTGGGGCAAATTGGTGTATTTTTGAGCGTCTCGGAGCAGCGTCAACGCGATTCAGGTGAGAGTCTTGTTAAGCTGTGCCCATCTGCCCTCTGAAGGGGATGTAGCTCAGTGGTAGAGCGCATGCTTTGCATGTATGAGGTCCTGGGTTCAATCCCCAGCATCTCCATTGCAGAAATTTAGTGCAGTGAGGAAGGGTGGAAAACAGCGTGAGCAAGGTCCCAGGGGTCTCTGCAATTGCTCTGTTAGTGCATTTGGTGCCTGTGAAGTCAATGGTTGAAGTCAACTCGTGCGTTTTTCAACATGTCTCAAATCTGCCCTTTCCAGATCCAGATCATGGATTCAGTCTCTGTTCATGCCTCATTGCAGCTTGCTGCTGCAGTGTGCACCATCGACCCGTTTGTTTCATGCTGCACTTTTGGTAGCCAAAATGACTTCTGGCCACTAAAGTTGTTCACGTCTGCTCTGCATGATGTTGATTTTCAGACCCATCCTGCTTTCCTGGGATGGGCCACTGCTGTTGTCTTTGCAACAGATTGGTTTAGATAAGTGTGCTGTGTTGAATAGGGATAATGAACAGGAGCATATGCTCAGATCATGTTTGTCCATCATGCAGCAGAAGAACTGTTTGTGTAAAAGCTCACAGCCTTCATAAAGATGCCTTGTCGCTTATCAATTCTGTTGACAACAAATTTTATTGTTGAATTTGGTAACATTCACGGAAACTCAACATAGAACCTGAACCAACTTAGACCAACATACTGTACAAAGATAGCTAAACTTGTATAGCATAATGAATCATGTTTATATTAGTAAATAATAAAATAAACCATGGGATTTTGTCTGTCTAGATTTTACATATTCATGAGTTTGCCATCACCTCACAAAAACATTCAACTAATTAGTTTATGTCTCTACAGGATTTAATGGCATGGATTTGTCATTATGTAATCATACTGATGTGATGAGTACAAAATCTTTATATAGTGAATTTATGGGATTGTAACAGTAACTCCACATCATATCAGACCACATCAACCAACGCTCTTAATTAATTTTCTGTAAGTGAATGCCTTGTCTTGTTTTATTCCTTACTTAACTTTTCATCTCATTTATATCATTCTACATGATTTACTAAACCATCAAATATATATTATTTTGATTCTATAAAAATGGATAGAGTAGAACTATATCTTGAAAAAGAGGGGAAGCAGCTATTTAGAAAATAGTCTGGTGAGGCTGCCACATTATAAGTCCTTGATTTTAGCACTGAACTTAAATTTGAGATGAGCTCTTCACCAGGAAGTTACTCTTATAGGATGTAGTTATTGTAACAGGGCAGATGTCACTCACCACAAACTGTGAGAATTAATGAGCAGTAAAAGAGACGTGGAAAAGTGTAGTTTTGACAATAAAGAAATGCCAGCATCCTCCTTTCTGAAAGAAGCTCTACTGTTCATTTATAATGGAAAAATTACACAGAACTGAAACAAACTTCATTGTTCTCTTTCTGGAAATAAGCTCTTCTTTCTGTACTGTTACAGTGGAGTATCTATGTTAAATTTGACCTTTTATATATAATCAGTCACAACAAAAAAAACTTTTTTTCTGTTTTATTAGGGAAATAGACAAATCCAAAATTACATCCATAAAACTGAACAAAGTTTGGTCTATTTAATTCAGTTCAACTCAGTTTTAATGGACAATGTCGCAAAGCAGATTTACACTAACATATAAATTCATTATATAAATTCCTAATTGAAAATTAAAATTTAGAGATTAGCTCTGAGCAATGAAGAAGGTGACTTAAGTTCTGAAAAAGTTGCCTGGGAGAACCTCTCTAAGATTCCCAGAATGCAGTAAAGACATTCAGCTTTCAGCAATTCTGAAGGTGCATCCAGTTTTGAAATAGTTCTCAATTTCCTCCAGCGTTCGACCTTTTGTTTCAGGCACACATTTGGCTGTGAATATGATGTTCACAACGCAGACTACACCGAAGAACACAAACGGTGCAAAGAGTCCAAATGTGTCCTGTAAGAGGGGGAAAATAATAATAATTTAGTCTTTTTGGTAAAATACTTGAAAACAGAGCATATGTCACATTCATAACAACCATCTCTTCTAAACCAAAAATAATACATAAATTAAATGAATAGTTTTCTTTACATGCTTGCTTTATTGACCATAATGACATGAAATTTACCACTGCGTGCATGAAGGTGTCTGTCAGCACAAAAGCAGTGATGTATTTGACCACCACACTCAGACCTGCAGCAATGCCACGCACTTTCATCGGCAGGATCTCCGTTATCAGCAGGCATGTAATAGGACCCCAGCCTATTTCATAACCTGCTCAGCAGAAATATAAGAACAATAATAACTTCAGTTATACAACAGTGCTTTTGAATACTTGTATTTGGTAAGAAAGTGGTGATTTATAATAGGAATGGTTTATATTAATGCAAATGTTCCACTACTTTATCAATTCTATATGGACATTAGTATTATTTAAAATTCAATTGTGGGTAATCTTTCATATTATGCAGTTTATTTAGCATTTTTGGAAAGATTCTCAAGTGTTAGTGCTTTGTAACCGTCTGAGGTAAAGCCATGGGAAAGTCTACAGCACCAAGGCTTTTGCGCATTGTGGTTTCACACATTTATGAGAAGGAAAGGAAGGAAGAAAAGAAAAGGCTGCTGAAGTAGCGACTGGTTACAGCTCTATAGCAGCGCTGATTAAAGGATATAGCATGTCACATAGCACACCATATTGTAAAGTTCCACCTAAGACTCAGTGAAATGACTTATTATTTACATACAACATCAGAATAGTAAAAAGAAGAGTGGATCTCAGTGTTGTTTGGATTTGGTGCCAGACGCCTGTTGGTCTGAGCAGCACTAATGTACTGTGAATAGCAGTTCTGCAGGGGGAAGCACTTTGTTGCTGAGTGAGGTCAGTAGAGAATTGCCAGACCAGTTTGAGCTGACAGGAAGGCTAAGGTGACTTGAATAACCACTGTTTAAAATTATGAGGAGCAGAAATCTCAGAACACCTTAAGGTGGATGTAACAAAACAACATACAACCACACTGAAGTATACTCTGTGCTGCCAGCCAAGAACAGGAATCTGTGGCTACTTTTTAATCCCTCTCAGTTCACCCCAACTGCTAAATTAGATAATTACCTGTACTGTAAATTGCTGTGGTATAAGAGCAATACACTGTATCACTTCAGGACATTAGGTTTATTTCCTTACAAAATCTTGATTGTGGGTGATATGGTTATCACGATGTGGTGTGAAATTTCATTTCTAGTGTGAAAACCAAGTACTCACCGAGTGTTATAAAGATGATGCTGATGAGGGGGATAACTGTAATGCTATTAATAGCTTCATATGGCTCTATAGAAGACAGGGCCTCAACAGTTACGTTCCCAGAGTTACCTGATATTTTGAGGGTGTATATGATCAATGTCAGCATGGCCAGATACATTATAAATGCTGAAAGGGAAAAGTGTATATTTTATTAATTGGACAGCAGCTGTGATGATGCAGGAAGGAAAAGCTTTGTGATTATGTTGAAGGTTAAAAAAGGTTGTCATGCCTCAGCAGAACAAACCTGATATGTAAAGCAGAGATTTCTTGCCAGCTTTGTCCATTAAACCAGCTGCTATTATAACAGTGACCAGTCTAACAAATCCCACAATGGCTGCATCATACTTGGGTGCCTAGATAAAGACATAGTATTTGGAAAATATAAAATGAGAGGCTTAGACAATGAATAAAATCATATCAATGTACACAAAAGTCATATTGTCTGATTATCTGTTTACATTCCATGGGCAAATTCATAAAACAAACAGAATCTAACATGTTTGAAGCCACTCACCAGTGAAACAGCTGTTTTCTCAAAGATTGGCTCCAGATAAACCAAGATGGATGTAATACCTGTCATCTGCTGCAGGAATCTCATTAACATAGAGATCAAGATTGGCTTATAGAGGAATGGACTCTTAAGATCTGACCACTGCATTCCAGCCTGTTGAAAAAGTTAAATTGGAGCTGTTGGCAGTTAGGTTACACTAGGGGTATTCAAGTAAAAAAAAAAAAGAAGAAAAAGAAGCCAAATTAGGAAATTGAGCTACACATTGCATCACTGAATGTCATCAATATTTAGCTTTCAATAAGTGATTAGTGATTAGTTTAGGCTATAAATAAATAAAACATCAGGGAAGAACATGGGCAGAAGATGGCAAACTCCACACAGACAGTAACCAGGGGCCCTGGAGCTGTGAGGTCACATGTTACATAATGAATGCAGCAAGTTTATAATATACATTCAAATTCATGTAGGAATTTCCTGATGCATTCAGTCAGGTCACAGTAGTGTTTATGTATTTTGGGCTTTATAATACAATATGCAATCATACATCTCATTTTCAATGTATGCATTGATACATTATGGTGTATTCACTGATAGAGACTACAAAGCTCTTTTGTACATTAAAGATGAAGGCATCTGCCAAATGCTGTAAATGTAAATTATCTCTGTATCCATGCTGATTGTTATTACCTGGGATTCAATACTGTGCTGAATTTGATTGAGTTCATCGGTAGGGTCTAAATCATGGCCCCTGAGCCATTTGAGGGCTCTGTCAGCTTCGTTCCTTTTGTTGTTGGTGATGAGGTAACGTGGGGAGTTTGGCATGAAGCACATCAGGATTAACATAATCAGAACAGGTACTTCACCAGCTACAGCCAGCCACCGCCATGGCAGAACCAAGTCTTTGAGGGAAGAAAAGAAATCCCACTTATATTATCTAAAAAAAATTAGAATATCATTATTAATAAGAGTAGAATATTATTTTAACTTTTTCAGTTATTTCAACAGTACAGTGTTTTTATAAAATGTATATTTCATACTTCTATGAGTGTGTATTTGCACACTGTAGCTTATATGCAGGCATGCCAGGCTTTTCTTATGAAAATATGTTCAGAATATGTTCAAAACCAGCTCAAAAAGGTTACAGACAACAAAGTTAATTCAGCACAACATGAATAAAATGACAGAGAAAAGATACTTACCGAGAGCATAGAGTGCCAGACCTCCAATGACAATCATGATCTGAGGACTGGATCCCAGGAATCCTCTGACACCTGCATGTGAAATCTCTGACACATAAACCTGCAACAATAAACACATGATGACTGCTTATGATGCAAGCAGTAATGAAAAAAAGCACTAAGTACAATTTTCTTTTTTCCTTGTGAAACAAAGTTTGAGCAAGGGACCTTGTCTGGGGAGTGCCTAGAAAGGAAAAACACAGAAATATGAGACAAGAGACATCACACCCAGAAATGTACCTACAGGAACAGAGCTGGCTGTAATGCCAGCAGAAATGCCTGTGCACCATCTTCCGAGGAGAAGCAACCACACTTTATTCGCTGGCGCAATCATGAGAAACCCCGCTGTGGAGGGAATTACGGACATCATGATGGTGTGTTTCCTTCCAATTTTGTCGATTATCAGCATGGCAATCAACCCTCCTACTATAGCACCAACTGCAAAAACAGACTATTCAACAAATACAACAGAACCAGAGTCAAATTTATTGTATACATGTATGAGAATTCATTTTGGTCAGATCAGGTATTTAAAAGTTAAGAAAACCATTGTGCAGTCAATGTGTGTTCATGTCAATTCGTTTAATTTATAGATTAATTCTCAATGCAATTTAGTATAATGTGATGTTCTTTGAGAAAACAGTAAGCTGCTCTTACCCCAAACCAAGAAATCTGATCAACATTCATATGCATACTCGGATCATCATCCTCCTGAACCTGTGGAATCACTGCGGAGGGAAGTACCATTGAGTATCCATAGACAAAACTGCCCAAAATGGCTGAAAAAGCAGCAATGTAGAGCCTGCCATTTCTAAGGGGAGAACAAGTTCACAACACAAAATAATATTAAAATATTAACTGTTGCCTGTGTTATAAAATAGAGAAGTTTAAAATTAATCATACAATGTGAAAAGTCACAGATGGTAGATCTAGTTAAAAGTCAAATCAAGATCTTCAGGCTCATAAGGCAACAAAAACACTGCAGCGTCATGGTACACAGAATGACACATGCAAATAGATGACAGTGTGTGACAAGTGAGAAATAGGCAGTATAAAAATGCAATGAATAAATGCACAAGTAATCAGTAAATGCACAATTTAAATAAAATAAATACACTAATGCTTGCCAAAAAAAAATTAAGTTTTTTTAAACTTATATGGTGAAAATTCACCTACAAAAGGCTGTTTTCTGTTTAACAGAATTCTTTGATGCAATGCTTGTGGCTGGGGAGGTTATGTGTTCTCACGCCAGCACCTCAGATCATCTCCAAAGAACAGAAAAGAATCACAGTGAATATAGTCTCAGTATGAGGAAGGAGGACTCTCTTCTGCTTACTGATACAATAGATTCTTAGAAAAAAGCCTGCTGAAGTGGAACAGATACACAAGAGGCCCACCTAATTCACATACAGTAACTTTGTTACCTAATATGGGCTGGAAGGTTAGAGATTCTATACATAAACCGGAAACACACAGCAAGTTCAAAGCCTGCAGGTTCAGGAAGTCTGCTCTGGGACTACTTCTGTGACACTTTCTCAGCATAACACTCTGTAAATTCTGCATATCAAAGAGCAGACATCCTGTCTGTCAGCTTTTAGTAGACTCTTCTCATTTCATGAAGTACGTCATTTTGCATACTGAAAAATCACTTTAAGCAGAATTAAAAAACAAAGTACAATAAAATGTTATACTACACTTATCACACCTGTTCTGCACCATTCTACCTTTAAGATTCTGGAACAGCTCACCTGAACCCAAGAAATATATGCATTAGGACTGTTGTCTCTCTTATGGCACTCAGATGGTAGCTGGTGGAATGACCTTCTCCTGGCTGTCTGAAAAACTGAATCACTGACAGTCTTCAAACTAAATCTAAAGACCTATCTAAACAAATCTCTTTAGCAAGCACTTGAGTTAGCATATTTTAGACAGAAACAAACAACATTAAATAAAACCATTGTGTTAGCTTGAAGAGGTGATCCCCTGACTGATCTTTTATGAAAATGTCTTAGAAAGTTGCCCCATATGGAAAACAAAGACCAGTGCAACTTAATCCATATGTGGCATATTTATTTATCTACAGTCAAACTTTTGCTTTCAGAATTCAGCTGCAAATATACCATATAATCAGATGGAAATAACAACTCTTATTCATTTTTTAAAAATCCCAATGCTTGTGTTTTTCATGTTGTTTTAACTCCCTCCAGTTCAAGAAATACTATGAGAGTAGAGGTGATACTCAAGGAAACAAATGTCTCCTTGAAAAAATAAAACAGATGAACAAAAAGGAATATTCAAGATAATAAATACTGGGTGCAGACTAACTCCTCAAAAGAATCCACTGTGAATAATTGCCTATAAACTACACTGAAAATACACTGATACTGGAGATTTACTTGAAATCTTAGTAAATTTAACTAAGCATATTTAAATACAGGTTTAAAATGCCAGAATGCCAATAGTTATTCTCTATATAGTAATAGTAATTATTATTATCTATATAGCAGTAGTAATAATAATAATAATAATAATAATAATAATAATAATAATAATAATGTCTATTAACACCTGCACTGGAAGTAATGATTTCCATCAGATGTTGCATACCAGTGGGTAAATGTACCAATAACAGGTTTCAGAAAGACTGAATGAACAAAACCCAAACAGATTAATTAACTGATTAGCGCATACCTAAACAAATCATAGACATTTTCTAATACAATAGTCATTGTCAAATTGAGAACACCCTATACATAAGCATCAAATCATATCATATTTTAAAAAGATATTGTGTAATCAGGTTCAAGGTTGTTTTTTTCTAATTTTGAGAGCACATGCAAAATAATGTTCACTTTTAAGTGCATAAATAAGTTTAAAAAAGAATTTTTTTCTAGTATAAAATTCTCATATTTGTTTTTGTCATATTTACTGATTTTTCAGAGAGAATAACAATAAATAGCATAACAATACAAAGTAAATGTCCTGTGCAGAGTAACCAGGGCAAACAAAAACAGACTCTGTACTATTATAAATATTATATCAGCAATATATATGTTATCTGTGTAAAAGATAAAACATTTTTTAATGAGAGAAAATAAATATGCCACAAAGAGGGAATAAGTAAAGAGCAAAAAATATACAAAATTATTTAAAATCTACCTTATTTGTCCCTTTGTATTCAGTAACAATGGAGTTGTTTCTTTCACTTCTGATGCCATGGTTTCCTGTGTGCCCTCAATCTCTGACTTTCTCTCTATATGGCAGCTTAATGCTATAGAATAAATTTAAAGCGAAACTAAAGTATTTGTGTACCACATCAGGTATATCAAGCGACACAGAAGAGCGAGGGAACTTGAGGAAGCAGGTACTTAGCGCTGCAGGAAGGCTTGGCTGGAGAGTTAAAAACTTACCTATTATGGAAGATTATGTGTTAATTAGAAATTGTTTTTGTTGTGGAAACATGAGGCAATATAAAATCACTTGGTCTGTGATTATTTTCTGTCAGGTTTACCTTTTACGCATCTTTGCGGAAACTCACCATGGTTCTCAAACCATCCAAATATTATTCAGACCTTTTTCTATTTGGCCAATTTTTCCAGTCCAGTGTTCCTTCCTGAGTGGAAATTGAGTAGAAAGCTGCTAGCAACCCTTTTCTTCAGTGCTTTAGAAAATAGTGTGGTAAAGTCTTCCACTTCAGAAGTCATCGATTTTGGCTTGTAACTGCTATTTGAGATGGTTACTCTAATGCTTTAGTTCCTGAAGAGGGCAGAGGTCACTAACCACAAACTGCAAGAAGAAATGGGCAATAAGAGGCAAGTGGATTTTATAGGAAAGATTTACTAAAGGTTTACTATGTTGTACGACATCTTCTCTGAAAGAAAACTGGGGGGAGCACTGGGAAAAAATAAACTGAACTGAAGCAAATACACTATATTGACAAAAGTTTTGGGGCACCCCTCCAAATCATTGAATTCAGGTGTTGTTTTTTCAGGAATTGGGCTTGGCCCCTTAGTTCAAGTGAAAGGAACTCTTAATGCTTCAGCATACCAAGACATTTTGGACAATGACCCCTTCCTGTTCCAACATGACTGCACACCAGTGCACAAAGCAAGGTCTATAAAGACATGGGTGACTCTGTTATGTTCCTCCACACCAAACTCGCTCATGAAGATGTGTTCATGGCTTGCAGAATGACATTGTTAATCTTTGACCTTTTGTAGTATGCCACAACAATAACACTTTTTTTCCAGGTGGTTAACGCTGCTTATTATATTTAGAGCACTCACACACCTGTGAAAATTATTTTCGACCCCACCACTGAGCAGGTCCTCTTCAGCGTCATCCCTTAGTTATAGTGTTGAACTGGCTTGCTTTATCAGTTATGCAGATCGTATTTAGCTATCATAGTAAAAGCTATTGATGGGCGTATTGAAGCTTTGATTTGACCTTTTTAAACCATTGGTTTTGATCAAAAACATTATATTCATTATATTTAATGAACAACTCATTATATTTATAATTAGAGTTAGTGAAAATACACAAATTATTTGTTCAAGTCAAAGTGCATGCTGTTTAATAAATCAATAAATAAATTCTGGTAAAATCTGATACAAATGTACAGATACAAAAAGAACAAGAAATAAAATCGCGAAAGGAAATCTCACACTGCCTTTAGTTACTGATGGTAACTTAGTAACTGATGATTAGTTATCTGTTTTATGTTCGCTAGCATGATACTAATTCTGACCATACAATCTAGCTGAAACTAGCTGTCATTAGTTAGTTTTTACAGTACAAACTTTCTTGATAAATGCACAAGAAGTGTACACTGCAGCAGACAGTTTCCTGTGCTGATAAGTAGAGCTCATTAAAGTGTAGAAGTAGAAAGAATTTGAAGCTGCAAGTGATGATAAAATATCACTTTCTACGTATACGATTTAAGAGAAATGTATAAAGGTGAAAGGAAACAGTAGTAAGTAAACATCAGAAGCATTAGGTGAAATAAAAACAAAGAGGTATGTTCATTCATTCTCTACCGCTTATCCAATCTACACTTGGGTCACGGGGAGCCTGTGCCTATCTCAGGCGTCATTGGGCATCAAGGCAGGATACACCCTGGACGGAGTGCCAACCCATTGCAGGGCACACACACACTCTCATTCACTCACACAATACAGACAATTTAGAGATGCCAATCAACCTACAATGCATGTCTTTGGACCGGGGGAGAAAACCCCTGAGGCACAGGAAGAACATGCAAACTCCACACACACGGCGGAGGCAGGAATCAAATCCCCAACGCTGGAGGTGTGAGGCAAACGTGCTAACCACTAAGCCACCGTGCCCCCCAAGTATGTTCATTTAAAAAAAAAAAAATGTTGTTCTAATGAAAATAATTGACGCTTTATTCACAGTGCACATGAGTGCCATCTTCTGGTGAAGAGAATATTGTGTCAGATTTAACTTGTCTGTAATGCTGCAGATTTACAGTCTGTCAGTTCTAACACTATAATGTATTTTTCTACATTCTTTCTATGAAACACTCTGTAAACTGTTTTATTATGAGGTCCGGTATTGCTTCGAAGTGAACTACAATATAGCGATGTTCCTTGATTTAACATGAATTGCTTACTAGAACTTCATTGATACATGGCCTAACTGTGATCCTTTGGCAGATTTAAGTACTTTACAACGTCATATTAGGTCATGGGACACACAGCTTCACTGGGAGTCAGTGAGCGTTTAGGAAGATAATTTTGGTGGTAAGAAAATAATATCTCATTGTTAAATGGACATTAGACACAGAATAAACAACTTTTGCATATGATGACTGGGAGAACCTCTCTGAGATTCCCTGAATGCCTTTCAGCTTTCAGCAATGGTGAAGGTGCGTCCAGTTCTGAAATAGTTCTCAATTTCCTCCAGGGTACGTCCTTTGGTTTCAGGCACACACTTGGCTGTGAATATGATGTTCAACACACAGACTACACAGAAGAACAGAAACGGTGCAAAAAGCCCATATGCCTCCTGTAAGAGAGAAAAAAGGGGGAACTGTATCCTAATCTTTGCACAATACAGGAAAGTTTAGTCTGTGACATATTATGTAAGAGCAAAAATGATCTTCTCTTCCACTCTGTGGAATGGTTCACACTGAGTGATTACAACAGACTAGTGGAATTGAGAAATTTCCAATCCTGCATCAGATTACATCGATCAGGATTCAGTTCACTAAATGCTCAGTCATTTGACCTTACATATATCAAATTCGCCTGCATTGCAATTTGAATTAGAAATGATAGTTTACATACTTTTTACGTTATACTTGGAAAATGTATAGATAGATAGATAGATAGATAGATAGATAGATAGATAGATAGATAGATAGATAGATAGATAGATAGATAGATAGATAGATAGATAGATAGATAGATAGAAAGATTGGAAGACAGACAAATAAATAGGTAGATAGACAGACAGACAGACAGACAGACAGATAGATTGATAGATAGGTAGATGGAAGGACAGATAGATAGATACATAAATACACTCATAAATACATAGAATTCTATTTAGTCTGTTTTTTCTGATTGCTTCCTTAATCATAAAATGTGCTATGGGATTTACCACTGCAAGCATGAAGACTTGTGTCAGCACAAAAGCAGTGGCCCAGCTGACCACCACACACAGGCCTGAAGCAACTCCACGTGCTGCCGTCGGCAGGATCTCCGACATCAGCAGCCATGTGATTGGACCCCATCCCATTGCATAACCTTCTCGGAAAAATCAAATCAAACAATTAATAACAGAACATTTTTCCCTGTTTATGTATTATGTTGCAAAGTTTTAAAAAAAAAAAAAAAAAAAAAAGCTTAGGCTAATGGTATCCCAAGTTTGTGTCCTATTAAACCAGTGTTAATGTATTCAATGATTGAGAACTAAAGCACTTTTGTACGTCGCTCTGGATAAGAGCGTCTGCCAAATGCCAGAAATGTAAATGTAAAACGAAAAAAAAAAACAGAAACTAAACTGCAATATGTGTAACTACAGTTGTTAATGAAATGAAACTTGACACCTTTAATAAATAGAAAACTTTTAAAAATCATTTGAAAATTGTTGTGGTATGAGAGGAATAAAAATAATGTGCTGTTATTGGAAACTAATCCACAACCCTGTCACTGATTTTTTTTTCCCATAACAGCATGCTACATAACATTTTATTCATTATTTATACAACACCTTTAAAAAAGACTTACGTGACATTACAAAGACTTACAAAGCTTTTCCTTCTAGGCTACTCGTATATATTTTGCACTTTACCCTGACTGAAAATTAGAGTTGTGTAAAGATGTGATTGTTTCTGTCTTTAGCTTCACACTGTCACCTATCAGGCTGCTGTACAAACCAATTGCCTTTACATTCTTTAGAGTAAAGCTTTAAGTGAAATCTGAAAACACATTAGCAGTATGAGCAACAAAACTAATATAGTGTTGGCTATGTTAGCAGATTTTAAACATGACTACAATATAGCATGTTAAACTATACAGTATAGTTACTTTATAGTTGATATATTTCCAAACGATGAAACGAGGAAGGCGTTAGCATCACTGAGTAAAATTGCATTACTGAGTAAAATTAAGTCCAAAATGGCCAAAATCTAAATTGAGACTTGAGAAGTAACAACCAATATTTATACCTGTTCAGAAGAAGCAATATGCTCTATTTAATGTTTTGCTAACTGCTAATGTGTTGCAGCTTTTTGTGTTGTTTTTACTATAAAACTTTGATATTTGGTTGTATGGTTGCTATATTGTTGTGTGAATTGTTAAACATTTTCAACTCACTTGTGAGATTGTCTTTATAAACTAAAGAATACATTGATGTCATTTAAATCGAGCACTTACCAAATATTATAAACATGATGCTGAAGAGAGGGATAAGTGTGCTGGAGCTTGTACCATGACTTGCCATGGCTCCATATGCATTTGCCACAGACGAGACCTCGGCAGTAATGTTAACGATGTCACATGGTGTTTTGTGGTTGTATATGCCCATTGTCAGTGTAGCCAGATACATTATAAAAGCTGAAAACGTAAGGAGCACAAGTTATCATTTTGTACAGTGACTATCATATGTCACAACACTATTATAACTCACTTCCACAGCAACTATATAGCAGAACTGCAACATAACAGCATGCACTTCAGTTTCAAATGAAATATTCAGCAGAATCAAACTTGTTGTGCAACACAAACCTGATGTGTAAAGCAGAGCTTTCCTGCCAGCTTTGTCCATTAAAGCAGCTGCGATTGCAACAGATAACAGTCTAACAAGTCCCACTATTGCTGCGTCTAACTTGGGTTCCTAGATAACATTAAGAAAATGTAAAATGACACATTCCATATGTATATTCACACAAATATATATCATGCAATATTGATTTAACAGATGTTGGAAGCCTCTCACCAGTGAAATAGCAGTTTTCTCAAAAATAGGCTGAAGATAAACCAAGATTGGTGTAATACCCGTCATTTGCTGCAGGAATCTCATAAGCACAGAGATCAAAATCGGCTTGTAGAAGAAGGGACTCCTAAGATCTCTCCACTGTATTCCAGGCTGTTGGAAAGGTTTAGTTGAAGCTTTTTCAGTTACACTATACAAGTGTTACTCAACCAAAAACACTTACGGGTACAGCTACAAAAAAATAGTGACAACAGATGCCTTTTAAACATAATTGATTGGTATTTGGCTTTAAACAAGGCATTTTATCCTTTCACTAATTAAACCAGACCATAAAAATATATGATCATCTGTAAAATCTTTCTCAGTGGGCCGTCTTTACATAAACGCATGTAATTGGCCACAACAAGCCACAATCGCAGATCTGATACAGAAGCCACAATGAATTTTTTACATGCTGTTAAACTCCAGAAAGAATTTTTCATTCACTGTTTCACTAAGCAACAAATCAATTATTATAATAATAATTATCATAGTCAACTATTTAACACTTTCCTGGCTCAGCATCTTTAGCACAATCAACCAGTTGATGACATTTGCTTTATGCAGTAAGTTCATTTAAAAAATCTCCTAAGAGTCCTAGTTTTAAGCTTTTTGATACAAAATGTTATTTCATAGATTATGCATACATGTATAATACCTGTGAATTGATACTGCGCTCAATTTGATTTAGTTCAGCAATGTAGTTCGATTCAGAGCCCCTGAGCCATTTGAGGGCTCTGGAGGCCTCGTCACGTTTGTTGTTGGTGATGAGGTAACGTGGGGAGTTTGGCATGAAGCAGAGGAGGAATAGCATAATCAGAATAGGAACTTCCCCGGCTACAGCCAGCCACCGCCATGGCAGAACCAAGCCTGTGTTGGAAGAAAGGAAATCCCACATCTAAATCTTAATGACCAGATGTATTTCTAAAATGGAAACTGAAACAGGATAAATTCAGAACAAGCAACTCAAATGTGCTAATGTGCAAACTAAGATATCTCTGCCCAAAATGAGTGAAATTAGAAGAAAGAGAAAGTATGCCACTTACCCAGAAGATAGAGTGCCAGACTTCCGAAAACAGCCATTATCTGTGGGCAAGATCCCAGGGCTCCTCTCACACCTGGATGTGAAATCTCTGACACGTAGACCTGTGATAGTTAAGCATAATTAAGGCCTATTCTAATAAAATATTCCCAAAATAAAGGTGTTAATTAAAAGTTCAGATGTCATAAATTTGGATAAATTCAGCCTGAGTATGGTTAGCTACAAATTTAGAAAAAGACACAACACCTTAATTTATTGGAGAAATTTGCTGTTTCTTCTATAGCTGACTCAGATTGTGCAGTGGTTTGCATAAGTATTTACCCCCTTGAACTCTTCCACATTTTGTAGTGTTATATCCTGGAATTGAACTGACCTTATATGGGGTTTTACTATTTGGTTTACATAATAATTATTTCACTATTTCTCTGTTAAGCAAAATTTCTGACTGGATTAAGACTTAAATAAAACAATGAATGTCAGAATTAAACACAAAGGTTCTTATTTTTTTAAAATACACACACAAACACACACACACACACAGGAATCTGAGACATGAAATGCGATTCATCATATATCAGTGTACCTACAGGAATGGAGCTTGATGTAATGCCACCAGCAACACCTGTGAGAAGTCTGCCCAGAAGAAGCAGCCACACTTTATGAGCTGTCATAATCATGAGAAACCCTGCCGTGGAGGGAATTACAGATATCATGATGCTGTGTTTCCTTCCCAATTTGTCGTTCATCACCATGGCACTTAATCCTCCTACTATAGCTCCAATTGCAAAAACAGACTATTTAAAACACAGAAGATTCATATTTAGTGGACATGTACACACACATATACAACAACAAAATTTTTGCTTGGATCTGAGGCTTAAACCAGGAGAAACATTGTAAGAGAACATAAGCAACTTTACACATCATATTCCTTGATTTTTATATTCTTTTGAGATTCATTGTGATTTAGGATAATTTGATATCCGGTCAGAAACAAACAAGCTGCTCTTACCCCAAACCAAGAAATCTCATGAACATCCATGTGCAGATTTGAATCTTTCTCCTTCTGAAGCTGTGGAATCACCGCAGAGGGAAGTACCATGGCGTATCCAAAAATGAAATTGCCCAAAACAGCCGAAAAGGCAGCAAGAAAAAGCCACCCATTTCTATTGGAACGAGATTTTGCAAGAGGAATTACATGTTTAATATAAAGTGTCCACTAAAACAAACAGCATATCATAGAAAAGTATCAAATCAGCCATACAATGTGAGGGGTCACTATTGGTAGTTTTTTTTTTACTGTCATTCTACCAGTCATTTATACCAGAAATGTTGTTTCTTGTGGACCACAACAACATATAACAATGTAACAGAACAGGAGTGCAAAGTGTGAGATACGTGCAAAATATACAGAAAGATATAATATATATATATATATATATATATATATATATATATATATATATATATATATATATATATATATATATATATAAACAGAAGTCAATAAATTCCTATAATGAAGTTTACACAGGATAATTTGGACAGTAAATAAAGACAATACCTACCTACACAGGACAGAACAAGAAGTGATCAAAAAATAAATATAAATATAAAACAGTTAAAAAGAAAAGTGTAGAAAATATATGATGAAATTGGAGACGGGAGAGAGAGAGAGAGAGAGAGAGAGAGAGAGAGAGATAGAGAGAGAGAGAGAGTTACCTTATTTTATTCTTGCTTTTTGATAGTAATGGAGTTGCTTCGTTCTCTGCTGATGCCATAGCTTCCTCTGTGTTCTCACTATCTGACTAACCTTTTGACTGACGATTACATCTTATAGCTGAAGCTGATGTGACCTGACTTTGCTTGAAATCTCGGACTTTTCCATGTCAGGGAATTGAGGAAGCAGTTACCAAAATACAAATTAGGCGACCTTAGTCTGTTTGTTTTATGCTATTCAGTCCGTGTGTTGCAACTTCATAAAACACAATTTAAAAAACAAATAAATAAATAAAAGACTTATTTTATTTACATGTATTTTATTCTATTTTTATGAATATAGATAATGAGCTATGAGCTAATGAGCTCCGGTGATACAGGACGCATGCGCAGTGCATGTTTGACGTCTCCAAGCGCTTTAATACAAACGCAAACACACAACCGTCTCAACCCATGAATGTATCGCTGAAAAACTTATCCTGGGCCCTAAAAACTTTCCTATCATGGAAAGTTATGTGGTAATGTTATACGGGGATGGGTCTATTTTACTTTATGAGACAATGATTTATTTAGTCGGTTTTTATTTGTTGTTAAATGTATTGTAAACCTCTAATCTAACTGGCTAGTGGCTCATTTGTCTGTCCATCTGTTTTCAGGTTGTAGATGTGATGCCTCCAGGGTCCTTTGGAATGACATTTTTTGTAGAAGACAGAAATTCTGGCTTGGAATACACAATGAAGAAGGTATTAAAGAACACAGCGAACTAGTTAATTTAGTTCATTCCTGAACCTGAATAACTCTAGTATTACTTTTTAGGTGGAATGTTTGGATGAAACTAGAGCCAATAGAAGCCTACAGGAGGTAGACAACCAACTAATTCAACATTTAACTAGTGTCCCATTTCCAGAGATTGTGTGACAAATAAATTTGTTTATATATATTTTTTTGTTTCGATTTGTAATTTGTTAGTTGTGTGCTGTTTCTAGGCTTTGTGTCTCATCGATGTGAATCATCCAAACATTGTCAGATACAGGGAGTTATTCATATTGTGGGACAAACATGTAAGACCATGTGAAATACAAGTGTGTTTATTTTTGTTCTTTAAGGCTTTGCTGTTTGTTGTTGTTGTTATAGCTTATTTAAGTCGTTCTATCATAGATAACATCATCCATGCTTTCAATGGTGATGGACTGTCCATATATGACGACCCTTAAAATAGTCATCTCATCTCAAAGGGAGATGAAGGAGAGGTTTGAAGACAAGGTATCATCTGTATCATCTATGTTTATTCACTAACTAAAAACGTTGTATAGTAAATTATAAAACTCTTTATCTTTAGTCAATGTTTGTGATATTTATTCTTAAATTGCATACTTTGTCCAGTGCTTACAGATGTTTTTGGGACAAATGGTGGATGCTCTGGCATACCTCCACAACAGAAGCATTTTACACAGGTTAAAAGATGGATTTACAAATCATCATCATATACATTTGTCTATACGTTTGTCTGTATATATCTTTTATATATATTTTATTGTCATTTATTGTTAATATTGTGGTGTAAAAGATCTGCTTTGTGTGTGACCTTTAGAAATATGAAACCATCCAATATTCTGATGAGCAGTGACTCTGTCTTTCGCATATGTGATTTCGGAACAGCAACTATCTCACAAGATCGAGCAAAGGTTGATATACGAATCAAGGAGAGTAAGTTTACCAAGTTTACCATTGTATACAACTGTAAAAGCACTTAATAACAGTGTGACAGAATCTCATTCTTCATGTAATGATTATGATAACATGTTCAGAATATTCAATATAGAGTACAGTGTTTTTAAAAAATTTCTTTGCACATGGAACATAGGCAGTACACTAACAATGTTTTTTTTTCAATGTTTTTGTCCTTACTCTTACACATTAACTTTATTATTATTTATTATATAACTTCTTTTTTTAATTTATGATTATTTCATCATGTTGCTTATCACCAAATGGTGGCAGTTAGATTTTTAAAAAACAATAATAGCATATACATCGTTTTAGTGACATTTAAGGACTCCAGGCTCTGTCTGGATTATTGATGCCAATTAAATTAGTAATTAAACATGCCATTTAAATATATGAACTTAACACCAGTAATAACCTGAAAGTTTCTTCGGTGGAAAAAAGTCTCCTCGTAAGCAATGGCGTTGAACCACTGGCTTAGATTTACAGTGCCATCTAGTGGACAAAGGTAGATCAATGTTTAAGAGTTTTACTGTACCAGTTTGTCCTGCTCTCACAAAGGCTTTAGACTGCCAAAGTAATGTAGCTCAGAAACATTTAATCACTGCTTAAAGTGAACTAGCCAGATTTTATGTTGTGACATTACTGTTAATCTGTTGTTCTAGGTGAGAAGTGTTGGATGGCCCCTGAGAGCATGAGGCTACTCCAGTGGAGTGACAAGTCCGATATCTGGTCACTCGGCTGTGTCCTCCTAGACATGCTGATATGCCACATACTCAATGTACATAACTTTTTTTTGTATTTGAACCAATATAATCTCAAATAATGAATGACAGTACTTTCTGTCTTAGTTTTTAAGAAACTGGCATAATTCTATATTCAGAAAGGTGTCTTTTTTTCTTTCCAACGAAGGTCTACTTTTTGAAATTAAACACGTTGATTTTCAAATAGATTTGAGGATTTACAAATGAAATATTTTTGATTTTGTGTTTTTTATATCTCATGACAGCTTTGCCTTAGTCATAAACAGTTTCACAATAGATCATATTTAATTCTGCATTTCCAGGAGGAGGCCTCTTTGTCACAGCTGAGTCAACTGAAACATGATCTCACACCTTTAGATCTTATCATATGCAGAGACCTTCGCCATCTCCTCACCAGGATGTTAAGCCTCAATCCGAAAAATAGATCCAATGTCTGGTCAGTTTAAGTAAAAAGTGTATCGATATGTAAAATATATATGCTAAAAATCATTTTAACTGAGGAACATTTTTCACCAGCTTGTACAGAACAGATACCACATACAGCGATCAGGCATACCATTATGACCACCTGCCTAATATTGTTTTGGTCCCCCTTTTGCTTCCAAAACAGCCTTGACCCATCATGCACTGTGTATTCTGACACCTTTGTATAAGAACCAGCATTAACCTCTTCAGCAATTTGAGCAACAGTAGCTCGCCTGTTGGATCGGATCACTCAGGCCAGCCTTCGCTCCCCACGTGCATCAATGAGCCTTGGCTGCCCATGACTCTGTCACCGGTTCACCACTGTTACTTCCTTGGACCACTTTTGATAGATACTGACCACTGAAGACTGGGAACACCCTACAAGAGCTGCAGTTTTGGAGATGCTCTGATCCAGTCATCTAGCCATCACAATTTGGCCCTTGTCAAACTCGCTCAAATCCTTACGCTTGCCCATTTTTCCTGCTTCTAACACATCAACTTTGAGGACAAAATGTTCACTTGCTGCCTAATATATCCCACCCACTAACAGGTGCCATGATGAGGAGATAATCAGTGTTATTCACCTGTCAGTGCTCATAATGTTATGGTTGATCGGTGTATAATTTTTCCAGTGAAAATTGAGACTGGAACAGTTGTGTTGTCTGTTAATACAGGGTGCTGGTGAATGAAGCTATTGTGCAACAAAGTCTGATTCTCTGTGGTTCTTCATCACATTCTATTAAGCGGACTCTGCCTCAAGGAGTCACTGAGCCACCATTTCATGAAGGGATTGACAGTGTTTTAGGTATGTACTTTAACACAGAAACACCTCCTCAATCAACACATCCAACCCTATTTTAGAAATCTGTCTAAATTCTAGGACAATAGTCAAGTCAAATTACAGATATTCTACATTAAAGTGTTAATTCAAATATTGTTTTCATAGTAACAGTTAATCCATGAGTGACATATGCCATTGTGACCTGTGACTCATAAAACCTGTTGTCATGGGGTTCTTGAGTGGAGCAACACTTCAGAGATTCTGAGTTCAAATCCCATGTGATGCCTTCGTGAAATAGAATCCAAGAGAGTAAATATGGCCATGCTCTCTGGGGTGGGATTGGGTTTCAGGTTATCTCTACTGTCAGTTACAGCTACACTAGATAATCTTGGGAATCTGTGAGGTCATGTATGCAGATAGCTGGCTTCACATGTCTCAAAGGAAGCATGTGATAACCTTCACTCTCCCCATTTGATAGCTGTCAAGTGACAGCAGAGATCTGACTGGTGTCTGACTGGTGGGTGGGAATTGGCCAAGACTAAATTTAGGGAGAAGAAATTATATGACATATGACAGCAGAGATCTGACTGGTGGGTGGGAATTGGCCAAGACTAAATTTAGGGAGAAGAAATTCATTCATTCACTGTCTACCGCTTATCCGATCTATAATCGGGTCACGGGGAGCCTGTGCCTATCTCAGGCATCATTGGGCATCAAGGCAGGATACACCCTGGATGGAGTGCCAACCCATCGCAGGAAACACACACACACACACACACACACACACTCATTCACTCACGCAATCACACACTACAGACAATTTAGAGATGCCAATCAACCTACAATGCATGTATTTGGACCGGCGGAGGAAACCGGAGCACCTGGAAGAAACCCCCAAGGCACGGGGAGAACATGCAAACTCCACACACACGGCAGAGGTGGGAATCGAACCCCCAACCCTGGAGGTGTGAGGCAAACGTGCTAACCACCAAGCCACTGTGTCCCCCAGAGAAGAAATTTAAAAAAAAAAAAAAAAAAAAAAAAAAAAAAAAAAAAAAACATTATAAATGGTTTTTTTTTGCATAAAGAAATGTATATATGTGTTTATCATTTATAAAAGAATGTTTTTATTCTTACAATTACTATTATACAGCAGAATAAAAAAAAGGTTCATGCATAAATGGCTTAGAACTTAATAAATGGATAAAAAATACACCACATACTGCCACAGTATAAAAGATATAAAAACACTTTGGGACATGCTGATGTTGGGCAGTAATAAACCAGCATAGATTATTTTCCTTAAAGTTTGACCACAGGAGCTTTATTCCATACTTACAGAGTTTGTTCTATATTATAGAGTTTATGATGATGTATACAGATGTGGAGACCATTCAGCTTTCCGTTCTGTCATACCTAATAAAGGAGGAAGGAACCGGTACATCTTTTAAATTGATTGTTTGAATTAAATAAGGAATACTATGTGTATGGATAAGAATAGAACTTCTCAAACCTATATTAAGAGTGCATTCTTTATGTAATAGCCTTAGACAGAATTGAGGATGTGGTACAGGCTGTGAATTTTGCCATGATGAGCCACTCTGAGTCAGTCTGCATCCAGCTGAAATCATTCCAGCTCATACAAGTGCTTCTAACTGCAGGTTTGTCAATAAGCCAACTATATATTTTTTCTTTAAAGACTTTACAGTTATGCAATGATATTTGTTCAGGTTATACTGGATAATACAGCTTGTCTATCATTTTAGGACAGTATATTGGCAAGGACTGTTGCTTGTGTGGAGAAAACGTTATATCTTGTGTCTTGAAAGCTGTGCAGAACAACCCAAAGAACACAGATCTGCTGGCCAATGCATTTCAAGTGCTCTTACTCATTTCAATGAACGGTGTGAAAGTAAAGTATGCTTCACCGTAATAGTGATTCTATAAAAATCTTCCCATGTAGTTGTGTAGTGATAAAAACCAGTTGGTTGTCACTGTGTCTGATTTTTGACAAGCAGCCAACAAGACAAAAAAAAATCAAGTATGCTTGTAACATATTTTGACAGCTGACCTTAAAGATATCATACATTTATTCCAGCAAAACAACAAAAAATCTTTATTTACTTTTTAGTCTTACCTAAGCTCCAAAGATTACACTGGTTAAGGAACCAGATGAATGAAAGCAGTATTAAAACCAGTCAGTCTACCTAAAAATGTCTAAAACCTTGCTAGCAATGTGTGATTTCTTCAAAAAGTGTCACACTTTGATCAAGTACTTGGATATTAAATGAACATAAGATAAGATTAATCACTTTAGACTGTAATCAGATACTGGCTGTCAAAATATTTGCAATGCTCCTGTGCCTCAGTTAGAATGGAAAAATCAGGCTAAAATTCTATAACATTACTTACATAAAAGAGAAACTTAACTCAGTACAGACAAATCTGTAGTTTTGAGAACTATATATAAAGTAGATTAGTTGATAATTAATGATGCAATTTCCACAGCGTTGTTGTAATAGTTATATGCATTTTCTTTGCTAGAGAAGGCCTGTGAACAGATTGTGAAACTGGACAGTGTTCATCAAGTATTGAATACATTAAAGGATTACCCACATGAGAAGGATATCATCGTCTCTTGCTGCAAAATCATACAGATTACGCTGGAAAAAGGTCACTGTAACATTGTAATAACAGTTAAATCAATAAAGGAAGCCTAACCAAATGATTCACAGTTAAAAAGCTTTTAAATCATGCTAATAGAGTACAGCTGTGATTTTCTTTTATTATTAGTCATGGTAGTATGTAACTAAGTCAGTAAGCTCATTTCAGTCCATTTGTTCCCTTAAGGCCGTTGTGCTCCAGAATCATTTCCAGATGCTGTTGAGACATTGTGCCGGTTGGGTGAGCTTTATGTACAAGATGCAGTTGTGGCAGAATATTTGTGCTCTGCACTACAGTTCCTGATTAATCGAGGTAAAATAGAGAAGTTCTAGAGCAGGAACCAAGGACACACCTTCGTTTCTATTGCATAAAGAGAACATGTCAGCACTAAGCTGAATTTCCTTTCGCTTTCATTTTGATCTATATAGCTCTGTATGAAGAGAAAGATATTGAGAAGGCTACTTGTCTCTTGGTGCATGAACTCAGAAGTCATCCAAATGAAGCTGCTATAGTGAACCATGTGTTTGTTGCCATGGCTGGGTTAATCGAAAGCTCAGGTGAGAGAATGTCATCTATCTGATAACAGTTAACTATCATCTATCTGATAAAGTTAAATAGTGATTTCATAACCAAAGCAATATCAAAAATAACAAAGTAATTTAAAAATTCTATACATTCTCAGACATTCTCTCTATCTGTCCTTTCTATCAGATACTGCTGCTTTACAGCTTTGCCTTGTAACAGATGACAGGAATGGTGTTTATCACATCATGGATGTACGAAGACACCATTTAGATAACCCAAAGGTCACAGAAAGCTTTTGTCATCTTCTGAAGCAAATGGTCCAACATGGTGAGTTTAGAAATATTCAGTGCAGTTGATACTTTGGTTTAAAATGGATAATGCATTAATAGAGACCTCAGAGTGAGCTAAGATACATTTGCCTGTTGGGAAATAAGAGATCATTAATTTAGAATAAATATGTTTAAGTACAATAAAAAAATTGCTGTACATAGATATGAGGGAAAACAGCTAAGCTTTATGTTTATGTACCTTCAGCTCCAATGCACCTTGGCATATTGTACAAGCCTCTGAAACTGTTCTGCATCACTGAACATCTTTATTCCAAAAGATATTATCTCACATGCTGATGTTTTGATGATGGTGGTGGAAAATGCTGTCTAACACATCAGTCCAAAATCTCCTGTAGGTGTTCAGCTTAGTTGAGATCAGATTAAGACATAACATACACTCATGAAGCACTTTATTAAGAACACATGTATACCTATTCATTCTTGTAATTATCTAATCACCAAATTGTGTGGCAGCAGGACAATGCTTATAATCATGAATATGGGCCAGCAGACTTAGGGAACGTTCATATCAACCACCAGAATGAGAGTGTGATCTCTGTGGTCACAGAGGAGCCTTTTTGAGTGTTTCTATAACTGCTGATCTCCTGGGATTTTAATACAGAGCAGTCATTAGGGCAGAAGTGTCCAAATTTATATGCTTGAACAAATCTGCAGGAACTGTGTGATGCAATCATGTAAACATGGACCATAATCTCAATGGAATGTTTTACAGTATCTTGTGAAATGCATGCCATGAAGATTTGAGGCTGTTTTGAGAGCAATATGAGGACCCACTCAGTATTAGTCCTAATAAAGTGCTCAGTCAGTAGATAGCTTATCTGTATATGGGGGTAGTGTATCCAAGTGTATTCAAACCATAAAAATGCATAACAGAGCTACAGGCTTTTGCTTTTGTTTTCATTTTCTGCCTGCATATGCACTGGTGCTGAATTGCACTTTCAGTTTCATGTTATCTGTTGACATTCATGTATTTGGATCACAGATGCTATCCTTCCACAATTGTTGGCTGAAAATGTACAGGAAGAATTGCAGCAGATATTGCATCAATATGAGTCTACCACGGTTTGTATCAGGATGATTGTTTTAACATATTGTCCCATATGCCATTTGGCAACCGTGGATCTAACTTGACTTTAAATTCTGTCCCTCTTAGGACACTGTACTGTTGGCACAGGATATCCTGTCAAAAATGATGAGCCTTAATGACGTTGAGTCGACAAGTTCAGCATGATCACCACCATGGGGCACTTCAACTTTGCATATTCACGAATATTCCTATACCTTTGCATTCCTTTTTGAGCATAAAATTGTGCAGTTATTGGAGATTTTTTATCAATTTGGGGGCATTAAAGCCATATGTTTTTTATCAATATGTATTTATTAATATATATATATATATATATATATATATATATATATATATATATATATATATATATATATATATATATATATATATATATAATTATTATTATTATTATTATTATTATTAAAACCACTATTTATCAAACCTATGGGCAATTTATCATAGCAGATTTACTTACGTTAACCTTTATTAGAGGCGCGAAGGAAACAAAATAAGATAATACAATTAAACAATATAGGAAAAATAAATAGGATCTTTATAGAATAGAGGGGACAGGAAAGTCTTGGTTTGACCCATGCTGTGTAAGATGTGTGAGTGTATTATTATAATACCGATTCTTTGGAAACAACTAAGAAAACTCAAAAATCAAAACATGACCATTACGGACATGGGGCAATTATTCATAAACAGCCATAATCAGATAAAGGAGGTGGAAAGAATGTATAGAACCAAGAGTAACCAAAATACATAAACTCTTTCAGGTGTATATTGGTTAATTTTATTCAAACTGAATTAATGGATGATTTGATGCAGGTCTCCGGACTCCTCATGTTATAAGTAAAGGAACAGCATGTGCATAATTAATGAGGACACATAAGATAGAACATTCTAACGAATAGGAAATATAAAGTGATACAGTGGTGTGAAAAAGTGTTGGCCCCCTACCTGATTTCTTATTTTTTTGCATGTTTGTCACACTTTAATGTTTCAGATAATCAAACACATTTAAATATTAGTCAAAGATAACACAAGTAAACACATCATGGAGTTTTTAAATGAAGGTTTTTATTATTAAGGGAAAACAAAATCCAAAACTACATGGCCCTGTGTGAAAAAGTATTTGCCCCCTAAGCCTAATAACTGGTTGGTCCACCCTTAGCAGCAACAACTGCAATCAAGCGTTTTCCATAACTTGCAATGAGTCTGTTACAGCGCTGTGGAGGAATTCTGGCCCACTCATCTTTGCAGAATTGTTGTAATTCAGCCACATTGGAGGGTTTTCGAGCATGAACCACCTTTTTAAGGTCATGCCACAGCATCTCAATCGGACTGAGGTCAGGACTTTGACTAGGCCACTCCAAAGTCTTCATTTTGTTTTTCCATAACCATAGCCATGACCATAAGTTCATATCGAAATATTTATTTTAAAAAAAAAAAAAAAAAAAAACGTATTTTGCACAGCACTGATATCGATATTTGGTTTAGATACCTTTCAGATATATCGACAGATTCCGTTTCATGCTCTAGCGCGACTTCCAGCGACCCGAAACCGAAACAGCATGTTTGACTGCGCCACAAAATGGAGGCGCTGCTCTGTTTAACTTTCTCTTTCTTTTTCGATTCTAGAAGCTTCAACAAGGCTGAGACTAGTGCCTAAAACGAGAAGCGCTTAGCACTACAGCAATCGACCCAGTTTCGTACACATTAAGCGAATATATAACTTTGAATGAGACATATGAAGTAAAGCGCAGTTAAACCAACTCTGATAGTTTGGTTGTAAGCCACTAATTTTCTAGTTACGCCCAACCATTGACGGTTTAGCAGTAAGCTAGCTGTGCTAGCTTCACTTCCTGGTTGCACAACAGTATCGCTGAAAGCTGAGACGAAACCAGTTTTCAGCCGAGCTAGAAAAAAATAGATAGGTACAGAAAGTATGCTTCCTTGAGCGAAGTGGTATGGTTTAAATCTTTTCTTTCTTACAGTGGAATCAAAATAACTGTATGTTTCGGTGAAGAGCCGTGAAGCAATGAAACGAATATCTAAGTGATCTTATACCAAGAGAACGCAGAAACGCCAGCCAATGCCTCGCCTTCATGGAGAATGACACTACTATATCGAAAGAAGGTGAACGTCTTCCTCTTTTTTCCCCCCATCGTGAAAGGAATTGGTTGCTAAGTTTAATATAGTTAATGTAAACATTTTCTGGCCATTGTGGCAATAGGCGGGTTATGACTATATGGCAAAAAGTCGTCTAATGCAGTCGATGAAACGCTAATGTGCTTTAGCAAGCTAACTGGCTAAACTTGCGTCTGCGTGTTTATATAGCTATCTGGACACGAAACGAGGGCTTTCTAACCAAAAAGTCATGGTAATTCGAGTTTTGACATCAAAATGAACTCTGTTCTGAAGTCAATTTTTGCATTTTAAATAATAATAACAAGGAGAATATCTGTACGGCTATAAATACTTGACTTAAGGACTGCGAGGCTTAACACTCATGCTTGCTATCTTAATGTGAGGCAATGCAGCGAGTGCTGGAAGTAAGCTTGAAGATTTTTAGTCTTTTCAAAAACAGTGTCTATATGTGTTTTAAAACAAACCGTATATTTCTTATATATTGTCCAGGGTTGATGTAGGACATTTTGTTCTGCCTGCATAAATATGAAGGGTGTATTTTGTTGTAGCCAATGCCATAAAACTGAATCCAGTATTTATAAATAGACGTTTTAAATAGTGCAGCAACCAGGATCAAAATGATAGACGTTTCAGAAAGGTGCAAAATAAATACACTTCTTTGAAATAAAAAATCCTCATACATAAGAAATCCTCATCCATCCTAAAAGCCCATATAGCTATTTGCATACTTCATCCATACAGTACCATTCATACATTGCAACCCAGATTGCACCCAGAATGCCACAACCTAGAATGCCACTTTCCAAAATGCCACTTTCCAGATAATTTGAAACATGCTATTCTCTAATATTTGTAGTCCTACATATATGTAATAAGATCACTTTTATAAGTTTTGTTTATTTGGTTAAAACCAATTCTTCTCATTGTTTAGAAAGTCTGTATTGATGTTAGACCTTTGTAGCGTTTCCATTGTAGTCAGAAAAGCAGGTGATGCAAATGATCAAATTATCATATGCAAGCTTTTCTAGTTATACACAGGTTACATGCATTAAAAAGTGAATGTAGCCTATTTATTTCTAAAATCTTAAAAAGAGTATGGTTGGTTAGAAGTAAATACACAAGTCTTGTGTTAACACCCAAAGTGTTAACGCTTTCAGAGTCCATTTTTCTGCATTAAGAAGCACTGTAGCGTGTTACTTAAACACCATGGGTGTTAGTTCAACACAGTGGATGTTGACGTGTCATTAAACCATGGTCAAATCTTTTTTTTTTTAATTAGTAATTTTGTTTATTAAATATAAAACATCTAGCAAAATATCATAGTACAATCTCTGAATTTATTGTATTGACATATGTTGGTTGGTTGGTTGGTTGGTTGGCAAAACAGTGAGTTGACAAGTTGTATTGTAGTGCATTGCTCAAACATTAAGGTTGGATTAAAGTATAAATGGACAGTAAAACTGAGTTGGTATAACCTGGAGCATCATTCAGGTTTCCTTTGTGTTTGCAGGTCTTCTTGAGCCGGTGCTTCCAGGCTCAGTAACCTTTGAAAGCAGTATTCTAGCACCTCTTCATAACAGTTATTTGTATGAGGAGTCCAAAGAGTCTTTTACCTACAATTCAGCACAGTTGATCAATAATGCAGCTCTGCAAAAAAGAGTAAGTAGACACATGAGTTTTGCTTTTTGCTCTGTGTCATTTGTGGTGTTTAGTTGCACAAGTTATTTTCACAACAAACTTATCCAAACTGCTTTTTTTTTTCGTTTCTTATAGTATTCTGCCTTTCGTGCTGAAAAACGTGAACATGGGTACTCGGAAGAGGAACTTGAGGAGTCGTTTGGTTTCTTGTTGCTTGATGACAAGTCCAGGGTACATGCATGCAACACCAAGCACCATCATGGACCTGTATTTAAATCCAGTTAATAAGTGATTGAATTTCCTGACCACCTGTTCACCTTTATTTAAAGGCAAATAGACTTGCGGAAACGGGCCTAATTGTCGGGAAAGGGACGTGCACCACTCTGGGAGATTGTTCAAAGGGTAACTATCATCACAACTAACAGTGGTTGATTTTTCTGAAAATGTTATGGGTATGTATGACACTCAAAGGCACTTAGTCTCAACACACACGGCCTCTGTACAACATGAATCATTTTGTCATAAAGAACATTAAAATCTATTATAATTATGTATGTGTACAATTCCTCACCACTAAAGTAGGCCACAGTAGCTCTGTTACATAAACCTCATTGGTCCTTGGCACAGTCTGAAAAATTCACAGCCTACAAACAAGGAGACACTCTAAATTTAAAGTGAAGTATATTCATGGCATAAGTACAAATAAATAAAGCTGAGAATGTGCACTCACCATGTGATTGCACATTCTGATCAGGCAGCCATCCGGTTTTGAAAGTGAAAGCATGAATATATAGCTTTTTTTTTTACGTTAGATAATGAGAAATAGAAACAGAAAGTGGTACTAAGACCAGCTCAAAGGGCTTATGGAGTAATCCAGCTTGATTTGTGAAAATGAAACATAGAGTTTTATTTCACATGAATTGTTTATACATGTTTCAGACTTATCCATAATATATACATAATCAACAAAAAGCTGGTGGTAAAAGTATGGTGTTTTTTGTTTGTTTGTCTTCTTTTTTCCTTCTCGTCTCCCTTCTCACCGCTAATGAGCTGAATTAGCTGTGCTGTTGTATGGGAAACAGTACAACCTTTTTGTTCCCTTAGGTAGGATTAGGTGAGGATGAGACACACTGCCAAGACATATCTGTTAAATTACCACCACAAGTTTTCCTGAAAGATAACTCTCTCTCTCTCTCATTTACATTTACATTTCTGGCATTTGGCAGACGCTCTTATCCAGAGCGACGTACAAAAGTGCTTTAGTTCTCAGTCAATGAATACATTAACACTGGTTCAATAGGACACAAACTTGGGATACCATTAGCCTAAACACTGAGTTGGGGTTTTTTTTTGTTTGTTTTGTTTTAAACTTTGCAACATAATACATAAACAGGGAAAAATAAGAGTTAGTTTAAGTACTTCAGGAAGAGGGAAGTCTTCAGTTGCCGTTTGAAGACGGTCAGAGACTCGGCCATACGGATAACTAAGGGAAATTCGTTCCACCACCTCGGTGCCAGAACAGAGAAGAGTCGAGATGTATACCTACCTTTTTCCCTGAGAGATGGTGGGACCAGTCAAGCAGTGCTAGTGGATCTGAGTGATCTCTCTCTCTCTCTCTCTCTCTCTCTCTCTCAGAATAGTGTTGGCATAATATGATTAGTCAAGACCAGAAAGCAACTGATAGTTAATGTGAGATACCATTGCTGAAACCTCACTCCCACTTCTCTTTCCTTTTTATAAATCGTGTCAGTGTTGTCTGTTCGGGAGTCTGAGCATGTTAAATCAGAATGCACGTAACAATGGAGCATAGTTTTTATGTCTGTAGAATGCACTGTAATAGTAAGACGTGTTCAAGTTTAACATGTAGTTTGTACACACTTTTTTTTATAACATAAGGTGCTATTTGCCTGTGGGGATGATTACAAAATGTCTCAGGTTTTCTTGCTTAACTTGTTTTGACCCACCCTTGCTAATGTCATTGAACTGTTTTTTCCTGAATTTTGTATGGCTGTTTGCATTAGGCTCAGGACATGTTGGAGCTTGAAAAGACAGACTATCTAGGCTTTTAGTTAAAAATATAAATGTATACAGCATGTTGTATTTAAAGCTGAGAGTCTGAGAGTATTAATTTTCAACACATTCTGTTCAAGTTGTAAAAAACGGCTTAGACCTTGAGCAGTAGACCTGCTTTCTGGTTAAAAAACAAAGAGGTAAAGCAATAAAACGAATAATTTGTGACAAGCCAACATTAGATAATATTTTCACATGCAGAGCTGATTTGTGCAAAGTATCTAGTCTTCACATGGTGCAAATTTCCCCACTGTGGGACTAATAAAGGATTATCCTATGTTATCTTATCTTGGACATTAACTTGATTATATATGTTGAGCATATAAGAGGATTTATATGAGTGTATATGAAGACTGGTGTCATTGAAATTTTAATGTCTGTATTCTCTCTTTGAAACAGGGCTCTACATTTCAAAGTACTCTGACTGCCTTGACCTAAAGCGCTGGTATGATGGCAAGACTGGCTACATTGTGCTGTTAAAGCTGACAAAGGTATATATAATAATTTTAAAAAACGGCAAATTTTTTTTTATATATATATATATATATATATATATATATATATATATATATATATATATATATATATATATATATATATATATATATATATATATAAAATGTATGTGTGTGTATATAAAAAATGTTGCATTACCTTTACTACCACAAATACCTTAAAAAAATGTTTGTCAAATAGGGTCGAGTGAAGGAAGTGACAGAAAACTACACACAGAACTTTACACCTCCAACTGCCGGGTTTGACTGCCATGTGTCAGAGCAGCTTCGAGCAGTGTGTGCAACTACCAGCTCTTTTCTTGCTTTTGAAAGGACTCAGGTGACACTCCGTTCATTGTTGGCTCCAATTTAGCTTTGACACATGCCTTTGCCAGACTTCTAGAAAAGTAGAATCCAACTAATATTGTATACACTAAACTTCCATATACTCATCATTCCTGCTTGTGTATACAGAGGAATTTACATACAACTATGAGGACTAACTTCCCCTTTTTTATTATTTAGCTTTATTTAAAGTCAGCGTTATTTTTCACTTAATGTGCTCTCTTTAAATCATCTTCCTCCTTCGACTTTTCCCTTCAGGGGTGGCCACAGCGAATCATCTTTCTCCACCTATCCCTATCTTCTGCATCCTCAACACTTGCACACACTAGCTTCATATCCTCATTAATTCCATCCATATACCTCCTCTTTGGCCTTCCTCTTTGCCTCCTGCCTGGCAGCTCCATGTCCAACATTCTCCTGCCAATATACTCACTCTCCCTCCTCTGAACATGTCCAAACCATCTTAATCTGGCAATGTGCTCTCTTTAAATAAAGGTTTGAATTTAAAATAAATCTAATGTGTTTACATGTCTTATTAAGATAATGTTTGTTTTTTCAGTATTATATGTATGAGCTGGTGGATGGAGTGGAAAAGGTTGAGCCATGCCCAAGGCATGTGTGCCCATTCGCCATTGTGGCTTTCTCCTACGGAAAAGCTGGCATTGCTTTAGAATTGAAAGAGAAAAGGTCAGTATCATTAGTTCGTCTATTCAAATAGTGTCTGAAACACATGCAAAATAGTTTGCATCTGACTGTGTGAGGCATTGGTTTTCTATAAATACAACTGAGCTGAAAACCAGGTACTTGGTTTTTAATTTTATTGCATAAAATTGTAGAGATACAGGTCAAGAGCTTCAGTCAAACATGTAAATGGAAACAACCAAAAGTGGAAACAAATGCCATCTCCTTGACTTGTGATTCACAAAATGCTTACTAGAATGGTGTAAAAATGAATAAATAAAAACATCCAGTGAGTGGCAGTTCTGTATGCAGAAGTGTCTTGTTGATTAGGTCAAAGGATAATGGCCAAAATGCTTTGAGCTGGTTTTAAATGTCCATTTTCGGTGAGCCTGTGCCCCCTTGTGGCCCCTGATTTCTGTTCATGACTAGTAGGAGTGTAAAACGAACTGGTTTTGAGATGCTTTTCTGCTCACCCTGGTTGTAAAGAGGAGTTGTTTGAGTTGTCCTAGCTTTCCTGTCAGCTTAAAGCAGTTTGGCCATTCTCCTCTGGTCTCTCTCATCAACAAGGTATTTTTGCCTACAAAACAACACCACACAGGATGTGTTTTTGTTTTTCTTAGCTAGTGTCTGTTCTGCATGAAAATCCAACATTGTTATTTAAATACTCAAATGAGTCAGTCTGGCACCAGCTGTCATGCAGCAGTCCAAGTCACTTAGACCACGTTTTAATGAGAACATTAACTGAATTGATTGGCCCATATCTTCATGATTATCTGTATTTTTATGCAGTGTTTATGCATTAGGTTTTTACTGGAAAATGATTATTTTTTCTTATGCATTCTTGGTTCTTTCAGGTTTGTACAGATAGTTTCATTTAAATAAGTGATCTGCATCTCTCTTTTTCATGACACCTGGTGCTCATGTAAATACTTTGCTTATGTAAATATTGTGCAAGCATTTAAAAGTGTTTCTTTTTTTTTTCTCCTCTGTTTTTCAGCCAAGAAAAATCATGTAAGCATTGCAGTAACATTGTAACATCTTACATTATTGAAACAACTCAACACAGACCACTTTTCATTAAATGTTATTGTACATATTATATATTGACTGAAGACCTTTAATTTCAGCATTTTATTACCAACCCTGGAGTGGCCAGCTACAGATCAAGTCTGCTGTCTTCAACATTGGGTTGAAGTCCAACCATGGAGCCATGTTCCCAGCAAATCTGTACGTTAGATCATTTTTGAAAGTGTACATAAATGAGGCAAGCTATGCAAATAATGTTGGTGCATCTTGAATGTGGAAACATATTGAATTCCTCTCATTTCTTTAAACTGAATTGTATTCTTCTTTTAGTTGATGCTGATCTGGGGTTTTTTTTCCTTTCAGTCCAAAAACAGTTAAAGCTGACCATGCCATTGAAGTCTCGAAACTGAGGAAGACATTACCCCAAGCTGTTTTTGAAACTTCTCCTGTTAGTGAAGGTGTGTTAAAATGGAAAATGACATTTACTAGTCATTTTACAGATTTTTGACTGATATGATTTCTATGTTGTATATGGATATACATTTTGTGGAGCATATGTCTGAGGGTTTTTTTGTTTGGTTTTGTTTTCTTTTGTTTTTTAGTTTTCTTAGATGGCAAATGGTTTAGTATGTATGATGTCATCTCCTTTGAAGCAAGAAATGACATAGCTTTCTTAACTCAAGAGTTGAAGGAGAAGGACCTGGTAAGTCTTGGGTAGGGGTAAGATTTGAGCCTGTGGAGTAGGAACTAGAAGACAAATTAAAAATTAAAAAATTATAATTTCCTTTCCATTTGCAGGCCATTGTTATATGTTTGGAAGATGGTGGCTTTCTTGTACTTTTACATTCATCCAACTTCCTCTCATATGAAGGTAATGATATTCTAAAGGCAGTGCTCTTAATCTGATTACATTTGTTAACATTGTTAATGCTTTACTTATTAGTAAAATGATTAGTGAAATGTTTGAACATTGTTCTAGGTGCAGGCACAGATAAAGCCTTTGCTCTTCAAGGAATGTTTATTTATCCTGACTCCAGAACTGTGCCAAGAGGTGTGTAAAATTCATCTGAAATATTTTCTAGCATATGTTATAGCAAGTTTTTGGTTCATATGGTTTCTTTGTTTCTAATTATTATATTGTAGAGACCAAAACTGGATGCAACAAGACTAAAATTTCATCGGAGGTTCTTCAAGTTCTGCCTGCCCTGAATTATGCTGAATTAGAAATGGAGAAGTGTCCTCCAAAGCAGGATGAGGAGCCCCTTGGCATAATGGAGAAACATTTACAAAACTTTGCTGCTCTTATCTTTCCAGGGTTAACTAGCAGCCCTAGTAGGGAGGCTAGTATGTTTCCTGATCAGTATGATGTACCTGATGGTTTTCCTCTGATTGCCCCAAAGTGGACAGAACAGACTGGGAATTGCCTCAGGACATATTTAAAAAGTCCATCCAGTTTTCATATTCCATTGGCGAGGGCAATGGAACTCCTTGCTGCTGGAAAACAGCAGCGCAGTGATGATCATGACGATGATGTCTATTACTATATCTCATCACCTGAGGCCCCTCAGACTCCTACTGACATGGTTATGGAAAGAGATTTGCCTAATGAAACTGATCATTTAACTTGCAGGAATGTTTCTGAGGACGTGAAAAAGACAGCGGAGCAACAAGCTGAAACAGAACAGACTGTAGCTGCTGAACAAAGTGTTTTGATAGAGGAAGTCAACACACCTGGTGCTGTAGTGGTTGCAGTGCCTGATAATAATCCAGCGGAAAGGACAGATCTTTCACCCACATCAGGTGACCTCTCCAAAGAACACTATACTCAGAACATTCAAGCAGTTGACACTGCTCAGGACAGTAAGAAAACATCTGAGTGTGCCTCAGCCAATGACAAGTGCAGTGGAGAGGAGGTTTCCGGGGCACTTTTGAAAGAAACCATTCAGACCAACATCGTGGCTTTATCTTCCACAGAAATTGGAGATGATGCCTCGACTCTGGCATCTAATGCTGAGATGGAGGTTGATCATTCAGACAAAGTAAACTGTGTATCAGATATGCTCCCTAAAGTTGGAGGTCAGATACCTGTTGCAGAAAAACTACAGGAAGCTGACCTTCCGACATCCATTTCACCTCCTACTACATCAGTAAACCGGACTGAAGCATTAATTAAAGGCTGTAAAGATATACAGCCAGAGACAAGTAGTAATGTTCCTGCCAAATACAAGCCAGGCAGGCGTGGAAAAAGGAGAAGAAGGAAAGCTTTGAAACGCAATACTAATACAGTCAGTCAAATTACAACCCCACTTCAGAACACTACTTTATCTTCATGCCCTTCAACAGAAGCCACTCCTGACCAGAGTAGTAGCAGTGACACAATACATTCCTCACCTAGCACATTGAAAAAAGATTGGCGTTCTCTCCCAAGGCGCAAAAGGCACTGGAATGCCGATACTGGTACGAAGCGGACATTGAGGTCAGATTTAAAAAACACTGAAATGCCATGTAGTAAAAATGATGAGACTGAGAAAAATACCACAGTTACTGAACTTACTGTTAGGAGAAACATGCCTGGTACACCAAAACGAAAAATGGAAGGTATTACTATGAGGGAACGATATGGCCTTAAGACAATAATCACAGATTGTGGCTCTGTCTTTGTCCCTCATGGCTCAGAAGTTGCTCCTGGAGACTTAAAGTCACACGAAAATCAGCGAGCTCAAGAATCATCCTCCGTTACAGCCAACAGTCCTATAGGGGAGAAGCCAACAACTTCAACAACACATGATAAACCTCAGCAATCAGAAATAGAAAATTCACCTCAGCATATGCCCCAAAAACACATAAGCATTTTAGTGAATTCAGCTAAAGCACTATCCTCTGGTGAGATTACTGATAAAGATTCCGTATCCCCTAAAAACTCTGAGCAATCTGTCCTCGACTCTACTGAAAAAAATAAAATCACAAAAAAAGATCATGTGTACAGGGCAATATCCATAAGTAAACTAAAGACAGTGCTCAAAAGAGCAAGAGGGACTAAATCTAGTGCACAGGATCATGGGAAATCAATATCAGATAATACAGAGCCTAAATTGAAACGAGGCAAACCAAACAGTGTGGAGTTGTCAGACAGTGGCAAACAAGGAAACACATTACAGCGTAATCCCGAATCCACTGGCAGTCAAGAGCCAGTGGAAAATGCACCGTCTAAACCACCCCTGAGGACCACCTTGTCTCAGGAAAAGCGGAACTCAAAGATCCCAAAGGAAAACGGTAAGAATGTAGAAAAGTCACCATGACTTTTCCTTACATAATATGTCAACAAGTAGGATATTTTCATATTAATGTGTACTGTAGTCGAATATATTTTCATGTATTTTAAAACTGGTCTGCAGTAGAGATGTGCATGGGACACCTGCATTTTTAAAACTCCAGTGCACTTACTTAATCTTTCTTGAAATATAAACAAATTAATAATTTAGTCCTAAGGGACTAAGTGAATAAAGTATTTACTGAATATAAATGCAGGAACATGGTAAATGGGTGCCTAGAAATGCACAAGCAACCCACCAAGTCCAATACATTCCCATGCTGATGAACTTGGCCTCTTTTTGTACTGCAAGCTTCATATCCAAGCTCCTTTTTAGGTGGTCTGCAGGTCCACCAATTACTATCAATTGTAGACACAGTTATAATATTAGTCTTACATTTTTAGTAGGGAAAGCATGAGTCATGGCTTTCTTCTTTCTTCAACTTCTGTCTTACATGTATGATTGTGCCTTTGACAAATTCAGATTTTTTGTGTCAATTCTCTTGCTTCTTTTTCATTCTCTCTTGTTTCTGTTTTTTCTTCTTGTTTTGTTTTCACAGCTTGCAACAATTTTGACAACATTTCCACTAAGGAACTAGTTAAACAAGCTGACCGACAGCTCACGTATGAGCCAGTAGAGAATAGGGTAGGAAGAAAGCACATTAGTTCTGATGGCCATGGCAATAAAGAGGATGTTGCTGTTGGTGTTTCTGCACCTTCAGATGCTCTTAATCTTCTGGCTGATTTGGCCCTCAGTGTAAATAGTGACAAAATGCTGTCTAAACTGGAAGGAAAACAACTTCATCTGTTGCGATCCCCCAGATTAAAATTACCTGCTAAATCTCCTTTTCCAGAGGGTCTTGTTGTGACTGGGGATTTAATATTAGAAATATCAAAAGAGCATTCTTACTCGCAGCCCACCTCTCTGCAGTCAGATTTGGCAGGCATATGCCCCCAGGTTCAACCTACAGTTGGATGCATTGAGTCCTTGAAATCTGAATTTCTGCTCAGGTTACCTGATCTCACTAATTATCCAGGCTTTCATAATAAAGAAAGCAAAAATTTATGGAAGTTCCTTCCATCCTTGAGTGAATCAGCCCCAGCTGTTGTTAAGGCCAAAGTATGGAGTTCTCTGTTTCTACGCTATAGGACCATTGTTGAAAAGGAGGGCTCCATTCAAGTGACCAGGCATTGGAAAGAAAACTATGATTTCAAATTTGACAGCAAGTTCACAAATGACAAGCTGGACAAGTGTGTGACAAGAGCCCTGCATGGGTATGTACTTCCTTTTTTTCAATTGCCAAAACTGGCTCAAGTCAAGTGTCTCAAGAGTGTTTAATCTTGGATATAATGCATTATGTCAAAAAGTGTTTATATACTTTTGTAAGTAATGGGGTCAACGTTATCAACTTTTAATTGAATGTAAACAGATTATTTAGCTTATAAGTAACTTTTCAAATAGTAGTAATAGTAATGTAACCAAAACCATCTACACCGTATTTACCACTAACCACTTTGCTTTCTGTTCCTAATTTCTTCAGCAAATGGGATTTTAGCATTGAGGACGGTTATGAGCAAGTGCATCTCATCTTCCATATGTGGATAGGCCTCTTTTACAGTAAACCCACTTCCAGATTCTTTCATTTTGATCAAATGTGCCCATCAGTGGAAAAAAAAAATCCTGAAAAGGCATCAAAGTGTGCTGTCGAGACCTCCACATCACTGCCTGATGTTGATTTGACCTCAAAGGAGGACAATTCTACTTCCTTAGATCCTGTATCAGATGCTCTTGACCTTTCAGTGAAAGTACCTGAGACTGAGGATCACCTTACCACTGGAGAGAATCCAACACCTACGTCTGATATACGATCAAGACTGGAACACATGAGGGAGAGTAAAATGGAAGCTATTAGACACAATTTAAACTATTCCCCCAGTGTTCCCCCAGGAAGCATTCCAATGGTAAGCAGTACAGGGGCAATATGAACCATGATTTTTTTTTTATTTTTTTTTTTTTTATTCTGGCTGCATAGAATGACCATAAAATGCAAATTACTATATGACTAACGTACTTCTGGGTATGATTACAAAGGGTTTTAACGCTTCACTTTCTGGACGTAGGAATGGCAAGATAATTTTCTGGAAAATTGAGAGTATGTTAACACCAAAAAAAGATGTTATTATAACAGTTAAAAGTGACCTACATAATTGACTTCTTCTTCTTCTTTCGGCTTCTCCCTTCAGGGGTTGCCACAGCGAATCATCTCTCTCCACCTATCCCTATCTTCTGCATCCTCAACCCTTGCACCCACTAGCTTCATATCCTCATTAATTCCATCCATATACCTCCTCTTTGGCCTTCCTCTTTGCCTCCTGCCTGGCAGCTTCATGTCCAACATTCTCCTAACAATATACTCACTCTCCCTCCTCTGAACATGTCCAAACCATCTTAATCTGGCCTCCCTAACTTTGTCCCCCAAACGTCCAACATGAGCTGTCCCTCTGATGTACTCGTTCCTAATCCTGTCTAACATTGTCACTCACAAAGAGAACCTCAACATCTTCAGCTCTGCTACCTCTAGCTCTGACTCCTGTCTCTTCCTCAGTGACACTGTCTCTAAACCATACAGCATGGCCGGTCTCACCACTGTCCTGTACACCTTCCCCTTGATTCTCGCTGATATTTTCTGATCACACAGAACTCCCGACACCTTTCTCCACCCATTCCAACCTGCCTGCACTCGCTTCTTTACCTCTTTCCCACACTCTCCATTACTCTGGACTGTTGACCCCAAGTACTTAAACTCCTGTACCTTCTTCACCTCTTCACCCTGTAACCTTACTGTTCCACTTCCCTCCCTTTCATTCACACACATGTACTCAGTCTTACTACGACTGACTTTCATTCCTCTTCTCTCCAGCGCAAACCTCCACCTCTCCAGGTTTTCCTCCACCTGCTCCCTGTTCTCACTACAGATCACAATGTCATCTGCAAACATCATTGTCCAAGGAGACTCCTGTCTGACCTCCTCTGACAACTGGTCCATCACTATAGCAAACAGGAAGGGGCTCAGAGCCGATCCCTGATGCAGTCCCACCTCCACATTGAACTCCTCTGTTTGACCTACAGCACACCTCACCACTGTCCTGCTCCTCTCATACATGTCCTGCACCACTCTGACATACTTCTCTGCTACTCCTGACTTCCTCATACAGTACCACAGCTCTTCTCTTGGCACCCTGTCATACGCTTTCTCCAAGTCTACAAACACACAGTGCAACTCCCTCTGACCATCCCTATACTTCTCCATCATAATTCTCAGAGCAAAAATTGCATCTGTTGTGCTTTTTCTGGGCATGAAGCCATACTGCTGCTCACAAATTTCCACTACCTTCCTTAACCTAGCTTCCACTACTCTTTCCCATACCTTCATTGTATGGCTCATCAACTTTATCCCCCTATAGTTACTGCAACTCTGCACGTCACCCTTATTCTTAAAGATCGGCACTAACACACTTCTTCTCCATTCCTCAGGCATCCTCTCACTCTCTAAAACCCTGTTGAACAAACTAGCTAAAAATTCCACTGCTGCCTCTCCCAGACACTTCCAGACCTCCACCGGGATGTCATCAGGACCAACTGCCTTCCCACTTTTCATCCTCTTCAAAGCCTTCCTGACTTCATCCTTTCTAATCTTATCTACTTTCTGTTCCACAGAGTTCACCCCTTCTACTCTTTTTTTCCCTCTCATTTTCCTCATTCATCAGCTCCTCAAAGTATTCCTTCTATCTCCTCTGTACACTCTCCTCACTTGTGAGCACCCTTCCATCTTTATCCTTAATAACTCTAACTTGCTGCACATCCTTCCCATCTCGATCCCTCTGCCTAGCTAACCTGTACAAGTCCTTCTCTCCTTCTCTAGTGTCTAACCTAGTGTACAACTCGTCATATGCCTTCTGCTTGGCCTTAGACACCTCCCTCTTCACTCTGCTCTGTAACTCCTTGTATTCCTGTCTATTCTCTTCAGTCCTGTCCATGTCCCACTTCTTCTTGGCTAACCTCTTCCTCTGGATACTATCCTGAACTTCCTCATTCCACCACCAAGTCTCCTTATCTTCTTTCCTCCTTCCAGATGATACACCCAGCACCTTTCTCCCTGTCTCCCTGATCACTTCTGCTGTAGTTTCCCAGTCATCTGGCAGCACTACCTGACCACCCAGAGCCTGCCTCAACTTCTGTCTAAATTCCTCACAACATTCCTCCTTTTTCAGCTTCCACCACTTGGTTTTCTTCTCTATCTCTATCTTTGACCTCTTCTTCTTAGAGACCATCAGAGTCATCCTACACACCACCATCCTATGCTGTCTGGCTACACTCTCTCCCACTACCACTTTACAGTCACTAATCTCTTTCAGATTGCCTCTTCTACATAGGATGTAGTCTACCTGTGTGCTCCTACCTCCACTCTTGTAAGTCACTCTATGCTCCTCCCTCTTCTGAAAATAAGTGTTAACCACACCCATGTCCATCCTCTTAGCAAAGTCCACTACCATCTGTCCTTCAAGGTTCCTTTCCTTAACTCCAAACTTGCCCATCACCTCCTCATCACCTGTGTTCCCCTCACCAACATGTCCATTAAAATCCGCTCCTATCACCACTCTCTCACCCGTGGGAATACTCTCCATCACCTCATCTAATTCACTCCAGAATCTCTCTTTCTCCTCCAACTCACAACCTACCTGTGGGGCATAACCACTAACAACATTCAACATCACCCCTTCAATCTCTAACTTCAGACTCATCACCCTGTCTGACACTCTCTTCACCTCCAGGACATTCCTCACAAACTCCTCCTTCAGGACCACACCTACCCCATTTCTCTTACTATCCACACCATAATAAAACAGCTTGAATCCTGCTCCTATACTACGAGCCTTGCTACCCTTCCACCTGGTCTCCTGTACACACAGTATATCCACCTTCCTTCTCTCCATCACATCAGCCAGCTCTCTACCTTTCCCTGTCATAGTACCAACATTCAGAGTTCCTATTCTCAGTCCTACACTCTTACCTTTCCTCTTCTCTCTCTGTCTGCGCACTCTCCTCCCTCCTCTACTTCTTAGACCAACAGTAGCCCAACTTCCACCGGCGCCCTGTAGGTCAACGGCGCCGATGGCAGTCGTTGTTAACCCGGGCCTCGACCGATCCGGTATGAAATTCGTACTGACGATTCGCATGGTTAAATTTGGCAATGTTTTACGCCGGATGCCCTTCCTGACGCAACCCTCTCTATTTATCCGGGCTTGGGACCGGCACAGAAGTCACTGGACTGTGACTCCCATGGCTAGATTGACCTACATAATTGACTATTGCACAGTAAATGCTTAAATCTTGATAATTATATCTTGTGCATTCGTTAACTAAGGAATAATACACAAGCGGTTTTACAGAAAACGTGTAACTGGGATGTATAAAGCTAGGGTGAAGGTGTGACTGGGAAGTGTGAAGCCTGGGTGAAGGTGTGACCCAAAATTGATTATGTTCCTAAAGCTAACCAATTTTAAATATAAAGTAAAACATACTATTTATCGATTTAACGTTGAGTCACAGTCTTGGTTGTGAAGGTAATAAGATATATAAGGTAATGAGAATCTGCAAAAGCACTCTGTCCTGAACACTTTCCCAGGTTTGAAAGCATAAAGGAACAGCTTTACTTGTGTTACAGAGAACTGTCACAGGAGACTCTTTCCATGAACGCTAAACTAGCATTACTAAAGAACTAGAATGAGCATTATTTGGACCCTGTATGTCCAAAAGTTTGTGGACACCTGACCATGACACCAAGAATTAGTTCCCCTTTGCTGCTAAAATGTTATAATGTCACTCCACTAGATTTTGGAGCGTGTCTGTGGGAATTTGTGTTCAGCCACAAGAGCAGAATTGAGGTCAGGCCCTCATGTCTTTTGATGAACCTTGGGGTTCAGTCAGTGTTCCAGTTAATTGCACAGGCCAGTCGAGTTCTCTAATGCCAACCTTGGTAAACCATGTCTTCATGGATTCACTTTGTGCACAGGGACATCGGCCCTGGGAAATTGTGATTTTACAGCATACAGAGACATTCTGTATAATTGCATGCTTCCAATTTTGTGACAATAATGTAATGGTCAAGTGTCCACAAACCTTTGGACATATAGTGTAGAAAATTGTGATTTGTATTACAGCTAAAACTGAAGTCAGAACTGAGCTTAAAAATTAATCAACCAGTCAGGTTCAGGAATTTAGTGCCACTAAAGGTTACTGTGTCTGTTACTGTTAGGTGTATAATGACTGAAAATGTGCACATTTCTACAATGCTGCAGTAGCAATATGTTGTGTTTATGCATTTGTAATGTTATTGTCCATACTTTATGCTACTGAACAGACCTCAATCCTTTTTGTTAACTTTTGCAGAATTACAGATCCGCTGTGGAGGCCTTGGACGAAAATCCCGCACCTGATCATACAGGCTGCAGCGACCTAGAGGACGATACGACTGATGTGCTTGAAAGCACTTGCACAAAACTCTTGGAGAGCAATAGTGCATACAGTCAGTTGTGTGTCCTTGCATCAAACATGAGAATCGATGAACAGAAATTGTTGAATGTGCAAAAGAATGAACCTGTTAGCAAGGACCTGTCTACATCAAAGATCATGAATCAGGGCACTGAAACAAAAACTGTGTCGGTATTCCACCAGGTTGTTGGGCCTGCCAGGCCTTTCATACTTTCTAAAGTGCCTGACACCTTACTTGGAAGAAAAATCGTACTAAAGTCACTGAGCTTTAAGGACAAGCACAGAGAGGAAGCACCTGTATCAATGCACACTGAGAGTGTATCCAAAGATGAGCAGCAGCGTGAAGCACAAGTTAATGAGGAAAAACATGAAAGTGCATCAGTGCCTGTGCATTCTGGTAATAAGAATGAGTCTGCACTTAAAACCAAGACAGGAAGCGGTTCTGTTATTTCTGTTCCTCTGAGTAATAACAATGATGCAAGAATTCAAGTTAAATCTGTACTTCTTAACAGAGATGAAACACCTTCAGTTATTCATGACAACAATAGTAATACAACAGAGAAATCTGTGTCTGCTGAGAGAAATAATGAGGTAGTGTGTAATGACACGGGAGACACACCAGTTGATGAGCTTGACTTAAGTAACCAGACAAAGCAGGTAAGCCCACCAAGAGATGTCAGAAATGACCATGTGCAGATGCATGTTAATGATGAAGCAACAGAGAAGGGTGTAACTGTACCTGATGTGAGAGACGAAATTCCTATAGATATACCTGATGTGAATCATAAAACAAAGGCGGAAGCCTTTGTCTGGAGTGACACCCCTGGAGATGTGCTCATTGATAAGAAAAAGAACAAAGAAACGCCTGTGTCTATAAGCAATGACGCATCTAATAATGTACCTGACGTGACTAAGTCTCTGGAGGTGGGTACAACTGTGAGAGATGACACAAGTTCACATGATGCCAGAAATGACGCGCATGACAGGGTACATGTTAACATTGAGACAGACAAGGTTCCAACAATTCCTGATATTGGCAATATCACGTCAGTGTCTGATGAAGAAAATGCTCCTCATGGTGAATGTAATGAGGATGATAAAGCCTCAGATGAAGTTAATTCTTTGGTTAACATTAGAGATACATCTGTTGATGTACTGGCTGAAGCCAAAGATAAGCTTGGTGTCATAGATGACATACCTGTAGTTGTACAGGATGTGAATAACGCAAACAAGGAAGCCAGTCTTGAGCTTGATGTCAGAGCTGATACACTGGCAGATGTACAGGATGCAAATAACTTGATCAATGATGCCAAATCTGGGCTTGATGTCAGAGACGACAAATCTGCAAACATACAGGATGTAAATGAAAGCACAAAGGATGAAGATGAAACCAAATGTCAGCCTGATGTCAAAGACTACAGCTCTCTGACTAGACAGCATGATGTTGATTCGACAGAAGACATGGCAGTACATGAAGAAATCTGTGGCATGGAGGAACATGTGTCTGGGAAAGATGGCAGTAATATAGATGAAGTAACTAATGAAAGTGAAAGAAAAGTAGAAGCAGAGCCCGTTATTGAATCTGACTCAGTGGAGAAAAGCACTTTTGATGAGTCTCAAGATTGCACAGGTAGTGTAGATATGTATATCAGTTATGTGGATTTAGAGGATGAAAATCATGAAAAGGTACATGAAGCGAATGTCTCTGGTGGTGAAATTCTTCCTAATGCATTTGAGGAAGACAGTGTAATGCTGCAAGAGGGTGAAATGAAAACTGAAGCACATGTGGCAAGCAATTGTAAAGAGCACATTAGAGAGGGCACTCAGCCAGAGATATCTGAGTATTCAACTGCAGGTCATGTGACCTCAACATCTCATCAGTTAATTACTTTAATGGAAGGTCATAGCTCATCTGCTGTTGATGGCTCTTGCATCCCAATACAAAATGATGGCAAAAGTGAAATGCTTCATGATGCCTGTGTGGTTCAACATGAGATCCCTGACGTCAGTCAATACAAACCCACTAACATCTATGATGGGTTCCACTTAACTGGAATTGTTAAACCAGAATCATATGAATTAAAAGACTCTAGTATCCAGGGCACAAGTGAAGAAGCTACTGATTTACCAATTTTCAATGCCAGTGATGGGTCAGGTAAAGACCCTAAAATGCAAGAGATGGGCACTGACCAGAAACCTCTTATCCCCACAATTCATATGAGGTTTACTGCTAAAAGCTTTGAGATGCACAAGAATTTTGACAGCATGGATGTATCTCCACCAACTCTGCAAATAGATACAGAGGCTGAGATGAACAGCAGATGCTGTACCCCTACTCTGGATGAACCAGCATACAATCAATGGTCTGATGAGGTTTCAAATATTCAGGAAGGAAATTTACAGGACATTTCTGAAACTGAGCACTACTGTGTAAAGAAGAACCCTACCAATGCATGGCTGGCACTTGAAAGTTCTGAAGATTCGCATTCTGATTTAGAGAAGTCTCCAGTTCACAAAGAACAAGCAATCATTCAGGATTCTTGTTGGTCCTATACTAAGCATAATGCTGCAGACAACAAGACTGATGAAAGTACAATATTTTTAACTGACGACTATGTGCCAGAGGATAATGCGGATTATTTTGACTATGAAGAGATTCCCACACCTAGAAAACCTAAAGACACTGAGCCTCAACAAGACCAGTTTGGTAGTTTTTCTGGGCAATATGAAGATGGTTCCTATGAAGAGTTTCCTTCGTCATGGACACACAGTGCAAGCTTCAAAACAGAAAAACAAAATAAATGGTATGCACCTGAAGAGGATACACATTACACAAACAGCATTTCCATCCACAGAGAAGTTGCATATAGGCCAAGAGAGAGTACAGAGAGTAACACAGACACTCCTGGCTGGGTACAAAGAACTCATTATTCAGAATCCGTTCCCAATGTGGAGGAGTCAAATGAAAGGGTTCTTTCTTTCAGACATCGAGCAGGTTTATCTGAATCAAATGAGGAGTCTGAGAGTCAGGGATCAGAGCCTTTGTGTTACAGTAAAAAGAAACATAAGAGAAAGTTAAGTCAAAAAGACTGGGGTAAAGAAGGCTTTAATGCAACTGTAGACTTCAGCATACAGAAGACCTTTTCATGTACTTCAGATCGATCAAGCATTTCTAGGACACGAACATCTAGCCCATATCAGCAGAAAGGAGAAGGCAAGCAGTCCTTTGACTGGCGCAGATATTTCAGGAGAGAGGGAATATTTGAGTCAGATGAAGGCAGCAGTGGCCTATTTCATGATCCACCTTCTTCTATCATCACTATGTTTGACAAGAAAGGGAACAGAGTGATATTTGAAAGTCCTTCCACTGAAAAGCGATTATCTGGCATCCATGGTGTGAGTGAGAGTGTGGAAGAGCAGCAATCTGTCACCCAGTCTTTAATGGAACTTGAGTATCTTATCTTTTCAGAGAAGATGACTCATTTGCTCAAAAACTTTAAGACTACCTCCAGAGCGAAACCACAACACGGACTGAATATCAGCCCTGTCGAAAACCCTATGACCATTCAATTTTCAAGACTTGATGAGCAGAACAGTTTTTCTGCACTTGATCAGACCTGGCCAACCCTTTCTAAGTTTAAGATAAACGTGGACATGTCTGAAAGGAAAGCCTTAAATAAAACTCTAAATTACAGTAAGCCCTTGCATCTCCAAAGCCTTTTCTATGAAAGAGGCACTGAAGCAACTTGCTCCAAGTTATCAGACATAACTAAAGAGTGTTCAAAGTCATACCACACCATGATGAATGACATTTGCATTGGCAAGACTGTCCCTCACCAGAGTGAAGAATTGAAAAGGAAATTGGATTCTGAGCGTGCTACAGCAAGCAAACAGCCTGGATTCTGTGGTCGCATCAAAAAAGACATGTTTGATCATCTGCATGATAATTTGAACTCTATTGTGAGGCAAGCATGCAAGACCAAGTACAAGTTCTACATCTTGGTTACATCAGCGGACCCCTTTTTTGAGGAAACCAAGGTAGGAAGATATAACAAGTTGTATGTTATGAATAATTGTAAATATTACACTTTATGATTAATGTGATGTTCAGTTTTTTAGTTTGAACCTTTTTTCCATCACCAGAGCTGCACTCCCCCCCCATACCTCTATCAACACCATCGCGCTTTTCATATCTTGATTAACAAAAAGCCAAGTCTTTGGCACAACTCATCATCCAACAGTAACTTATGCATTCGATTTCCCATTAATATATAACTGCTGAAAAATGGCAAGAAGAAAAGCTTTTCAGAAGCTGACCACTATTACTTATAGTTGAGATCACTGAATTTTATTTCCTTTAACCTCACAGCAATGTCAATGTGAGATCAGCATGCACCAACGGCTAACTTCTCTAACACCCAAAACGTTAAGATAACATATATTTCAATATAAACATACTTAATATGGTTCAGGGTGTTTTTTTTTTTTCTTTAAGGATAATATAAATGATAGTGTGATTGTTCAATAAAAAAAAACATTGTTCTGATCTCCAGGAACTGTTGGAAGCTGAGGGCCACACCGCTGTTGAGCCCTATGAGTTTGAATTTGATGCTAATGGGCAAACCCCTCTACTTATCATACTGAGAAATGAGGATATTGCAGAACACGTATTTGAGGTAAGTCAGTTTCAAACGTGGACCTTTAAAAGATATATATATATATATATATATATATATATGTGTATATATGTATATGTGTGTGTATATGTATGTATGTGTGTGTGTATTATATAAAACTGTAGATAATCACTAATATCATGCCCTCACAGGTTCCTCATTTGCTTGAGTTAAAGAAGTCATCCAGAGTTCTGTTTGTGGGCATCGATCGGCCTGACGATGTTGTAAACCTCACACACCAAGAGCTTTTTGCAAAGGGAGGATTTGTGGTTTTTGATGAAACAGCACTGGAAACGCTGGGATTAGGTAGTGAATTTAACATATGATATTACAATTTTGGAGAAAAAAAAAAAATAGAAAGTTTGAAATGTTTCTTTGTAATCTATTATAAAAATAATTTGTATGATTTTGATTGTGCTCTTTCTTTTTCTTTTTTTCTTTTTAAAAGAAAACATGAAAAAGTTTGTGGGCATTATGGAAGAGCTAGATAAAAAAGGGAAGTGGAAATGGTTTCTGCACTACAGAGACAGCCGCAAGCTTCGGGAAAATACAAGGTAAGGTAGCAGTTTCTGTTTCAGCCTTCCTGTTATGTCTAGTCTTTAAGAACCTGAACAAATCATGTTCAGCACCCTAAAAAAAAATATAGTTAGATTTTTTTTTTAAATAAAAATTTAAAAAGTGCAAAATGTGTGGTAGTCTGGAAACACCCGTCAGATGTCCATGTAGCTGATTTCAGCCAGAAATATGAAATTTCCTCAGTTATCACAATTTGATCAAGTTGTTGGAAAACTAGTCTAGTGAAACAGGCATGAGCCTGGGCCTCAGATACCACCACTCATTGTTCCTGATGTACCTGAGATGACATGACAAGAGTTATTAAGGACTTGTATTGTTTAAGTAAACTGATTTTAAATAATCTAAAAGAATCATCATGCACCTTAAGGCAAACACCTGTACACCAGCACATTTATGCAGTTCAATCAGCCAATCATGTGGTAGCACCACAATGCATAAAATCATACAGGTACAGGTCAAGAGCTTCAGCTGATGTTCATATCAATCATCAAAAAGGGGGGGAAAGTGTGATCTCTGTGACTTTAACCGTGGCAAATGGGCTGGCTTGAGCATTTCAGAAATGGCTGATCATGTCACATTGTGAGTGGCATTTTATGTCTTGTTGATAAGAGAGGTGAGAGGAAGGATAGATCTGATCTCCTTCATCAGGTGATTCAGCCTTCAAATACTCCACTCTCAAGATGTTTTTGTGTCTCACGTCATTCTGGGCAAATTCTAGAAACCATTCTGTGAGTGTGTGTGAAATTCCCAGGATATCAGCAGTTTCCGAAATATTCAAACCAGCCCCTCTGACACACACAGCTGAGCATCACTCCGATCCATTTCTGAATGATATGAGCATTAACTGAAGCTCTTGATCTGTATCTGCATGATTTCATGCACTCTGCTGCTGCTTCATGATTGGCTGATGCAAGTGCACAGGTGTTCCTATTAAAGTGGACTTAAACAGAAATTGGCTGCTGGATAGGCAGGACAACATAGTTTTGACAGATTTGTTTTTAATTGTCAATCTTCTTTATTACACATGAAATGAAATGTAATTATATAAATATAATTGTCTACCTTTCACATTTCTGAAGTAACAAATCCAACATGTGATTTTTAAATACAAGTGAAAAAGAATCATATTTCAGTGAAGAATTGTATATAGTAGAACTTGCCGCCACACAGATATAGTTGTTTGTTCGTGTCCATGTTGATTAAAACAGATGCAAGTCTCAATTCTGCAATAGCTCAAGTGTGCCTGTTACATTTAGGTGCAGTCTTGAAGCCCAAAGGAGGAAGCAGTTTATTGACTGCTGCCAGGAAGCGGGAATAGTGGAGGTCTTACCTTATCATGAATGTGACGTCATTTCACGGGACAAGCCAGACTTCCTTCGCTGTCTAGTTCGTCTCCAGATCCAAAACATTTCTGCCCGGTTCCCTGTTTTCATTACAGGTGAAGTTTTTGTTCTCGTTTTATTTGTGCAGATGTAAAAGTTCACAGTAAAGTGCATATAGTGCCTCATTAAATGTTTTGAGTGTTTCTGCTCTTCCTTATTTGCTTATAGGTTTTGAATTTGTATTTAAAGTAAAAAAAAAAAATTAAAAAAAACACTAACAGTTTCTTAATTAAAAAGATATCATTTAATGAGGATGC